>CM073531.1:5694380-6894380 GCA_037074615.1 Leucaena leucocephala
TATGGGCAGATCACTTACCTATATTTTGTAGGAATCTGAGGGATGAGCTAAGTCCCTCAGGATTTAAAGATGAGTTAAGTCTTTGACCTGCAAAATAGAGACAGTTCACCTAGGTTCAAAAAGAGGAATGTAAGGAATATCCTAAGTCTTAAGCCTAGGAATTCTGCAGGTAGCTAGATATGGGCTGGCTCCTGAGTAAGATAACTTGATATGGGCAGGTTATCGAGCTTTTCAATTAACAATGACTCCCGAAGAGTTTAGGGGATGAGTTTTTGAAAGAGAATTTTGAGAACTTAAGATAAAGGATAAGAAGATAAGTAAAGATATCAGAAAGAGAATACAGGGGCATAATCATAATTATGGGAAAGATCGGGCTGGTAGCCGATGAGAACCATATTTTACCATAAAATAGAGAAAATTATGCTGATCATTTCACTGAATTGTGAAATATGCATATGAGGTCTCTATGAGTATGTAAGAATTATGAAAAGTTAGGGACTTAATTGAAAAGAAGAAAAGTTTCCAAGGGCAAAATGGTAATTATGGAAAGTTCAGCCGAAAGTGGCTTAGAATTGCCCGGAAGCATTTCAGTCCCAAATTTCATCAGTAAATAGAGGAAATGATGCTGGTTAATTTGGCTTAATACAGGAATTTTATCAGAGTTCCAGATAGCTGAAATTTATCTGATAGTCTAAAAGTTATCTGAAATTTTTATCAGATCTCCTGGACCTCAGATATGAGTGAAAAATTACAGGAATGTGCGTCCTGTGAAGACGGAGGTCAGGGAGCTGACAGAATCCCAAAAGGAGTTCTGTAGAAGAAGTTATTCACTTTTTAGTGAATTTAGACGGAGTTTGGAAGCTCCTAGGATCCGATAGGGAGATTTAGTAGTAAATAAACTGGGACTAAATGAGCCCAGATGACATAACGTAGATGCCCATAGTGACACCAAGGGAGGCCCAGGCCCATGGTGTCAGTTCAGTGGTAAAAGGGGCCGGTGTCCGGAAAAAGGTGTTAAATGAAGAAAATGCCCTTATGTTGTAAAATAGCTGAAGAATGAGTAAAGGGTATTTTGGTCATTTGACTAAAGTTATTCAGTCAAGAAAGATTATCTGGATAGTTGACCAGGGTCAGAGAATACTTTGGTAAGATATGAAAAGACAATAATGCCCATAGATTCATTAAAGTAAATAAGAGGAACTAAGGGCATTTTGGTAATTTACCAAGGGATGGTTTTTGGAAATTGAGCCATCAGAGTACTTGGGATGGATCAGAGACCCAAGATAGCATTTTTAGAGTCTAAAAACGTAGCCCAAGGAATATGTGGGTTAAAGTGGCATTAAAATACTATTTTAGTGCTGTTTCCATAAAGTGGAGTTACCCGGTCGAAGTGATAACCAGGGAATTGATCAGATAAAGTTCTGGACTTATCTGGTAGCTATGGGATGGCGTGAAGGTGCCATCAAGATGCCACATGGCACTAATCTAGAGGGAGAAGGAAAAGTTAAAGACTCGTGGCACGATCTCAGCTGTTCATTCCGGGACAAGACTTTGGAATTCTTTGGAAACGCTGAGTCAGCTGGTGAGGTATCCCAAGGGTCCCACCATTATGCCACCTAGCATGTGAGGTGTCCCATGATGATGTCACTTTTGATGAGTCATTATGGAGGATGATGTCATCACGATGATGTAGGCGAAACTTCTTGAGGAAGCAAGTGATCTGAGCCATTCATCGTGAATCAATCTAGGCCATTCATTCCACCTTGCCTCAAGTATAAATACCCCCCTTTCCTTTCCATTCACGGCCAAGCAAGGCAAAGAAGAGAAAAGAAGAGAGAGGAAGAGAAAGAAAGAAGGAAGGAAGTTCTGGCTGAGCTGGAAGCAGTATAGAGATAGTAGAGTTCTGCTAAGCTAGTAAGGTAGTAACTAATCTTAGCTTTTATGTAATGGCTTTGTGATTTGATGTGCTATTGTTTGGTTGGATTATTGTCTTATATATTATGTCTGAAGCTCCATTACATAATGATATGATCATATGTTATTATTAAGTATGGAAGCACGCAACATACTTATCTGTACACAATCACAAGCAAGCACTATCACACTGTATTACATATATTGTTATGGTTGTTACTACTAAGATTCCCCCGAATCTCATCCCCTATGTATAACCCATTACAGGGAGGTTATATCAAAGTGAATTTTGAGAATGCTAAAAGACGCCGTTGTACTGCCAAAATTATGACAGAATGTCAGTAATGAAGAAAGGAGATGATACGTATTGTGTATGTAGGTACTATCTAAGGAGTCTGGAAGTGAGTGGACCTAGCCGGTTCATCCAGTCTTTCCTGGGTACTTACGTAGAATGGTAGTTCTCACGGGAATTACCGAATCAGTACGGATCAGTGATTTTTAAAGATGAAGTATAGTAGTTATACTGCCAGATTTCAGGAAGGAAAGATGTAATAGAGATATGAGGATTTTGTTCATGCCCTTTTGTATAACAATTTATTATTTAATAATAAGTATTGTTTGGCATGTTCAACTTTTGTATAAGAAATTAACAGAGAAATTCGTAGGTCCTGCGGCAGCGGTGTTCCGACCTCAGTTTGACCTAGTAAACGAAAGAGTTTGGCCATAAAATTTGGTGACCCAGTAGGACACATCTGGGGCTTTATGTGGATAGGTAATAAGCCTCATTTGGATGTGTAGAATGAGATAAATCAGTTCTCAAAGTAAAGGTTCAGAATAAGGAACTTAAGATTAAATTTTGATTTCTGGGCTTAATTTAAGATATAATCGAGCTAATATCACTTCCGCAAGTATACATTGAGGGGTCTAAGGGAGGATGTTTCACTCTCCACTTGCTCTCTATTGAGGGGTCTAAGGGCCAAAATGTCACTTTTGATTCCAATGCTTCTAACTTCACTTCCTTAACTTGGTTTCATATAATTTTTCAATATAAATCATTTGGAAACCCTAGAATCATAAAAATCACATCCTAGGGTTTAGAACCAGTCATGGATATGGCATCCCTTTAGGCAACCAAATCATGCAATTCAATCAACTACAAGCTATAACCATTTGAATCCTATCTATTACAACTTGTTTTGCCTATTTCTAACATCAAATTCATCTTCTCCTTATGCATTCATATTTCTTCTAGCATGTATGAGAGGAATAAAAAGATGTCTAACCATTTAATCTAACAATTAATCCTCCCAACTACAAGATCAAGTACTTAGGAGAAGATCTTACCATGTATACTTGATCAATTGAACCTCGGATTGCATCTTCTAGCTCGAATGAACATTTTGAAAGAGTTTCCCCATGTTATCCTCATGCTTGCCTAGCTGCTGCAATGGGGTATTTATAGCTTTTTTGCCTTTTGCCATTCCCACGTCTCTGCTTTTCTGTCGATCGTTCTCTCCATTGCAACTATCTATAGCTCTCCTCTCCTCTCTGGCAATAAGAGGCATTTTTTCTTCTTCCTCTCCCACTCTTCAAATTGTATCTTTTTCATAATTTTATTTTAAAAATTAACATATATTATTATTAGCATTGTAATTTTTTATGTTTTTAAATTTTTACATAACCATATATAATTTTTATTAAATAACTTTTGTAACACTATGAAATTATTTAAAAACATTTAATATAATAAAGTATTAAAAAATGGAGAATATTGACCTCAAAATTCCATATATCCAATACGTCAAATTTTTCAATCACACTTTGTCTTGTGTGCTATTTTTTTCAAGTGGATTTAAGTTAAATAAAGATATTAAAAATCTAAAATATATGATAAAGTGATATTGCAGAACTTGATATAATGAATGTAAAGAACTTGCTTTTAAGTTTTATACGAAAAAAATTCTCACCCCAACATATATAGTTGACATAGTATTCCTCCAGTCTTTAATATAGGACGCGTTTAACTAATTTAATTAGATTAATGAAATTAGTTGATATGACATATTTTTCTAATTAAAATATCCTAATTATCTTCCTTAACTATATCTTCCTCCTTATTTTATTATTGTTAAATGAGTATCAATAGGGATAATTTAAAAATAATTAATAAATATAGAAAATATATCTTATATTTAGGATCAAAATTAATTTAGTAGTATAAAGTAAGTACACAAATCTTACTACTCCCCAAACCACATCCGTCAAAATTAAGAGGCAAGAACTATTAAGAAATGAATTGTACTAATTTTTTAATCTATTAGTAATTAGTAACCACACCCCAATGGCAAGTGAAGAAAAAAAACTTTTGCAAAGGCTTCCATACCCTCCTCTCTTAACAGAATCGCTCCAAGTTTGGCGTTATTTCATGCGAACAAAGTTTAAAATATGTACAAAAAGAAATAAATTATTAAAAATATGAATTAAACTAATTTTTTTATAATTTATTAATTATTAAGATAAATATATGTCAAATAAAATCAAATTAACTATAAATCAACAAGCAAGTGACAAAGATCAAGCTTTAGTAAGTAAAATTATGACAATAATATGGTTTATCTCATCTTTATTGTCAATACTGTTAAAGACGTGAAATAAAAAAAATATAGATAAGTACTATTTGTCAAATTAAAAAATTTTAAAAAATTAAATTTCAACTTCAACAGAAAATGTTGGTCGTTTTTTTTTTTAAAAAAGTTTAAAATATACTATTTTAATTATAAAGGAGCCTGCTTATTTAAATGCGAAAATTATAATAAAATCCAATTGCAATACTAAAATTTAAATCCACGCCAACACCTTTAAAAAAACTTAATCATGACAAAATGACTAATTAGGGATTTCATAATCTTGTTAAATCTCCAAAATTGCCCTTTAAATTGTTTTCTCTAACATCTTTGTTTCTTTATTATTCAACAAAAAAATCAAACACCCGGGGCACTGTTGTTGTTTAGTTAATACTGAGTTTGTTTCCCTTCATTTTGTGCCCATATAAAAATTGCAAAGGTCTTTTTAAAGAATTCAAATAACTTTATTTTTCTCGTGGGAAGAAGTTCTCATGAATTTGAGTTATGCAATAAGTTGTGGTTGAAGCAAAGGGCTAATCACACACATAATCAATGATGTTCTTTGTCACATCCTAATTTTCCTTATCTATATAAGACTGATAGATGATAGAGGTTTTTAGAAGGGATTGTGATGATAAACAGAAAGAAAGGTAATGAATAAACAAGGGTATAAAGAATAAGAACTAAAGTAAAAACCCTAAGATTTTATGGTGTAAAATAGAAGTAGACATAAGGTCTAGGCCATTAAGTACAATTTTGAAAAGTTAAGGGACTAAAGTTCAATTTTTAAGAAGTTCAGGGGCAAAATGATAATTATAAAAAGTTGAATAAGAAAATGTCTAAAATTGTATGAAAATATTTTGGCCCTAAATTTTACCAATAAATAGATTATAGAAATTGGGTTAAACATATTTCTCAAAATTTCAATATGAGGCCTAGAAAAAATTGATATTAATCTGCAAAGTCTAGCAATTAGTACAATATCTTCCAGACCTAATAATCAGATAAAAATTTATAGTAAATTTTTATAATTAATATAAGAATTTATGAAACTAATAGGAGTCAAAAAGGAGTCTTGTAGGATTCATTATGAAATTTAAGATGAAATAAGACACTAGTAAAGCATTAAAAAGAATGTACATAATTTTTATTAGGACTTCTGGACTTAGAAAATTATGAGACTTTGTAAAAAGTTTATTTTAAATTAAAATAAATTTCTAAAAATGTCAGAACCCTTAAAAAGAGTTCAATAAAATTTATTTCAAAAATCAAAGTAAATTAAAGATATCGGTATAAGGAAAGTGCCTTGAAATTTATGTTAATTTACAATTGGACTCAAGAGGAGGTTCAAATGGCATCAAGATGAAGCCCAAGAAGTCCAAGGAAGTGCCTTGGAGCTTAAGTCAATTTTAGATATTATATGAATTTTTAATTGAAAAATCAAAGGAAATTATCAAGAATGGATGGTGGCATGTGAGGTGTTCCTTGTGGGCTCCACTTTGCGCCACATGGAAGCTAGACAAGGAAGGGAAGAATTATCCCATGTGCTAAAATTTATTAAAATAAAATAATCAAGGGAGAAGACAAGCGCACATGGTGGGCCTTACATCTCTTCCAAATGGCGCCATATGCAAAGAAAGAAGAAGGATTTTGGCATGTGATTTTATCTTGAAGATTAAGCCAAGATTGTGAGCAAATATCAACCATTGGATTAAATAGTGTTCAAGTGAATCTTAGCTTTTCATTTTCCATGGAATTTATCTATAAATACCCCTCTATTTTCCTTGCAAAACCGTGCCATATGGTACCTTGGGGAAACTATGGTCAAATAAAACTCAAGCCAAGACAAAAAGAAATTCAAGGAACCAACATTCAAGCTAGCTAGAGATTAAGGTAAGTAATCTATTCTAGTTTGTATTCCTTTAATTTTGAGACTTGAACTTGGGGTTTTATGTGTCATATCCTTATTTTTATATATCTTAAGGACCATTCAGTAGCACTTAGAACCACTTTCAGGGTCATTGAAGTCTAAACTCTTAATCTGAAATTTTATTCATATCGGGTACTGTTCACTGTGGCAAATTCCAGATGAGTGACCTGACTTTGAAAAATCATAACTAATTCTAGAAAAATCGAAATAAAGTGGTTCAAATTGATACATGAATATAACTTAAGTATATTTCAGGGAAAAATCATTGGTTGACCATTCCTGGACAAATTCACGTGGGTCAACGTTTCAACTTTACTGTTCATCCAATGACTTTCTCCTGAATCCAGCATTTTGGTCCCAACTTTGATGGTTTGTATCTTTTCGTGTAGACATACAAATGAAGCATTCTATATATCAAATTAAAGATTAGTATGTCTAATTTTTACCATAAAAATATCATACATTTATTCAACCATTAACTATTTTTAATGATTTATCAAACATCACTTGGTCTCCACGGACTACTGTTCACAGAGTCATTTTTCAGCAATCAACCTTACATATTAGTGCATACATACATCACATATCAGTCATACATGTCAGATAACAATCATTATTAAATAATCAACTGTTATACATCAGTGCATGATTAACATCCTCATATTTCTATTACATTTTTCGTTGTCTAAAATCCGGCAGCATAATTGCTACATTCCTTCTGTAGAAAGTAACCGATCTTGTACCGATTCGGTAATTCCCGTAGGAACTACCATTCTACATAAGTACCCAGGAAAGACTGGATGAACCTGCTAGGTCCACTCACTTCCAGCCTCCTTAGACAGCACCTACGTACACAGTACGTATCAGTTCCTTTCTTTGTTCCTACTTCTTTGCCAGAATTTCGGCAGCCTAACGGCGTCTCTTAAAATTTCCAAATTTTATTTGACAGAACCTCCCCTATAATGTTATATATGGGAATGAGATTCAAAAGAATCTCAGTAGCAACAATCATAATAATATATGTAATGCAGTGTGATAGTGCTTGCTTGTAATTGTATACAGATAAGTATGCTGCATGCTTCAATATTCAATAACATATGATCCTAGCATTGTAATAGAGCTTCAAGCATAACATATAAGACAGCAATCCAACCAAACAATAGCACAACAATTCACAAAGACATTACACAAAAGCTAGGATTAGTTACTACCTCAAAGGCAGAGCTCCAGAACTTCTACACTGCTTCCAACTTCACCAGAACTTCCTTTCTTCTTTCTTTTTCTCACTTTCTCTCTCAAGCACTTCCTTATCTCTCTAAGCTTTCTTCTTTGCATGATGAATGAAGGCAAGGGGGTATTTATAGTTTCCTTCATTGGCATTCTTGTAATTTTGAAGCCATATGAACTTGTGGTCCTGGTTTTTCTGGAATTTTCTATTTTCTTTTATTCCTTTTACTGCATCATGCATGACATCACCTCAAGGCCACCTCATGGGATACCTCATATGTCACATGGCGAAATTGCAAGCTCCTGGGACACCTCATCAGCTGACTCAGCAGTTCCAGTCCAATCCAGTACCGGTCCAGTCCGATTTCCCACAAACTGGACTCACCGGCTAAGATTATGCCACATGTCCTTAACTTTTTCTTTCTCCTCTATGTTGGCGCCATGTGGCATCTTACTGGCACCTGTCACACCATACAATGCTATCCATATAAGTCCAAGACTTTATCTGATCACCTCCTCGGTTATCATGCCGACCGAGTAACTTTACTTTATTGAAACAGCATTAAAATAGTATTTTAATACCACTTTTTCCCACATATCACTGGGCCTACGTTTTTGGGCTCTGGAAATGTTATCCTGGATCCTGATCAAGTTCAAGTACTCTGATGGCTCGATTCCCAAGAAACATCCCTTGACAAATTACCAAAATACCCCTGGGCGCCCTTTCTTGCACTATTTTAACCCTAAGGGTAAAATCGTCATTTTACACCCTTCTGTACTCTGTCAGGGCATATACTGACTCTGAGTAACTTTATTTGGATGTTCCTTGGCTCCTGAGCCTGTCCAAAATGACCCAAATGCCCTTTATACATCTACTACCCCTTTAGTACAACACAGGGGCATTTTCGTAACTTTGCACTTTTCCGGGGTTCTGCTGGACACTGGCCCGGCTATCAGTCCACGTATCTTATTGGACCTTTGATGGCGCCATTTTTGGGCCTTTTTGGGTCCGACACCTTTATGGCACGCATTACGAGGAATCCTCCCCTGTCCAGGTTCACCGAATATTTTAGCTATTATGCACCGTTTACACACATATCCGGACACCGGCTCCTTCTGTTAGATACACTGCCCTACTGTGTCTGGGCAGCCATTTGGGTCATAACGGGCATCTGACTGTTGTTACCCGACCTCATTCAGTCTTAGTTTAAATACCGATAAATCTCCCTATCGGATCCCTAGAGGCCTCATACTCCCGTCTGGATTTGCTAATTTGTGAATAACTTTTTCTACAGACCTCCTATCGGTATTCTGTCAGTTTCCTGATATCCGCCCCATAAGGGTGCATCATCCTGTAATTTCTTACTTATATCTGAAATCTAGGGTATCCGGTAGGAATTTTTATAACTTTTGGACGATCAGTCCATTTTTGACTATCTGGAGTCTTCAAAAATTCCGGTATTAAGCTGGATTACCCAGCGTCACTTGCCCTATCTTCTGGTGAAATCTGGGATTGAAATGCTGTCGGGCGGTCCAAACCACTTCTGGCCTATTTTTCTTTAATTATGCTTTAGCCCCAGGGAACTTTTCTTCTTTGCAATTAAGTCCCTTAAATTTGGCTAAAATTACACTTTGAGACCCCACATTTTTGTCTACCTTTCTTTCCTAACCTTAAACTTTCCATAATTGCATTTAAGTCCTTTCATTTCCTTTCTTTTGCAATTTAATCCTTTTCTTTACATAAAGGACCACATATTTTTCCTGAAAAAGAACTCATATATTCCATTTAATCTGTACATAGAAATCAGTACAAAAAATTAAGGATATTACATTTCTCTCCCCCTAAAATAAATTTCATCCTCAAAATTTACATTACATCTATCCTATCGAAACAATTCAGGATACTTCTCTCTCATCTTTTCTTCTGTTTCCCATGTAGCTTCTTGTTCAGTCAAGCCTTTCCAGATCACTTTAACTAAAGGAATTCATTTATTCCGCAACTGCTTGACTTTTCTATCAGCAATTCGCACTGGTCCAACCTCATAGGTCAAGTCATCTCGCAGTGCGACCTCATCTTGCTCAATCACATGAGAGGGATCTGGAACATACTTCTTTAATTGGGAAACATGGAACACATTATGTATCTGGCTGAGATTAGGAGGAAGAGCCAACTTGTAGCCTACTGCTCCTATCTTTGAGAGAATCTGGAATGGTCCGATGTATCTTGGATGCAATTTCTTCACTTTGATCGATCGTCCGGCTCCAGTAGTTAGAGTTAACTTAAGGAATACATGATCACCTTCTTCGAACTCCAACAACTTTCTTCTGACATCTGCATAGCTTTTCTATCTGCTTTGTGTAACATCCCAATTTTTGGGTCTAGTTAAACTGGGAGGTAATCTGATATGGGCAGGCTGCTAAACCCGTAGTCCTAGGGTAGTAATCTGATATGGGTGGATTATTTACCTGTATTTTGTAGGATCCGAGGGATAAGCTAAGTCCTTCAGGATGTAAAGATGAGTTAAGTCTTTAACCTACAGAATCGGGACAGTTCACCTAGGTTCAAAATGAGGAATGGGAGGAATGTCCTAAGTCTTAAGCCTAGGAATTCTGCAGGTAGCTTGATATGGGCTGGCTCCTGTGTAAGATAACCTGATATAGAGGGTTGTCGAGCCTTTCAATTAACAAGGACTCCCGAAGAGTAGGGGATGAGTTATTGAAAGAGAATTTCTAGAACTTAGGATGAAGGATAAGAAGAAAGTGAGATAAGATAGACCCCAGAATTATGCTAAGATTCTGTGGGGTGAGATATGAAAGGAATAGACACTGCTTATGAGAGCAGTAGAGTTGTCCATAAGAAAGAAAGCAGACAGTATGAGAAAGATGTATTGGTGACTTTTGGTCGCGACGAGGAAGTAGATTGGTCGCGACTAATATTGGCAGAGAGGATTGGTCGTGACGGATATGTATGTGGTGTCGCGACTAATGGGTATATGAGCCTGGTTGCGACAAAAGAATGTTGGGTCGAGACTAGAATATGTTGTGGTCGCGACTAGAGAATGCTGTGGTCGCGACTAATGTACACATAAGTGTTATGTCGCGATGAGATGATGGCTAGGTCGCGACTAGTGACTATAAGTAGTGCTAGCCGTATGGGCCAAGAGTTGTGAAGGTCCAAATGAGATAGTTACCTGGTTAGAGATAGAACTGGGGAAGAAGGTCAGATATAGGAAAGGCTATCTGGAAACCATGAGGTGGACTGATAAGGTGTTCTCATGGGACCCACAAGATGCCACATGGCATTAAAGTAATGGTTTAGTAGAGTAAAGTTACTCGGGTGGCACGAAAACCGAGGAGGTGATCAGATAAGTCTAGGACTTATCTGGATGGCATTGGGTGGCGTGAAGGGTGCCTACCTTGTTGCCACATGGCTTGGATCTGGAGGAAGCAGGTAAAGCTGAGGACATGCTTTACGAGGCAGGACTCTGGACCGGTGAGTCAGCATGCTGAGGTGTCCAGGATTTTCAGCATGTGCAAAATGTGACAATGAGGTGTCCTCTGAGGTGGCATGTTGAGGTGTCCCGATGATGCAGCAAAAGGAAATTAAGGAAAATAGGAAATTCCAGGACCACATGTTCAGATGGCATGGAATTACAGAAATGCCATTGGGAAACCCTATATATACCCCCCTTTGCTTCATTTGCATCACGCATGGCAAGGGAAGAGGGAGAGAAAGTATAGAGAGAAGGAGGAGGAAAGGAAGAGAGGAAGAGAGAGAGGAAGTAAGGAAGTTCTGGCGGAGCTGGAAGCAGAATAGAGATTGTAGAGTTCTGCTAAGCTAGCCAAGTAGTAACTAATCCTAGCTTTTATGTAATGGCTTTGTGATTTGATGTGCTATTGTTTGGTTGAAGTGTTGTCTTATATGTTATGTCTGAAGCTCTACTGCAATGCTATGATCATATGTTATTGAGTATGGAAGCACGCGGCATACTTATCTGTACACAATCACAAGCAAGCACTGTCACACTGCATTACATATACTGTTATGATTATTACTACTGAGATTCCCCCGAATCTCATCCCCCTTGTCTAACCCATTTCAGGGAGGTTATGTCAAGGTAGATTTTAAGAATCTTGAGAGACGCTGTTATGCTGCTAAAATTTCGGCGGAGATAGCAGTAGTGGAGGAAGGATATGATGCGTACTATGTACGTAGGTACTGTCTAAGGAGGCTGGTAGTGAGTGGACCTAGCCAGTTCATCCAGTCTTTCCTGGGTACTTACGTAGAATGGTAGTTCTAATGAGAGAATTACCGAATCAATACAGCTAGTATAGCTTCCGCAAGTGTACTCTGAGGAGTTTAAAGGAGGATGTTTCACTTTGAGCCGTCATCAATCTTTTTCTAATCACCGCAATCTGCTCTGCTGTTTGATCCACTATATCAGGACCAAGCATTCGTCTCTCGCTCAGGTCTAGCGAGCATAAGGGGGATCTACATTTATGTCCATAGAGTACTTCAAAAGGTGCCATCTGAATACTGGCCTGATAACTATTGTTATAAGCAAACTCTATAAGGGGTAAATGGATATCCCAGCTGCCTTAGAAATCTAAGACACATGCTCTCAGCATATCCTCTAACGTTTGTATTGTTCTTTCAGATTGACCATCTGTCTGAGGATGATAAGCTGTACTAAATCTGAGAGTAGTGCCCATTTCTTCCTGTAAAGCCCTCCAGAAATTTGAAGTAAATCGAGGGTCTCTATCAGACATAATGCTGCTCGGGATACCATGAAGCCTAACGATCTCCTTTATATACAACTTTGCCAACTTTTCAAGAGAATCTCTCTTATTGATTGCCAGGAAATGTGCTGACTTTGTCAGTTGATCAATTACTACCCACACTGCATCATGTCTACTTGGAGTCAGGGGTAGTCCTTCCACAAAGTCCATGGCAATCCCATCCCATTTCCACTCAGGAATTTCTAGAGGCTGCAATGTTCCTGCTGGCTTTTGGTGTTCAACTTTCACCTTCTGGCAGGTCAAGCACTTAGATACGTAAGTCACAACATCTTTCTTCAATCCAGGCCACCAAAATAACCTTTTAACATCATGGTACATCTTGGTCATACCTGGATGTACAGTATACCGACTTTTATGTGCTTCCTCCAGAATCCTTTCCCTTAATCCCACAACATTAGGGATATAGGGTCTTCCCCGAAACTGTAGCAATCCGTCTGGGGACATCTCAAAATTCCTTGTCTTCCCCTTCTCCAGCTTGTCTTTGAAAATTGCTGCGAGCTTATCCTGCTTTTGAGCCTCTTTTATCTCATCTTCTATGCAAGCTCTGACATGAACTCCTCCAAAAGGATTCTCCGTCAGTTGCATTTGATATAGAGGGCTCCAATCGCGCATATCTTCTATCAATTCCAACTCCTTGATCATCATGTATGCAACCTGCACCACCTTTCTACTTAGGGCATCAGCTACCACATTGGCTTTTCCTGGATGGTATTTAATCTGGAAGTCATAATCTTTCAACAACTCCATCCATCGTCGTTGCCTCATATTCAGCTCTTTTTGATCCTGTAGATACTTCAGGCTTTTGTGGTCACAAAACAACTCTATCGTTGCTCCATATAAATAGTGCCTCCATATCTTCAAGGCATAAACCACCGCCGCAAGCTCCAGATCATGAGTGGGATAATTTTCTTCATGTGGCTTTAACTGCCGAGAGGCGTAGGCTACTACTCGACCTTGCTGCATCAGCACACATCCCAACCCCTGCTTGCTAGCATCAGTGTAGACTACGTAAGTCTGAGTTGGGTCTGGAATAGTCAGCACGGGAGTAGTGGTTAATCTCTGCTTCAACTCTTGGAAGCTAGCCTCGCACTTCTCATCCCACTTAAACTACTGATTCTTTCTGGTCAGCTTGGTAAGTGGTAAAGCAATTCGAGAAAAGTCTTGAATAAATCTTCTGTAGTACCCTGCTAGGCCGAGAAAACTTTTGATCTCCGTCACTGTCCTTGGCTGCTCCCAGCTTAAAACTGCTTCAACTTTGCTAGGATCCACAGCTACCCCGTCTCGGGATATGACATGACCGAGAAATTTGACTTCTGACAGCCAAAACTCGCATTTACCTAGCTTAGCATAGAGCTTCTTTTCTTTAAGGGTACCAAGAATAATCCTCAAATGCCTTTCATGCTCCTCTGGAGATTTGGAGTACACCAGAATATCATCAATGAAGACCACAACGAACTGATCTAGTTAAGGCCTGAAGATCCGATTCATGTAGTCCATGAAAATAGCAGGTGCATTGGTTAGTCCAAAAGGCATCACCAGGAACTCAAAATGCCCGTAGCGCATTCTGAATGCCGTCTTTGGAATATCATCTGGCTTGACCCTTAGTTGATGATAGCCAGATCTCAAGTCAATCTTGGAGAATAAGCTCGCTCCTGCCAACTAGTCTAGCAGGTCATCAATTCTGGGGAGAGGATACTTATTCTTAACCATAAGTTTATTTAATTCCCTGTAGTCAATGCATAGCCTTAAACTGCCATCTTTCTTCTTGACGAATAGTACTGGAGCACCCCATGGCGATACATTGGGTCGTATGAAACCCTTCTCCAATAGCTCCTCAATTTGCTTCTTCAGTTCCATCATTTCATTGGGAGCCATCCTGTACGGGGCTTTTGACACTGGTCCAGCTCCAGGTATAATGTCGATCACAAACTCCACTTCCCGTTCTGAAGGCAATCCCTGAATCTCCTTTGGGAAGACTTCAGGAAATTCATTGACTACTGGAATCTCCTCGATGCCTTCTTCCACTTCTGTTTGAACAGAAAAGAATACCACATATCCCTGACATCCTTTCCGTAAACATTTTTCTGCCTGAGCCTCTGTCATGAAGTTCAGTCATACTTCTGAGCTCCGATCAGTGATCTTTGGACCAAGAACCAGGGTCTTGTTTCTGTAGTCCAACATCACATTATTGGAGGATAACCAATTTAAGCCGAGTATGACATCAATCTCTCGTAAAGGCATACAGATCAGGTCTAGGGTGGTACTGCAGTGCTCATAACGCACAACACTATTTAGACAGGCATCAGATGTAATTACTCTAGCGTTGGTGGGGGTTTTCACCTGTATATCATAACGCAATTTGCTGATCAGAAGGCCTAGGCATTTAGCACATTCATAAGATATAAAGGAATGACTTGCACCCGAATCAAATAGAGCAGTCACAGCATGATCATTGAGATAGATTGTACCTTGGATCATCTCAGGTGATCGCTGAGCGTCCTCTCTAGTGAGTGTAAACATTCGTCCTGTAATACCCCAATTTTCAGGCCCAGAGACTCAGAAAGTGAGCCTGAAATAGATAGACTATCAGATTCCTTTGAACAGAAGTCCTAAAAACATACAGAGGGTTTTTAGGGACTAAACTGTAAATAAATGAAAGATCAAGGACTTATAGGTAAATAGTGAAAGTCCCTAAAGATATAGTGGCCATTTATGCAAGGAAAAGGGTTAAATTGCAAAAGAAAGAAAATGTAGGGACTTAGATGTAATTACGAAAAAGTTTAAGGCCAAAAAGAAAAGTAGACAAAAAGGTGGGGTCCTTAAGTGTAATTTTAGCCAAATAAAAAGGGATTTAATTATAAAGAAGAAAAGTTCCCTGGGGCTAAAGTGTAATTAAAGAAAGTCAGGCCGGAAGTGGTTTGCACTGCCCGACAGCATTTCAGTCCCAGATTCTACCAGAAGGTAGGGCAGGGGACGCCAGGTAACCACGCCTAATACCGGAATTTTTGAAGACTCCAGATAGCCAGAAATGGACTGATCGTCCAAAAGTTATAAAAATTAATACCGGATACCCTAGATTTCAGATTTAAGTGAGAAAATACAGGATGATGCGCCTTTATGGGGCGGATGTCAGGAAACTGACAGAATACCGATAGGAGGTCTGTAGAAGGAGTTATTCACAAAATAGCAAATTCAGACGGGAGTATGAGGCCTCCGGGGATCCGGGTAGGAGATTTATCGGTATTTTTAAAGGGGCTAAATGCGATCAGATGACTTCGGTCAGATGACCGTTATAACCCACAAGGATGCCTGAACACAGTAGGACACTGTATCTGGGAAAAGGAGCCGGTGTCCGGAAAAGGTGTATAATCGGTAAATAATAGTTAAAATATTCAATGAACTGTGTTAAAGAAAGATTCCTCGTAATGCGTGCCTTACAGGAAATGGACCCAGGAAGCCCAAAAATGGCGCCATTAGAGGCCCAATAAGACTCTTGGACTGATAGGTGGGCCAGTGTCCAGCAGAACCCCGGAAAAGTGCGAAATTACGAAAACGCCCCTGTGTTGTACAAAAAGGGCAGCAGATGAATGGAGGGCATTCTGGTCATTTTGGACAGGCCCAGAGGTCAAGACATGTCTAAGTAAGGTTGACTAGAGCCAGTATAAGCTTTGAACAGGTCCAGAAAGGTGTGAAATGACGATTTTGCCCTTAGGGTTAAAATAGGACAAGATAGGGCACCAAGGGCATTTTGGTCATTTCGCAGGGGATCTGTAACTGAGTCTGGACCCAGTATTAAAAAGTTAATGATATAAAGGGTCTAGATACTAAATGTGAGGTCAGTAGACATAAAAAGGATGTTCATAAATATTAGATTCAGAAAATGGCACGTTTTTCGAGGCGATGGACCGGGCCGGTACCGGATTGGACCGGAAAGCTTCCAAAACCTCCAAATTTCGTCACATGAAGCATATGGGTGGTGAGGTGTCCTATGAGGTGTCCCATGAGGTGTCCAGGGTGATGCAGTAAAAGGGAATTAAAGAAAATAGGAAATTCCAGGAAAAACCAGGACCACAGGATCATAAGTCTTCCTAATTACAAGATTGCCATTACTCAACACTATAAATACCCCCTAGCTCTTCATTTTCACACCAAGAAGCATTCTTAGAGGTAGAAAGAAGTTCTTGAGAGAGAAAGTGTGAGGAAGAAAGAAGTAAGGAAGTTCTGGTGAAGTTGGAAGTAGTAGGGAAGTTCTGAAGCTCTGCTTTTGAGGTAGTAACTAATCCTAGCTCTTATGTAATGTCTTTGTGATGTGTTTTTTTGTTTGGTTGGATTGTTGTCTTATATGTTATGCTTGAAGCTCTAATCCAATGCTATGATCATATGTTATTGAATATGGAAGCATGCAGCATACTTATCTGTACACAATCACAAGCAAGCACCGTCACTCTGCATTACATATATTGTTATGATTGTTGCTACTGGGATTCTTTTGAATCTCATTCCCACACATAACATTACAGGGGAGGTTCTGTCAAAATGAAATTTGGAAATTTTAAGAGACGCCGTTATGCTGCCGAAATTCCGGCAAGAAAGCAGGAACAGGGAAAGGAACTGATACGTACTGTGTACGTAGTGCTGTCTAAGGAGGCTGGAAGTGAGTGGACCCAGCAGGTTCATCCAGTCTTTCCTGGGTACTACGTAGAATGGTAGTTCTCATGAGGGAATTACCGAATCGGTACAACATCGGTTACTTTCTAAAGAAGAATTATAGCAGTTATGCTGCCGGATTTTAGACAGTGAAAAGATGTAATAGAAGTTTGAGGGGATTGATCATACACTGATATACAACAGTTGATTATCTAATAATAATTGTTATCTGGCATGTATGACTAATATGTGATGGTTGTATGCATGTGTATGTGAAGATTGAATGCTGAAAATAGGTTTAATGAACAGTAACTCGTGAGGACCTATGCATGTTTGATAAATCATTAAACTAGTAAATGATTGAATTAATGCACTAAATTTTTATGGTAAAAATTAGATATACTAAGATTTAATTTGATATATAGAATGCCCTATTTGGATGTCTGTACGAAAGGATATAAATTACCAAAGATGAAACCAGAATGTTGGATTCAGGAGAAAATCACTGGATAAACAGTAACTTTGAAACGTTTACCCACGATGAATTGGTCAAGTAATGGTCAACCAATGATTTTTCCCTGAAATATAATTGAGTTAGATTCATGTAGCACTTTGAACCACTTTGTTTTGATTTTTCTAGAATTAGTTATGATTTTTCAAAGTCAAGTCGCTCATCTGGAATTTGCCACAGTGAACAGTACCGAAAGAGTAGAATTCCAGATTGATAGTTTGGACTTCTATAACCCTGAAAGTGGTTCCAAATGCTACTGAATGGTTCCTAAGATGTATAAAAATAAGGATATGATATTTTGGTATCAGAGCAAAAGATTCTGGCTTAGGAAATGCTCTGAATAGATAAATTATAGAGATACCCTGATAAAGCTGTCATAATTGACACTAAGTTAGTGATCACGGGAAGCTGAGGTTGTGACGAGATAGGTCTTGTGTAACGACTAATATATATAGGAAAGTTAAAGGTTTAGAAAAGCCCAGTAAAGGTAAAGCTCTTAGATGAATAGGTAGTATGATATTAATATGTTCACTTTTCTTTTGAGATTGACGAGGAGCAAGATGGTGAACACAAGACGAGGACGTAGAACTAGAGTGGAGGAGCCACACATAGAGGAAGCTGGTAACTCCAATGAGGTAGATCCTATGCAAGTCATCCTTGCTAGACTAGATCAGCAACAGAGAATGATGGAAGAAATAAGGGCGGAACAAGTTCGCCAAGATCAAGAACGAGATTCTACTATCGCTACGGCGGTTGCTGCTGCAGTTGCTAGCTTTCAACAGTCTGAGAAGGAGGTAGTACCAGAAAATGATGTAGAACCCGAACCTCAGTCAAATCATGGGCAGATTGGAATGAATAGACATCAAGGGTCTATAGGAAATAACAATAGTCAGGAAAGTCTTCAAACATGGATGGAACGATTCCAGAAGTTTAATCCGCCTATGTTTGAAGGAACTTTTGACACTCAAGTAGCCGAGGATTGGGTTAGCCAGTTAGAGAAAATCTTTAAGATTTTAGAATGTCCCACTGAAAGAAAGGCTCAGATGGCAGTTTACAAGCTAGAAAAGGAGGCCGATCGGTGGTGGAGGAACACAGAAGTAATTCTGCAATCAAGAAATATTCCACTCACATGGGAAGTATTTCTTGAGCAGTTCAACGAGAAATATTTTCCACAGTCAGTAAGGGATGAGCACGAAGCCGAATTTTTAATATTAAGGCAGGGTGAGCAGGAATCCTTTGACGATTATCTTGCTAAGTTTATTCGTCTTTCACGATACTCCACGTACCTAAAATATAGGAATGATGAAAGATGGACCACTGAGAAATTAACTCGTGGATTAAATTCTACACTGAAAGAGAAAGTTTTTCCTAGGCAGATACGAAGGTTTAATGAAGCAGTAGAGGTATGCAGGATCACAGAAAAGAATGTGCAATATCCAGAAAAGGGTGAGCCTGCTACATCAGTACCATTGAGAATGACGCCCCCAGGTTCCTCGAAAGGAAACAGTAAGAAGAGAAATGGCCCAGTATATGAGTCAGAAGTTAATAAGAAACAGGGGAGTAGACCAGGTAGTGGGCCAAGAGAAGTTAGTAGGCAACCAAGGCCTAATGTATGTGGGAATTGTGGTCGAGACCATGGTACGAGGCCTTGTCTAGCAGGTCAAGGGTTATGCTATAGATGTGGAAAGTCTGGACATTATGCTAGAGAGTGCCCACAGAACACAACAGGCAAAAGATATCCGACTCAGGGAAGAGTATATGCCCTGACTGGCAACGAGATAAGAAAGTCTCCTACACCAAATTAAGATACGAGTCCATATGTGTTCTGTTTCCATTAGCTAATAAGTCCTGTATATATTGTCCAGTATGCACACTATTGAGCTATCCTGTACCTAGTATGTTGCCTTTATGTGGGAATGAATATGATATATTTTACTCAGATCATTCTATAAACTGTGAATACAGTACTTAGGGCCATTTCTATTGAAAGGAATGGTATAAAAAGGGAAGCAGATAACAATAAAGCATTTGTTTTCAGATCACTCTTTAGATAAGAGATAGATCTGATACAGAATGCTCGCAGCTAGAGCATAGTTTAATGGCTCGCAGTTAGAGCACAGATTAGAATAAGCTGAGATGAGAGGGAACTCCTGAGTAAGAGAGAAAATAAGTAAAGTCTGGGTAAATAATACGAGGCTATAAAAAAATTTTAAAATTTTTATTGAGTTATCAACAGGTGGAAGCAGTTAACCTTATAACTTAGTCTGTTGGTTTAAGATCTTCGGGAGGTATACAGTACAACAGAATCGCAGTTAGATTCTGGAGGGTCGCAGTTAGATCCTAGTATGGCTCCAGGGTCGCAGTTAGATCCTAAGAGGTTCAGAGTCACAGTTAGATTCTGAAGAGGCTAACGGTTGATCACAGCTAGATCCCGAGGTCGCAGTTAGACCTAGCCTAAGATGAGCCATGAGATATGAGTACAATGTAGTATCCCTTTGGGAAGATGAATGCCAAAGACAAAGTTAAGATAAGGAAGCTTCACTAGTTGATAAACTCATCCAGAAAAATTATTTATAATACTTTTTCTCAAATCGCCTCTATTATATACAGACTGAACTTAGCTTTCCCTTAAACTAAGACGGAGTCCAAGATCAAATCTGAGTACTGATATTCAAAGGTTTGTAAAAGAATTCCTGAAAAACAGAGAAGAGAATATTAAGGCCTAGAGCTATAAGCAGAACAACCAAGCCCTAACTCAGTAACACGAAAGGTGCTAAGGCAAGAATAGTTTAACGATAGAAAAGCCCTAAGAAGGGATAAGAAAGAATGCGGTTGCCCGAAAAGTGTGGCATAGATGTATCTGGGTTATGATCTGGTATTAGGAGAAAGAAAGGTGATATTTCTTGAAACATCCTTACCTTCGATTGTCTTAGGGACCATTTAGTAGCATTTAGAACCACTTTCAAGGTCATTGAAGTCCAATTTCTCAATCTGGAGTTTTACTCTTATCGAGTACTGTTCACTGTGTAAATTCCAGATGAGTGACCTGACTTCGAAAAATCATAACTAATTCTAGAAAAATCAAAATGAAGTGGTTCAAATTGATAAATGAAGATAACTCAATTATCTTTCAGGGAAAAATAACTCGTTGACCATGCATTGACCGAGTCAACGTCAGTCAACGTTTCTATTTTACTGTTCATCCAGAGTTTTTCTCCTGAATCCAGCATTCTGGTCCCAACTTTGATAATTTATATCTCCTTGTGTAGACATCCAAATGATACGTTTTATATATCCAATTAAAGATTGGTATGTCTACTATTTACCATAAAAATTTCATACATTAATTCATCCATTTACTATTTTTAATCATTTATCAAACATGACCTTCTCACCACGTGTTACTGTTCACAGTGGCATATTTCAGCATTTCTACTTTGCATACATATGCATACATCCATCATACATCAGTCAAACATGCCAAACAACAATTATTATTAATTAATAAGTTGTTTTACATCCAGTCATGTACATAAATTCTCATATCTCTATTACATCTTTTCCTGCCTGAAATCCGGCAGCATAACCGCTACGCTTCATCTGTACAAAGAACTGAACCGTACTGATTCGGTAATCCCCTCATGAGAACTACCATTCTACATAGTACCCAGGAAAGACTAGATGAACCGGCTAGGTCCACTCACTTCTAGCCTCCTTAGACAGCACTACGTACACAGTACTTATCATATACTGATGTTCAGTCTTTACTTCGGCAGCATAACGGCGTCTCTTAAAATTCCCAGAATTCATTTTGACATAACCTCCCCTGTAATGGTTTACTTATTGGGATGAGATTCGGGGGAATCTCAGTAGCAACAATCATAACAATATATGTAATGCAGAGTGACTGTGCTTGCTTGTGATTGTGTACAGATAAGTATGCTGTGTGCTTCCATGCTTAATAACATATGATCATAGCATTACAGCAGAGCTTCAGACATAACATATAAGACAACAATCCAACCAAACAATAGCACAATAAATCACAAAGCCATTACATAAAAGCTAGGATTAGTTACTACCTCAAAGGCTCAGCAGAGCTCTACTATCTCTATTCTGCTTCCAGCTCCGCCAGAACTTCCTTTCTTTCTTTCTTCCTCTCACTTTCTCTCTCTAGCACCTCCTCCTCTCTCTAAAATTGCTTGAGCCGTGATGAAATGAATGAATGGGGGGGGTATTTATAACCTCCTCCAATGGCATTTCTGTAATTACCATGAACTTTGATCCTGCGGTCCTGGTTTTTCCTGGATTTTCCTATTTTCTTTAATTCCTCATTTACTGCATCATGCATGACATCATTGGGACACCTCACCAGGACACCTCAGCGCCACATTTATCACATGTCTGAAATCCTGGACACCTCAGCAGCTGACTCAGCATGCTGACTCACCGGTCCAGTCTCTTGCCTCGTAATACGAGTCCTCAACTTTTTCTTCTGCCTTTATGTTGGCGCCATGTGTCATCTTACTGGCACCTGTCACGCCTTCCAATGCTATCCAGATAAATCCAGGACTTTATCTGATCACCTCCTCGGTTATCGTGCCAACCGAGTAACTTTACTTTATTGAAACAGCATTAAAATAATATTTTAATGCCACTTTTTCCCACATACTTCATGGGCTACGTTTTTGGGCTCTGGGAATGTTGTCTTGGATCCTGATCAAGCCCAATGGCTCGATTCCCAAGAAACAGCCCTTGGTAAATTACCAAAATACCCTTGGGTGCCCTTTCTTGCACTATTTTAACCCTAAGGGTAAAATCGTCATTTTACACCCTTCTGTACTCTGTCAGGGTATATACTGACTCTCAGTAACTTTATCTGTATGTACCTTGGCTTCTGGGCCTGTCCAGAATTACCAAAATGCCCTTCATTCATCTGTTACACTTTTGTACAACACAGGGGCATTTTCGTAATTTCGCACTTTTCCGAGGTTCTGCCGGACACTGGCCCACCTATCAGTCCAAGTGTCTCATTGGGCCTCTGTTGGCGCCATTATTGGGCCTTTCTGGGTCCAATATCCTCATGGCACGTATTACGAGGAATCTTCCCCCGTTAATAATTATTGAATATTTTATCTATTATTCACCGTTTATACACATATCCGGACACCGGCTCCTTCTGTCCGATACACTGGCCTGCGGTGTTCAGGCATCCCTGTGAGTCATATTAGTCATCTGACCGAGATCATCCGAACTCATTCAGTCCCTTTTCAAATACCGATAAATCTCCCTATCGGATACCCGGAGGCCTCACACTCCCGTCTGGATTTTCTGATTTGCGAATAACTTTTTCTACAGGCCTCCTATCGGTATTCTGTCAGTTTCCCGACATCCGTCCCATAAGGACGTATCATCCTGTATTTTCTCACGTAGATCTGAATTCTAGGATATCTGGTATGAATTTTTATAACTTTTGGACGATCAGTCCATTTCTGGCTATCTGGAGTCTTCAAAAATTTCTGTATTAAGCCAGATTACCGAGCGTCACTTGCTCTCTCTACCGGTGAAATCTGGGACTGAAATGCTATCGGACAGTCCAAACCACTTCCGGCCTGACTTTCTTTAATTACAATTTAGCCCCAGGGAACTTTTCTTCTTTCATTTAAGTCCCTTTTTACTTGGCTAAAATTACACTTAAGGACCCCACATTTTTGTCTACTTTCCTTTTTGGCCTTGAAATTTTCCATAATTGCACTTAAGTCCTTTCATTTCCTTTACTAGGTCTAGGGGCATTATTGTCTTTTCATATTTTACCAGAGTATTCTCTGGCCCTGGTCAACTATCCAGATACCCCTTCTTGACTGTCTAACCTTAGCCAAATGACCAAAATACCCTTTACTCATTCTTCAGTTATTCTATAACATAAGGGCATTTTCGTCATTTTGCACATTTTTCCCGGACACCGGCCCCTCTTACCACTGAACTGATATTATGGGCCTGGGCCTTCCCTGGTGTCACTACGGGCCTTAGACAATACTGTATGGCCTCTGGCCATAGTCCGATCATCTCTATTCGGACTGCTCTTGCTTTACCGATTATAACTGTAATTTCCCATCTTCAGGAATTTTTACAGAAAAATCGGGACCTCAAATCAAAATTCTGTGTTGCGTCATTCAATCCGGAATCCTTTTCTCTATCTCCTGGTATTTTCAGATATTTTATCCGGACCGGGCTATTTTGGCCTGAAAGTACGCTCCCGCGCACACTTTTCAAAAATGACCATTTTACCCCTGGTCATATTTCTAATTCTTTCATACACCTAGAGACCTCATATGCACATTTCACAGTTCAGTGAAATGATCAGCATAATTTTCTCTATTTTCTGGCAAAATATGGTACTCATCGGCTACCAGCCCGATCTTTCCCATAATTACGATTATGCCCTTGAATTCTCTTTCTGGCATCTCTAGGCCTAAAAATTGAGGTGTTACATTTCTCCTAAGCGATTAGCAAAGTATAAGAGGACTGAGGTAGACCCCAGAATTACATTAAAATTATGAAAGGAAAAATATGAAAGAAATGGACACTACTTATAAGTCCGGTAAGTTGTCCATGAGTAGAAGTAGGTAAGTAGAAGATTGATGAATAGATGAATACCCCAAGCCTTAGACATAAACCAATAAATGATATACCGAGAAGATATATCCAGAATAGTTGATGAAGGAACTAAGTAAATTTCGAGGACGAAATTTATTTTAAGGGGGGTAGAAATGTAATACCCCAATTTTCAGACCCAGAGACTCAGAAAGTGAGCCTGAAATAGATAGACTATCAGATTCCTTTGAACAGAAGTCCTAAAAACATACAGAGGGTTTTTAGGGACTAAACTGTAAATAAATGAAAGATCAAGGACTTATAGGTAAATAGTGAAAGTCCCTAAAGATATAGTGGTCATTTATGCAAGGAAAAGGAATAAAATTGCAAAAGAAAGAAAATGTAGGGACTTAGATGTAATTATGAAAAAGTTTAAGGCCAAAAAGAAAAGTAGACAAAAAGGTGGGGTCCTTAAGTGTAATTTTAGCCAAATAAAAAGGGATTTAATTATAAAGAAGAAAAGTTCCCTGGGGCTAAAGTGTAATTAAAGAAAGTCAGGCCGGAAGTGGTTTGCACTGCCCGACAGCATTTCAGTCCCAGATTCTACCAGAAGGTAGGGCAGGGGACGCCAGGTAACCACGCCTAATACCGGAATTTTTGAAGACTCCAGATAGCCAGAAATGGACTGATCGTCCAAAAGTTATAAAAATTAATACCGGATACCCTAGATTTCAGATTTAAGTGAGAAAATACAGGATGATGCGCCTTTATGGGGCGGATGTCAGGAAACTGACAGAATACCGATAGGAGGTCTGTAGAAGGAGTTATTCACAAAATAGCAAATTCAGACGGGAGTATGAGGCCTCCGGGGATCCGGGTAGGAGATTTATCGGTATTTTTAAAGGGGCTAAATGCGATCAGATGACTTCGGTCAGATGACCGTTATAACCCACAAGGATGCCTGAACACAGTAGGACACTGTATCTGGGAAAAGGAGCCGGTGTCCGGAAAAGGTGTATAATCGGTAAATAATAGTTAAAATATTCAATGAACTGTGTTAAAGAAAGATTCCTCGTAATGCGTGCCTTACAGGAAATGGACCCAGGAAGCCCAAAAATGGCGCCATTAGAGGCCCAATAAGACTCTTGGACTGATAGGTGGGCCAGTGTCCAGCAGAACCCCGGAAAAGTGCGAAATTACGAAAACGCCCCTGTGTTGTACAAAAAGGGCAGCAGATGAATGGAGGGCATTCTGGTCATTTTGGACAGGCCCAGAGGTCAAGACATGTCTAAGTAAGGTTGACTAGAGCCAGTATAAGCTTTGAACAGGTCCAGAAAGGTGTGAAATGACGATTTTGCCCTTAGGGTTAAAATAGGACAAGATAGGGCACCAAGGGCATTTTGGTCATTTCGCAGGGGATCTGTAACTGAGTCTGGACCCAGTATTAAAAAGTTAATGATATAAAGGGTCTAGATACTAAATGTGAGGTCAGTAGACATAAAAAGGATGTTCATAAATATTAGATTCAGAAAACGGCACGTTTTTCGAGGCGATGGACCGGGCCGGTAGCGGATTGGACCGGAAAGCTTCCAGAACCTCCAAATTTCGTCACATGAAGCATATGGGTGGTGAGGTGTCCTATGAGGTGTCCCATGAGGTGTCCAGGGTGATGCAGTAAAAGGGAATTAAAGAAAATAGGAAATTCCAGGAAAAACCAGGACCACAGGATCATAAGTCTTCCTAATTACAAGATTGCCATTGCTCAACACTATAAATACCCCCTAGCTCTTCATTTTCACACCAAGAAGCATTCTTAGAGGTAGAAAGAAGTTCTTGAGAGAGAAAGTGTGAGGAAGAAAGAAGTAAGGAAGTTCTGGTGAAGTTGGAAGTAGTAGGGAAGTTCTGAAGCTCTGCTTTTGAGGTAGTAACTAATCCTAGCTCTTATGTAATGTCTGAAACATCCTCCCATACAGCCCTCAGAGTACACTTGCGGAAGCTATACTAGCTCTTCTTCTGCCTAAACTCCGGCAGCATAACCGCTACGCTTGATCTGTCCAAAGAACTGAACCGTACTGATTCGGTAATTCCCTCATGAGAACTACCATTCTACGTAGTACCCAGGAAAGACTAGATGAACCGGCTAGGTCCACTCACTTCTAGCCTCCTTAGACAGCACTACGTACACAGTACTTATCATATACTGATGTTCAGTCTTTACTCCGGCAGCATAACGGCGTCTCTTAGGATTCTCTAAATCCACTTCAGCATAACCTCCCTGGCTAGCTCAGCAGAACCCTACTATCTCTATTCTGCTTCCAGCTCCGCCAGAACTTCCTTACTTCCTTTTTCCTTTCTCTCTTCCTTTCCTTCTCCTTCTCTCTCTTCTTTCTCTCCCTTCTCCTCTTGCTCTTGCGTAAGTGAAGGCCATGGGGGGGGTATTTATAGCCTCCCTCAATGGCACAACTGTAAATACCATGAACTTTGATCCTGCGGTCCTGGTTTTTCCTGGAATTTCCTATTTTCTTTAATTTCTCATTTACTGCATCAGCGGGACAACTCACCATGACACCTCAGCAGCATATTTTTCACATGCTTGAATTCCCGGGACACCTCAGCAGCTGACTCAGCATGCTGACTCACCGGTCCAGTCTCTTGCCTCGTAATGCGTGCCCTCAGCTTTATCTGCTTTCTGCAGACTAATGCCATGTGGCGACTGGAAGAGACCTTGCACGCTTCCCAATGCCACCCAGATAAGTCCCTGACTTTATCTGATCACTTCCTCAGTTATCGTGCCTCCTCGGTTTTTGTGCCAACCGAGTAACTTTATTCTACTAAACCATTACTTTAATGCCATGTGGCATCCCATGAGTATACCTTCTCAGTTTACTTCATGGTTTCCAGATAACCTTTCCTGTATCTGATATCCTGCCTCCGGTCTATCTCCAACCGGGTAACTATCTCTCTTGGACCTTCACCACTCTTGGCCCGTACGCTTAGCACCACTTTAGTCACTAGTCGCGACCTCAACATCATCTTGTCGCGACCTTACAATTCTGTGTACATTAGTCGCGACCCAAACATATTCTCGTCGCGACCAAAACATTCTATCGTCGCGACCTCAACACATTTTAGTCGCGACCATAACACTTTTTAGTCGCGTCTAAGGCTTTCTGCCACTATTAGTCGCGATATCACTGCTTTCTAGTCGCGACCATACTTCTTTTACGTCGCGACCATAATGCTTTCTCGTCGCGTATAGCTCTTTCTGTAACCACTAGTCGCGACCATGATTTACTCTAGTCGCGACCATAACGGTCAGCTCGTAACTCTTCAACCTTTGACCTTTACATCACCCCAAATGACCATTATACCCCTTGGGACTTCCACTGTTTGCACATAAGTTCCCGTACCTTTACTTACTCGCAGCTTAGTCCCTAAAAACTCTCTTATGTCTCTGGGACTTCTGCTCAAAAGGGGTCTGGTAGCCTCTCATTCTCAGGCTATTTCCGTGTCTCAAGGCCTGAAAATTGGGATGTTACAATGTCTTTGTGATGTGTTTTTTTGTTTGGTTGGATTGTTGTCTTATATGTTATGCTTGAAGCTCTAATCCAATGCTATGATCATATGTTATTGAATATGGAAGCATGCAGCATACTTATCTGTACACAATCACAAGCAAGCACCGTCACTCTGCATTACATATATTGTTATGATTGTTGCTACTGGGATTCTTTTGAATCTCATTCCCATACATAACATTACAGGGGAGGTTCTGTCAAAATGAAATTTGGAAATTTTAAGAGACGCCGTTATGCTGCCGAAATTCCGGCAAGAAAGCAGGAACAGGGAAAGGAACTGATACGTACTGTGTACGTAGTGCTGTCTAAGGAGGCTGGAAGTGAGTGGACCCAGCAGGTTCATCCAGTCTTTCCTGGGTACTACGTAGAATGGTAGTTCTCATGAGGGAATTACCGAATCGGTACAACATCGGTTACTTTCTAAAGAAGAATTATAGCAGTTATGCTGCCGGATTTTAGACAGTGAAAAGATGTAATAGAAGTTTGAGGGGATTGATCATACACTGATATACAACAGTTGATTATCTAATAATAATTGTTATCTGGCATGTATGACTAATATGTGATGGTTGTATGCATGTGTATGTGAAGATTGAATGCTGAAAATAGGTTTAGTGAACAGTAACTCGTGAGGACCTATGCATGTTTGATAAATCATTAAAAATAGTAAATGATTGAATTAATGCACTAAATTTTTATGGTAAAAATTAGATATACTAAGCTTTAATTTGATATATAGAATGTCCCATTTGGATGTCTGTACGAAAGGATATAAATTACCAAAGATGAAACCAGAATGCTGGATTCAGGAGAAAATCACTGGATAAACAGTAACTTTGAAACGTTTACCCACGATGAATTGGTCAAGTAATGGTCAACCAATGATTTTTCCCTGAAATATAATTGAGTTAGATTCATGTATCACTTTGAACCACTTTGTTTTGATTTTTCTAGAATTAGTTATGATTTTTCAAAGTCAAGTCGTTCATCTGGAATTTGCCACAGTGAACAGTACCGAAAGAGTAGAATTCCAGATTGATAGTTTGGACTTCTATAACCCTGAAAGTGGTTCCAAATGCTACTGAATGGTTCCTAAGATGTATAAAAATAAGGATATGACACGTCCTGCCGTCCTTGGCCTTGGATCAGTTATAGCTTGAGGACATTCTCTAGAAAAATGTCCGGGCTTTCCGCAGGTGTAACAAACATTCTGGCCCATTAAACATGGTCTATCACCATGATTCTTTCCACACTTTTCACATACTGGGGCCTTTGAATTCCTGTTGTTGGACCTGCCGCGGAAATTTCCTCTATTTGGCTTTTTGCTCTGCCACGGTCGCTTCCTCTTCTTATAGCCGCTCCCACCTGCAGCTTCTTGATTTCGACCAGCCTTGTCAGGGGTCGCCTGATCCCTATTCCCGGATCTAGACAGCATTCGATGATTCATGCTATTTTCTACAATTCGACATGCTTCCACAGCCTTATTAAACTGGCTGTATTGTTGCGGAGTTAACTTCTCCTTTAGCGTGGAATTCAATCCCCGAATCATCCTTTCTGTCATCCAGCGCTCGTCATCCACTTGACGTAGATACGTAGAATACTGGGATAGCCGGATGAACTTAGCCAGATATTCGTCAAAAGCTTCTTTTTCTCCTTGTCTCAGTACAAGGAACTCGGCCTCCCTTTCATCTCTGATGGATTGAGGGAAATATTTCTCGTAAAACTGCTCAAGAAACACTTCCCAGGTAACTGGAATATCTCTTGCTTGGAAAAGTAACTCTGTATTCTTCCACCATCTATCCGCATCCTTTTCTAATTGATAGATGGCCATTTGGGCCTTGGTTTCAGTTGGGCAGTCGAGGACCTTAAAGATCTTCTCTAATCTACTGACCCAATTTTCTGCTATCTGTACTTCGAATGTTCCTTCGAACACTGGAGGATTGTGTTTACAAAATTGAACCATCTATTGTTGGATACCTACTGCCTCCTCCCTCGATTCAACCCGTCTCTGGGGCTGAACTACTTGTTGTTGTACTCCTTCAGGTTCTCTATCAGCTGCTCCTGAAGGCTCTGGCGGTCTTAAATTACTTACAGCTGTTGCCACTGCTGCGGCTATGGCAGCATCTCTTTCCTGCTCATTTCGTGCCTGAGCTGCTCTCATTTCTTCTATCATCTTTTGTTGTTGTTCTAACCGTTCTAAAATTAGTTGATTAAGATTTTTAGCTTCTTGTGGTTCCTCTGCTGGAATCGTTCTTCTTGTTCGAACCATTTTGTTATGCTATAACATAGAAAGGAATGCGATAAACAACATTTCTCATTTCATTTCAAACATAGCATATAAGGTACATGTCACAGTCATACATATGCTACTGTACTGATCTTTTGTACATTGGAAACATTACCCTAATTTTTCTTAAACTTTATTCTAATATATTCTCCTACCAAGTAGATCCAGTCGGATACAGTACAATATGGTTCTTTATCAAAATATTGATCTAACTCCGATCTCCAGGTAGGAGTAGTCGGCAATACATCATTCATAATTTCTAGCCAAAGCCCCAGGGTTAACACATTTGGATCCCAGGCTTGATATATGTCTTTCACCATTGTGATGAAATTCTGATAAACCATATAGCCTTGATCTACATCTCTGATCAGGGTTTGTCTCAGCCCATATAACTGTCGGGCTAATGCTACCGAGCTCTCAAATTGTTCTCTACTCAGGTTCCTCCCTGGGATCATTCTTACGATTAGGCTTCCCAAATGTATCTCTACTAGGGTCACTTCAGGCCTACTGGGACCTGGCGCATTACTCTGATCACGTTCTTGGCTGGATCCTGAATTGTCTGTTATATTTAAAGGTACCGCACTTATGGGAATGATAGGAATAGGGCCTTCCATCACCATCACCTCCTGATCATCCACAAGATTTGATCCTACGGAAGAATTATCCACTTCCGAGTCACTCACTACTGGAGGTATCCAAGGATCAGAATCATTACTCATTATCTCCCCTTCTGAACTATCCAAACTAGAAACCGCTGGTCTTAACTCCCATTGGTTTACTGTAGTTTTAGACCCGGATCTATGTCTAGCCATCCTGCAAACACTAACTTAGTGTCAATTATGTCCAGTTTATTAGGGTATATTTATCTATTTAGAGCATTTCCTAAGCCAGAATCCTTTGCTCTGATACCAAAATATCACATCCTTATTTTTATATATCTTAAGGACCATTCAGTAGCACTTAGAACCACTTTCAGGGTCATTGAAGTCTAAACTCTTAATCTGGAATTTTATTCATATCGGGTACTGTTCACTGTGGCAAATTCCAGATGAGTGACCTGATTTTGAAATATCATAACTAATTCTAGAAAAATCGAAATGAAGTGGTTCAAATTGATCCATGAAGATAACTTAAGTAAATTTTAGGGAAAAATCATTGGTTGACCATTCCTGGACAAATTCAACGTGGGTCAACGTTTCAACTTTACTGTTCATCCAATGACTTTCTCCTGAATCCAGCATTTTGGTCCCAACCTTGATGGTTTGTATCTTTTCGTGTAGACATCCAAATGAAGCATTCTATATATCAAATTAAATATTAGTATGTCTACTTTGTACAATAAAAATATCATATATTTATTCAACCATTAACTATTTTTAATAATTTATCAAACATCACTTGGTCTCCACGGACTACTGTTCACAGAGTCATTTTTCAGCAACCAACCTTATATATTAGTGCATACATACATCACATATCAGTCATACATGCCAGATAACAATCATTATTAAATAATCAAATGTTATACATCAGTGTATGATTAACATCCTCATATTTCTATTACATTTTTCGTTGTCTAAAATCCGGCAGCATAACTGCTACATTCCTTCTGTAGAAAGTAACTGATCTTGTACCGATTCGGTAATTCCCGTAGGAACTACCATTCTACGTAAGTACCCAGAAAAGACTAGATGAACCTGCTAGGTCCACTCACTTCCAGCCTCCTTAGACAGCACCTACGTACACAGTACGTATCAGTTCCTTTCTTTGTTCCTGCTTCGTTGCCAGAATTTCGGCAGCCTAACGGCGTCTCTTAAAATTTCCAAATTTTATTTTGACAGAACCTCCCTTGTAATGTTATATATGGGAATGAGATTCAAAAGAATCTCAGTAGCAACAATCATAACAATATATGTAATGCAGTGTGACAGTGCTTGCTTGTGATTGTGTACAGATAAGTATGCTGCATGCTTCAATATTCAATAACATATGATCATAGCATTGTAATAGAGCTTCAAGCATAACATATAAGACAGCAATCCAACCAAACAATAGCACAACAATTCACAAAGATATTACATAAAAGCTAGGATTAGTTACCACCTCAAAGGCAGAGCTCCAGAACTTCTACACTGCTTCCAACTTCACCAGAACTTCCTTTCTTCTTTCTTTTTCTCACTTTCTCTCTCAAGCACTTCCTTATCTCTCTAAGCTTGCTTTTTGGCTTGATGAATGAAGGCAAGGGGTTTCCTTCAATGGCATTCTTATAATTTTGAAGCCATATGAACTTGGTCCTGGTTTTTCTGGAATTTCCTATTTTCTTTTATTCCTTTTACTGCATCATGCATGACATCACCTCAAGGCCACCTCATGGGACACCTCATATGTCAAATGGTGAAATTACAAGCTCCTGGGACACCTCATCAGCTGACTCAGCAGTTCCAGTCCAATCCAGTACCGGTCCGGTCCGATTTCCCACAAACTGGACTCACCGGCTAAGATTATGCCACATGTCCTTAACTTTTTCTTTCTCCTCTATGTTGGCGCCATATGGCATCTTACTGGAACCTGTCACGCCATCCAATGCTATCCAGATAAGTCCAGGACTTTATCTGATCACCTCCTCGGTTATCGTGCTGACCGAGTAACTTTACTTTATTGAAACAACATTAAAATAGTATTTTAATGCCACTTTTTTCCACATATCACTGGGCCTACGTTTTTGGGCTCTGGAAATGTTATCCTAGATCCTGATCAAGCTCAAGTACTCTGATGGCTCGATTCCCAATAAACATCCCTTGGCAAATTACCAAAATACCCCTGGGTGCCCTTTCTTGCACTATTTTAACCCTAAGGGTAAAATCATCATTTTACACCCTTCTGTACTCTGTCAGGGCATATACTGACTCTGAGTAACTTTATTTGGATGTGCCTTGTGAAACATCCTTACTTTCGATTGTCTTAGGGACCATTTGGTAGCATTTACAACCACTTTCAAGGTCATTGAAGTCCAATTTCTCAATCTGGAGTTTTACTCTTATCGAGTACTGTTCACTGTGTAAATTCCAGATGAGTGACCTGACTTCGAAAAATCATAACTAATTCTAGAAAAATCAAAATGAAGTGGTTCCAATTTCTAAATGAATCTAACTCAATTATCGTTCAGGGAAAAATAACTCGTTGACCATGAATTGACCGAGTCAACATCAGTCAACGTTTCTATTTTACTGTTCATCCAGCGTTTTTCTCCTGAATCCAGCATTCTGGTCCCAACTTTGATAATTTATATCTCCTTGTGTAGACATCCAAATGATACGTTTTATATATCCAATTAAAGCTTGGTATGTCTACTATTTACCATAACAAGTTCATATATTAATTCATCCATTTACTATTTTTAATCATTTATCAAACATGACCTTATCACCACGTGTTACTGTTCACAGTGGTATATTTCAGCATTTCTACTTTGCATACATATGCATACATCCATCATACATCCGTCAAACATGCCAAACAACAATTATTATTAATTAATAAGTTGTTTTACATCCAGTCATGTACATAAATTCTCATATCTCTATTACATCTTTTCCTGCCTGAAATCCGGCAGCATAACTGCTACGCTTCATCTGTACAAAGAACTGAACCGTACTGATTCGGTAATCCCCTCATGAGAACTACCATTCTACATAGTACCCAGGAAAGACTAGATGAACCGGCTAGGTCCACTCACTTCTAGCCTCCTTAGACAGCACTACGTACACAGTACTTATCATATACTGATGTTCAGTCTTTACTTCGGCAGCATAACGGCGTCTCTTAAAATTTCCAGAATTCATTTTGACATAACCTCCCCTGTAATGGTTTACTTATTGGGATGAGATTCGGGGGAATCTCAGTAGCAACAATCATAACAATATATGTAATGCAGAGTGACAGTGCTTGCTTGTGATTGTGTACAGATAAGTATGCTGCGTGCTTCCATGCTTAATAACATATGATCATAGCATTACAGCAGAGCTTCAGACATAACATATAAGACAACAATCCAACCAAACAATAGCACAATAAATCACAAAGCCATTACATAAAAGCTAGGATTAGTTACTACCTGGCTAGCTTAGCAGAACTCCACTATCTTTATTCTGCTTCCAGCTCCGCCAGAACTTCCTTACTTCCTTTTCTCCTTTCTCTCTTCCTTTCCTTCTCCTTCTCTCTCTTCTTTCTCTCCCTTACCCAAGCTATGCGTGAATGCAAATGAGCCAAGGGGGGGTATTTATAATTGCCTTCAATGGCAATTCTGTAATTACCATGAACTTTGATCCTGCGGTCCTGGTTTTTCCTATTTTTCTTAATTCCTCCTTTACTGCATCATGCATGACATCATCGGGACACCTCACCAGGACACCTCAACGCCACATTTATCACATGTCTGAAATCCTGGACACCTCAGCAGCTGACTCAGCATGCTGACTCACCGGTCCAGTCTCTTGCCTCGTAGTACGTGTCCTCAACTTTTTCTTCTGCCTTTATGTTGGCTCCATGTGTCATCTTACTGGCACCTGTCACGCCTTCCAATGCTATCCAGATAAATCCAGAACTTTATCTGATCACTTCCTCGGTTATTGTGCCAACCGAGTAACTTTACTTTATTGAAACAACATTAAAATAATATTTTAATGCCACTTTTTCCCACATACTTCATGGGCTACGTTTTTGGGCTCTGGGAATGTTGTCTTGGATCCTGATCAAGCCCAAGTACTCTGATGGCTCGATCCCCAAGAAACAGCCCTTGGCAAATTACCAAAATACCCTTGGGTGCCCTTTCTTGCACTATTTTAACCCTAAGGGTAAAATCGTCATTTCATACCCTTCTGTACTCTGTCAGGGTATATACTGACTCACAGTAACTTTATCTGTATGTACCTTGGCTCCTGGGCCTGTTCAGAATTACCAAAATGCCCTTCATTCATCTGTTACAGTTTTGTACAACACAGGGGCATTTTCGTAATTTCGCACTTTTCCGGGGTTCTGCCGGACACTGGCCCACCTATCAGTCCAAGTGTCTTACTGGGCCTCTGATGGCACCATTATTGGGCCTTTCTAGGGCCAATACCTTCATGGCACGCATTACGAGGAATCTTCCCCCGTTAATAATTATTGAATATTTTATCTATTATTCACCATTTATACACATATCCGGACACCGGCTCCTTCTGTCCGAAACACTAGCCCGCGGTGTTCAGGCATCCCTGTGAGTCATATCGGTCATCTGACCGAGATCATCCGAACTCATTCAGTCCCTTTTTAAATACCGATAAATCTCCCTATCGGATACCCAGAGGCCTCACACTCCCGTCTGGATTTTCTAATTTGCGAATAACTTTTTCTACAGGCCTCCTATCGGTATTCTGTCAGTTTCCCGACATCCGCCCCATAAGGACGTATCATCCTGTATTTTGTCACCTAGATCTGAATTCTAGGATATCCGGTATTAATTTTTATAACTTTTGGACGATCAGTCCATTTCTGGCTATCTGGAGTCTTCAAAAATTCCTGTATTAAGCCAGATTACCGAGCGTCACCTGCTCTCTCTACCGATGAAATCTGGGACTGAAATGCTTTCGGACAGTCCAAACCACTTCCGGCCTGACTTTCTTTAATTACAATTTAGCCCCAGGGAACTTTTCTTCTTTTCATTTAAGTCCCCTTTTACTTGGCTAAAATTACATTTAAGGACCCCACATTTTTGTCTACTTTCCTTTTTGGCCTTGAAACTTTCCATAATTGCACTTAAGTCCTTTCATTTCCTTTACTAGGTCTAGGGGCATTATTGTCTTTTCATATTTTACCAGAGTATTCTCTGGCCCTGGTCAACTATCCAGATACCCCTTCTTGACTGTCTAACCTTAGCCAAATGACCAAAATACCCTTTACTCATTCTTCAGTTATTCTGTAACATAAGGGCATTTTCGTCATTTTGCACATTTTTCCCGGACACCGGCCCCTCTTACCACTGAACTGATATTATGGGCCTGGGCCTTCCCTGGTGTCACTACGGGCCTTAGACAATACTGTATGGCCTCTGGCCATAGTCCGATCATCTCTATTCGGACTGCTCTTCCTTTACCGATTATAACTGTAATTTCCCATCTTCAGGAATTTTTACAGAAAAATCGGGACCTCAAATCAAAATTCTGTGTTGCGTCATTCAATCCGGAATCCTTTTCTCTATCTCCTGGTATTTTCAGATATTTTATCCGGACCGGGCTATTTTGGCCTGAAAGTACGCTCCCGCGCACACTTTTCAAAAATGACCATTTTACCCCTGGTCATATTTCTAATTCTTTCATACACCTAGAGACCTCATATGCACATTTCACAGTTCAGTGAAATGATCAGCATAATTTTCTCTATTTTCTGGCAAAATATGGTACTCATCGGCTACCAGCCCGATCTTTCCCATAATTACGATTATGCCCTTGAATTCTCTTTCTGGCATCTCTAGGCGTAAAAATTGGGGTGTTACACCTTGGCTCCTGGGGCTATCCAGAATGACCCAAATGCCCTTTATACATCTACTACCCCTTTAGTACAACACAGGGGCATTTTCGTAATTTCACACTTTTTCGAGGTTCTGCTGGACACTGGCCCACTTATCAGTCCACGTATCTTATTGGGCCTTTGATGGCGCCATTTTTGGGCCTTTCTGGGTCCAACACCTTCATGGCACGCATTACGAGGAATCCTCCCCTGTCCAGGTTCACCGAATATTTTAGCTATTATGCACCGTTTGCACACATATCCGGACACCGGCTCCTTCTGTCAGATACACTGCCCTACTGTGTCTGGGAAGCCATTTGGGTCATAACGGGCATCTGACTGTTGTTACCCGACCTCATTCAGTCTTAGTTTAAATACCGATAAATCTCCCTATCGGATCCCTAGAGGCCTCATACTCCCGTCTGGATTTGCTAATTTATGAATAACTTTTTCTACAGACCTCCTATCGGTATTCTGTCAGTTTTTTGACATCCGCCCCATAAGGGTGCATCATCCTGTAATTTCTTACTTATATCTGAAATCTAGGGTATCCGGTAGGAATTTTTATAACTTTTGGACAATCAGTCCATTTTTGACTATCTGGAGTCTTCAAAAATTCCGGTATTGAGCTGGATTACCCAGCGTCATTTGCCCTATCTTCTGGTGAAATCTGGGACTGAAATGCTGTCGGGCGGTCCAAACCACTTCTGGCCTATTTTTCTTTAATTATACTTTAGCCCCAGGGAACTTTTCTTCTTTGCAATTAAGTCCCTTAAATTTGGCTAAAATTACACTTTGAGACCCCACATTTTTGTCTACCTTTCTTTCCTAACCTTAAACTTTCCATAATTGCATTTAAGTCCTTTCATTTCCTTTCTTTTGCAATTTAATCCTTTTCTTTACATAAAGGACCACATCTTTTTCCTGAAAAAGAACTCATATATTCCATTTAATCTGTACATAGAAATCAGTACAAAAAATTAAGAATATTACATTATGGAAGAAAAAGGGGGAAATTCTCTAGGGTATATATGCTGTTCAAAACTCTAGATGAAATAAGAAAGAAGAAATTAAATCTAAAATTATGTGATTAATGCTTAGATAAGTTAATTTAGATGATTGGTTGTTGGATTAAATTGTATTTTTGACTTTGCCAATGAAAAGGGTCATTCAACCAACTACTGTTCAGTACCAAGGAAACTGAATTTCATGGTTCTAATGCTTCCATTGAATTTAGATGATGATTTTGTATAGGATTGGATAGGTTTGAAACCCTATAAGTATTGGAATTGAAAGATAAAATTTTGAAGTCTTCTCTGTTACTATTCACACATATGAATAGTAATTTAAATTTTATGATTTTGATACTTCCAATGGATTTAAAATGTAAAATTGTGTGGTATAAGTAGAGAAACAAGTAATGGAAGCATTGGAATTAAAATAAGAATTTTTAGAAATTTTGAGGGTGTTATACGGTACTTATAACATCCTTACTTTCGTACATCTTAGGGACCATTCGGTAGCATTTAGAACCACTTGCAAGTCCTTGGAAGTCCATTAGCTAAATCTGGAATTTTTACTCTTCTCGAGTTACTATTCATATGGTATTTTAGGTTAGGCAACGAATTTCAAAAAATCATAATTAATTCTACGAAAATTGAAATGAAGTGGCTCAAAATTCTACTTGAAGCTAACATGTTTAAATTTAAGGAAAAAATAAGTTTCTGACCAAATGCTTAGCCAATTAATACAGTTTAATAGTCAAAAATTCTAAAAATAGATTTTGGTCCCCATCTTTAGAAAATTCATTCTCTTTGTATAGACAAAATTTTATACCTTTATTCCATCATTTACTATTTTTCATTTCATCATAAACATTTTTGCTTAAACTGGTCATAGCATCATTACTTGTAATAATTCTTCACATAACATAATATAACATGTACATTGACTAATCTCTAACTCCTCTTCATACTTCTTCATCCTCTTTCATCATTCATAAACCTGTTGGGATTGGGATTACATGGAGGGGGTGAGATTTTGAGGGAAATCTCAGTAGAAAACGATACTAAACAATGCATGTATTAATATAAATGCTTGTGTTTACTTGTGAAAGTGTTAACATTATGTAGTGTGCATGCTTTCATGTATCATATGAAATACAATTGGCCAAGGTAATCATAGAAACAGAGTTTCAGTCATCTACACATATGCACACAATTCAACAAAGCCATAGCACAATCAAGTATAACATTCAATACATACAAGTTTAGAGTAAGTTTACTACCTCATATAATTGACTTTCTTTCACTTTAACTTTGTTCTTTCTTCCTACTTCTTCTTGATGTGTGGCTGCCTCTTTTGAGCACAGCAACAAATCTTAACATCATATAATTATCCATTCATTACCATCTAACTTTCTTGAACATTAAATTTACTTTAACTAACATAACTTCCTTTAATCTTTACCAATTGACTTGACCTTTGAATCAATTGATGTATTGACCTTACCCTACACAATTTCATCTTTTGAATCCATTTATGATCTTAGAATCATGAAACTCTAGCTCCCATGCACTGTTCTGGACAGATTTGAAAAACATGCATAATTCTTCCAAAAATTCTCATTTTGATTCTAATGCTTCCCATACTTGTTTCTCTACTTTATCCCACACAACTTTTCATTTTAAAACCATTGGAAGTATCAAAATCATGAAAATTCAATCACTGTTCATACAAGTGAACAATACAGAGAAGAATTCCAAACATTACAACTTTCAATTCTAAGCTTCCAAAGTTCCAAAACCGATCTAATCCTATACAAAATCATCATATAAATTCAATGGAAACATTAGATAATTGGAATTCCATCTCCTTCTAACATAAACAGTGCAGACCAAAAGGTCTCAACCATGACAAAGGCAAGAATATCAACTTGATTCAACAACCAATTATCTAACTAGCTTGTTTAAGCTTTAATCACATAACTCTAACTTTAATTTCTTCTTTCTCCTTTCATCTAGGGTTTTAGCCAGCACATATGCCCTAGGAAAAACTCAACTTTCTTCCATGAAAATCCTAAGCTCAAGTGTAACACCTTACTTTTATATATCTTAGGGACTATTTGATAGTATTTAGAACCACTTACAAGTCCATTGAAGTTTAATCTCAAAATCTAAAATTTTCAAGTTTATGGTTACTGTTCATTTGGTAATTCTAGATTTAGTGATGAACTTTGAAAAATCATAACTACTAGAAAAATCGAAATGAAGTGGTTCAAAAGGCTAATTGAAGATAACATCTTGATATTTAACGAAAAAAATATTACTTGGACCAATTGACTAGTCAACTGAGTCAACTATGATGTCAAATTTTACTGTTTATTTGGTCAAAATTTTTGAAAATAGTTTCTAGTCCCTAACTTTAGAAAATTTGTTCTCTTTGTACAAACATCAAAATAAGGCGTACTTGGTATTAAACGAAGCTTGACATGTTAACTAACTACTGCTAAAATATCATCCATTTATTACATTATTAACTATTTTTAGTTACAGACCAAACTTCCTAGTTCAAATCTGTCTAACATTTTCTTTTACATACATTCATCCCAAAACTTGTCTATAACACAACCATATCATCATCTAGCATTCTTTCTCCCTCATACTTGAGGTTCCTGTTGATTGGAGATATAATTTGAGGTGAGATTTCTAGAGAAATCTCAATAGTAAACGGTACCATTCAATGCATACAAGATGAATGCAAGTGCATGACGTGTTTCCTTTATCTTTCCTTAGTTTCCATTTGCATACCATTATGCTCCATGCCTATTCCTTTCATGCATGACTATAACCTCATAAAAGCAGAGCATATATCATTCATACCTACCATACATCATCATCACCTATCACAAACATATCAACACACAAGCATATACATCAAATATACAAGAAATGGGTGAGTTCACTACCTTGATTCTTTACTTTTCCTTATCCTCTTTCTTGTCACCTTTCCTTGAAGTAAGGTTGGCTTCTTAAACAAACAAATCAAATTCTAAACATCACATATTCATTCATTCATCATGATCCAAATCAATTGGTATATAAAGACATTGAACTTAATCAATTAACCCCTATCTTTCTTAATCTGTGGTTAATTATCTTGTCCTTTGAATTAATTTGTACATTGACTTTACCCTACACAATTTCACCTTTTGAATCTATTATGAACTTAGAATCATGAAATTCTAGCTCCTTCAACCTGTTCTAAATAGAACAAAAAATGTACATAATTCTTTCAAAAATTCTCATTTTAATTACAGTGCTTCCAATACTTATTTCTCTACTTTATCCCATACAACTTTTCATTTTAAAACTATTGAAAGCATCAAAATCATGAAATTCCAATCACTGTTCATGTGTGTGAACAGTAACAGAGAAGACTTAAAATTTATAACTTTCAATTCCAATGCTTCCAAGGTTCCTAACCTATACAATCCTACACAAAATCATCATTTAAATTCAATGGAAGCATTAGATCATTGAAATTCATCCTTCTTGATCTAGAACATCCCTAGGCCGAATGGCCTTTAACATGGCAAAGTCAAGAGCACAACTTAATTCAACAACCAATCATCAAAACCAACTTATCTAGCCTTAATCACCTAGTTCTATCTTTATTTCCTTCTTCCTCCTTCAACTTACAATTTGGACAGCAAGCATACCAAGGGAATATCTCACTTTTCTTCCATTAAAACTTAGGTTTCATCCTTCCAAAATACTTACAAATAAACTAGGACTGATTGCTTACCTTATGCCTTAGCTACTTTGGTCTTCAATTGCCTTGAATTGTCTTTATCTTGGTTGAGATTTTGGTTGACAAGAGTTTCCCCAAGGGTACGCTTAGGCCACGGTTTTATGAAGAATGGGAGGGATATTTATAGCCAAAACTTTGGCACTTTGGGTCCATAATGTCCTCACTTGTCCTAATTATTACAATGGCTTAATCTTGATCTTGATTGGTTGGTTTTTAGATTAATTAACCTTAATCATTATTAGGTTAATTCTCATATTATTTTATTACATTTTAGCAAATGGGATAATCTTCCTTTTCTCTTCTTGGTGCCATGTGTAAAGCTTGTGGGGCCCACCATGTGCAAAACCCTAATTCTCCTTTATTCCTTTTTCTTTTCTTTTTTTAAAAATTCATAAATTATTTATTATTGGACTTGGGCTCTAAGACAACTTTTGGGACTTATTGGGCTGCCATAGGACATGGCCTTCCTTAGGTCCAATAGTTAATTGGCATAATTCCCAAGGTACTTTCCTTATACCGATATCCTTAAAATTACCCTGATCTTGAGATACATACTAAACACCTTTTTTAATGGTTCTAACATTTTTAGAAATTCATTATAATATAAAATTAATTCTCTACAAACTCTCATAATTTTTTGAGACCCAGAAGTCCTAATAAAAATTCCTTACGTTTTCTCAAAACCTTTTATCGGTGTCTGATTTCACCTTAAATTCCATAGTTCATGCTACAGAACTCCTTTTTGACTTCTGTCAGTTTTATAAATCCTTATATTATTTATAAGAATCTACTACCAAATTTCATCCAATTCTGAGGTCCAGAGGATACTGCACTAATTCCTCAATCTTCAAAATTTATATCAATTTACAAATCAAAATTATGTGTTATGTTAAACTTATCAGAATAATTTTCTCTATCTACTGGTAAAATTTGAGACTAAACTATTTTTGGGCATTAGTGGGCCTTTTCCGACTCAACTTTTTATAATTACCATTTTGCCCCATGAACTTTCAAAAATTACACTTAAGTCCCTTAACTTTTCATAATTACACATAATGGCCCAAAACTTATATCTACTTCCTTTTGGCACTATTGAACTTTTAAACTTTTCCCTTTAGTCCCTTTTCTTCCTTAAAATAACTATTATGCCCTTGGGACTTTTCTAAAATTATAGTCTTACCCTTGGCTTCTAAGCCTAAAAATTGAGATATGACATCAAGCTCCCAAATCAAATGAAAATAAGTTAGGATGGATTGCTTACCTTTAATCTCTAGCTTGCTTGAACTTTGGACCTTGGATTCTTCGTTATCTTGGCTTGAGTTTTCAAATGGACATAGCTTCCCAAGGGTTCCTTCATGCACGGCTTTGAGCAGAAAATATGGGGGTATTTATAGAAAAATCTCATGGAAAATGAATTGCCAACATCACTTTGTATACTATTTGATCTAATGGCTCATATTTATTCTTGGATTTAACTTTTCTTAAAGGCTAAATATGACATCATCAATGGACAACTCATAGAGACATGTGGCAAAATTTCAAGGGAGAGAAGCTTCTGGAAAAATTCCAGTCTAATTCGGTACCTGCTCAGTCCAATTCCCCAAAAACCAGACTATTTTCTGAATCTAATTTTTCTAAGATTCCATAATATGCTTTCTGACCTTAAATCTAGTATCTAGATTCTTCCTACCATTGACATTCTTGTACTGGGTCTAAACTTAATCATGGATCCCTTGGCAAATTACCAAAATGCCCCTTGGTTCTTCTTTATTTACTTTAATATCTCAAGGGCATTATAGTATTTTCACAACTCATCAAAGTATTCCCTGACTTCAGTCAGCTATTTTGGGAACTCTACTTGACTGTCTAACCTTATTCAAATGACCAAAATACCCTTAGTCTATCTCTGGCTCAATGACACAACACAATGGCATACTCAGTGGTATTTTCATAATTTTACATTTTTCCGGGGTCTTTATTAGCCCAGGACCACATACTTTTCTAAAAATATTATTGGGCCTATAAGGCGCCATTTTGGGCCTTCTACATGATCCACTACCTTCGTGGGCTCAACTCCCAAGAAATTCCCCCGAAACGTATTTATTGGGTATTTTAATCTATTGTAAATTCCATAATAAATTCTACATAACTCCTTTTTAAGTCTGTCATATTCATAAATTCTCATATTAATTATAATAATTTACTGTCAAATTTCATCTGATTCTGAGATCTAGAGAATACTGTATTAATTTCCCTTTCTTTAAAAATTCATATCAATTATTCGGGACCTCAAATCAAAATTATGTGTCACGTCAAATTGATCAGAATAATTTTTTCTATTTACTGGAAAAATTTGGGACTAAACTGATGCCGGGCATTTTTTGGCCTTTTCCGACTCAACTTTCTCATAATTACCATTTTGCCCTAGAAATTTTTGAAAATTACACTTTAGGCCCTCAACTTTTCATAATTACACTTAATGGCCCAAAGTTTATGTCTACTTTACATTTTGCACCAAGTAACTTTTAGACTTTTCATTTTAGTCCATCTTCTTTATTCCTTTGTTGAATCATCACTTTTCCTTTCATTTCATCATCACAATCCTTTCCAAACCTCTTTTCTTTATCAGTCTTACACAGATAGAAAAAATTAGGATATGACAATACTGGACAGATTACATAGGAGGAGTTTGGTTTCTATAATTCCAAGTTCATATTTGGATTTCTTGGACAAAATTATGTAGGATTGGTTTAAGGAAATAATTATTACAAAGCTAAACCACTAACTCCAAGAATTAAGTTAAGAGTTATGGGTTTTAAGGAACTTGATATGCAATATTTATGTAATGGCTCTAATGGGTTGTATACACAACGTAATTCTGTTTAGGGCCATGATATGTCAAAGGAAATGAGTTAAACAGGATGAGCACGTAACCAATGTTTGGTTGGACACCAAGGGAGCAAAGAGAAAAGGATAAAGTTTTAAGGTGGTGAACTTACCTCTTTATGTGCTTGATGTGGTATGCTTATGTATTGACATGTATATGATGATTGAATGATGTTGTGCATGATAAATAATGTTGAATATCTTATGAATAACATGTTTCCCATGGCCATGTATTTTTATAAAAGGTATATAGCATGATGGCATGTTACTAATTAAATAAAGTTTAATGAAATTATATATCATGCATTAGCATCCATCTTGCATATTTAAGTGGTAATGCTTGCTACTGAGATTCCCAAGAATCTCACCCTCCCACAACCAAACAATTTAGGTAAAGCATGATGGAAAGGGTATTCATGGAGAAGAGTTAAAGAATAGAAGAAAGAAAGTGGAGTAATTGATGTTCTAGCATATGCTATGAATTTCCATGTATGTAAATGCTATGTAAAATGCCTAATTATGTGATATAAATATATGAAATAATTATGTCATATTTACATGATGTATATGAATATATGGGAAGCCTATTTGATGGTTTATGAATGCTAGATTAATTTCTGAAAATTAAAGAAAGAAGTTGAAATAGTAAAAATGTAGGCCGTGAAGCAGTTTTGTTGTGGTTTCAATTTGACCTAGAAAATGAAGAAATTAATTCATAAAACTTTATGAGCAATTAGTAAACATCCAGAGCTTTAAATGCATAGGTAACACATCTCATTTGGATTTGTATATCAAGAGAAATGAACTTCTTAAGTTAAGAGACAGAATATGGAATTTCCATAATTTACCATATGAATAGTAAAAAGTAACGATTTCACTGTATTGATTAGCAAGGTAAATGTCCAGATTTATATGTTTCCTTTAAAGATGTATGAAAGAGCTTCAATTAGAAATTTGATGCTCTTTCATAGATCTTAAAGGGAAAAATATAAATCTAGCCTCCATACGATTTTTCTAGAATTATTTATGAATTTTTAAAGTTGGACTGTCAATTTGGAATTTACCAAATAAACAGTACCCAAGAAACAAGTTTTAAAATTTTAATTTTTAGGCCAAAGTAATGCTTCCACTAATCAAATACACTTCCGAATATGTACTATAAGAGGTTAAAGGTAGGATGTTTCATGGTTCTAGCATAGGTACAGAACAAAGTTTTAGCATATGACAGAGGTTATGGTACAAGATAAACTTGCTCTAATTAGGAAACAGAGTACGTAACGGATTAGCTAAGGCCCATTTAAGATTGAGGTTAGTGATGGGTTACCTGTTCATAGTCCAACTAAGATTATAAATTGGATGTGATTGTTCTATGGTAAGTATGTTAGACGTGATGGGCCATAACCCTTGATCTCAATTAAAGAAGACAGAAAATGCTGTAGCGACAAGAAGGTACTTTAGTAGCAACTAATGTTCATAGAAAATATTAGTCATGACGAGATGATATTTTGTTCATGATTAATAGACATAGTGATTCTAGTCGCAACAAAATAGTGTTGTGGTTGCAACGAATGAACACAGAAGATTTTAGTTATGATGAGTCAATAGTTTGGTTACGACTAAACAACACAGTGATCCTCAGATGTTTAATGGGAAAGAAAGAGATAACTTCCCGCCTGAGAGTGATCCTTATGGATAGGAAAAACTTAAAATTATGAATGGCATAGAGATGTGAGCTAGACCCTTCCTCAGTTAGCTGAAAGAAGGTAGTTGACTCAGTTAGGGATCACAGAGAGGCCAAGGACACAAAAGTGTTTCAGGCTAGGGACATAGAAGTCAGCAAAGAGAAATGTCATGATGGAATGAAACTGAGTATGACTAGCAGAGATTAAAGGAAAGGTAGCCACAGATTAATAGATTCCCCTATTTAAGAGAGAGTAATGGCTGACAGTGAGACAAGACAATTAGGGTTGAGTCTATACCCTGTACCCAACAGTAGGGTAAAGTGGCAACTTAAATTAGATAAATGAATGTAGCCTAATTAAGGTAAGATGGCCTAACAAAATAACTATCTCAAATTCTTGAATTGAGGAATATAATCTTGGAGATAGTAAGCAAAAGATAAATAGCCTCAGTAATGTCTCATGAATTAATATAAAGAGATGATAAGAGATAGAGAATAAAACAGATAGATACGGGGAACTAGTATGATGAGAAATAAGTAGGTTCCCAATGATGATAATGTTAATAGCTACTCAGTTTGGGGTTAGGTTGAGAGGCTCATGAGTAAAGAATATGAGGTATGAAAGTTCTGGCCACCTAGTTTTTCTTAAGAATTGGGAACTAATCCTCTGGGTTAGAAGTAACATTACTGTAGATAGAGTAAGATACCCTATCCCTGTAGGAAAGGGTTGTAGTTGACATTACTTTGACAAAAGTGATATGTCCTCCATTAAGAACAGAGAAAATAGTAGCCAAGGCAAAGCAAATGGAGTTGACTCTATCCCAATGACAGTATGATTGGCTAAGAACAAGAACAAAGTTTAGGGACAGAGCTTAACAAGGTATTAAGCATGTAAGAAAGAATATAATGGTATAAGTCCTCTCCCTCTAATTTTATGAACAATAAGATGATTTCATAGCTAACTCTACAGACAGATAGAGAGGTTCCCTTTTGTAGGGATAAGATGTTTGAATGTTATGCTCCAAATGAAATAGCAAGTAAAGGCTTTTACTCCTTGCATTAAATGTCAGGCACTATGTTATGTTTGTAAAATATGCTAAAGCTCTGAATGTTTGAGCTGTGCAAGCTCCAAGTGTTAGAGCTATGCATATTAAGAACAGGAATGCTTAAGCTCCGATGTTAGAGCTATGCATTCATGAGCAGGTATGTAGTCCTGCAATAAGTTGGCCCGGCATTATGTATGTTAGAGTATGTGCTCTTACTTATAAGTAAAGTAAATAAAATAATAATCATATATGTCCTCTCTTTGTACTGATTCTAATCGTTAAAGATGATGAGAGCAGTTGGTAGAGTGAGAAAACCCCTAAGACTTCTAATATAAATAGTGTGAGAAAACCCCTAAAACTTCTAATATAAATTGAATAAGTATGAGGCCTAAGCCAAACCTAAAATGAGAGATAGGTTGTTGGCTAGAGATTTATAAGGCCTAAGGGAATGGTATTGGTTATGGGAACGAATCAGAATCGTTCAATATACCTAGAGGCAGCAATCAGATGATTTAGAGACGATAAAAATGAAGGCACCAACCTCACTGAAGTTTATCAGGTAGAAGATTGGTACAAGATGCGACTGAGCCAGCTAATACGATACAATGGCATACGAATGATCAATTTAAGAAATGTTCATAAATATATCCTCTGTGCAATAATCTGGAGTAGATCTACATTACCAAAGACTTCGTTATGCTAGTCATCTTCCAAATGAAAGAAGCAAAGGCTAAACCAAGGCTTGTCTAGAAACATTCCTAGCATACAGTCTAGGTTAAATGATGTAATGATGAATAGATAGAGAGTTGATATTCTTGAAAAGTTCCATTATGAAGGAACTGGTGACACAGTAGATTCAGTATAAAATATCTTGAATAGGCAAAAGCAACAATAGCATAGAAAGATGAGATCTGAGCAATTCAAGCTTGTTAGGAATAAGAGAAAAATGTTAAAAGATAGTAAAGGGCTCAAAAGTTACCCTATAGGAAAAGAATAACCTGCTCAACTGGGAAGTTTAACTTAAGAAATTTTATGAAAAATATTTATCTCAGTCAGATGAAGATGAGCGCAAGGCTAAGTTTAAGTGATAAGGCAGTAAGAAAAGAAACCCTTTGATGCACATTTAGTCAAGTTCACCATCTCTCTAGTTATTTCACATATTTGAATTCTATATATGATGAGAGATGAATGACTGAGAAGTTAACTTACGAACTGAATTCCGTGTTGTAAGAAAGAATCCTTCCTAGACAATTACAAAGGTTTAATGGAGCGGTAAGGGCATACAAAATTATAGAGAAAAGTGGGTAAAGGCTAGAAGTTGTGAGTAGTAAATGAGTTAAGAAGTGCAAACATATAATCATAACCTAAGAAATAAGAGGTATATGGTAGAGACCATGGAGATAAGATTTAGTTAACAGGTCAAGAAGTTGCTACAGATGTGGCAAGCCAGCATATTCTGCTAGGGAATATCTGTAGAATACAATAGGTAAGAGACCCCAGACAAATAAAAGAACTTTTGCCCTGATTAGAGAAAAGTTAAGAAAGTCGCCTGAGATAATCAAGGAGTTGGTATGGATTAACGATCACTAAGTAGATGTGATATATGACTCAAGTGTTGTTCATTCATTTATAACAATAACTATGTAGGGCAACTAGATCTTCCTGTTAGCATTATGCCATATGATGAATGTGTTCCTATTTCCACTAGCTTAAGGGGTAGTACCCTATGTATGTTTAAACAGTAATGTCTAGCATGCACACTGTCGAGCTACCTTAGACCAAACATGTTTACATTTATATGTTAGAATATATGAGATAATTAGCTATAGTTAATCCTCAACAATTAAAGGAAAGTTAGTTAGACAGAGAGTTAGAACAAAGGCGATAATAGCATATGCTCATCATGGTTACAGTACTCAGGATATGTCCCTTTCATAGGGATGAGATGTGTAAATGATGAGACACAAACATGGTACATGTAATACATAACGAAATGAGATTCAGTTATGGAAATGACAATGCAGCTTCGAGAGAGTAGCATTGATATATTGAAAGTAAATGTTCTCACAATAGAGGTATATTGCTCTTGTGATGAAGCCCATTTAAAGAAATGGATAGTGCAGCTTATGTTAGAGCCAGGTCCACCAGATGAGCTGAGAAAAATCCTTCAACAGTTTTGCACAAAACTATATTAAGCAAGATGAGATGTATAGTTTTATAGCAGTAAGTATATGGTAAAGCCTATGTAGCTCTTTGCAGTGTTACCCATATCAAAGTAAAGTTTTGAAATGAAAGATGAAAGATGAGAATGATGAGAGAAATTTCTGAGTGAAAAAGGAAATGAGTAAAGTCTTAATAGAAAATATTGATTTAAAAAAATTATGGGGAAATTATCAGTTCAGTTACCAACTGAGTAGAAGTGACTAACCTTGTAACTTAGTCCATTGTTTTTATGTCTTTTAGAGAATTATGACACAGTACAACATAATCATAGTAGATTATGGAGGATCACAGTTAGATCCTAGCATGACTCTTACAGAGTTTCAGGGTCGTAGTTAGATCCTGAAGAGGCTTATGGTAGATCATAGTAGATCCCGAGGGTCGCAGTAGACCAAGCCTAACGAAAGTAATGAGCCATAAAGTTATGGGTATAGTTTAGTATTTCTTTGGAAAGACGATTACCAAGGACAAGGTTAAGGTAAGAAAGCCTCACAAGTTAGTTAACTCATACAAAGAAAGTACCCACAACATTATTTTTAGATGATTTTCTTATATGGACTAAACTTAGAATCCTCTTACACGATAAAAGAATTAAAGTCAACAGAGTTAAAAGTTTATAATCTTGAGTACAAGGTATTCATAAGTCTATCGAGAGCATACTTAAGAAAGAGAAGAAGACTACCCCACATGAAATAAGAAGAGATCAAGTCTAAGTAGATAAATTCCTAAGATGAAATTAAAGAGAATAAGAGCCAGATAGACCCAAGAGAGATAGTATGAGAAAGGTCCAAGACAGGGAAGTACCACGATAAGAACCTATTAGTACCAGTGCTTCAGATATTCATTGGCACTTTTTAGTTAAGCGTGCTCAGGCCGGAGTAGGTCAATGATGGGTGACCCCCTAGGAAGTGATGAAAAATGGTTCAAATGACGCACATATTTGGCATAGATTCACAAAGTATGTAAGATGATAAGAAAAGCTAAGAAGAGTTAGAAAAAGTTATGAAAAGTAAGAGAGTAAAACCCTTTATGTTAGATCTAAAGAGAAGATCTAAAAGAAAAGATTCAGATTATGACTTTGTTTCAGGAGAAAGAAAGGCAAAAGAGCAATATTCTCCTGAGAGGTTAGCAAAGTTGTAGGTCAAAGAGACTTTTATACTTATGGTATCTCATGATATGTAAAGATATACAATGAGAAACCTGTAATGAGATAAGGAATATGATGAAAGACAGAAACCTAAGAATTTCATCAAATTTTTGGAGGGTTATTTATGAAAGAAATGGACACTACTCACAAGATTAGTAGGGTGAATTATCCATAAATAGATAAATGGATGATAAATGAGAAAATAGTAGAAAGAAACAAACTTCAACTCTAATTGAGTCGATAAGAAAAGATGGTTAGTAATCCTGAGTAGATAAGAAATTCCTATACTCCACTAATGTTGAAAGAAAGTCCCTGAACATTGAAGAGAACAAAATAATTATGTAAAGACACCCCCGAACCTTAGTAAAGAAACAGAGAAGGATATAAGAGAGATATATCCATAATAGTTTGACTAAGGTATGAGTTAAATTTCAAGGATGAAATTTATTTAAGGGTGAGAAATGTCACATCCTAATTTTTCCTATCTGTATAAGACTGATAGAGGATAGAGGTTTGTAAGGCATTGTGACGATAAAAAGAAAGAAAGGTAATGAGTAGACAAGGGTATAAAGAATATGGATTAAAGTAAAAACCCTAAGAGTTTTATGGTATAAAATGGAAGTAGACATAAGGTCTAGGCCATTAAGTGTAATTATGAAAAGTTAAGGGCCTATAGTACAATTTTCAAGAAGTTCAGGGGCAAAATGGTAATTATGGAAGGTTGAACCATAAAAGGCCCAAAATTACCCAGAAATATTTTGGCCCCAAATTTTACCAATAAATAGAGGATGAAAATTGGGCCAGGCATATTTCTCATAATTTTAATCTGAGGCCTAAAAAAATTGATAGTAATCTCCAAAGTCTGGCAATTAGTAAAGTATCTTCCAAACCTAATAATTAGATAAAAATTTATAGTAAATTATTATAATTAATATAAGAATTTATAAAGTGACAGGAGTCAAAAAGGAGTCATGCAGAATTGATTATAGAATTTAAGATAAAATAAGACCCCGATAAAGGATTTAAAAGAATGTATAGAATTTTTATCAGGACTTCTGGTTCTCAAAAAATTATGAGACTTTGAAAAAAATTTATTTTATATTACAATAAATTTCTAAAAATGTCAAAACCCTTAAAAGAGTTAAATAGAATTTATCTCAAAAATCAAGGTAAATTAAGGATATTGGTATAAGGAAAGTGCCTTGGAATTTATGCTAATTAGCAATTGGACTCAAGAGGAGGTTCAAATGGCATCAAGATGAAGCCCAAGAAGTCCAAGGAAGTGTCTTGGAGCTTAAGTCAATTTTAGATATTATATGAATTTTTAATTGAAAAATCAAAGGAAATTATCAAGCATGGAAGGTGGCATGTGAGATGTTCCTTGTGGGCTCCACTTTGCACCACATGGAAGCTAGACAAGGAAGGGAAGAATTATCCCATGTGCTGAAATTTATTAAAATAATATAAGAATTAAGTTAATGATGATTAAGTGTAATTAATCCAAAAATCAACTAATAAAAGAAAAGATAATCAAGGGAGAAGACAAGAGCACATGGTGGGCCTTACATCTCTTCCAAATGGCGCCATATGCAAAGAAAGAAGAAGGATTTTGGCATGTGATTTTATCTTGAAGATTAAGCCAAGATTGTGAGCAAATATCAACCATTGGATTAAATAGTGTTCAAGTGAATCTTAGCTTTTCATTTTCCATAGAATTTATCTATAAATACCCCTCTATTTTCCTTGCAAAACTGTGGCATATGGTACCTTGGGGAAACTATGGTCAAATAAAACTCAAGCCAAGACAAAAAGAAATTCAAGGAACCAACATTCAAGTTAGCTAGAAATTAAGGTAAGTAATCTATTTTAGTTTGTATTCCTTTAATTTTGAGGCTTGAACTTGGGGTTTTATGGAAGAAAAAGGGGGAAATTCTCTAGGGTATATATGCTGTTCAAAACTCTAGATGAAAGAAGAAAGACGAAATTAAAGCTAAAATTATGTGATTAATGCTTAGATAAGTTAGTTTAGATGATTGGTTGTTGGATTAAATTGTATTCTTGGCCTTGCCAATGAAAAGGGTCATTCGGCCAATGAAAGATGAAATTTTGAAGTATGCTCTATACTGTTCACACGTATGAATAGTGATTTGAATTTCATGGCTTTGATACTTCCAGAAGATTTAAAATGTAAAATTGTGTGGGATAAAGTAGAGAAACAAGTAGTGAAGCATTTGAATCAAAATGAGAATTTTTAAAAATTTTAAGGGTGCTGTACGATACTGGACAGGTTGCATAGGAGGAGTTTGGTTTCTATAATTCCAGGTTCATATTTGGATTCCTTGGACAAAATTATGTAGGATTGGTCTAAGGAAATAATTATTACAAAGCTAAACCACTAACTCCAAGAATTAAGTTAAGAGTTAGGGGTTTTAAGGAACTTGATATGCAATATTTATGTAATGGCTCTAATGGGTTGTATACACAACGTAATTGTGTTTAGAGCCATGATATGCCAAAGGAAATGAGTTGAAGAGGATGAGCAAGTAACCAATGTTTGGTTGAAGACGAAAGGAGCAAAGAGAAAAGGATAAAGTTGAGGTAGTGAATTTACCTTTTTATGTGCTTGATGTGGTATGCTTATGTATTGACATGTATATGATGATTGAATGATGTTGTGCATGATAAATGATGTTGAATATGTTATGAATAACATGTTTCCCATGGCCATGTATTTTTATACAAGGTATATATAGCATGATGGCATGTCACTAATTAAAGAAAGTTTAATGAAATTACTTATCATGCATTAGCATCCATCTTGTATATTTAAGTGAAAATATTTGCTACTGAGATTCCCAAGAATCTTACCCTCCCACAACCAAACAATTTAGGTAAAGAATGATGGAAAGGGTATTCATGGAGAAGAGCTAAAGAATGGAAGAAAGTAAGTGGAGTAATTGATATTCTAGCATATGTTATGAATTTCCATGTATGTAAATGCTATGTAAAGTGCCTAATTATGTGATAAAAATGTATAAAATAATTATGACATATTTACATGATGTATATGAATATATGGGAAACCTATTTGATGGTTTATGAATGCTGGATTAATTTCTGGAAATTAAAGAAAGAAGTTAAAATAGTAAAAATGTAGGTCCTAAAATAGTTTTGTTGTGGCTTCAATTTGACCTAGAAAATGAAGAAATTAATTCACAAAATTTTATGAGCAATTAGTAAACATCCAGAGATTTAAATGCATAGGTAACACATATCATTTGGATGTGTATATCAAGAGAAATAAACTTCTAAAATAAAGAGACAGAATCTAGAATTTTCAGGATTTACTATATGAATAGTAAAAAGTAACCATTTCACTATATTGATTGGCAAGGTAAATGTCTAGATTTATATTTTTCCCTTAAAGATATATGAAAGAGCTTCAATTTGAAATTTGAAGCACCTCCATACGATTTTTCTAGAATTATTTACATATTTTCAAATTTGGACTGTCAATCTAGAATTTACGAAATGAACAATACCCCGAGAAATAAGTTTTAAAATTTTAATTTTTATGACAATGTAATGCTTTCACTAATCAAATATGCTTCCGAATATGTACTCTGAAAGGTTAAAAGTATGATGTTTTTTTCTTGTCTATAGAAATGTTAATAGGCAATGTGATGATCTGTGTATTATTCTTGTTCTCGAGAAACTAACTTAGTTTAAGATTCATACTCTATTTGAAAATTATTGTTTCGTATTTTCATTTTTTATTTTTTTATTTATATTTAGGCAATTTGTTTTTTTAAAAAAAGTATAGTATTGAGTTCTGAGCTGTGATATATTTGGAAAATAGCTTTTTAAATGTATTATTATGTAAAAAAGAAAGTTTATGTGTGTAAACTATAAGGGCCCGTGTAGTTGGCTGAAAATTAGAGGAGGGAAAGGGAAAATTTAAATTTTTTCTTGGCGGAGGTCTTTTGGTTAAAAGAAGTGGGAAGTGATTTTCTAGGGGAGTGTGATTTTCCAGTGCATAAGGCAAAATGGGATACCTCCTATTTTGTTGGGATCCGATTTTTCGTCCATCACTCCAACTGACGAATGACCTATTTGCCCTGAATTGATCTATGGCAATACTGCTGACATCTGGAGATTAACGAACTTGAGATGTAGAGTCAACGACAAAGGCGACATTGACAAACGATACTTCTAAGTTATGACCTAACAAAGTCACGCTCATAAGACGATGACCTCTTTAGCATCTTTGTTGAAGGCTTCAAACTTTGCCTACATTTCCCTTCTTCGTCTGAGTCATGTTCTTGATTTTTTTTGAGTTTTTGAGCTGAACAAGATAGAGGGTTAATTCATTTCATTTGCAATAAAGGATGACGCCATAGGTGAGCAAGAGTGGCTGGCTTTTTTTATTTACAAGATGAAGGAGGATAGGAGTTCTTAAAAACAACAGATGAGTGTGCAGTAGAAAGATGAATACCTTGCAGATTGAGTTTCTGGTAGCATTATATATTTTCTGTGTAGCACCAAGAAGAGCTCCCACAAACCTCATTGCCCACCGCTATCCCACAAATCCGAGTGTTAGGAAGAAGCGCCAGCACATTGTCCTTCACCCAGTTCAAAGCATGGTCTGGGTTGGAACTCATGTCTTGAAGCTGTCCATTGGGAAGTCTAATTACAAGATCAAGACCAGTTTTACTGAAGGCCTTTAGAACACTATGATTAGCATCATAAGTTCTAACATTTCTTATGTTTGCAACTCTAAGAAGTGTAACAACTTCATCTGGTGAGGGAATATTATCTGTAATTCTCCCATAATTGATTCGATAAGTTCCTATAAATGCTTCCACAGCATTGGGTGCTGCAAAACAAAAACAAGAGAATTCTGTTAAGATGATGCCTCTGTCATATATCATACATATTAATGAGCAAAATTAGAAACTACAGGAATTAACTGACAGTTTCAATGTTTTGACACCTTCAATGAATTCAAATATCAGAAAAGGAAAGAGAAAGTTAATTGGAACTATAATTGATATGATTAGACAAATAATCAATAGTAAGAGATGGTGTTCACAGGTGAAGGAAGTGAACACACTTAGTCGGAATAAAAGGAAAGCGTTTAAAAAGGATATCAAACAGGTAAAGAAACAATATGAAGAGTATTTATTAATAAGGAAAAAATTCTGCTAAAGAGTATTTATCGATAAGCTTATCGATAAGGGCTTTGATCGATAAACTCTTCGATATATGAGAAGGAAATTTTTGAAGAAAATTTGTTTTTTGAAGCGAATTTATCGAAGCCCTATTCGATAAGGCTACTTATCGATAAAACGTTTGATAAATGAACTCTAAAATGTTGATTTGATAAATGATTTTTTATGGTAATTTATTGCTTATAATATTGCTAAGTTGTTTGAATTATGTATTTCCCAAAATACTTTAAGCAATCTTGCAAAAATAAGAGAAATTAAACATGAAAGAAGAAAGTTTGACATTGCTCTTCTAATTTTTATCAATAAGCTATTTGATAGCCTATTTATCAAAGAACACTTCGATAAATTAGATATTCTAAAAATATAAAATTATAATATTTATCGAATAGCTATTTAATAAGGTCATTTATCAAAATCATTTTTGATAAGGGCCATTTTCAATAAGCACTTCAATAAATGGAAGAAAATTCATATTCTAAAGTGATTAAAGATTTATCAAAAGATTCTTTGTATATCTTAATAAGCTTATAACTTGTTTTGATTTGCTAAATGATCTTATGCACTCTTGTTTTCAAATATATTATAGATCAAAGAATTGGCAAAGTGAGGGGTATATCCAGAGGTAATTTTGAGGTGTTAACGTTTAGAAGAGGTGCACACGAAAACAATCATTCAAGTGCAGTTTGAGAAATAATTAATGTAATTATTATTAATCATTTAATATTTATAATAGTTTTTATATTTATATTGAATGTTTATGTTTATTTAAATTATAATTTTTATATCTTTTGAATTATTATATGAGGAATTGAATTTTTTAATATTTTAATTTTAAATTAGAATATGAATTTATTAATAAATACTCATTAAGGATAATAAAGTCATTTGTATATTTTCCTACAAAATTTTATATCACTTTTAACCAACTAAACATAAAATTTTCTATCAAACTATTTTCTTTTCCAATGCCAACTAAACATCCAATGGGTCTATAATTTTATATTCCCTTCCCTTCCTTTCCATTCTCTCCCTTTCTGTTCCAACCCTTTTTCTGAACCAAACATGTAATCTCACTTCTAAAGAGGTTTAATTTTATTGTGGTTCATATAGCAAGTGTAACATATTAATTTGTATTCATAATATTTAAGTAATATAAGGACGTGATTTAATTAGATTTAGAGTACATCAAATGCATCATTTCAGACATACAAACATAAATTAGAATAATAATAAAATATAATTGAAAATTTAAAGAAGAATTTACTTAAGAAAATAGAGAAAAGAGAAAATTCAATAAAGCTCAATAAGATTTAACAAAAGTATTTAAGATATTTTCCTATTTAGAATATTATAATTATTTATTTTATTATAAAAAGTATTATTTGACAAAAATACATAATTAGAACTTAATGACTTTTAGAAATTTAGAGCAAGATATTACTTAAGAATAGTTAGAAGTTTATATATGATAAATTAAGAACCAAAGACAAAAAATAATAAAAGGAAAAGGAAAGGAAAGAAGAATAAAAACAAATGATGGTCCCACAACCCTTTTTATATAATATATTAAAACACACACAAAATTCAGTGATCATTAGGCTTCTTCTCTCTTCTTCATAAGTTGAGCCTCATTTTGTACTCATAAAATCTTCTAAATATAACACTTATTTCCTAAATATTTTTCTACATCATGGAAGCTTTCTATAAGTATAAATTTTGTTGGGAACAAAGTTTGAAGATTAGGGCTAAAAGGAAATATGAATTTTCAACAAAGGAGAATCATAGAATTATAAAGATAAGTGAATACTTTCATTTAGTCAGTTTATTATTTTTCTATTACATTATTTAAGAGATTTAAGATTAGGGTTTGAATGTAAGAAGAGGGATATGATTGAATATGTAATTTTACCGATAACATTTAAGTTTAATGATTGGATTATATTTCTTAGATGTTAAATTGATATTTAATCGGTTTAGATTGTTGTTAGAGTTTGTAAATTGAAAGTGAGTATTTTTTTTAAACCCTAAATTGGAGAAATTGGGGATTTAGATCAAATTGAATAATTGTGGATTAATTGTTAGTTCAAACAAGTTATTGAAATCTATAAATGATGAGATTTAATCTTGAAATGGAGATTTGGACATTATAAGTGAGATTTGGAAGTTAGAGGTAAAATTAAGAACTTTAAGTCCATGTAATTAAATTGATTATTTGTTAAGTAATTCTATATTGATGATTGGATGGATTGATTTTTGAGGTTTATGATGAAATGTGAACATTGAAGATTTTTTAGTAAACTTTAAGAGTTGGAAATTGGAGTTTTTGGATGGTTTGATGAGTTTAATGTTATATATGAATTTAAATTGGTAAAATAGAGTTGAGAAAATATAGAATTACGGAAATGATGATTTGAGGAATAGTTTATTTAAGGATATTTTCCTAATGATTAAAGTGAACAATTTTAGGGATTTTAGGATGATTGATTGGAAGAAATTATTATTTTTAATAATTTCAATGAGTAAAATATATTTATGGGATAATAGGAAAACAATGATTGAGACAAAGAAATTAACTTATGGTAGTGAATTGAGAATTTTTAGATAAATTAAATTTAGAAGAAAAAGTGAGTTTTTATTTAAATAACATATATTTTTGTGTAAAATTAGCATATTATTGTTGTCCATTTATACTAATTATGTAGATTGGTTAGTGAATTATGTTCTAAGCATGGGCTCTTAATTTATGGTATTTTTATTAGCTTTAATGAGAGGTAATCACTTTAAATTTGTTATACATGGTAATGTTTTGTTTGTAAGTAGTTTTAGTTTCTTGAACTCATTAAATGCTATGGACTATATTTTAATATATGATAAAATTATTTGAAATGAAATAGTCGTGTGGGACTTGTGGTTTTGAAAATACAATCCTTGAAACTAATGTTATTATGTTCGAATTATGAGATTGATTTGTAAATGAAATATGGATATTGAAATTGACTACTTGTTGAGCTTTTGAGCATGATTCATATTATGAGAATTTATGAGTGGATTATGTCTATTACCGTCACGTGATGAGGCCACCATTGACGCATGATGGTTGGTTCTTTTGCCCCTAGTGCGTGGGGTACCCCTTGTGGCTCTTTTCGTCCTCCTAGATAAGGATAGGCATTTTATGGCTCTTTTTATCCTCCTATGTAGGGATAGAGCTTGTATGGCTCCTTTCATCCTTCTGCATGGGGATAGACCTTTATGGCTTTTGGATTATGGTTTTGAGATTGCATTTGCATCATGTCATTAAAAATTATTTATTTTCTATTAATTATGATATTATTGTATATTTGTCCAACTTAGCACCTCACGAGCACATATTGATATGTATGATGAGTATAATTATGGATTAATAAGACGATTGTCTCACTCATAGTTATTAACATTTTTCAGGTGATAGTCTCATGCTAGGACCTAAGGAAAGGCTTTGAAAGCTCGATTAGTGCTATATCAATTGTATAGCCTCCTCCTTTTGATTTATGTATAGAATGGTTGTATATTGCCACAGTGTGGCTCATTTTGCATACTTTGATGTGATGTAATACCTTATTTGGATTTGATTATAAGAATACATGCTAGTAGTGGGCTTGAGGCCCTAGGCTGTTGCTTATGATTTGTTGATTGTGGATTTACTTTTGGAATGTGTGATATTGCGAATTTATTTATCAATGAGTATTATATAGGATCTTGGTTGTGAAGTGGGTTATGTGATGCTATTCTTGGGTTTGATGCGCAGAGATATATTTGAGATGATTGTATTGATAATTGTAATATTACTACGATAATCTGGGGTGCAAATTCTAATAATCATGTTAACAATTAAGGTTGAATCCGTTCAACATAGTTTTGAATGAAATAGTTATGTGAAGTTTATTTATCCATGTTAGCTTCTAGAGTTGAGTTTGGTTCCTTTTCTAACATGGATAAGTTTGATTGGTGGTGAGTGTTTTAAATATCCATGATAGACTCTTCTAAATTATTGATTATTTCTTTTCTATCATGAATAATAATTGGGGATTTGAGTGAAGCCTTTATATCCTTGATAGCCTTCTAATGTAAGTTTAATGATTTTCTATCATGGATGTTCTTTTTTAAATGAGTTGAACCCTTTTAACCATGATAGTGCTTTAAGGGTAGTTTTATCTTTTTCTATCATTGTTAACTTTTTAGAAGTAAAGTTTTTTCTATAATCATGATAGCTTTCAAATGATTAACTACAGTGGTTAGTTTGTAATCAATTTTAGTAAAAATAATTTAAGGTAATTAATTATTGTTATTAAAAGGAGAATTTTAAAACTAGGCTATTCTTAATTTAAATAGTAAATATAGTTTTCTATATATTTTGAACATTGTTGTTTTCCTATACAATTAAGTTGTTATGGGAGTTCATTGAATATATTATCGAATATTTCCTTTGTAACAAGGAAAATATTCAAAAATTTTATGATGACAAAGTAAAAACTAATGGTTAAAAAAATAAAGATTTTGAGTGCTTTTAAGTTAATAGCAATTAAGAGTAATGGAACTTGGTTTGGAAGTAAAAAAAAAAAAAAAAGATTCTTGAGTACGAGTATTTTTGAAACTATGAGGAGCTCAGATACTACACAAGTTGCTACAAAACACAAGGGGAAAGTAAGGTTGAGAATGCGTAAATATATATAATATTAAAGTCAACGAAACGAGAAGTGAAATGAGAATAGTACAACCAAAGGCAACAATAGTATCACATAATCAATAGTTTGACGCCTTAAATAATAATCACAAGAGGAATAATTTTTATGTGAATAATAAATTTTTCATAAATTAGAGATTGAAAGGTTGACTAAGTGGATAGATAAATAAGAGTGATTTGAAGAGAAATGAAAGGGAATTTTAAAGTATAATCCGACGTAGATAGCTTAGGCATAAGGTTATTATTAGGGTAATGAAGTATTAATTGATTCATAGGCTTGAATTTGAACGATTCATTGGATAAATGATCATGTGGTTATTGTATTTCTATTAGAAGTAGAATTTTACAGCAAACAATGATTATTTTTTTAGTATCACTCGTGTTAGAAAATAGGCCAGTCCACCCATGATGGATTATGAAACATCCTCCCTTGGACCACTCAGAGTACACTTACGGAAGCAATATTAGCTTGATAATATCTTAACTTAAGCCCAGAAATTAAAATTTCTACTTTTAAGTTCCTTATTATGAACCTTTAATTTGAGAACTGATTAATCTCATTCTACACATCCAAACAAGGCTTATTACCTATCTACGTAATCCCCCAGATGTGTACAACCGGTTCACCAAATTTTGTGGCCAAACTCCTTCGTTTACTAGGTCAAACTTAGGTCAGAACCCTGCTACCTCAGGACCTGCGAATTTTTCTTTTCATTTCTCATTCGCAAATTGAACATGCCAAACAATATTTATTATTAAATAATAAAATATCATACAACAAGTCATACACAAAATCTCATATTTCTATTACATATTTTCCTGCCCTAATTTCGGCAGTATAACCGCTAGGCTTCATCTGTACAAAGAACTGAACCATACTGATTCGGTAATTCTCTCATGAGAACTACCATTCTACGTAAGTACCCAGGAACGACTGGATGAACCGGCTAGGTCCACTCACTTCCAGCCTCCTTAGACAGCACCTACGTACATAGTACTTATCATATTCTGATGTTCAGTCTTAAATTCGGCAGCATAACGACGTCTCTCAAAATTCTTAGAATTCAGTTCAACATAATTTCCCTGTAATGGGTTAAATATGGGGAATGAGATTCGGGGGAATCTCAGTAGTAATAATCATAACAATATATATAATGCAGAGTGATAGTGCTTGCTTGTGATTGTGTACAGATAAGTATGCTGCGTGCTTCCATATTCAATAACATATGATCATAGCATTGTAATAGAGCTTCAAGCATAACATATAAGACAACAATCCATCCAAACAATAGCACAACAAATCACAAAGCATTACATAAAAGCTAGGATTAGTTACTACCTCAAAAGCTTAGCAGAACTCTACTATCTCTATACTGCTTCCAGCTCCGCCAGAACTTCATTTCTTCTTTCTTTCTCTCACTTTCTCTCTCAAGAACTTCCTTCTCTCTCTAATCTTGCTCTTGGCCGTGGGATGCATGAAATGGGAGGGGGAGGGGGTATTTATAGTTTCCCTCAATGGCATTCCTGTAATTTTGAAGCCATCTAAACATGTGGTCCTGGTTTTTCCTGGAATTTCCTATTTTCTTTTATTCCTTTTTACTGCATCATTCAGGACACCTCAGCGCCACATTCTTCACATGTCACAATTCCTGGACACCTCATCAGCTGACTCAACATTTCCAGTCCAATCCAGTACCGGTCCGGTCCGATTTCCCACAAACCGGACTCAACGGCTGAGATTGTGCCACGTGTCCTTAACTTTTCTTCTTCCTCTAAGATTGCGCCATGTGGCACCTGGAAGGGACCTTTCACGCCTTCCAATGCTATCCAGATAAGTCCCGAACTTTATCTGATCACCTCCTCGGTTATCGTGCCAACAGAGTAACTTTAATTTACTGAAAAGTCATTAAATCATTATTTTAATGTCACTTTTCCCCCTGAATCACTGGGCCTGCGTTTTTGGGCCTGGGAATATCATCTTGGATCTCTGATCCAGCCCAAGTACTCTGATGGCATTATTCCCAAGAAATACCCCTTGGCAAATTACCAAAATGCCCTTAGTCTCTCTTTCTTTACTTTATTAGGTCTAGGGGCATTATTGTCTTTTCCCATCTTACCAGAGTATTCTTTGACCCTGGTCAACTATCCAGATAACTTCCCTGGACTGTCTAACCTTAGGAAAATGACCAAAATACCCTTTACTCATTCTTCAGCTGTTCTATAACATAGGGGCATTTTCGTCATTTCGCACCTTTTTCCCGGACACCGGCCCCTTTTACCACTGGACTGATCTAATGGGCCTAGGCCTTCCCTGGTGTCACTAAAGGCCTTAGAAACACTATACGGCCCCCTGGCCACAGTCCGATTATCCCTATCGGGACTGCTTTTCATTTATCGATTATAACTGTAAATTCCCATCTTCCGGAATTTTTACAGAAAAATTGGGACCTCAAATCAAAATTGGGACCTCAAATCAAAATTCTATAATTCTTTCATACTCATAGATACCTCGTATGCACATTTCACAGTTCAGTGAAATGATCAGCATAATTTTCTCTATTTTCTGGCAAAATATGGTACTCATCGGCTACCAGCCCGATCTTTCCCATAATTACGATTTTGCCCCTGCATTCTCTTTCTGGCATCTATTCTCATCTTCTTATCCTTCATCTTAAGTTATAGAAATTCTCTTTCAATAACTCATCCCCTAAACTCTTCGGGAGTCATCGTTAATTGAAAGGCTTGACAACCTGCCCACATCAGGTTATCTTACACAAGAGCCAGCCTATATCAAGCTACCTGCAGAATTCCTAGGCTTAAAACTTAGGATATTCCTCACATTCCTCATTTTGAACCTAGGTGAACTGTCCTAATCTTGTAGGTTAAAGACTTGACTCATCTTTAAATCTTGAAGGACTTAGCTCATCCCTCGGATTCCTACAAAATACAGGTAAGTGATCCGCCCATATCAGATTACTACCCTGGGACTACGGGTTTAGCAACCTTCCCATATCAGACTACCTCCCAGTTCTCCTAGACCCAAAAATTGGGATGTTACAGATTAGACCCAGATTTGTATAAGGAGTTCTGTGGAGGGAACAGGTTTTATTTGAAAGGAGGAAAATAAGGGAGTGGGAAGTTATCATTATCCCACTCCTCCACAATGCACATTTTCAGGACATGAGACAAGCAGTACATGGAGGTTTTATATATGCTTTTAAGGTTGCATTTTTTACTGTCCAATGTGGTGTGTATTGTATCTGCTCTCCCCTATTCATATCCTCTCTCTGCATCCAGAATCTTTCATTTTTCTTCTTCAGTGTCTTTGTTGTGTATACATAACCAAAGTCCAAACAAGGAGCTCCTATTTGGTGTAGGTATCCCGGTGAATCAGAAAAGATCCAAGTTACGCCCAAAAAATTACATTAGTATTATGAGCAAGGTTCTGTGCTTTTATATGCTTCTCTGTGTTTTCTTTTGTTTTTTGGTTATGCACTATTCCATATACTTATTTCTGTTTTAAAGTGTTTATTTCGTGATAAGATGTATGGAGCACGCATTTAAACCATAAAACATAAGTAAACTCACTATCCACCGAGCAGAGATATTTCGTTCAAAATTGGGTCATTAGAAAATAGTATTTTTAGGCCTTGAAATTAATCCTATTGTGTAGAGCACAAAAAACGAAGAAAATGACACTAAGAACTCAAAATTGAAAGTCAGACGGAGAAGTTATGGCCAAAAAAAGGGGTCGGGTCTATTTTCCAGTTGGGACCCGACTGGAGGTCAGGGATGATCAAAACGATGCATTTTGATCATCCCCAAAATGGCGTCATTTTGAGACGCTTGCAAAAAAAAATAGAGGAGACTCTGTTTCTACGGATTGGGCTGCGTCCAGCCTAACCCAGCAGAAAATGACAAAAAAATTGTTGGGCTGTCTATAACCCAGTTAAAAAAAAATGTTTTTGGGCTATGACTAGGCCAAACCCATTACCAAAAACAAAAAACCTTTTTTGGCAGTAGTGGTATGGGTTTGGTCGGGTCGAATCAGTGGATCCAACCCGGACCCACAATTAAATTATTTAAATAAATTTTTTGAGTAATTTAAAAAAATTGAGTGAAAAAAGGAAAAAGGAAAATCTGGTGGCTAACACATCGCAGTGGCCATGTGATAGCACCATTACACGCGCCAGTGGCCAAAGTGGGCTTTGTTCAATTTTTTCATTTTTTCTGAATTGTTTTCTTGGGGCGCATGAGGGAGCGTGGGACCTATGATTGAGGTGCGGTTTGTCCCTAAAAATCCTTAAAATCAAGATCTTTATTTGATATATAATTTGCCTAATTTTGGGGGCAATTCTGGACCTATTTGTGAATATTTAGTGTATTTTCTAGTGTTTTTTAGTATTTAAAAAGTCTAAACAATTATGATAATTAATATTTTTTTATTATTTAGGTAAAAATGACTTCATATAGCATTGAATCCCTAGGACATGACTTATATAATGGCATCTCATTTCTAGATGATGTCAATGACCCAGAGGAGAACCTTCAAGAGGACCCTGAGGAGTTGGTGGAGGAAGTTCCACAAGAGGAACCCAAAGTAATATATGCTTTCGGATCGAGGTCAGAAACTTTATTCCCCATGCCCTTCAAGAGCAGCCTTTCATTGTTTCTTCAGACTTAAACTCCAAGTCGGTACCTACTCTTCACAATGAATCTCCATTTGAGGACGGAGAGGAAATGAATCAACCTCTTACACCTGCTTTGGCTATGAGCATAGCTGAAAGAGATGTAGTCAAACTAACAAATATAAAAGGCATTAATGGGGTGATTGGCGAATACATTGGATTCATGACAGATAAGGAGAATACTGAATTCTACGTAAAAGTCATAATGGAATATATAAGAGCAACTAGGGTTAGAGGTAAGCCTAGAGGAGGACCTATAAGGAAGATGCATTGGCTTAAAATAATAGAATTTGTATATAACCTTCACAAGTCGCCTCGTAAGCTTAAGAAGCTAAGAAAAGCAATGATAGAATATTGTAATGCTCATATCAAATGATGTACATTTGTATTTGGTTTCTACTGTTTTGCTTTGTTAAGGACATATTTTATTACTCTTTCTTTGTAAAGACTTGTCATTTATTACATGCCTTATATGCAAGAGAAACATATTTTATTTCATTTATTTATCTTAGTTATGATTCATGTATACTTTTTATAAGTTGGAACCTTTCAGATAATGGGTATTCTAAAAGCAAAATTTGATGAGAAAGTTCTTATATTAATTTTGATAGAAAGTGATAGCGTTACTAGTGCCTATGTGATGGGAGGTACAAATGTATTCTCCTGATCATGGATCTAATAGTGTTATTATTTTTTGATAAAAAATGATAAAAGTACATGACAATGTATACTTTACATGTGCTATATACATAAACTCACTTAAATGTTCTATGGTTCAATAAATTAATATGTGATAGGTTTGTCACAGAACCGATATTGAACAATGGCATCAAAGAACATTATTGCTGAACTAAATAAGGGGAAATTCTCAATGGGGACAACTGGGATATTTGGCACCGAAAGGTCCAATATATTCTAGAAGAATAGGATGTGATTAAGCCATTAACAATGGTGATGTTGGAACCTGAGGCTGGAAATACGGTTCAATACATGAGAAACCAGGAGGCATACCTGTCCTAGAAAAGGAAGAATAGCATAGCAAGAATCACACTGCTGAGTGTAATGGCTGATGACTTGATATGTGAGTTTGAGACACACAAAATGGCACAAGCTATATTGATTGCCTTGAAGGATAAGTTTGGCAGAGTTTCTACTATTAAGCTTAGAAGGTTGACGATTAAATTCGATACTTATAAACTAAAGCCAAATAATCCTATGAGGCAACATCTGAGAGAAATGTCAAAATGATTCAAGAACTGAAGAAGGCTGGGCATAATCTATTTGACAAGTAGAAAGTGCAAGCTGTCATCAGGTTGCTCCCTGCCAGTTGGGAGTACATGAAAGTTAATATGACCCATAATAAAAATATCATCACTTTAATGATGTAGCTAAGCATTTGGAGCTAGAGGATAAACGTCTGGTGGCTTATAAAGCCACTTGACAAGCATATTCAACTGGAGGTGCTAGTCCTTCTCAATCAAAGCCTGAATTAAAAAAGGGTAAGAAATTTTAGAAAAATGGGAAGAAAGGCGGTCCTCCAGCTAAGAAAGACAAACAACAATACAAGAAGGGAAAGAAGGTGGCAAGAAAAAGCTAGACCTAAAGAAGGTCAAATGCTTTGCTTGCACAATATGATACATTTTGCACGTGACTGTTCTAAACAAGCCAAGAGCGAAAAGGTAACAGTTAATTATGTGAATTCAAATGTCTCATTTGTTTCTAGTACTATTTTTCTGACATAACCTATTTTCTTTTCTTGGATTATTGACTCAGGCTCCATAGACCATGTAAGTCAAGATCGAGGATCTTTCGTGGAATACCGTCGGTTGCCGTTTCAAAGCAAGTGGCTTTATGTTGGCAATAATGCAAGGATCGAGGTTCGAGGCATTGGCACCTACAAACTTGTTTTGCGCGGTGGAAAGACCTTGATGTTTCATGATGTGCTCATGCTTCCGACATCCGACGGAATTTAATTTCTATAATTTGCTAATTAGACTTTGGGTTTAATGTAATCTTTCATGGTAAAGTTGCAGACATTTATAGCAACTCAATATTTTATGATTCATCTTTCTGATTTCAAAAGTTCTTTATTTTGTATCTTGCTCGTGATTTTAATGCTCACGATTGTTTTGCTTTTACTTCAAATAATCCTAGTATGAATATCTGTCATGCTAGACTAGGACATATTAATCAAAATAGAATGATTAAATTGGTAAAAGAAGGCTTGTTAGGGGTATTCCCTAACATGGATATGTCATTATGCGAAAGCTGTCTAGCTGGTAAGGCTAATAGAAAAGCCATTCGGTAAGGGAACACAAGCAGAAAATCTGTTGCAATTAATCCATTTCAATATTTGCGGTCTAATGAGTATGAGGCCGAGACACGGAGCTTGGCATTTTATTACCTTTATTGATGATTTTTCACGATATGGTCATGTCTATTTGATTTCACATAAGTTCGAGGCATAGAGTGCTTTAGATGATACATAAATGAAGTAGAAAATCAAATGGACAATAAAATCAAGGCATTACGCACTGATCGAGGCCATGAATACCTTTCGGATCAATTCAAACAACTATGTGAAGAAAAATGGATTATTAGGCAACTAACTATCCTTGGTATACCTCAATAGAATGGGGTTGCTGAAAGAAGAAATAGAACTCTTCTAGATATAGTTAGGTCTATGATGGCTTAGACAAACCTTCTAATTTCACATTAGGGTGATGCTTTATTGACGGCAACCTTTATACTTAACTGTGTGCCCTTAAAGTCAGTCGCTTCCACACCTTACGAGTTATGGACTAAACGCTAGCTAGATCTAAGCATCCTTAGACCTGAGGCTCAGTGTCCTATATCCATGATAGTTCTTATAGACATGTGAAACTGGATCCTAGAGGGAAGAAATATATTTTCATAAGGTACTCTGAATCCTCAAAAAGATATGTATTCATAAGTGAAATTGAAGATGGGACAGTGACTGAAATAGAATCAAAAGATGTTGTATTCATTAAGATAGAATTTCTATCGTATCCTTAATTTTACCCTTACATATACTCAATTGGAAGTATCTTAGACCAATGGAACACTATTTTAACTTAAAAACATGAATTTTCAAGAATTAGGTTATCGGATACTGTTCATAGTACTGCTCACTTGGTAAATCCAGACTACACTATAAACTTTGGAAATTCATAATTAAATCTATAAAAATAGAAATAAGGTGGTTCCAATTTCTAATGAAATTTCTTTCATTGAAATTTGAAGTAAAAATATGAAATTGAGGTTTTCTTGTCCAAATGAAATCAGTTTAATCGTTGAAAAACACTGTTCATTTGGTAAGTCTGGAAGTTCCAGTTTCTTTACCTTATTTTCAAAAAATCATTTCTCTTTGTGTACTTATCCAAATGAGGCTTGTTACATATGGATTTAAATCTCCATATGTATAGTTTAAGCTCATAAAATTTAGTGGAAAACTCATTCGTTTACTATTTGAAATTCACGCATGAACCTCACTGCCTCTGGGTATTCGTTTTATCTTGATCCAAATTTTAATCCTGACTTTGAAAAATCATAACAATTTGAATTCTTAACCAATTGAGGTGTTCTTGGTGTCCATTTAAATCTATAGATCTTAGCTATGTTCATACCAAATTTCATGTGAAAAATCATGGTATAGGTTATGAAAACTATCGTTGGAAATGTACTACCTCGGATTGGATTTGTGAAAGCATACATCATACACATCAAAACATCATCTTCTAAGTTAAGTGCACACCCTTTAAGTCATATACAATTATCCATCCATATTTACCCTCTTGCCTTGAGAAGATCCAGCACCTATAGCATGGTTATTTATATGGAAGGAATGAGATTTTATGGAAATCCCAATAGCAAGTCATACAAACTATAATAACATGCATGCTTGATTAAATGCTTAACATGTTATAATGACATGGGAGCTACTTCATGAACATACATAAGCAACCTCTAACATGTATATTGTCATGACATTCATTGCAAGGAGTTGCAACCATTCATATCTCATCATCATCATCATAAAATCATCTCATGCTCAACCAATAATCATACATACATACAATCAATAAGCATAAGATTATAGTTAGGTATTCTTGCTGCCTCTTAGGTGTCTTTGCTATTCCTTTCTTGGATTGATCCTTCCTTCTCACAAATGTCAAAACCTAGCCATTATAAAGTAACATCAAGTTACAATTTACTTCCAACACAATTCCAAGACTAGGGTTTCAACTAGGTTCCATTCTTTCTTTAATTTATGACCTATGCTTCCATCTTTCTAAAACAAATTCTCATGGTTCATTTCCATATAATTTTTCATGTAGAATTCAAATATGAATTCAGAATTTTTAAAATCCAATTGCATCATAACCTACTATACAGAACCGAAAAGCTACCCTTGTTTTCCAAAAATTCTCATTTTAATTCCAATGCTTCCAAAATTGGTTTTCTACTATATCCCCACACAATTTTCCATTCTAAACCCATTGGAAGCATAAAAATCATGAAATTCCAACATATAAATAGTGATTCATACAGTACCAGAACAGAACACAATCTTTGATTCACAAGCATACTTGAATTTTCAAGCTATTACCACTTGATTCTAGCTTGTTTAAGCTTATCTAAACTATCTATAACATAAAACTCATCTTCCTTTCACATCAAAACAGAATGGAAAGCAGAACCATCAAAAGGAATATGTCCCAAAAACCTCTTAAAACTAAGAACAAACTTGCTAGAACATAGTCTAGGATCAAGGGAACAACTTACCTTACTAATTTCTTCAAGGTGTTTGCTTCCTCCAAGCTTGAGTGGTAATTTTGCAAGAATTTCCCCAAGGTTCTTGGCTCACCGAAATGGTTTGAAATGGGGGGGTATTTATAGAAAAATTTGGGTAAAATGGAAGGCCAAGATCACTTTGTACACTATTTGATCTAAGGGCTTAGATTTAATCTTGGATTTTCTTTTCTTTAATAATTATGACATCACCACCATGACATCATCAAGAGAGACACCTCGTGGGACACCTCATAGGACACTTGGCGCCATTCTCATGGTGGAAGGCTCCTAGAAAAATTCCAGTCCAATCCGATACCGGCCCGGTCCGATTTCCTGAAAATTGGACTGTTTTCTGAATCTAATTTTTCTGAGATTCCATAATATGTTTTCTGACCTTAAATCTAGTATCCGGATTCTTTCTATCTTTGACATTCTTATACTGGGTTTAAACTTAATTACAGATCCCTTGGAAAATGACCAAAATACCCTTGGTGCCCTTTCTTGCACTACATTAACCCTAAGGGCATAATCATCATTTCATACCTCTTTGTACCCTGTTAGGGCATATACTGACTTGGACTAACCCTTCCTATACCTGCCCTGGGGTTTTGGCCTGTCCAAAATAACCAAAATGCCCTCCATTCATCTATCTCTCCCTTAGTGCAACATAGGGGCATTTTCGTAATTTTGCGCTTTTTCGGGGTTCCTCGGGACACTGTCCCACCTATCAGTCCAATCATTTTATTGAGCAGCCATCATGACGCAATTTTTGGGCCTTTTTAGGGTTTACTACCTTTATGGCATGAATCCCTAAAAATCTCTCCCGACGATATTCATCGGGTATTTTATTCCACTGTAAATTCCATTAAAAATTCTACAGGATTCCTTTTCTGATCCTGTCAATTTTATAAATTCATATATTAATTATAGGAATTTACTGTAAGGTCTCATCTGATTTTGAGATGCAAAAAATACTATAATAATTTTATCTGACTTCAGAAATTTATATCAATTTTTCGGGACCTCGAATCAAAATTATGTGTTGCATCAAACTAACCGGAATAATTTTCTCTATCTACTGGTAAAATTTGGGTCTTATCTGACTCCGGGCATTTTTGGCCTGTTTTCGGTCCAATTCTTTATAATTACACTTTTGCCCCTTGACTTTTCATAAATTGTACTTATGTCCTTACATTTGGCTAAAATTACACTTAAGGACCCCATATTTTTGTCTACTTTCTCTTTTGGCCTTAGACTTTTGTGAATTGCACTTAAGTCCCTGGATTTTCTTCCTTTTCAATACAATCCCCTTTACATAATTGGCCACATTTTTCTTAGAAAATCTCACATATATTAAGTACAAACTGTACATACTCATCAGTACAGAAATTAGGGATATTACAATTTCCAGTAAGGGAGTTGTTGACCGTACTGTATCTCTTTATGAGACTCAGGAATAGGATAGTGCCAAACAAATTGGCAGACCAAAATCTCTAGGTATGTCAATCTGTGTGGGAGCCAAGAACGGTCAACATAAAGACTGAGACAAATGAGAAAATATAAGCAAGTTGCTCAGATCAAAAGAGTAATAGGGAAAGTGTTCCAAAGAGACGTGAAGCACTCTTAGTTACTCCAGAGGAGATAATGAACACCGTACTATTCATGAAGCCTTGGCAGGTCCTGCCAAGGAGGAATGGAAGAAAGCAATGAAAGAGGAAATGGACTCAATGATTAAAAACCAAGTTTGGGAGTTGGTTGATCTGCCAAAAGGGTATAAAGCCATTGGGAATAAGTGGGTTCTCAAAATCTAGGAAAGGTGGATGGATCAATTGACAAATTCAAAGCCCAATTGGTTGCAAAGGGATATACACAACAGGAAGGTATAGATTATGATGATACTTTTCACCTGTTGTGCGCTTCAATTTTATAAGACTTATTCTGACAATAGTAAACAGTTTAAACCTGGAATTACATAAGATGGATGTAAAAACTGCATTCCTGAATGGTGATCTGGATGAAGAAATCTATATGGAATAACCAATAGGTTTCATTGAAAAAGGGTTTGAACACAAGAAGTATAAAATCAAAAGATCAATTTATGGATTAAAACAGTCATCCAGATAGTAGTACTTAAGGTTTGACAAGGCGATAACCTCATATAACTTCTAGATGATAGAGGAACACCACTGTGTCTATGTTAAGTGGTTTGAGGGTAACTTTGTAATATTATCCTTATATGTAGACAACATACTCTTAGTTGAAAATAGTCTTGACTCGGTGATAGCTATTAAAAAATAGATTTTATCGAATTTCGAGATGAAAGACATGGGTGAAGCAGAATACATATTTAGAGTCAAGATTCAAAGGAATCATTCCAACAGAATCCTCACTCTTTCACAAGAGGATTATATCAAGAAGATACTTGAGCGATTCAATATGAGTGTTTGCAATCCCATGGATATCCCTATAGCCACTGGTGTGGCCTTGAGTTCTGACATGTGTCTTAAAACTAAATTAGACAAAAAGCAAATGGAAAGAGTTCCATATGCTAGTGCTGTTGGTAGCCTGATGTATGCGATGTGTGTACAAGAACATATATTTGTTATGCAGTGGGGCTAGTTAGTAGATTCCAGTCCAACCCCAGTGAGAAACACTGGAAAGCAGTGAAAAGAATATTGAGATACTTAAAGGGTACAACTGACTATGCGTTGTGTTATCAAAGAAGTGATCTGCACCTAGCCAGATATTTTGATGCTGATGTAGACGATGATGAAGAAGAACAAAGATTGACTTTAGGATACACCTTCTTGCTTAACAATGGCACCATATGTTGGAGTAGCAAGAAGCAGAAGTGCATTGCCTTACACTCCATGGAAGCTTAGTTTGTGGCATGCACTACAGCAGTGCAAGAGGCTGTTTGGCTAAAGAGATTTATTGAACACCTAGGATTTGGGAATGAGAGTACGGTGTTGATACACTGTGACAATACTGCAGCCATAACCTACACCAAAGACCTTAAGTATCACAGCAAGACCAAACACATTGATATCAAGTATAACTTTATGAGGGATTATATAGCACATAAAATTGTAAATGTACTATACATTTCAACCAAATGTATAGTTGCAGACCCTCTGACTAAGCTAATAGGCAAAGAAATATTTGAGAAACATGTAAAAACCATTGGCATGCAAAAAATGTAAAGTTGCAGATTGTATGTAATATTTTTGTTTTCATTAATGGTATTATGTTATTTATTATTACTTATATGTCTGAATGAAAGTACACAATGTCTAGTATGTCATACAGTTTCAAAAGGTTAGCTCTCTCATACGAGCAACCGCCTTTGATGCTAAAGAAGCGTTCAAGAATGAGACATGTGTTCACCAGTAAAGCAGGAAGAGTATTGATATGGTAGAGAAGAAACAAAATAAATGTCACATAGGCTTAAAAGGTACAGTAAGTTGAGATGAGATCTGTGAGTATGGATATGGATCGAACTATGGATACCCACATACATGAAACCTGTAGCCGAGATGAGAATATAATTGAAGAGTTTGGGTTTAGATACTATGAGTGTCTGGACTTAAATCTGTACAGTGTGATTGATAGAATCAAAACAACGTAAACTCTTATAGGATAAGAGGAACACTGTAACATTTGATTCATACCACATGTGCTAAAGAACCGCAAATGGAAAGCAAGTGAATCAATCCCTATTTTATTGTTGTGTGAGTTCTAGAAAGGTATCATCCTTTCATTAATGTCCTTTGACTTTGACAGTATTATGGAGGTATGTTTCAGTGATTACTGAAACATCCTCCCTTAGACTCCTCATAGTACACTTGCGGAAGCCATATTAGCTCTATTATATCTTAACTTAAACCCAGAAATTAAAAATTTTACCTTTAAGTTCCTTATTCTGGACCTTTAATTTGAAAATTAATTAATCTCATTCTACACATCCAAACAAGGCTTATTACCTATCCACGTAATGCCCCAGATGTGTACGACTGGCCTGCCACATTTTGTGGCCAAACTCCTTCGTTTACTTGGTCAAACTGAGGTCAAAACACTGCTACCTCAAGACCTGCGAATTTCTCCCTTTATTCCCCATTCACAAATTGAACATGCCAAATAATATTTATTATTGAATAATAAAATGTCATACAACAAGGCATACAGCAAATTCTCATATTTTTATTACATCTTTCACTGTCTAAAATCTGGCAGCATAACTGCTACAATTCTTCTTTAGAAAGTAACCGATGTTGTACCGATTCGGTAATTCCCTCATGAGAACTACCATTCTACGTAGTACCCAGGAAAGACTGGATGAACCGGCTAGGTCCACTCACTTCCAGCCTCCTTAGACAGCACCTACGTACACAGTACGTATCAGTTCCTTTCTTTGTTCTTTCTTCGTTGCCAGAATTTCGGCAGCCTAACGGCGTCTCTTAAAATTTCCAGATTTTATTTTGATAGAACCTCCCCTGTAATGTTATATATGGGAATGAGATTCGGGGGAATCTCAGTAGTAATAATCATAACAATATATGTAATGCAGAGTGACGGTGCCTGCTTGTGATTGTGTATAGATAAGTATGCTGCGTGCTTCCATATTCAATAACATATGATCATAGCATTGTAATAGAGCTTCAAGCATAACATATAAGACAACAATCCAACCAAACAATAGCACAACAAATCACAAAGACTTTACATAAGAGCTAGGATTAGTTACTACCTCAAAAGCAGAGCTCCAGAACTTCTATACTGCTTCCAACTCCACCAGAACTTCCTTTCTTTCTTTCTTTCTCCTTCTCTCTCTTCTTTCTCTCTCTTTTCTTGCCAAAAACGTGGGATGCATAAAATGGGAGGGGAAGGGGTATTTATAGCTTTAATGGATGGCATTTCTGTAATTTTGAAGCCATCTGAACATGTGGTCCTGGTTTTTCCTGGATTTTCCTATTTTTCTTTATTCCTTTTTACTGCATCATGCATGACATCATCTAGGACACCTCACCGGGACACCTCATCGCCACATTCTTCACATGTCACAATTCCTGGACACCTCATCAGCTGACTCAGCAGTTCAGTCCAATCCAGTACTGGTCCAGAGTCTTGCACCGTAATACGTGTCCTCAACTTTTCTTCTGCCTCTAAGGTTGCGCCATGTGGCATCTGGAAGGGACCTTTCACGCCTTCCAATGCTATCCAGATAAGTCCCAAACTTTATCTGATCACCTCCTCAGTTTTCGTGCTGACCGAGTAACTTTACTTTATTGAAACAGCATTAAAATAGTATTTTAATGCCACTTTTTCCCACATACTTCATGGGCTACATTTTTGGGCTCTGGGAATGTTGTCTTGGATCCTGATCAAGCTCAAGTACTCTGATGGCTCAATTCCCAAGAAACATCCCTCGGCAAATTACCAAAATACCTTGGGTGCCCTTTCTTGCACTATTTTAACCCTAAGGGTAAAATCATCATTTCACACCCTTCTGTACTCTGTCAGGGCATATACTGACTCTAAGTAACTTTATCTGTATGTGCCCTAGCTTCTAGGCCTGTCCAGAATGACCAAAATGCCCTCATTCATCTCCTGGCCCACCTATCAGTCCAAGTGTCTTACTGGGCCTTGTTGGCGCCATTATTGGGCCTTTCAGGGTCCATTACCTTCATGGCACGTATTACGAGGAATCTCCCCCGTTAATGTTTATTGAATATTTAATCTATTTTTCACTGTTTATACATTTATCCGGACACCGGCTCCTTCTGTCTGATACACTGGCCTGCGGTGTTCAGGCATCCCTGTGAGTCATATCAGTCATCTGACTGAGGTCATCCGAACTCATTCAGTCCCTTTTCAAATACTGATAAATCTCCCTATCGGATACCCGGAGGCCTCACACTCCCGTCTGGATTTTCTAATTTGCGAATAACTTTTTCTACAGGCCTCCTATCGGTATTCTGTCAGTTTCCCGACATCCGCCCCATAAGGACGTATCATCCTGTATTTTCTCACCTAGATCTGAAATCTAGGATATCCGGTATGAATTTTTATAACTTTTAGACGATCAGTCCATTTCTGGCTATCTGGAGTCTTCAAAAATTCCTGTATTAAGCCAGATTACCGAGCGTCCCTTGCTCTCTCTAACGGTGAAATCTGGGACTGAAATGCTGTCGGACAGTCCAAACCACTTCCGGCCCTGACTTTCTTTAATTACACTTTAGCCCCAAGAAACTTTTCTTCTTTTCATTTAAGTCCCTTTTTATTTGGCTAAAATTACACTTAAGGACCCCACCTTTTTGTCCTTAAACTTTCCATAATTCTTTCATACTCATAGATACCTCGTATGCACATTTCACAGTTCAGTGAAATGATCAGCATAATTTTCTCTATTTTCTGGCAAAATATAGTACTCATCGGCTACCAGCCCGATCTTTCCCATAATTACGATTTTGCCCCTACATTCTCTTTCTGGCATCTATTCTCATCTTCTTATCCTTCATCTTAAGTTCTAGAAATTCTCTTTCAATAACCTATCCCCTAAATTCTTCGGGAGTCATCGTTAATTGAAAAGCTCGACAACCCGCCCATATCAGGTTATCTTACACAGGAGCCAGCCCATATCAAGCTACCTGCAGAATTCCTAAGCTTAAGACTTAGGATATTCCTCACATTCCTCATTTTGAACCTAGGCGAACTGTCCCCATTTTGTAGGTTAAAGACTTAACTCATCTTTACATCCTGAAGGACTTAGCTCATCCCTCGGATCCTACAAAATACAGGTAAGTGATCCGCCCATATCAGATTACTACCCTGGGACTACGGTTTTAGCAGCCTGCCCATATCAGACTACTTCCCAGTTCTCCTAGACCAAAAATCAGGATGTTACAATTACTGCTTTAGTATATATCCTATGGTTAAATTATATATGAACCAAAGGTATTATGCTAGGAAAACGGTTGATTCATGTGAAAATTGAAACATCCTGCCTTAGACTCCTCAGAGCACACCTGCGGAAGCTATACTAGCTGTACTGATTCGATAATTCTCTCATTAGAACTACCATTCTACATAAGTACCCAGGAAAGACTGGATGAACCGGCTAGGTCCACTCACTACCAGCCTCCTTAGATAGTACCTACGTACACAGTACGCATCATATCCTTTTCCACTATTGCTATCTTCGCCGAAATTTCAGCAGCATAACGGCGTCTCTAAAAATTCTCAAAATCTACCTCGACATAACTTCCCTGAAATGGGTTATACAAGCGGATGAGATTTGAGGGAATCTCAGTAGCAACAATCATAACAATATATGTAATGCAGTGTGACAGTGCTTGCTTGTGATTGTGTACAGATAAGTATGCCACGTGCTTCCATACTCAATAACATATGATCATAGCATTGCAGTAGAGCTTCAGACATAACATATAAGACAACAATCCAACCAAACAATAGCACATCAAATCACAAAGCCATTACATAAAAGCTAGGATTAGTTACTACCTCGCTAGCTCAGCAGAACTCTACTATCTCTATTCTGCTTCCAGCTCCGCCAGAACTTCCTTACTTCCTTTCTCTCTTCCTTTCCTCCTCCTTCTCTCTAATCTTTCTCTCTCTCACTCTTGCCATGCGTGAAGCAAAAGAAAGAAAGGGGGGTTTATATAGATTTCCTCAATGGCATAATCGTAATTTCCATGCCATCTGAACATGTGGTCCTGGTTTTTCCTGGAATTTCCTATTTTCTTTTATTCCTTTTTACTGCATCATCAGTGCCACCTCAGGGGACACCTCAGCAGCTACCTCACCAGCACATTTTCCACATGTCAAAAATCCTGGGACACCTCATCAGCTGACTCAGCAGGCTGACTCACCGGTCCAGAGTCCTGCCTCGTAATGCGTGTCCTCAGCTTTATCTGCTTTCTCCAGACTAGAGCCATGTGGCGACAAGGTAGGCACCCTTCACGCCACCCAATGCTATCCAGATAAGTCCCAGACTTATCTGATCACCTCCTCGGTTTTTGTGCCAACCGAGTAACTTTACTCTACTGAAAGGTCACCAATCACTACTCTAATGCCATGTGGCATCTTGTGGGTCCCATGAGGATACCTTATCAATCCATCTCATGGTCTCCAGATAACCTTTCCTGTATCTGACCTTCTTCCCCAGTTCTATCTCTAACCGGGTAACTATCTCATTTGGACCTTCACAACTCTTGGCCCACTAGATCTCATACGGCTAGCACCACTTATAGTCACTAGTCGCGACCTAGCCATCATCTCATCGCGACATAACACCTTCTGTGTTCATTAGTCGCGACCACAACATTCTATAGTCGCGACCACAACATTCTTTAGTCGCGACCACAACATATTCTAGTCGCGACCCCATCACTTTCTAGTCACAACCAGGCTCATATACCCATTAGTCGCGACACCACATACATATCCGTCACGACCAATCCTCTCTGCCAATATTAGTCACGACCAACCTACTTCATCGTCGCGACCAAAAGTCACCAATACATCTTTCTCCTACTATCTGCTTTCTTTCTTATGGACAACTCTACTGCTCAGTGTCCATTCCTTTCATATCTCACCCCACAGAATCTTAGCATAATTCTGGGGTCTATCTTATCTCACTTTCTTCTTATCCTTTATCCTAAGTTCTAGAAATCCTCTTTCAATAACTCATCCCCTACTCTTCGGGAGTCCTTGTTAATTGAAAGGCTCGACAACCCTCTATATCAGGTTATCTTACACAGGAGCCAGCCCATATCAAGCTACCTGCAGAATTCCTAGGCTTAAGACTTAGGACATTCCTCCCATTCCTCATTTTGAACCTAGGTGAACTATCCCGATTCTGTAGGTTAAAGACTTAACTCATCTTTACATCCTGAAGGACTTAGCTCATCCCTCGGATCCTACAAAATACAGGTAAATAATCCGCCCATATCAGATTACTACCCTAGGACTACGGGTTTAGCAGCCTGCCCATATCAGACTACCTCCCAGTTCAACTAGACCCAAAAATTGGGATGTTTCAAAAATGATATATGGACAAAAGAAATATTGCCAGAATATACACATCCATGTTGGTGTCTGTTATCGGTCCCTTGTGATATTATTTTTGTTAATTTCATAAGTGTGGACACTATGCATAAGTGGAGGCTATATGAGTTATATGCTGACTCAAGAGGGATTAGATTAGCCATAAGAAAATTTTATATGGATAAATCTAGGACATTCAAGGCACTATAACTCATTTGATCGAGCTGCACTAAAGGGTTGCTTTGTGCTGGTCTCTATAAAAAGGGATTTCTAGTACAAACACCCGAATGGAGACGTCATGCTTATGCGGTCACAGCAAAACAGCTAGTATGAAAGAAGAAAATGAGATTGGAGCTATCATCTAATCCACCAAGTAAGTGGGAGATGTTGGAAAATGGGCCAATCCACCCATGGTGGATTAGGCCAGATCCGTATAAGGAGTTCTATGGAGGGAACATGTTTTACTTGAAAGGAGGAAAATGAGGGAGAGGAAGTTATCGGTATCCCACTCCTCCACAATGCACATTTTCAAGACATGAGACAAGCCGTACATAGAGGTTTTATATATGCTTTTAAGGATGCATTTTTTACTGTCCAGTGTGGTGTGTATGTATCTGCTCTCCCATATTCATATCCTCTCTCTGCGTCCAGACTCTTTCATTTTCCTTCTTCAGTGTCTTTATTGTGTATAGATAACCAGAGTCCAAACAAAGTGCTCCATTTTTGTGTGGATATCTCAGTGAATCAGAAAAGATCCAAGGTACGCCCAAAGACTTACAACTCGATATCCTAAATTTAAGATATTTTTGTTGAGAAATCACAGATTAATTTAAGGTACTAAGTGACATCAGTTCCTTTAGTTTGATGAGTTAGTCCTTTCGCTTTAGCAATGCTTTCTTCTCACTCGTCACTTTCCCCCCGCATTGCTTGCTGCCTTCATATGATTTTGGACAAATTTCAAAAGACAAAACTCCCAAAATATGCTTTAACTTTAACTTAGCTTTTGGTAAACAAATAATTCTTATTTCTTACTTCTTATTGCTTTTTCTGCATATTTCTTTTCCAAATATTTGTTTTTAGATTTATTTGCCTCGATTTTTAGATTGTGACGTTGGTTTTTTCCGTCAAAGCTCTGTTGATGCATTTTTATAAATTATAATTGTAAGTTTATATTATTATAATTATTAAAACTAGTTGACGTGGGTTTATATATATACATATATAATTTCAATATTTATAATTATTTTTCTTAGAATATTTACAATTTTTATAATTATAAACTTATAGATATAATTTATTGAACATTTTATAAAAAAAATAAAAGTAATATAGTGTTGATCATGCATTATGCATTCTTTTAGGAGGTTTTGTATTGAATGAATTTTCTTTAATATTATGAAGACTTAAATTACATCTAATACATTAAAGTATTTTTCTTATAATACTTAGCATTTTAAATTTACTAATTTGTAGTTCATGTATTACCCTAGAATATTTTTCTAATAGCCCTCAATATTCTAGATATTTTTTATTGTACCCAATATTCTAAAGTATTTTTTAATTGCACTCAGTATCTTAAGTTTGAAGTGTTTATCTCTATTGAGAAACTATAAATTACTTAGGAATGATTGCTACTTAAAAATACCTCAAGTTAGTAAATGCATCTACCCTATTATAAATTATTTTAAGAAAATTTAATATAGTACTTCCTCTATCCTTTATTATAAGATCCAAATAACTGTTAAAATTAGTTAAAAGTAATATGTATATATGTAGAAAATATACTCTTTTTTTGAATCTATATACGAAAAGATAATGAGAGAATATAAATTAATTAAGGCTACAATGAATGAATTCAAAAAATTGAATCTTATATGAAGGTTGAAAGGAGTAAATATATAAGTGTAATATTATAATAGTAAAATGTTAAACTGCAGCAAGAAACCAACTAGTAATTATTAGTTGTGATATGGTTTTGTTTATTCTTTTACCATGGGAAACCAAAACGTCTCATCAGGAAGCGCCATTTGTAAAGGATGGTGAAGGTTTAATGCTCTGTTTTAAGCACACCAGAGGCTCTCTTTCGACGATTTTCCTCTAACCATTATCTCCCAGTAGTAAGATTTGTGTCTCCAAACCATTGTTTCATTCTCACCTGTTACAACTCTTGAAGAAAAACCAAAGCTCTCCAACCTACTTCATTCATTTGGGTAAGTAAGTAAGTAAGCACCTTTCTTCTTCTTCTTATTTGATTTCAAACTATGATGCTGCAAATGAAAAATTCTCTCACCAGCAACAACACGTAGAGTGGTTAGTTAAGCAAAGTAGCAGCTTTATTCTTACCAATCAATTCTTCTGGTGCATAGTTGAGCAAATACAGAGTTACAAATGTTGATAACATGCAAACAGCTTTATTAGCTTAGATTATTCATCTTTTGGAAGGAAAATAACTAGAAAAAATGACAGATTGAGGAGTACATTTTCATGTGGAACATAAATTATGCAAAACTCCAAGAAGATATACAAAATTTAGATAATTATTTCGATTCCAAGTGAGAATGAAATATATATTTTAGTAAGGGGACCAGTTTGAAATTTCTCCCAAAATGTTATTTGATCTCCCAAAACGTTGATAACGTGTAATGCGCATAATATATAGACAGAGTGAATCATTTCGGTGGGTTCTTCTTTTGCTTTATGCTCTCTGGTGTAAGTCTTCTCTCTTTCTATCTTTTGGTGTTCTTTTGTTGTGTAACATAACAAAGAGTCTGCAATAAGTTTTCTGGTTTCGTGTGGATACTCAGTGAGTTAGAGTCCAATTTTAGGTAGGCCCAAAATTCTACAAATAATTGACTATTGTTCGACTTTTAACACAAGACAAAATTGGAAAAGGAATAATAATGAAATCATTATGTGCTTATTTAATCTTTCGAAGTATGTTACATCAAAAATATGTCTTTCATTACACTCAGGATATGTATCAATGAGCTTCTTGAGGATATCTTATTTCAATTTTTCTTGTGGTGTGTAATATCGCCTATCATTAGCACTCAAATTAATTACTAAATTAATCTTTTATAGTATAAAGGTAAATCTAGATCGTATTCTTTACGTAGAGTCAATGCATAACTTAACTCTAGATTAGACTAAGTTTGAGAAGGAGGAATAGTAGAAGAGAACTTGATTAATAATTTTTAGAAAGTAAAAATAGATAATAACAAAAATAAAATAAAAGCAATAGTGTATAAAGATATCACTAATAAAACGAGCGCTTCCAAAGATTGATGCGTGGCTATCATCGTTCAATAATATATTGGAGTTATAACAATTATATATACTAAATCCCTATCATGCAGAACCCTAGACAACCATCATAGTCATAATCAAACAATCCATAATTATACAAAGATCTAGCATACAATTGTATCAAGAATGATTAGTGAAGATCCACTTAGCATGTAATAAATTAAACAATAAATGATTTGTTTATCTAACATAGATATTCAACCGAAAACCCTTTGACTAAGCATATGTGTTGGAAAGTATGTTTTGATGATAACAAATAGCAAAACATTTTCAGAAAATGCTAAAATTATTTTAAAGATAATAAAATGTTTTCGTTTGATGCTATCAAGATGGTCTACACAACAATCTAATTAATAGTATGCTTTGACAAATGATGATTTTGGAAAAACAGTTTGATAGATTTCTTTATGTGCTCAAACATTGTCAAAAAGAGATTTAAAAAGTGTTTCCATACTTAAATGTTGTTAAAAGAAGAAATTAATCGATTAGTTAATCGATTAATGATAAGTAATCGATTAGTTGTCCGATTAATGAAAAGGTAGCATACTGTGCTACAAAGGAATATCAATTAATCGATTAGTTAATAGATTAATAAGTAACTATTAATCGATTAAGTGTTCGATCAATGTCAAGAGCTTGCCTTCTAGAATTGAATTGATAAGCCAATTAATCGATTGGTTAATTGATTAGTTGTAATTATTTGATTAATCTTTTGAGAACAGATTTTCTATTGAACAAAGATAATGCTATTAATCGATTGGTTTATTTAATCCATTAACTGTTCGCTTAAACAGTGAATATTTTTGTTGAAATCAAATATAAATATATTAATAAATTAGTTAATCGATTAATTTATATTAACAAATTAACTATTCGATTAATCTGTTTTGAAAAGATTTCTGATTCAATTCTTCTAAAGACATTAATCGACTAGGAATTCGATTAACTTATATTAATCGATTAATTGTTCGAGTAACTTAATATATTTCAATGATATTTCTCTGTTTACGCTGAAACTGGTTGAATCTCTCTCTGAGCTATATATGTTTGATGCAAACCTAAAATATACATTTTTGTCTCTACATTCTTCATTATATATCTTTTGAGAAAATTATTACATTATATATGGTTGAAATTTCTGATTAATGCGATGCCCTATTTTTTGTTTATCTCATTAATTGAATCATTGATCGAATTAATGATAATTAATTGATTAGTTAATCGATTAATACAGTATTTTTTGAAAAGCCATCTGATTAGAACTTGATCTTTCTAATATAGAGGAACTTTAAAGAAGGCATTGGAAAAAGAAGTAAATCAAGTTCAAGAATCAAGAAAATAAAGGAGTGAAGGAATAGCAAAGGGAGAAGATGATGATCGATTAAAAAACTCAAATACACCATTTTTGCTGAACTAATCGATTAATTCTTCATTTTTCAGTACGCTATTCTGCTCTGCTTTGATATAGGTTGAGTATTTTGACTATATCTCAGATATACTTATCCGGTTGAGGTAAAACTTAATTCATATGAACTCAGAATGAGGTTCAAGGACACAAATTTTATCACCAAAGAGTCTCATATGAGGGAGATATGCCATTTTCAATATGCAACATAGGATCAACACTTTGCCCATCATCTTTACTCACTAAATTGATCATATCTTTCCATCTATAATGAATTTTGGAGTCAAACTTGGTTTATTGGAAAGTAGACATAGATAGATTTTTAGGGATAGGTCACTTGCTATGTTTGGAGTTAAATAGAGAAAGATATGAAAATTGAAAGATGACCATTGTTCCTAAACTCAGATAATCAAAAGATGAAAGAAAGTCAAGCGCTGAATGATTATTACCAAAACTTCTCTTGATTATGTCAAACTTTATTTAAGGTATTCAAAGATATGGTTAGAATAATATTAGACAAATATTAAAGCTAACGGATTCTCAATGGTAAAAAGGCACTTTGTGTCAGAAGCTTTAATAGCTAGTTCCAACGGTCATATTCTTAACAGAAGAAGAAAAGCTCAACAGAGAAAGAGATTATGTTCAACAGTCAAAAGCTCAAACTTCATCTATAAGTAAGAGAGCATTCAAGAAGATGAGAGAGAAGAGATACAATAATGCATCATCATAATGCCAAAATATCATTAGACTGACCTCTAACTCTCTATTCTTAATTATTTATCATCATCATATCTTGAGAGAGAAAAATATCATGTACTATAATGTATTATTTACTCTATCTGACAGAGTTTTATATTTCATCATCCTTATCCAAGTCTAAGAGCACACCTTGGAATCGGGGATTTAAGGTGGGATTTGCTCGTCTCTGTAAGGGGGAGCGTTACCACTGGAGAGTGGTGTAACCTCAACATTAAGATGGTTCTCAATTAGTCGTAAAAATTGAAGTTGTTAAGGCTACCAAGAGCCCATTATAATCTTGGAAAATAGTGGAATAAAAATCTTAGTGGGGAGCTGAGAACTAGACGTAGGTCAAGGGAAGATTGAACCAAGATAAATCTGTAATGCAATTTCTCTCTTCCTTAATTCTTTTGATTTTTAATAATATATTTCCAATATATGATCAAAGTTTTTCAAGTTGATCTGTTTCCCTAATCAGATTTTAAAAGAAATTGTTCAACTTTACACAAAAGAAAATATCAAAACATAAAATTGTTCAACTTCTACTTTAAAGCACAGAAACTCGAGCCACTACATCTCTCCCCAATAACTTAGAAAGAAACGGATGGAATTATGGAAAACATGGGGAAGATGATTGTGATGGTGGTGGTGATTGGTGTGTTCAATGTCCTTTATATAGCTTTTAGGAGTGAGACTTGTTGATGTGGGTTTCTTCATTGATTAGCTCTCCAAAAGATAATAATAATCTTCATTTATCTTCGGTATCCTTCCAAGCTGTCATCTTTTACAATATCTCAAGAGATGATATTTTTTAACTCAAATTCCTATAAACAATTAAAATAAAAAGTAATAGGATAAAAGAAATAAAATAATTAATAAGAAAATAGAAAAAGATAACATATTTATCTATTATCATTTGATTAAATTCAAATGTTAGATATTGAGGAATTATCTTTAAATTAATTTAAATGATATTGGATTGATATAATATAACATAATACTAATATAATATTAAATAAATGAATTAATATAATACAATATAATATTATATTAATAGAGGTATTTTGATTTTCTCTAATTAGATATTATAATTTTCTCCTTCAATTTGGTAATCCCTCAATTATCCTTCCTCATGGATATAATATAATATAATTTTATCGTAGTCGATGTAGGCTATAGTCATCTTTTTTTCCCCTACTTTTTTGAAATACATAAAAGCAAAATACCTTTACGCAAATCAATTTAATCAAGAGAAATAATAAAATCAATAAAACAGAAGAAAATGACTTTTTTAATCATTTAATTTATATAATCAATTAAAGCACAAAATACAACTACTACAATAATGCCTATTAAATATGATAAATTTCTTAAAATAGATAAAAAATAATATGATAAAATAGGGATTCATCAAATTCCCCCACACTTAAACATTTGCACTCCTAGGCAAAGCAATTAAGAACATCCTGATAAACACTAAAAATAAGTAGAGGAATTAAATGAGCTCAAGCACGCAAGTAATAATCAAATCAATCAAATCCTTCAAGTCAACCATAGTCACAGAATAACAAATGCAATATGATCAATCTCTATGAATACAGTTAAGACTGAGGAATATGATAGAGTACACTAACGAATATATTTATTTCACTCATCTCACCTTTTATTGGGATTCTTTCACTCAAACCAACCTATACTAGCCCGTACCATAGGCTTATAATAATCCTAAGTCTATGTCCTCAATTACATGTGCATTCTTTAATCAAGAGGACTTTATAAGCTTGTATTGATGGAAATAGGCCACATGGAATGGAATATGAAGAATAAAAAGTAGTATATGCATGCAATAATGAATAGATAGTATGAATTCATATCATAAGAGATGTAAGGGTGGTAATTGTGCTAATAAGAGATGGTCATAGTGCCTTCATCCTTTTTTTTATCCCTCTTGCACTATCTTTCTTTTCTTTTTCTTCCCATTTTTTGCAATATGCTTTTCCTCTTCTTTTTTTTCTATTTGGCACCTTTTATATAAAAGATATAGCAAAACATCACAATAATAATATTTTTTGACATGAATAAAAACTTTATTTCAAAAAGATGTTCATGCATATATGTCTTTCTATGAAAATGATGGAAAAAGAAAAGTGTGGCTGAAAAGGGTAACTACGGATATAATGTGTAATAGGCTTGTGTTTGGGATAAAAGAGTTTTAGAATATGATGGCCTCAATCATTTTAAAGAGTTGCACATGAGTTAAACAGTAGATAAAAGAACTAGGACAAGTTATGAAGAGAAACTAGTGTAAGATGTAGTTACTCAATTTAGGAATTTAAGACCGAGAATCCTTTCAACAGGGTTATCTCTCTTCATTCCTGTTCACAGAGACTCATTGAAGACTCCAACTATTCTCAATGCATTACATTACCTGTTTCTAGGATAATTCTTAGAACATTGACTAACTAAACTATTACAATCAACAATGGACTTGAAAGATTCATATATGTACCAGTGTAATCAAGATGATATTTTAATTTAAAATAGGAGTGCTCAGAAGCATAAGTGTGGGAAAATTTTTGAGAAATAGGCATTTTCAAAAGCTCAATCAAACAGTCAATCAAATTCATTCATTCCCCACACGTAAACCATGTGTTATCCTTAACACAATACTAAAGCATATAACAAAGGGAGAAGGGAAAATGGTTAAAGAGTCAAGTGCTAAAAGAGAAGATTTTATGCAAAGAAAAACTAACCTAAAATTAAGAAATCTTTAAAATGTAACATATCCTAGAAAATTGTTAAAAGATATAAAGCAATAAATTTAAATTACTCTACCTTTTATTATTGCGATTGTCCCTCTCCCACACTTATCTCAAACAATGAAGCTTAGGATATACAGAAGGATAAGATAAGGAAATGTTAATATGGCAGTTACACCCAAGAAGGGAGTGAATTGGGTGATATTAAAAAAATTTATAACCTTCAAAAATGAAATGGATAAGACAAGAAGATATCATCGAGAGTATTGAAAAGAAGAAGTTGACCCCAGAGATTTATCCTAGTTTGTCCTAACCACTTGGCCTATGTTTAGTCCTCAGATTCCCTCTGAGATTTTTCCACTATAATCTCTAAGATTACTTAGGCTCTTGGCACTCAGTACAATCACCGTGAGAATTCTCTCACAATCTTCTCTACAACCTGTAAGGTCACACACCACTCAAGAGTCCCACATTCTTGAGCAACTCAGAAAGAAAATAGAGAATTGACAAGTCTTTCTCACAAAGAAGATATGATAATAACTAAAGTATAGTAAATTCTCTCTCAGAAAATTTCTATGTTCACGATAAGTGAAAATAGAGTATAAGAATTGAACTTCATCATTCAATTCCCCTTGTATTTATAGCTTCAGCTCATAGGTTGTCCATTAGACACGTTAAGCATTTGAGTAAAGCGGAGATAAAACCGTTGGTGGTTGGCGGCAATAGGTATTAGCATTAAATGCATTTTTCTGACAATAGCTTTTAGCTACATTTGAATCTATTACGTAAATATGCTAGACAAATGTTGTGAGTGTAATAGATAATGATAACACTAAGTTTAATATGATATATCAAAATGCACTAAGTTTAATATGATATATCAAAATCTGATTTTAAAAATTATTTGAAAATTTGACAGCATTTATTGAAGAGTTCATCGATAAGATAATTTATAGAAGAGGACTTTGATAAATCTTGAATGAAATAGTTTAGAACAATTGTACCTTTTATCAATAAATGACTTACTAGACTAGCTTATCGATAAATAACATACTAAATCATAATTAATTTAGATTTTCTGTATTTAATTTATGGAAGAGTTATTTGAAAAACAATATTATCGAATAACTTATCGATAAATTACTTAAAATACCTTTTTGAAATATAGTCTGACTTCAGTGAGTCTGTAATAAAAATTTCTCATCTTATCGAAGTATTCTTCGATAAGTAGCCTTATTGAATAGTTTTTTGATAGATTAAGTCTTTGAAAACTTGACAGACTTTATTTTTATCAAATAGCTTATCGATAAATTGATAAGTTCTTCAAACAAATAATTCATTTGAATTACTTCATTTATCGAAGGCTTTATTGATAAATCCATTTATTGAATAAGACTTCGATAAATTCTCTTCAAGAATATTTTCACAAATTATTTTTGCTGGAAGTCTTTATCGATCAACACTCTTATCAATAAATACTTGGATAAATGCTTTCACAAAATACATTGAGTCAGTCTCAAATTTATCGAAAGCTTTATTGAAAAATACCCTCATCAAATAAGTATTCGAAGATAAATAGTTTTAAAACAAAACTAAGAGTTTTCTCAATAGTTCATTTATCGAAGGTTTTATCTATAAGCAAGCTTATAGAATAGTTATTTGATAAATGTTCTTCATAAAATAATTCTTTTTACAAATTTTTTCTTTATTTATCGAAAAGCTTATCAAATGGACCTCTTGTCGATAAGCTTATCGATAAATACTCTTTATTATTTTTTAATTGTCATCATCAAAATATTAGAGTATAACATTTCTATCCCTTTTTTATTATGACAAAACTTAATAAATAAACTGATAAAGAAAATAAATCAATTAAAGAAATTTAGATCAAGAAATGCAATCAACATTCAATGCTTAAAGATAGAAATACCATAAATAGCAAAACCAACTTTCATTCAAATAATTCAACAAGTTAATCAATTAAATGAAAGAAACTAAAAAAAATTACTACTACAAAGATAACTACTACTACTTCAGTTCATTTCATCTTAACTCTCCCTCTTTTTGTCAATCATAAAAAATGGAGTCTTGGGAAGATTGATGATCAGTTTGCTCAATAGTAGGGTCAGCTTGATGAGTTAATGGAGGTTGTTCAGTAGATGTTTGAGAAGGAGGTGGAGGAGGAGTATTAACAATAGGCTCTGGTGGCTTGATGGAATCTGAGGGAGCAACTTCCTCAGTGGCTTGAGGAAAGGTTAGCTGAGAGGTTGAGGTAGAGAATATAGTTGTGAAGCCAAAAGACTGGGAGGTAGAGAGAGGAACAATGGTCGTGGCTTGAGGTTCAAAAGAGGAAGGAGGAATGGTTTATCCAATGGCAAGAGACTCAGACAATTGAATTGGAGCATGAGAAGTACGAGTCTGAGTGGCAGGAGGCTAGGTTTAATATCCAGGAGTGAATAGAAAATCATCCATATTGAAGACTATATTGAAAGGAGTTATCTTGTTCTTTAAATCCATAATTTCTGTTCCTAGAATCCGAATGGCAGATTTCTGCTACAATCTCCTTAAGAGATTGAATCTATGCATTAGTAGCTTCATGCCTCTGAGTCATTTCCAAAACCAACTTGGTTTCCATATTATCTCCAAGATCATTCAACATTTGTGTAATGCTATGCACAATTTTCTGGCTTCCTTCTTGAATCTGGAGTTAGACCTTTTCCTCAAAACTCTTCAACTCTTGCTGGATATTGGTATGAACAGTAGTTTGGGCAACTAATGGTGTAGTGGGAATAGACGGTGTAGCAGATGATTGAGTCTCTTCTTGAACTGACTACTTTCCTTTTTCCTTCTATGACTTCTTTCCTCCAACAGCTAGTGGGAGAGAGATTCTCATTCTGTTAATCTGCTCAGCCCCAAACTTTGGAACCTTTACTTCTTTCTCACCCTTCTCTAGATAGTCTATATTGTTGCAATGGGGAAAGAAGAATACTAGTTGAGGATAAGGAATTAGGGTAGCTCTGGTCTTTGAGAAGAAGAAGCTCCTTATTTCTCCATCGATCAGAGCTCCTATTTACCTTTTCTCTACTATAATCTTTGCCAGCAGCACATAGCCCTCATGTGTCATATAGGTGAAGCTCCTAGATTTGTTCACTATACTTCTATAATAAATACAGTGAATTATCCTATGATAATCACACATATCCTTCAGAATAAATTTTAGGTCTCCAGAAAATTTGTCCTCTAGCATCAAGATCTGATATACCTTTCTCATTGATGCTCAAGTTTAGACTCAAAATCTGGGGTGTTTAGAAGATGGTTTACAATACTAGAATCTATCTTAACTTTTCTCCCCTTAATTCAATAGTCAGATGACTATTAATCAATTACTCATCGTCCCTAGCCTTATCAAAGACCTTTGTGTTACAAGAAAATCTTTTAACAACTAGACAGTAGGGAAGATCAATTTCGAACCAATTTTGGTAATGTTTCAGAGAATTGGACATATCAAGTTGGGTTTTATCATTATATTTCAAATAATCTAAATCTATCACAACTACTGGGTAAAAATCCCTATGGGCGTATTCAGCTTTTAACTTGCCATTGTCTACCCCTTTATCTAAATTTCCTGTAATTATGGCTAAATTGGCAGTTGAAAGGGAAAAAGGGTTGGTTTGAAGAGGGATGGAAGAAGGAAAAGATGGAAAAAGAGATAGAGAGGAATACCCTGATGTACCTTGAGACAGTTTTATTTTTCTTTCCAGTTTGCTTTGCCTTTTGTCTTGACGAGACACCAGTAGATCCTATTGCCATTTGAAGCACTTCGCTAAGGTTTCTATCTGTATGAGTATGATTAGATTCCTTAGTTACACTGGCCAATTGATATCTTTTTCTTTTTGGGGCTTGTCTGGCACTCTATTTTACAAGACTTTCTTGTACTTGGTCATGTGGATCTTATGTAGCAGCAATAATCATCTCCTTTGGTTTTGATTTCTACTTGGGCTTGGATGTAGTTGCTTTTTGTTTACCTTTTGGATTTCCCTAGACTGACCTCTAGTACCTTGTTCTAGCCATATATTGGATTGCACAGATGGATATGATGAAAAGAGAAGATGTTCGAGGAATGTGGAATAGATGAAGAAGTAGGTCGTGGTTTTGTAGAGTAGAGGTTATGGAACATTGGGGGAACAATTATAGGAGGATTTAAATGTAGATTGGAGGTTACAAGAGCAGTAAGATCTTCTGGGTTTAGATAAAGACAGAGAGATTATTCAAGAAAATATTCAATTAACTGAACAGAAACAGTCATATTTTTTTCAAATGACTACTATCTAATCGATAAGCTCTTTGAAAAGTGCCCTGTTCAAAGTGTTTATATATAATTATTCAAACAACGGTAAATTATTTATTGTATAGCTCTTCGATAAGCATTCTTCTCGATAAGTTGTTTGATAAATAACTATATTTTTCAAATAAATCAACAAAATTTATCAAAGAATACTTGGAAAAACTCTTTTATCAAAGAATTGATCGATAAGATATCACATAATATTTTGCAGATAAAGCTAATTTATCAATTAGCTTATCGATAAGGTGTTTGATAAATTCCAATTGAAAACACTTCACAAAATATGAAAAACATTTTATTCTTTTCAAAGAAAGCTTTGATAAACTCCTTTATTGAAGAAATTTTTAATGAATTTCATAAAGTAGAAGTGTTAAAAATCAACAATTTATCGAATATCTACTTGATAAATACCTTTATCGAGTATTTTATCGATAAGATCCAATGCATTCAGACTATAAACATATAACTTTTTAATTCTTATTTATCGATAACTAAGTTTATCGATAAGTAATTCGATAAATATTCTCATTTTTCTTCTTGCAAAATTCTCTTTTTCTTCGAAGTTTTCTTCCATAAGTCTTCTTATCAAAGAATTTATCGATCATTATCAACTTTCTTGCAAAACAAATTTATAAATACTCTTATGCTTAAGTTAGTAAAAGTTTAATGATAAATTGAAAATCAAATAAAGAAATTTAGAGTTTAAAGAAAACTTAAGAATTCATTGGGATTCACCATTCCCAATTCTCTCCTGATGTATGTGAACTGATCTTTTGCTAATGGTTTGGTGAAAATGTCAACAAGCTGCAGATGCATTAGGATGAACTTCACAATGACATTCTTCTTTTGTACATGATATCTAATGAAATTATGTCTTATATCAATGTGTTTTATTCTGGAGTCGAGTACCAGATTCTTTAATAGATTGATGGTACTTGTGTTGTCGCAGAGGATTGGTATCTCCTTCAGATGAATTCCCATATCTTGTAGCTATTGTTTCAATCATAATACTTGTGCACAACCACTCCCCACTGCTACATACTCAACTTCAGTAGATGAAATTGCCACCGTGTATCTTGCTGAACCAAGAAACAAGCGAATCACTAAGAAATTGGCATTGTCCACTGATGCTTTTCCTATCAGTCTTACATCCAGCATGATCTGAATCTGAGTAAGCTACTAGGAACTCTCCACCTACTTTTGGAAACCATATTCCAAGATTGATGGTTCCAGAGAGAGATCTAAAAATTCTTTTGATAGCTTTGGCCTATGATTTCTTAAGAGCAGCTTGGTACCTTGCACACATGCCAACACTGTATTGTATGTCTGGTCTACTTGCTATCAAATAGAGAAGTGATTCAATATCCCTATATATTTTTTCATATTAAAATCCACTCCCTTTCACCTGCATCCAACTATATAGTTGAACTATTGGAGTTGACATACACTTGGCATTTTCCATCTCAAATTTCTTCAGTAGCTCTTTTAGGTACTTTGTCTAAATATAAAAATTCCATTCTTCTTTTGTTTAATATCTAGCCCCATAAAAAAATTGAGTTCACCCATCATTGACATTTCAAATTCACCCTGCATTAACTTGGCAAAAATGATATCATTTTCATAAATCTGAACTACTAGCAAATTATTTTTATTTCTTATAATGAAGAGTGTAGTGTCCACCTTGCCTCTTTAAAACTTTTTGTTCAGTAGAAAATTGGTCAATCGTTCATACCAAACTCTTAGAGCTTGTTTCAAACCATATAGAGCCTTTTTAAGTTTGTAAACATAATCTAGATGATTAAAAACTTTCAAAACTATGTGGTTGTTCAACATACATTTCTTCCATTATAAAACCATTTAGAAAAGTACTTTTCACATCCATTTGATAAACCTTGAAATCTTTAATGCAGGAAAATGCTAAGAGAACTCGTATTGTTTCTAATCTAGCTACTGGAGCAAACGTTTCCACATAATCAATACCTTCTTGAAAGACCCCTTTCTCATGTAGCATTGCCCAAGACATATCAGTGAGGACTCTGATTTTATATTCCACCACTCCATTATGTTGAGGTGTTCAATAAGCTGAGAATTATGATCAATCCAGTGCTCTTCAAAGAAGGTTGCAAATTCATGATTCTCAAACTCTTCTCCATTATCAATCCTGATAGACACAATGAAAATACCTTTCTTATTTTGGACTTTCTTGGATAAAACAAAGGCATCAAATATTTCATCTTTTGAAGAAAGAAACAGAGTCCATATAAATCAAGAATAATCATCAACTATCACAAGAGTGTACAAATTTCCTCCAAAACTTTTGACTCTTGCTGGACCAATCAAATCCATATGAAGCATTTGAAGTGGTCTTTTAGTTGAGACTACTTCTTTGATTTAAAAGATGACTTTGCTTGCTTTCCTTGTTGGCAAGCATCACAAACAATGTTATTTTTAAAATTCATTTTGGGTAAAACGATTACTAAATCTTTTCTAATTAATTTTGAATCTTGGCTCATGTTTACATGAGCTAATCTTTTATGCCATAGCCAACATTCATCAGTTTTTACCATAATAATTTTCAGAAAGATTTGAATTGAATGAAACAGTATAGCAGTTATCATCCCTAGTGCTCTGAGTTTTGCTTTCAATTTATCTTTATCCATTCTTAGATCTTTCTTATTGACAATTAACATTCTTCAGAGTCAAAGATCACCCAGTTGTCCTTGTATGCACTTTGACTAACACTGACTAAGTTGTGGTAGAGTCCATCTACAAGGTAGACATCTTTGATCCTCATGCCATCGGTACTTCCAATTTTGCCAATTCTAGCAATTTATCCTAATTGGTTTCCTCCAAAGCTGAATTTTCCTCCTTCTTTAGGTGTAAACTTTAAGAATTTGTCAGCATCTTCAGTCATGTGTCTTGAGTATCCACTATCAATATACCATTTTGTTGTTTTGGATGCTTTGACACATACCTGCATAAAGAATCATCGAACTTTAGGTACCCATATCTTTTTGGGTCCTGATTGGTTAGTTTGTCGTGCTTTCACTTCATAAGTATCTTTTGGTACCCATCTCAATGTTCTGTAGGTACCTTTCTTCTTATGATAATAAGAAGTAGTAGTGTGTCCCTTACGATTGCAAAAGGTACATCTAGTAAATGGATTAGAATCATGGGCAGAAGTTCTAAAGTAATTTAAATATGATTTTTTGTCATTCTTCTTTTTGCCTTTTCTTTTATCCAAACTTGGATCATATCTAATTGCATATTTTTCAAAGATGCATCTTTGATTACCTATGATTATATTGAGTACCTCACTTCCTTTAGTAAATCTTTGAAGAGTTTTGGTCAATTCTCCATTCGTTTTCTCTATAGTCTCACATTTAGTTCAAGACACAGATGTGCTATCAGCAGATTAAGAATTGGCCTCAAATTTCTCTTTTAATGCTTTAATTTTCTTTTTATAATTAACTAGTTCTTTAGTAATTCTAAATAATTCATTTCTAAGCTCATTGTATTCAAAAAGCAATTCATCATATGTTGGTTCGAGATTTACCTCATCAGTTTCTGATTCCTTCTGAGCAAAGAGGCATATATTTGTAACTTCCTCTTGATCACTGCCTTGATCTTCCGATGATGAGCCATCTCCCCAGATAGACGATGTAACACCCTAATTTTTAGGCCTAGAGATGCCAGAAAGAGAAATCAAGGGCATAATCGTAATTATGGGAAAGATCGGACTGGTAGCCGATGAGTACCATATTTTGCCAGAAAATAGAGAAAATTATGCTGATCATTTCACTGAACTGTGAAATGTGCATATGAGGTCTCTATGTGTATGAAAGAATTAGAAATGTGACCAGGGGTAAAATGGTCATTTTTGAAAAGTGTGCGCGGGAGCGTATTTCAGGCCAAAATAGCCCGGTCCGGATAAAATATCTGAAAATACTGGAAGATAGAGAAAAGGATTCCGGATTGAATGACGCAATACAGAATTTTGATTTGAGGTCCCGATTTTTCTGTAAAAATTCTCGAAGATGGGAAATTACAGTTATAATCGGTAAAGGAAAGGCAGTCCGAATAGAGATGATCGGACTATGGCCAGAGGCCATACAGTGTTTTCTAAGTTCCGTAGTGACACCAGGGAAGGCCCAAGCCCATAATACCAGTTCAGTGGTAAGAGGGGCCGGTGTCCGGGAAAAATGTACAAAATGACGAAAATGCCCTTATGTTATAGAATAACTGAAGAATGAGTAAAGGGTATTTTGGTCATTTAGCTAAGGTTAGACAGTCAAGAAGGGGTATCTGGATAGTTGACCAGGGCCAGAGAATACTCTGGTAAAATATGAAAAGACAATAATGCCCCTAGACCTAGTAAAGGAAATGAAAGGACTTAAGGGCAATTATGGAAAGTTTCAAGGCCAAAAAGGAAAGTAGACAAAAATGTGGGGTCCTTAAGTGTAATTTTAGCCAAATAAAAAGGGACTTAAATGAAAAGAAGAAAAGTTCCCTGGGGCTAAATTGTAATTAAAGAAAGTCAGGCCGGAAGTGGTTTGGACTGTCCGAAAGCATTTCAGTCCCAGATTTCACCGGTAGAGAGAGCAAGTGACGCTCGGTAATCTGGCTTAATACAGGAATTTTTGAAGACTCCAGATAGCCAGAAATGGACTGATCGTCCAAAAGTTATAAAAATTCATACCGGATATCCTAGAATTCAGATCTAGGTGAGAAAATACAGGATGATACGTCCTTATGGGACGGATGTCGGGAAACTGACAGAATACCGATAGGAGGCCTGTAGAAAAAGTTATTCACAAATCAGAAAATCCAGACGGGAGTGTGAGGCCTTCGGGTATCCGATAGGGAGATTTATCGGTATTTAAAAAGGGACTGAATGAGTTCGGATGACCTCAGTCAGATGACTGATATGACTCACAGGGATGCCTGAACACCGCAGGCTAGTGTTTCGGACAGAAGGAGCCGGTGTCCGGATATGTGTATAAACGGTGAATAATAGATAAATATTCAATAATTATTAACGGGGGAAGATTCCTCGTAATGCGTGCCATGAAGGTATTGGACCCAGAAAGGCCCAATAATGGTGCCAACAGAGGCCCAGTAAGACCCTTGGACTGATAGGTGGGCCAGTGTCCGGCAGAACCCCGGAAAAGTGCGAAATTACGAAAATGCCCCTGTGTTGTACAAAAGGGTAACAGATGAATGAAGGGCATTTTGGTCAATCTGGACAGGCCCAGAGGCCAAGGTATATACAGATAAAGTTATTTGGAGTCAGTATATGCCCTGACAGAGTACAGAAGGGTGTAAAATGACAATTTTACCCTTAGGGTTAAAATAGTGCAAGAAAGGGCACCCAAGGGTATTTTGGTAATTTGGTAATTTGCCAAGGGCTGTTTCTTGGGAATCGAGCCATCAGAGTACTTGGGCTTGATCAGGATCCAAGACAACATTCCTAAAGCCCAAAAACGTAGCCTATGAAGTATGTGGGAAAAAGTGGCATTAAAATATTATTTTAATGCTGTTTCAATAAAGTAAAGTTACTCGGTTGTCACGACAACCGAGGAGGTGATCAGATAAAGTCCTGGATTTATCTGGATAGCATTGGAAGGCGTGACAGGTGCCAGTAAGATGACACATGGCGCCAACATAAAGGCAGAAGAAAAAGTTGAGGACACGTACTACGAGGCAAGAGACTGGACCGGTGAGTCAGCATGCTGAGTCAGCTGCTGAGGTGTCCAGGATTTCAGACATGTGATAAATGTGGCGCTGAGGTGTCCTGGTGAGGTGTCCCGATGATGTCATGCATGATGCAATAAATGAGGAATTAAAGAAAATAGGAAAATCCAAGAAAAACCAGGACCGCAGGATCAAAGTTCATAGAAACTGCAGAATTGCCATTGAAGGCAATTATAAATACCCCCCTCTATTCCATTTTCATTCATGCATGGCAAGGGAAAAGGGAGAGAAAGAAGAGAGAGAAGGAGAGGGAAAGGAAGAGAGAAAGGAGAAAAGGAAGTAAGGAAGTTCTGGCGGAGCTGGAAGCAGAATAGAGATAGTAGAGCTCTGCTGAGCCTTTGAGGTAGTAACTAATCTTAGCTTTTATGTAATGGCTTTGTGATTTGTTGTGCTATTGTTTGGTTGGATTGTTGTCTTATATGTTATGTCTGAAGCTCTGCTGTAATGCTATGATCATATGTTATTAAGCATGGAAGCACGCAGCATACTTATCTGTACACAATCACAAGCAAGCACTGTCACTCTGCATTACATATATTGTTATGATTATTGCTACTGAGATTCCCCCGAATCTCATCCCAATAAGTAAACCATTACAGGGGAGGTTATGTCAAAATGAATTCTGGGAATTTTAAGAGACGCCGTTATGCTGCCGAAGTAAAGACTGAACATCAGTATATGACAAGTACTGTGTACGTAGTGCTGTCTAAGGAGGCTAGAAGTGAGTGGACCTAGCCAGTTCATCTAGTCTTTCCTGGGTGCTACGTAGAATGGTAGTTCTCATGAGGGGATTACCGAATCAGTACGGTTCAGTTCTTTGTACAGATGAAACGTAGCGGTTATGCTGCCGGATTTCAGGCAGGAAAAGATGTAATAGAAATATGAGAATTTCATACATGCCCTGATGTATAATGACTTATTATTTAATAATAATTGTTATTTGGCATGTTTGACTGATATATGATGGATGTATGTCTATATATGTAATGTTGGTTGCTGAAAATTAACGCTATGAACAGTAACACGTGGTGACATGATGATGTTTGATAAATGATTAAAAATAGTAAATAGAAGAATAAATGTACGAAATTTTTATGGTAAATAGTAGACATACCAAGATTTAATTTGATATATAAAACGTCTCATTTTGATGTCTACACAAGGAGATATAAATTATCAAATTTGGGACCAGAATGCTGGATTCAGGGAGAAAAACGTGGGATGAACAGTAAAGTTGACACGTTGACTGACGTTGACTTAGTCAACTAATGGTCAACGAGTTATTTTTCCCTGAAATATAGTTGAGTTAGCTTCATTTATCAATTGGAACCACTTTATTTCGATTTTTCTAGAATTAGTTATGATTTTTCGAAGTCATGTCACTCATCTGGAATTTTCAAGTGAACAGTACTCGATAAGAGTAAAATTCCAGATTGGGGAATTGGACTTCAATGACCTTGAAAGTGGTTCTAAATGCTATGAAATGGTCCCTAAGACACATGAAAGTAAGGATGTTTCATTTTGGTATCAGAGCAAAGGATTCTGGCTTAGGAAATGCTCTGAATAGATAATTTATGGTGTTAGTACAGAATAAGGATAGCACAGAACAAAGGGTTCTGGCTCCGAGCATAAGATTCTGGCACAGAACAGAAGGTTCTGGCTCAGTGATGCTCTGGTTTAGTTAGTTTGATTCCTTAAATAAATGAGAAGTTTGAGTGGTCCTCTCCCTAGAGTAGGATACATGGATGGTGTTCACTGCTTGAAAAGGCTTAGACAGAAGACAGTGACACCCAGATGAATGAGGCTGGACCCCGAGCTTTATAGTCTTACGAAGGATATGATTATGATGGGCTAATCTTAGTCAGCCGATACAGTCGAGGTCTCATGTTTATTAACACAATATGGCTGGACTAAGCAGAACAAGGTTTAAGAAGCAGTTTCCTCCAGAGATAGAGACAGAGGCTGATCAGTTTACGGCTAAGGAAGCTGCAAAGAGTAGCTCGAGGTATCGTGTTGTAACCAGATACTGTAGTGAGGATGCCAGATATCCAAGTTACAACAAGTTAAGTCACGATGAGATGTGGGCAACCCAGGCTCGCCAAGATCAAGAGCGAGATTCTGCTATCACTACAGCGGTTGCAAGATTACAGCAGTCTGGGAAGTAGGTAGTACTAGAAAATGATGTAGAACCTGAACCTCAGCCAGATCATGAGCAGACTGGAATGAATAGACGTCAGGGGTATATAGGAAATAACAATAACCAGGGAAGTCTGCAAACATGGATGGAACGATTCCATAAGTTTAATCCGCCCATGTTTGAAGGGACTTTTGACACCCAAGTAGCTGAGGATTGGGTAAGCCAGTTAGATAAAATCTTTAAGATTTTAGAATGTCCCATTGAAAGAAAGACCCAGCTGGCAGTTTACAAAGGAATGTGCAATAACCAGAAAAGAGTGAGCCTACTCCATCAGTACCACTGAAAGTGATGCCACCAGGTTCCCTGAGAAGGAACAGTAAGAAGAGAAATGAGCCAGTATATGGGTCAAAAGTTAATAAGAAGCAAGCAAGTAGGCCAGGTAGTGGGCCAAGAGAAGTTAGTAGGCAACCAAGGCCTAATGTATGTAGGAACTGTGGTCGAGACCATGGTATGAGGCCTTGTCCAGTAGGTCAAGGGTTACGCTATAGGTGTGGAAAGTATGGACATTATGCCAAGGAGTGTCCACAGAACACAACGGGCGAAAGATACCCGACTTAGGGAAGAATATATACCCTGACTGGCAACGAGATAAGAAAGTCTCCTGTGCCAAACTAAGGTACGAGTTTATTTGTGTTCTGTTTCCACTGGCTAATGAACGGATAAATCCTGTATGTGATTGGATTGTATTGTCCAGTATGCATACTATTGAGCTACCCTATACCTAGTATGTTGCCGTTGTATGAGGATGAGTATGACTACATGTTTTAAAAGTAGGAAGTAGAGAAGAGGAGTCTTATGTCGCGACTAATATGTACAAATAAGTTGATGTTGCGACGTGAGAAGACCTCAGGTCGCGATGAGTAATATTGCAGTACGCGACCAGTGTACAAAGGAGTCCAGGTCACGATGTTATGAGAGATAGGTCGTGACTAAAGGACGCAGAGATGCCAGGTCGTGATGAGTAGTGTGCGACGGTTGTGACTAAAAGTCGCAGAGCATGTGAGTTGTGACTATGCAGTTCTCAGGTCACAACAAAAGATAGAAGAGGCCATATGAATGAAGGTACCAGAAGTCCATCAGCTAGAGGATTGGAATAGCATATGGTAAGCCAGACAGTACAAAGGTACTGAGGTACGAAAGATCAGTTTAAGACAATGTGTAAAAGTAGATCCTCTATGTGATAACTAAGAGTAGATCTACGTTACAGGGGTTTTATTCAGCTAATATGAATAGAAGACCGAAAAGTTAGATTGAGATTTGCCTAGGAATGATCCTAGCACATGGCCTAAGGTTAGAGACGTGATGGTTAATAGATAACGAGCTCAATGTTCTCTGAGCAGAAGGATTCCATCACGGAGAAGTGATAGACCTAGGGGAAAATACCCTAGAGAATAGAAGTAATAGTAAAAGATGATGAATGAGATCCATGCGACTCAAGTTTGCTAGGATAAAGAGAAAGAACAATAAGGAACCATAGTCCGGTCGAGAATAGACAGGGATTAATGGAAAGATAGAAGAAGTTGAGAGATAGTAAAGAGGTAGCCACAGTTAAGAGATAAAGTGACTCCCCTATTCCCTATGTAAGATAAAGTAATGAAGAGTTGAGTCTATACCCTGGTAAGAGGGTAGTGTGGCAGCCTAAGTAAGATAGACAGATGTGCCTGTCAGATCCTGAGCATGTGATTGATAATCTGACAGGTAATGCGATAGATAGTATGATCAGATGATGATCTGACAAATAATATGATAAAGAAAATACGTTTGAGGCTTACTTAGATTATTATGATGTCTAATGGATGGTTGAGCAAAATATGATGATGATATGGCTTATGTTGCCATAAGATATGAAAGTTGCATCTCCTTGCAGTTGTCATATGATGACATGCATGTTAGAGTATGCTATGATGAATGGATACTCCCCTTTTGCAGTGCATGCAGGGTAGAGTATATATGAGCACATATATGAGATAAGAAAGTTATGAGAAAGTAGGTTGCTCCCATACCATATGATATGAGGATGATATGATGTATTGAGGATGATAGATAGTCTCAGTTTATGGAACGATAAGTTATAATATGATATTCAGATATGAATTATGATTGAGGTTACTCAGGTATTTCTATAAGCTTGTGAATACAGTACTCAGGGCCATTTCTATTGAAATGAATGATGTATAGAAAGAGTAACAGATAACGGTAAAGGGATTGTTTCTAGATCACTCTTCAGATAAGAGTTGGATCTGAAACAGGTGGCTCTTGAAACATCCTCCCATATAGCCCTCAGAGTACACTTGCGGAAGCTATACTAGCTCTTCTTCTGCCTAAACTCCGGCAGCATAACAGCTACACTTCATCTGTACAAAGAACTGAATCGTACTGATTCGGTAATTCCCTCATGAGAACTACCATTCTATGTAGTACCCAGGAAAGACTAGATGAACCGGCTAGGTCCACTCACTTCTAGCCTCCTTAGACAGCACTACGTACACAGTACTTATCATATACTGATGTTCAGTCTTTACTCCGGCAGCATAACGGCGTCTCTTAGGATTCTCTAAATCTACTTCAGCATAACCTCCCTGTAATGGGTTATGGATGGGGATGAGATTCGGGGGAATCTCAGTAGCAACAATCATAACAATATATGTAATGCAGTGTGACAGTGCTTGCTTGTGATTGTGTACAGATAAGTATGCTGCGTGCTTCCATGCTTAATAACATATGACCATAGCATTACAGCAGAGCTTCAAACATAACATATAAAACAACAATCCAACCAAACAATAGCACATCAAATCACAAAGCCATTACATAGAAGCTAGGATTAGTTACTACCTGGCTAGCTCAGCAGAACCCTACTATCTCTATTCTGCTTCCAGCTCCGCCAGAACTTCCTTTCTTCCTTTCTCCTTTCTCTCTTCCTTTCCTTCCCTTTCCCTCTCTTCTTTCTCTCTCATTCTCCTCTCCATGCGTGATGCAAGAATGGAATGAGGGGAGGGGGTATTTATAATAGGCTTCAATGGCAATTCTGTAATTACCATGAACTTTGATCCTGCGGTCCTGGTTTTTCCTGGATTTTCCTATTTTCCTTAATTCCTTTTTTACTGCATCATCGTGCCAACTCACCGGGACACCTCAGCACCACCTTTATCACATGCTTGAATTCCTGGGACACCTCAGCATGCTGACTCACCGGTCCAGTCTCTTGCCTCGTAATGCGTGCCCTCAACTTTATCTGCTTTCTGCAGACTAATGCCATGTGGCGACTGGAAGAGACCTTGCACACTTCCCAATGCCACCCAGATAAGTCCCTGACTTTATCTGATCATTTCCTCGGTTATCGTGCCTCCTCGGTTTTTGTGCCAACCGAGTAACTTTATTCTACTAAACCATTACTTTAATGCCATGTGGCATCCCATGAGTATACCTTATCAGTTTACTTCATGGTTTCCAGATAACCTTTCCTGTATCTGATATCCTACCTCCGGTCTATCTCCAACCGGGTAACTGTCTCTCTTGGACCTTCACCACTCTTGGCCCATACGCTTAGCGCCACTTTAGTCACTAGTCGCGACCTCAACATCATCTTGTCGCGACCTTACAATTCTGTGTACATTAGTCGCGACCCAAACATATTCTCGTCGCGACCAAAACATTCTATCGTCGCGACCACAACACATTTTAGTCGCGACCATAATACTTTTTAGTCGCGTCTAAGGCTTTCTGCCACTATTAGTCGCGATATCACTGCTTTCTAGTCGCGACCATACTTCTTTTACGTCGCGACCATAATGCTTTCTTGTCGCGTATAGCTCTTTCTGTAACCACTAGTCGCGACTATGCTTTACTCTAGTCGCGACCAGAACGGTCAGCTCGTAACTCTTCAACCTTTGACCTTTACATCACCCCAAATGGCCATTCTACCCCTTGGGACTTCCACTGTTTGCACATAAGTTCCCGTACCTTTACTTACTCGCAGCTTAGTCCCTAAAAACTCTCTTATGTCTCTGGGACTTCTGCTCAAAAGGGGTCTGGTAGCCTCTCATTCTCAGGCTATTTCCGTGTCTCAAGGCCTGAAAATTGGGATGTTACATTTCTCCTCCCCTTTAAATAAATTTCGTCCTCGAAATTTAATCAGTACCATAGCCAAATTAACTTAACATCTGGCAAAGTACTCATCATAACTTTACATCTCTTCGTAACATGCCTTTCTTTCTCTGGGTTAATCCAATCAGAGTTGAAATCTACTTTCCTCTTATGGACCACTTACTGCACTTATGAGTAGTGTCCATTTCTTTCATATGAAATTCTCTCGAATATTACTGTATTCGGGAATTTCTTCTAACTACTCATCATACTTTAAGCATCATATTCTTACTACTTCTCTTGATATCTCGCAGACTGCTTTAAAATCTGCAACATTTCATCTTTCTTTGCACTTAACATCATACAGAGAGAGGACTTACGCAGCTATTCTTTCTTTACTTTGCTGCTAAACAAAAGCACCTACTCTAATATGCATAATGCTTGGCCAACATACTGCAGGACTGCATACCTACTTATGAATACAAAACTCTAACATCGGAGCTTAAGCATTCCTGTTCTAACTAGGCACAGCTCTAACACTCGGAGCTTGCATAGTTTTAGCATAACATTAAGCCTGACATCTCATGCAAAGAGTGAAAGCTCTCATTTTCTATTCTCTTTCATAGCATAACATTCAAACATCTGATTCCTACCAAACAGGGAGCCTCTCTGTCTGTTCATACAATGCACATCTCTAGGTGCGTGTCATATTACACGTTTACTACCGTGTATCTCATTACATGCCTTTGATACGTTATCATGGCATATCTAGCCCACTCTAGCTATCTCATGGTGTATTTCACCCTTTCATAACTTATCTTGTCTTATCACAAGACTAACATAAGACTGGCTTTCTCTTTTTCATAGAACTGTGTTCTATCTCAGCTTTGCCTTAGACCCTCTTCTCTAGGTCTTCTCTAGCCTTTTAATCTCTTTACCCCTCATCTGGGTAATCTTTATCTACTCATACTTTTCTATTCTTATTACATTGAGGATTTTCTTCTCTGCTTCTCAGAGGATTCTCTTCTCTGCTTCTTATTTCACAGAGGATTCTCTTCTCTGCTTCTCAGGCATACTTCTACAAAACTTTGAATCTCAGTACTCAGATTTAAACTTGGACTCCATCTTCGTTTAAGGGAAAGCTAAGTTCAGTCTGTAGACTAGAGGCTACCTGAGGAAAATCATTATAAAACAATTTCTCTGGGTCAGCTTATCAACTAGTGAAACTTCCTTACCTTAACTTCGTCTTTGGCATTCATCTTCCCAAAGAGATACTACATCGTACTCATGTCTCATGGCTTATTACTTTCCTTAGGCTAGGTCTAACTGCGACCTCGGGATCTAACTACGATCAACCGTTAGCCTCTTCAGAATCTAACTGTGACTCTGGATCTGTTAGGATCTAACTGCGACCCTGGAGCCATGCTAGGATCTAACTGTGACCCTCCAGAATCTAACTGCGATTCTGTTGTACTGTATATCTCCCGAAGATCTTAAACCAACAGACTAAGTTATAAGGTTAACTACTTCCACCTGTTGATAACTCCATAAAAATTTTATAGCCTCACATCATTTACCCAGACTTTACTTACTTCCTCTCTTACTCAGGAGTTCCTTCTCATCTTTCTTACTTTACTGTGGCTTGCCATTGGCTTGTGCCATCATGGTCTAACCACCTGCCATTGCATTCTACTGCTATGGCCTCATCATAACTCATCTGTGCTCTAACTGTGAACCATTTGAACTATGCTCCAACTGCGAGCATCCTGTATCAGATCCAACTCTTATCTGAAGAGTGATCTATACTCATCTGAATCTAGCTCTATCTGAGAGCCATCTGTTTCAGATCCAACTCTTATCTGAAGAGTGATCTAAAAACAATCTCTTTACTCTTATCTGCTTTCTTTCTGTCTACGATTCCTTTCAACAGAAATGGTCCTGAGTACTATATTCATAAGTCTGCAGAATTACCCGAGTAACTTCAAACATATCTGAATATCATAACTTATTGTCCCATGAACTGAGACTATCTATCATCCTCAATACATATCTAATTACATGTCATATGGTATGGGAGCAACATACTTTCTCATTTCTTCTTTTGTCTATCTATCAGTCTCAGTCTATTCTTGACCAGACTTTGATTCCTTATCGGCCTTTACTGTAACAGCCTAGAACCCCTTTACAAAGATATTATCCGCTTTCCCCTTAGGTAGGCTTGGTGCCCACATGAGGTCACGGTTTGTTTTCCAGACACACGAGCCACAGCCCTTAAGCACCTGAAAACGCATCTTTCTCTTAATCCTAGCGAACTTCAGTCGCCTAGATCTCATTCATTATCTTTTACTATTATTTCTATTCTTTAGGGTACTCTACCCTAGATTTCTGTGATGGAATCCCTCTGCTTAGGGAATTTTAACTCTTTACCTATTGACCATCACGTCCTTAGCCTTAGCCTTAGGCCATATCAAACATCATCACATCTCTAGCCTTTAGGCTATGCCCTAGGATTACTCCGAGGCAAACTTCATACTAGCTATCCCATTCTAGCTCTCAGGTCTTTTATTCAACTAGGTTGAATAAGACTTTTACCATGTAGATCTACTCCTCGTAATCACATGGAGGATCTGTCTCATTCTAGCTATCTCATCTAGCTAGCTCATCTTAACTTATCATTATCATCCTTTGCGGCCTATCCTACCTAGCAAGGATGACTTGCTTATTGGAGTTGCCAACTTCCTCTATGCATGGCTTCTCCACTCAAGCTCTATGTTCATGCTTTGTGTTCACCTGTCTTTTCCTTTACAACGAAACATGAACACCTCTTATTCCATCTAGGAGCTTTATCTCCACGGGCTCTTCTAAACCCATAATAGTCCCGATCTGAATCTTCTAATGTCATACCAGGACATCTCTGTCATTCCGTCGCGATATGAGTATTGGGTAATCGCTATTCATAGCCTCTATGATTCTTCATTACCCTTAACTCCTCACGACTTATCATTTCTATTCTTTAGTCGTGACCTACAGCTTCAGACGTCGCGTCCTTAACATTTTCTGTCTTCTAGTCGCGACCTAAATCTTCTGTCGTCGCGACCTTAACCTTTCTACGTCGCGACTCAACTCCTCTACCGTCGCGACCAGGATATTTTCTCGTCGCGACTTATGTCTCTTCACGTCGCAACCATAGCCATTTCTAGTTGCGACATTAAACTTTTCTCGTCACAACCTTAGCTCTCTGTTAAATAACGTCGCGACCTAGGAACATACTCGCCGCGACCAAATCTTTCTGTGAATAACCGTCGCGGCCTATAAACTTATGCGTCGCGACTAAACCTCTCATTGAGGCTACCAGTTGCGACATAAACCACGTTAGTCGCGACCGGAGTGCTATTCTGTCGCACTCAAGGGCTAAATCAGAGCATCACTGAGCCAGAACCTTCTGTTCTGTGCCAGAATCTTATGCTCTGAACCAGAGTCCTTTCTGGTTGGTGCCAGAACCTCTTGCTCTGATACCAAAATGAAACATCCTCCCATACAGCCCTCAGAGTACACTTGCGGAAGCTATACTAGCTCTTCTTCTGCCTAAACTCCGGCAGCATAACAGCTACACTTCATCTGTACAAAGAACTGAACCGTACTGATTTGGTAATTCCCTCATGAGAACTACCATTCTACGCAGTACCCAGGAAAGACTAGATGAACCGGCTAGGTCCACTCACTTCTAGCCTCCTTAGACAGCACTACGTACACAGTACTTATCATATACTGATGTTCAGTCTTTACTCCGGCAGCATAACGGCGTCTCTTAGGATTCTCTAAATCCACTTCAGCATAACCTCCCTGTAATGGGTTATGGATGGGGATGAGATTCGGGGGAATCTCAGTAGCAACAATCATAACAATATATGTAATGCAGTGTGACAGTGCTTGCTTGTGATTGTGTACAGATAAGTATGCTGCGTGCTTCCATGCTTAATAACATATGACCATAGCATTACAGCAGAGCTTCAAGCATAACATATAAGACAATAATCCAACCAAACAATAGCACATCAAATCATAAAGCCATTACATAGAAGCTAGGATTAGTTACTACCTGGCTAGCTCAGCAGAACCCTACTATCTCTATTCTGCTTCCAGCTCCGCCAGAACTTCCTTTCTTCCTTTCTCCTTTCTCTCTTCCTTTCCTTCCCTTTCCCTCTCTTCTTTCTCTCTCATTCTCCTCTCCATGCGTGATGCAAGAATGGAATGAGGGGAGGGGGTATTTATAATAGGCTTCAATGGCAATTCTGTAATTACCATGAACTTTGATCCTGCGGTCCTGGTTTTTCCTGGATTTTCCTATTTTCCTTAATTCCTTTTTTACTGCATCATCGTGCCAACTCACCGGGACACCTCAGCACCACCTTTTGTTGGAAATTGTGCCCTAGGGGCCAATCATTGTATCAGGTTATCACATTATTTGCATGTTTACTGTGATGACCATCCTTGGATAACTCATGATCTTATCCTAAATGTCCCTGGTCGGTCATCTATGTGGGAGCAGAGATGAAATAAGACTAGTATGACTTTGAAGATATATAGAGATATAAATCAAAGTCATAAGCACATGTAAGAGTACAGGGTGTTGGACCGACCCGCAATGAGAGAGCTGCATGGGTCAAGTCATAAGCTTCTCTCATATACAAGCCATGTCACTATGCCCTTTGACCTGAGATCATCATGGATTCCTACATGACAAACGCTCAGCTTTGACCTAGTCAAAAGTCACTTTTGACCGAGTGATCATAAAGGCTATGCTCGGGCTTAGTGGTTTTTCATGCGGAGGAATGTGAATGGTCAAGATGGAATTTGTCCCTCACATTCGTAGAGAGATATTACTGGGCCCCTCGATGAGTGAGTCTGAGAAATGTATGGCCATACTGGAATGGAAGGGTAGTTCCATTTCTATATTCAGACTACTCAGGGATCGAGAAAGTAACGGTCAGGAACAGGAGGATGACGTTCACCATGCCTCATCCTTGACCGAAATATCGTGTGACAAAAGGGACGTGATATGGTTGTAAAAAGGTTACATCGTTTATCGATCCTCATATGTTTTGGGTAGTCGTAATGCCTTGCTAGAGACCGCTTACGACTTGTGGGTCAGTATAGTAACTGGGCCACTGCCAACTTCATATGGGCCTACAGGGTCGCACACAAAACAGCCCAATGCGAGCTATGATGTCCAGATTCATTGAATCTAAGAGATGTCTAGATTCAATGAATAATCTAGGGTGGATATATATTTTATATATATATAAATTAGTTTATATATGTATTATATATATAATATAAGAGATATTTGTAAGATTTAATTTATAAGGATAAATTAAATCTCTATCATTTTTGAATTTGAATTTAAATGGATATGATCTATTTGAATTTGAAATTCAAATTGATAAGATATCTCAAATTTGATTTATGAGAATAAATCAAATATAATTCTGTCTTATCTTTATTTTAAATTAAATAAATAGGTGAATTAAATCTGTGGGACGGATTTAATATAAACCATATTTATTTAATCAGTTTCTTATTAAATTATGCAATATATGATATTGTATTAATTCAGAATTAATATAAGATTAATTCTGAAGCCCGGCCCTATTAGAAGCCCGATAGCTTCCTATATATTTGACATTAGGAGCTAGGGTTCGACACACACAATAGATCTCTTCACACACATTCAGTCGTGAGAAAAGGGGGCAGGGAGAGTGCAAAAGGTTTGCATATAAGAAACTGCCGAAATAGAGACGGTGAGGACGGAATCTCCAGAAAGCCTTAGAGGGACAAGAGGCGCTAGCACGTCGTTCGCAATTGGAACGCTGTTCGTGTGGATACCGGTAGAGGAAGCCGATCTGAGCTGTCGACTTCTACGATACGGCCAGACACGAAGAAAGGTCGCGACCAGAACACACTTAGGTCGCGACCCAACGGGCATCTGAACGTCAGAAATCCGAAAAGAGGAGACAGGTCGCGACGTGAAGTTGAAGAGGTCGCGACTAAAAGCTCCAGAGGCGACAGGTCGCGACTAGAAGCAGAGTAGGTCGCGACTACAAACTCCAGAGGCGACAGGTCGCGACTAGAAGCTGAGGAGGTCGCGACTGAAAGTTCCAGAGGCGAGGAGTCGCGACTAGTGGACACTGAGGTCGCGACCAAAGCTTGAAACCGAAGGTAACACTTCTTTCTCCTTGACTTAAACACATTCGGTAGATCCTGGCTGGGAATGGAAAAAATTTTTAAAGTTAATTTTCGCTGCGTGTCTTCCAATTCCCTACACCTTTATCACATGCTTGAATTCCTGGGACACCTCAGCATGCTGACTCATCATGCTGACTCACCGGTCCAGTCTCTTGCCTCGTAATGCGTGCCCTCAACTTTATCTGCTTTCTGCAGACTAATGCCATGTGGCGACTGGAAGAGACCTTGCACGCTTCCCAATGCCACCCAGATAAGTCCCTGACTTTATCTGATCATTTCCTCGGTTATCGTGCCTCCTCAGTTTTTGTGCCAACCGAGTAACTTTATTCTACTAAACCATTACTTTAATGCCATGTGGCATCCCATGAGTATACCTTATCAGTTTACTTCATGGTTTCCAGATAACCTTTCCTGTATCTGATATCCTACCTCCGGTCTATCTCCAACCGGGTAACTGTCTCTCTTGGACCTTCACCACTCTTGGCCCGTACGCTTAGCGCCACTTTAGTCACTAGTCGCGACCTCAACATCATCTTGTCGCGACCTTACAATTCTGTGTACATTAGTCGCGACCCAAACATATTCTCGTCGCGACCAAAACATTCTATCGTCGCGACCACAACACATTTTAGTCGCGACCATAATACTTTTTAGTCGCGTCTAAGGCTTTCTGCCACTATTAGTCGCGATATCACTGCTTTCTAGTCGCGACCATACTTCTTTTACGTCGCGACCATAATGCTTTCTTGTCGCGTATAGCTCTTTCTATAACCACTAGTCGCGACCATGCTTTACTCTAGTCGCGACCAGAACGGTCAGCTCGTAACTCTTCAACCTTTGACCTTTACATCACCCCAAATGGCCATTCTACCCCTTGGGACTTCCACTGTTTGCACATAAGTTCCCGTACCTTTACTTACTCGCAGCTTAGTCCCTAAAAACTCTCTTATGTCTCTGGGACTTCTGCTCAAAAGGGGTCTGGTAGCCTCTCATTCTCAGGCTATTTCCGTGTCTCAAGGCCTGAAAATTGGGATGTTACAGCTCTCAGATAGAGCTAGATTCAGATGAGTATAGATCACTCTTCAGATAAGAGTTGGATCTGATGTAGAATGCTCGCAGTTAGAGCATAGTTCAAATGGCTCGTAGTTAGAGCACAAGTTGAAAGATGTGAAGGAACTCCTGAGTAAGAGAGGAAGTAAGTAAAGTCTGGGTAAATGATATGAGGCTATAAAATTTTTAAATGTTTAATTATGGAGTATCAACAGGTGGAAGCAGTTAACCTTATAACTTAGTCTGTTGGTTTAATATCTTCGGGAGATATACAGTACAACAGAATCACAGTTAGATTCTGGAGGGTCACAGTTAGATCCTAACATGGCTCCAGGGTCGCAGTTAGATCCTAACGGCTTCAGAGTCACAGTTAGATGCTGAAAAGGCTAACGGTTGATCGCAGTTAGATCCCGAGGTCGCAGTTAGACCTAGCCTAAGGAAAGTAATGAGCCATGAGATATGAGTACAATGTAGTATCTCTTTGGGAAGATGAATGCCAAAGACGAAGTTAAGGTGAGGAAGCTTCACTAGTTGATAAACTCACCCAGAGAAATTATTTTATGATGGTTTTCTCAGATAGCCTCTAGTGTACAGACTAAACTTAGCTTTCCCTTAGCAAAGACGGAGTCCAAGTCCAAAGCTGAGTACTGATATTCAAAGTTTGGTAGAAGTATGCCTGAGAAGTAAATAACAGAATCCTCTATGTGTTGAGAATAGAAAAGCATTGGCTAAGAGCACTCTGGGAGGTAGCTCAAGTTGTAAAGCCAATAGCAAGAGAAAGAGGTAATAGTTCAGGCAGGGGGACTGATCAAGGTAATGATCAGATTGGAGAGCAGAGATGTCAATGTGGTGGAAAGAGCCATGGCACATGAAACATCCTCCCATACAGCCCTCAGAGTACACTTGTGGAAGCTATACTAGCTCTTCTTCTGCCTAAATTCCGGCAGCATAACCGCTACGCTTGATCTGTCCAAAGAACTGAACCGTACTGATTCAGTAATTCCCTCATGAGAACTACCATTCTACGTAGTACCCAGGAAAGACTAGATGAACCGGCTAGGTCCACTCACTTCTAGCCTCCTTAGACAGCACTACGTACACAGTACTTATCATATACTGATGTTCAGTCTTTACTCCGGCAGCATAACGGCGTCTCTTAGGATTCTCTAAATCCACTTCAGCATAACCTCCCTGTAATGGGTTATGGATGGGGATGAGATTCGGGGGAATCTCAGTAGCAACAATCATAACAATATATGTAATGCGGTGTGACAGTGCTTGCTTGTGATTGTGTACAGATAAGTATGCTGCGTGCTTCCATGCTTAATAACATATGACCATAGCATTACAGCAGAGCTTCAGACATAACATATAAGACAACAATCCAACCAAACAATAGCACATCAAATCACAAAGCCATTACATAGAAGCTAGGATTAGTTACTACCTGGCTAGCTTAGCAGAACCTTACTATCTCTATTCTGCTTCCAGCTCCGCCAGAACTTCCTTACTTCCTTTTCTCCTTTCTCTCTTCCTTTCCTTCTCCTTCTCTCTCTTCTTTCTCTCTCATTCTCTCCTCCTCCGCGGGATGCAAATGGAATAGGGGAAGGGGGGTATTTATAATAGGGCTCAATGGCACAATCGTAAATATCATGAACTTTGATCCTGCGGTCCTGGTTTTTCCTGGATTTTCCTATTTTCTTTAATTCCTCATTTACTGCATCATCGTGCCAACTCACCATGCTGACTCAACACCTCATTTTTCACATGCTTGAATTCCCAGGACACCTCAGCATGCTGACTCACCATGCTGACTCACCGGTCCAGTCTCCTACCTCGTAATGCGTGCTATCAACTTTATCTGCTTTCTGCAGACTAATGCCATGTGGCGACTGGAAAAGACCTTGCACGCTTCCCAATGCCACCCAGATAAGTCCCTGACTTTATCTGATCATTTCCTCGGTTATCGAGCCTCCTCGGTTATCGTGCCAACCGAGTATCTTTATTTTACTGAACCATTACTTTAATGCCCTATAGCATCTTGTGGGTCCCATGAGGATACCTTATCAGCCTATCTCATGGTCTCCAGATAACCTTTCCTGTATCTGGCCTCCTGCCTCCGGTCTATCTCTAACCGGGTAACTATCTCTCTTGGACCTTCACCACTCTTGGCCCATACGCTTAGCGCCACTTTAGCCACTAGTCGCGACCTCAACATCATCTTGTCGCGACCTTACAATTCTGTGTACATTAGTCGCGACCCAAACATATTCTAGTCGCGACCAAAATATTCTATCGTCGCGACCAAAACATTCTATCGTCGCGACCACAACACATTTTAGTCGCGTCTAAGGCTTTCTGCCACTATTAGTCGCGATGTCACTGCTTTCTAGTCGCGACCATACTTCTTTTACGTCGCGACCATAATGCTTTCTTGTCGCGTATAGCTCTTTCTGTAACCACTAGTCGCGACCATGCTTTACTCTAGTCGCGACCAGAACGGTCAGCTCGTAACTCTTCAACCTTTGACCTTTACATCACCCCAAATGGCCATTCTACCCCTTGGGACTTCCACTGTTTGCACATAAGTTCCCGTACCTTTACTTACTCGCAGCTTAGTCCCTAAAAACTCTCTTATGTCTCTGGGACTTCTGCTCAAAAGGGGTCTGGTAGCCTCTCATTCTCAGGCTATTTCCGTGTCTCAAGGCCTGAAAATTGGGATGTTACAGCACATGGGAGTGTTGAGCAGGGCAAAGCAGTTATGGTAAGAAATGCCACTTTGCAAGAGGTTGCCTAAGAATGCGGACATCCCTAGGAAAGGTATTTGCTCTTACCCCAGACACAGTCTTCAATATTCCCTAAGGTCGACCCTAAGAATGGTTAAGAAGAACCATAGCAGTAAGGGCGACTGAGCTATAAGGCCTAGATAATGATGTGGATAATGAGGAGTTCTTTTCTGATCTAAAGGAAATGGTAATAAAAGGCTAGAGAGACCTAGAGAAGAGGGTCTAAGGCAAAGCAAAGATAGAACGTAGTTATATAAGAAAGAGATTGCTAGGGCCTAAAGCTATATAAAGAGTAATCTAGCCTTAACCCAGTAGCACGTTAATTTGAAAGGTGCTAAGGCAAGAGTAGCCTAAAGATATGTAAGCCCTAAGAAGGGATAAGAAAGTGCAAATGCCACAAAGGTTTGGCATAGGTGCATGAAGTTATGAGAATAGTCAAGAAAAGTCAGAGAAGTTATCTGGGTTATGATCTCGTATCAGGAGAAAGAAAGTCAGAAGAACAATATTTGTCCTAAGAGATTAGCAAAGTATAAGAGGAGTGAGGTAGATCCCAGAATACATCAAAATTCTAAGGGATAAGATATGAAAGAAATGGATACTACTCACAAGTGTAATGAGTTGTCCATAAGTATAAGAGGATGAATGCCCCAAGCCTTAGTCATAAACCAAGAAAGGATACGTAGAGGAGCTATATCCTGGATAGTTGATTAAGGTACTAAGTAAATTTTGAGGACGAAATTTATTTTAAGGGGGGTAGAAATGTAACACCCTAATTTTTAGGCCTAGAGATGCCAGAAAGAGAAATCAAGGGCATAATCGTAATTATGGGAAAGATCGGACTGGTAGCCGATGAGTACCATATTTTGCCAGAAAATAGAGAAAATTATGCTGATCATTTCACTGAACTGTGAAATGTGCATATGAGGTCTCTATGTGTATGAAAGAATTAGAAATGTGACCAGGGGTAAAATGGTCATTTTTGAAAAGTGTGCGCGGGAGCGTATTTCAGGCCAAAATAGCCCGGTCCGGATAAAATATCTGAAAATACTGGAAGATAGAGAAAAGGATTCCGGATTGAATGACGCAACACAGAATTTTGATTTGAGGTCCCGATTTTTCTGTAAAAATTCTCGAAGATGGGAAATTACAGTTATAATCGGTAAAGGAAAGGCAGTCCGAATAGAGATGATCGGACTATGGCCAGAGGCCATACAGTGTTTTCTAAGTTCCGTAGTGACACCAGGGAAGGCCCAAGCCCATAATACCAGTTCAGTGGTAAGAGGGGCCGGTGTCCGGGAAAAATGTGCAAAATGACGAAAATGCCCTTATGTTATAGAATAACTGAAGAATGAGTAAAGGGTATTTTGGTCATTTAGCTAAGGTTAGACAGTCAAGAAGGGGTATCTGGATAGTTGACCAGGGCCAGAGAATACTCTGGTAAAATATGAAAAGACAATAATGCCCCTAGACCTAGTAAAGGAAATGAAAGGACTTAAGGGCAATTATGGAAAGTTTCAAGGCCAAAAAGGAAAGTAGACAAAAATGTGGGGTCCTTAAGTGTAATTTTAGCCAAATAAAAAGGGACTTAAATGAAAAGAAGAAAAGTTCCCTGGGGCTAAATTGTAATTAAAGAAAGTCAGGTCGGAAGTGGTTTGGACTGTCCGAAAGCATTTCAGTCCCAGATTTCACCGGTAGAGAGAGCAAGTGACTCTCGGTAATCTGGCTTAATACAGGAATTTTTGAAGACTCCAGATAGCCAGAAATGGACTGATCGTCCAAAAGTTATAAAAATTCATACCGGATATCCTAGAATTCAGATCTAGGTGAGAAAATACAGGATGATACGTCCTTATGGGACGGATGTCGGGAAACTGACAGAATACCGATAGGAGGCCTGTAGAAAAAGTTATTCACAAATCAGAAAATCCAGACGTATAGTGTGAGGCCTTCGGGTATCCGATAGGGAGATTTATCGGTATTTAAAAAGGGACTGAATGAGTTCGGATGACCTCAGTCAGATGACTGATATGACTCACAGGGATGCCTAAACACCGCAGGCTAGTGTTTCAGACAGAAGGAGCCGGTGTCCGGATATGTGTATAAACGGTGAATAATAGATAAATATTCAATAATTATTAACGGGGGAAGATTCCTCGTAATGCGTGCCATGAAGGTATTGGACCCAGAAAGGCCCAATAATGGCGCCAACAGAGGCCCAGTAAGACCCTTGGACTGATAGGTGGGCCAGTGTCCGGCAGAACCCCGGAAAAGTGCGAAATTACGAAAATGCCCCTGTGTTGTACAAAAGGGTAACAGATGAATGAAGGGCATTTTGGTCAATCTGGACAGGCCCAGAGGCCAAGGTATATACAGATAAAGTTATTTGGAGTCAGTATATGCCCTGACAGAGTACAGAAGGGTGTAAAATGACAATTTTACCCTTAGGGTTAAAATAGTGCAAGAAAGGGCACCCAAGGGTATTTTGGTAATTTGCCAAGGGCTGTTTCTTGGGAATCGAGCCATCAGAGTACTTGGGCTTGATCAGGATCCAAGACAACATTCCTAAAGCCCAAAAACGTAGCCTATGAAGTATGTGGGAAAAAGTGGCATTAAAATATTATTTTAATGCTGTTTCAATAAAGTAAAGTTACTCGGTTGGCACGACAACCGAGGAGGTGATCAGATAAAGTCCTGGATTTATCTGGATAGCATTGGAAGGCGTGACAGGTGCCAGTAAGATGACACATGGCGCCAACATAAAGGCAGAAGAAAAAGTTGAGGACACGTACTACGAGGCAAGAGACTGGACCGGTGAGTCAGCATGCTGAGTCAGCTGCTGAGGTGTCCAGGATTTCAGACATGTGATAAATGTGGCGCTGAGGTGTCCTGGTGAGGTGTCCCGATGATGTCATGCATGATGCAATAAATGAGGAATTAAAGAAAATAGGAAAATCCAGGAAAAACCAGGACCGCAGGATCAAAGTTCATAGAAACTGCAGAATTGCCATTGAAGGCAATTATAAATACCCCCCCTCCATTCCATTTTCATTCACGCATGGCAAGGGAAAAGGGAGAGAAAGAAGAGAGAGAAGGAGAGGGAAAGGAAGAGAGAAAGGAGAAAAGGAAGTAAGGAAGTTTTGGCGGAGCTGGAAGCAGAATAGAGATAGTAGAGCTCTGCTGAGCCTTTGAGGTAGTAACTAATCTTAGCTTTTATGTAATGGCTTTGTGATTTGTTGTGCTATTGTTTGGTTGGATTGTTGTCTTATATGTTATGTCTGAAGCTCTGCTGTAATGCTATGATCATATGTTATTAAGCATGGAAGCACGCAGCATACTTATCTGTACACAATCACAAGCAAGCACTGTCACTCTGCATTACATATATTGTTATGATTATTGCTACTGAGATTCCCCCGAATCTCATCCCAATAAGTAAACCATTACAGGGGAGGTTATGTCAAAATGAATTCTGGGAATTTTAAGAGACGCCGTTATGCTGCCGAAGTAAAGACTGAACATCAGTATATGACAAGTACTGTGTACGTAGTGCTGTCTAAGGAGGCTAGAAGTGAGTGGACCTAGCCGGTTCATCTAGTCTTTCCTGGGTGCTACGTAGAATGGTAGTTCTCATGAGGGGATTACCGAATCAGTACGGTTCAGTTCTTTGTACAGATGAAACGTAGCGGTTATGCTGCCGGATTTCAGGCAGGAAAAGATGTAATAGAAATATGAGAATTTCATACATGCCCTGATGTATAATGACTTATTATTTAATAATAATTATTGTTTGGCATGTTTGACTGATATATGATGGATGTATGTCTATATATGTAATGTTGGTTGCTGAAAATTAACGCTATGAACAGTAACACGTGGTGACATGATGATGTTTGATAAATGATTAAAAATAGTAAATAGAAGAATAAATGTACGAAATTTTTATGGTAAATAGTAGACATACCAAGATTTAATTTTATATATAAAACGTCTCATTTGGATGTCTACACAAGGAGATATAAATTATCAAAGTTGGGACCAGAATGCTGGATTCAGGGAGAAAAACGTGGGATGAACAGTAAAGTTGACACGTTGACTGACGTTGACTTAGTCAACTAATGGTCAACGAGTTATTTTTCCCTGAAAGATAGTTGAGTTATCTTCATTTATCAATTGGAACCACTTTATTTCGATTTTTCTAGAATTAGTTATGATTTTTCGAAGTCATGTCACTCATCTGAAATTTTCAAGTGAACAGTACTCGATAAGTGTAAAATTCCAGATTGGGGAATTGGACTTCAATGACCTTGAAAGTGGTTCTAAATGCTATGAAATGGTCCCTAAGACACATGAAAGTAAGGATGTTTCAGAAGACGCCAAGGCTATTCTCTTTTAAAATCTTTCTTTCTTCTTCTCTTTATCTTTCTTCAAAAGTTGAGGACAATCTGCTTTGATGTGTCCTGGTTTCTTACATTCATAGCATATAATTTGATCCTAAGCCTAAGATGTTGATGTTGAAGGGAAATTCCTTTTGGATTGAATTTTTCTTACAGCTTTGTTTTTATAGAACTTGGAATCGCCTAAACAGAAGTCTCATATCCTCATCTTGGACTTCTTCAACACTTTCTTGTGCCTTAAGAGCAATGCCTTTGTGATATTTTTCTATAAGGTCTTTCTTATACTTCTGCTTGCTCTTAAACTCTGATAGACTCCCAAATAAAGCAGCAACCGAATTTATAGATTCTCCTTTTGATTATTCGATGGCTAATATTTTAGGATCCATCTTTGGTTAGTCCGTCTAGAATCTTTCTCACTTGATCCTCTTGGTAGCATCTTTTGCCAAGGGCAATACATCAAGTGTGAGAATTTAATTTCCATTTCTCTGATGGTTTCCTCTGGGTTTATATGGAAAAGTTCAAACTCAATGGTAAGTGTATTATTTCTGCTTTGCTTGACTCTAGATGTCCCTTCGTGAGCAATCTCCAGAGCTTCCAACATTTCTTTTGATGTATTCAGACTGAAGAATCTAAAGTACTCCTTTTGACTAAGGACACACGTCAGTATATTCACCGCTTGTCATTGAGCACGATCATCTTCTTATGATCATCGTCATACTCACTTGGAGTCTTTGGAACTTTTATCCCGTCAACTACTTTTGTTGGAACATAGCTTCCTTCCTAGTTAACATCCCACATTCCGTACTTTGAAGCCTTTATAAATGTTTTCATACTCATCTTTCAGAAGGTGAAATTTTCTACATTAAATCCTAAAGACTTATCATAAAGCTTCCTTCGAGTAGTGCACTATCTCTAAATCCTGCCATCGAGCTCTTGAGACTATAAAGTCCTTTTCTAAGATATATGCTCTAATACCAAACATTAATATGAAAGTTACACCCAAGAGGGGGTGAATTGCGTGATATTAAAAAAAATTGATAACTCTTCAGAAATGAAGTAGATAAGACAAGAATGATATCATCAAGAGTACATAGGAGATTTATCCTGTTCGTCCAAGCCACTTGGCCTACGTCTAGTCCTTAGATTTCCTCTAAGATTTTTCCACTATAATCTCCAAGATTACTAGGCCTCTTGGTACCTCAGTACAATCACCGTGAGAATTCCCTCTCACTCCTCCTTAAAACCTATAAGGTCACACACCACTCAAGAATCCCACACTCTGGAGCAACTCAGAAGGAAAACAAAGAATTGACAAGTCTCTCTCACAAGAAGATGTGATAATAACTGAAGTACAATAAATTCTCTCTCAAAAAATTTCTCTGTTCACGATAATTGAAAATAGAGTATAAGCACTAAACACTCAGAGAATAAGAAGGAATGTGAAGTAAATGTCCTTCATAGGTTCTTAGCTTCTTAACTCTAGCATTCAATTCACCTTGTATTTATAGCTTCAACTCGTAAATTATCCGTTAGACATGTTAAGTATTTGAGTGAAGTGGAGATAAAGCTGTTGGCGGCTGACGGCAGTAGGTAATAGCATTAAATGCATTTTTCTAACATTTACCTTTTTAGCTGCAACCTCTACATTTGAATCTGTAGCATAAACATGCTGCATAAACATTGTGAGTGTAATAGATAATGATAAGAAACATATAAGAATGATTACACTAAGTTTAATATGATATATCAAAATTTGATTTTGAAAAACTGACAGAATTTATTGTAGAGTTCATCGATAACATTGTTTATCAAAGAGGATTTCGATAAATCTTGATTGAAATCCTTCATATAACAGTTGTAACTCTTGTCTATAAATGATTTACTCGACTAGCTTATCGATAAATAACATACTGAATCATATTTAATTTAAATTTTCTGTATCTAATTTATCAGAGTTATTCGAAAAACAGTCTTATCGAATAACGTATCATAAATTACTTAAAATACCTTTTTGAAAAAGTATGAGTTCAACGAGTATGTAATGAAATTTTCTCATTATTATTAAAGTGTTCTTCGATAAGTAACCTTATCAAATAGTTTTTTGATGGATTGAGTCTTTGTAAACTTGACAAACTTTATTTTTATCAAATAGCTTATCGATAAATTGATAAGTTCTTCTAACAAAGAATTCATTTGAATTACTTCATTTATCGAAGGCTTTATCCATAAACCCATTTATCGAATAAGACTTTGATAAATTCTCTTCAAGAATGTTTTCACAAATTATTTCTATTTGAAGTCTTTATTGATCAACAATCTTATCAATACATACTTGGACAAATGTTTTCACAAAATATACTGAGTCATTTTCAAATTTATAGAAGGCTTTATCAAAAAATATCCTTATTGAATAAATCTTCAAAGAGAAATAGTTTTAAAACAAGACTCAAAATTTTCTCAATAGTTTATTTATCGAAGGTCTTATCGATAAGCAAGCTTATAGAATAGTTCTTTGATAAATGTTCTTCAGAAAACAATTCTTTTTACAAATTTCTTTTTTATTTATCGAAGAGCTTATCGATGGACCTCTTATCAATAAATGCTCTTTATCAATTTTAAAATACTTTTCAATTGTCATCATCAAAACATTAGAGTTTAACAAGAAAGAGATAACATGGTACCTTTATGCTGCTTGAGGGTCTTGAAACTGAAATTCTCATCTCTGATGAGGAACATGCTCTCATGTAAGTGCACCTTCTCTACTTAGCTGTCTCTAGTTATTTGGGGTGGTGGCTTAGGGTCAATTTGTAGAGGTACCATAATATAGGGAATATGGTGATCACCATACAATTCTCCTAAGTGAGGTGCCTTTAAGAGATTCAACAAACTACAAGCAGAACCTTTTCCAACTCCAAGTATGGGACAAGAATCCAAGTACTTGAAGCTATGGAAAGCCTTCAAGCGTGTAAGGTTAGTAATCAAGACACCAGATGTGAGAACTCTATAAGATATATAAGAACACAAGTGTAACACCTTACTTTCGTACGTCTTAGGGACCATTCAATAGCATTTAGAAACACTTAAACATCTATTGAAGTTCAATTACAAAATCTAGAATTTTATAACTTATGGGTACTATTCAATGGTAATTCTAGATTCAGCAACGAACTTCAAAAAATCATAATTAATTCTAAAAATATTGAAATGAAGTGGTTCAAAAAGATACATGAAGATAACATAATGAACTTTAAGGAAAAAATATTTCCTCTAATCAATTGACCAGTGAACTGAGTCAACTCTGATGTCAAAATTTACTGTTCATTTGGTCAGAATTTCTAAAAAATAGTTCTGGTCCTTGAATATAGAAAATTCGTTCTCTTTATACAAACATCAAAATAAGGCATTCTTGGTGTCAAAACAAAGCTTGAAATGTTAACTACATTTTTATAAATTTTTATCATTTATTTCATCATTTACTATTTTTATAAACGGCCACAACTGTACTATTTTTAAGCATACATTATACATTACAACCTTAAATACAATTATAACAAATTCATATTTCATCATACTATCCAATCCTTAACTTCTCTTCATACTTCCTCATCTTCTTTCATCATACATGAACCTGTTGGGATTGGGATTACATGGAAGGGATGAGATTTCTGGGGAAACCTTAGTAGTAAACGGAAGCCATATAGTTTATGCAACTATATACTTGATGTTAATATGTGTGCACTTAATGACCATACTTGCATAATGATACTTACGTGCTTCCATGTCTCTTAATTATAACATATGACCATAGTATAAAAAGAAACAAAGCATCACTTAATCATATATGTTTCACATCATCAAAGTATCTAAGCAATATAAGCATATAAGTAGGTAAGTTCACTACCTCTTACTCCTTACTTTCCTTATCCTTTCTCTTTACCTCTTGCTTCTTGCTTCTCTTTGATGTGTCTTTGCCCTCTTTGAGCACACCATCCAAATCTTAACATTGCATTATCATTCATTCACTACAATCTAACTTCCTTGAACATTGTATTTGTTCTACTTAAATAACTTTCCTTAATCTTTATTAATTATCTTGGTCTTTGAATCAATTGATATCTTGACTTTATCCTACACAATTTGGCCTTCTGAATCTATTTATGAACTCAATTTCCAAATTACAGTAGCTGCATATTGTTCTAGATAGAACTGAAAAGCTTCTCTTTTTCTTTCAAAAATTCTTATTTTGGCTGCAATTTGTTCTAGATAGAACTGAAAAGCTTCTCTTTTTCTTTCAAAAATTCTTATTTTGATTTCAATGCTTTCAATACTTATTTCTCTACTTTACCCTATACAATTTTCTATTTTAAAACCATTAGAAGCATCAAAATCATGAAGTTCCATTCACTATTCATGCATGTGAATAGTAATAGAGAAGACTTAAAAATTATAATTTTCAATCCCAATGCTTCCAAGGTTCCAAACCTATCTAATCCTACACAAAATCATCATTTAAATTCAATGGAAGCATTAGATCATTGAGAATCAATCTCCTCCTATCCAGAACAGCACTAGTTAAATGGCCTCCACCATGGTAAAGTCAAGAATATCAACTTAACTCAATAACCAATCATCAAACTAGCTTATCTAAGTATCTTCTACTTAATTCTATCTTGCTTTTCTTCTTTCTTCATTTATGTCCAGATTTGGACAGCACCATTAACAAGAGAATATCTCACTTTTGTTCAATTAAAACTTAGGTTTTATCCTTCCAAAACTCATACAAATAAACTAGGAAGGATCACATACCTTATGCTTTAACTACTTTAATCTCTAAGTGCCTTGAATTGCCTTTGCTTTGGTAAAGTTTTTGGTTGACAAGAGTTTCCCCAAGGTACCACTTAGCCCACAGTTTTGTGAAGGAATGTGAGGGGTATTTATAGAAAAATTTCAATGCTCAAGGGACTAAAATATCCCTCCTTTAACTAATTATTACCACTCCTTAATCTTGAATCCTATTGGTTACTTTATTGATTAACTACTTTAATTATAACTAACTTAATTCTTATATTATTTTATTATATTTTATCACATGAGATAACCTTTCTTCCTTTCCCTTAGCACCATGTGTCTTTGGTGTGGGTCCCACAAGACACCTCACTTGCCACCTTTCACCTTCTTGAATTTTCTTGAATTTCTTTCTTTTTTAAAAAATTCATAAATTCATATAAAATCTATTTAATCACATGACAATATCTTGGACTCCATGGGCACTTATATGACGCTATGTTGGGCTTTCCTAGGCCCAAACCATAATTTTAGACACACATCACAAGACACATTCTATACCGATATCCTTAAATTACCCTAATTTTTAAGATAAATTCTATAGAGCTATTTTAATGATTCTACATTTTTAGAAATTAATTCTAATATAAAATGAATTTTCTATAAAGTCTCATAATTTTTTGAGATCAAGAAGTCCTGTTAAAAATTCAAACATCTTCTTTAAATCTTTTATCGGTATCCTTTTTCACTTTAAATTCTATAATGAATTCTATAGGACTTCTTTTTTACTTCTGTTAGTTTCATAAATTCTTATATTAATTATAAGAATTTACTACCAAATTTTATCTAATTTTAAGGTCCAAAAGATACTGTACTAATTTCTATACTTTAAAAATTAATATCAATTTATCGGGACATCAAATTTTATGGTAAAATTTGGGACTAAAATATTTTTGGGCAGTTCAGGGCCTTTTCTAGCTCAATTTTTTTATAATTACCATATTTTCCTGAACTCTTGAAAGTTGCACTTTAGGCCCTCAACTTTTTATAATTACACTTAATAGCCTAAAGCTTATGTCTACTTCCATTTTGCACCATGAAACTTTTAGAGTTTTCACTTTAGTACCTCTTCTTTATACCCTTGTCTAATCATTATCTTTTTTTTCTATTTATTGTCATAATCCCTTCCATACCTCTTTCCTCTATCAGTCCTATACAGATAGGAGAAAATTAGGATGTTACATTTTTGCCCCTTTAAAATAAATTTTGTCCTCAAAATTTACTTAGTACCTTAGTCTAATTATCTTGGATATATCTTTTCTTTATATCCTCTTCTGCTTTATGACTAAGGCTTTGGGGTATCTATCTATTTATGGAATATTTACGGTATTTGACCCATAAGTAGTGTCCATTTCTTTCATACTTGATCTTCCAAAAATTTTATGTAATTCTAGAATCTCTATCATACATCATACTTCTCATTACATATCTCTTATCACGCATCTTTTCTTGTGTATTTCATATTTCTCATTATGCATTGTGAATCTTCCATTACACTGGAATACTTTTTGGCTTATAACTTTGATGGCTTCTGGGGAGGATCTTGCTCTTAAGCCTCTTTAACCTTCTCCTAATATAAAACTATAACTTAAATCTTTTCTTTCAGATCTTCTCTACTTGGATCTGACATAAGGGTTCTAATCCCTTACCTTTTCTAACTCTTCCTAACTTTTTTTAACTTTCTTGTCTATCTGTCTTTTTCTCTCTATCTATCTATCTATCTCTTTCCTCTCCACAATTCCTCTTCTTGGAACTGGTATAAGGCAATACTTGTCATCTAACTATCTCTTTCTTTCTTTACATTTCCTTTACTTGGAATTGGTAAAAGGGATACTGGAGTCCCTTATTTTCTCTACTAAGCACTTATGCTATTATTTCTTTTTATTAGGCTAACTAGTAATATTCTTTCTCATTGTTCTAGAACATCTTTCTAACTTTGTGACTCAACATTATGCTTCCCAGTGGGTCATCATTATCAACTCCATCATGTTCATGGAATGTGGCTAGCTTTCTAGATAATTCAATACAATTCATACAAAATGAACAATCACTACATGTACATGGAAAGGATCTGAGGTATCATTATTAGCATTTCCTGTAAGAATTTTATTGTCCTTATGTGCATGTAAGGGGGAAGAAGTAGATTCAAGCAAGTTCTCATTACAAGATAAGTCAATATTACCACTCAAGCAAGGCTTAATGTTTGCAACATGTTCATTAAAGTCCGTAGTACAAGAGGATACACATGTAGTACTAGGAATACTAGGAAGATAAACATGATCAAGCATATTATTATCATCACATAAAGAGGTAGATGCATCGCAAGTAACATCTTTATTTAAGATATTACTGTAACATCCCAAATTTTTATTTATTTTTTTAGCAGATTAAAAATATTATTTACTAATAAATTAAAGATATCAAATAAATTAAAATCATTATAGTTTGATATTTCTATTAATTTCAATAAAAATAAAGATATCTGAATTATCCTACTATTATTTTTATTAAAATCCACGATTTGATTGATGTTATAAATTAGGAATATATTGAGATTTATATTCAATTTAGATATGAATTCAAATTTTGAAGATGTGATTTAAATTTTAAATTATCATATCTTATGGGATTCTCATAAATGATAGAGATAATAATAATAATAATAATATAAGATTATATTAGATAAAAAAAAAATGTTAAACCTAGATCCCTTTCTCACCTCTTTTTATAGAGCCGTAACCTATTATTTCCTTCCTTCACATCACTCTTTCTCTCCTTCTGATCTCACCCTTGCAATAAAGGTACGCGTTTTCAATTCCTGTTCTCAATTCCTCTTCCGTCTCTCCTTTTCTTTAGTGTTCTCAATTCCTCTTCTGTCTCTCCTTTTCTTTAGTGTTTATCATAGCACTGTACTTCTTTTTTTTTTTGGCCAAATCTTGTCCCCGTCACGCCACTGCTCTTCTTTTTGTCTTTTCATTTTGTCTCTCCCTTTTGTTAAGCAAGTTCTGCAAATATATAATATGTATATATATTTGAGTGTGGGTGTTGCATTAGGTGTGAGTTTCAACGTTTTGCTTCACAAAGGAACCATCAAATATATACACATATGAAAAGTGACGTGATCACTTTTCCACTTTATCCTTTTTCTTTTTCAATAAAATAAGAAACAAACTCACTCCATTGCAAATTATATGCACGTATGTATATTTATATATAGATATATAGATAGACTTAAATATAGTTATAAACAGAAACTCTACTTTAAAATTTTTGAAAAGAATTCAAGGCTTCAACTTAAATTATTATTATTATATTAAACTAATTGAATTATAAATAAATATAAAGTTAGAAAAAGATTCATATTTTTCTGGGATAAGCTCTAAGATTCTAGAGAAGTTTTAGAATAATTTTAGAGTAGTATTAAGTATTATAATGATAGTTTTTGTGTAATGATTTTGTAGACTATCCTTGGAGTTCTGGAGTAACTCCTAGAAAAGCACCAGATAGTTGTGATTGATATTGTTATACACTGAGCCACCCGACTCATGTAATTATTTCTTATTTTGGCGAGAGGTAACCACTTTCCACTCATTGTGTGTGCTAATGTGATGTTTGTGAGTGATTTGTTATATATAAATTTACTGGTATTTATGTGATTATATTAAGGAATTATTATTGATGATTTTATTAAAAATAGTCTTGTGGGACCTGAAGTTTAATTTAGAAAGTTGAGTTGAGGAAAAAAAAACTTGTTATATCTGGTTATTGTCATTTGAAGGAAATTTATTACCTTGAGAAAAATTTTATTGAGATACTTATTCATGTTATTGGTTATTAAACTTGAGATTATTGATTAATATTATTATCTTGAGAATTATGCATTGGGGATTGGTGATGAGGGAGTTATATCTCTACCACGTGGTATAGCCTCCATTGAAGCTAGATGGTTGGCTTTTGTCCCACCTGTTTACCGAGGGACTTGCCCCACCTGTTTACCGAGGGGCCGCGACACCCCCACCTATTTACCGAGGGGGAATGAACCCATGGTCCGGTCATGTGCTCTATAGATTTTGGCTGGTCTATAACACTTGACCAGTTAGCTTTTTAGGTGGCCAGTCATATGGTAGTTATCACTAGCCCATGGGTTCGGTCGGCGGGAATAAGGCGGTTCGGTTGGATTGAGGGGAGGAACTTGGGTGGGTCATCCATTGGATTATAATATGATGATATGTATTTTCTATATATTGTACTTTATAACTGTCCCACTTGACACCTCACGAGCACATATTAGTATGCATGATGAGTAGGATTGATGGTTACTGAGGCTTTTGTCTCACCCTATTTTTATTAACATTTTTCAGGAGTTAGTTCAGTTGCTGGTTCGAACGGGAAGGCGCCGGAGGCATAGTTGTGCTAGTGAACTGTACAACACCCTCCTTTTTATTTATGTGTTGAGTAGATGTATATTGCCACTATAGGGCCTACTTTCATTTATACTCTGATGATTTACCATTTTTATTATCGTACTGAATAATGGTTACTGGTAGGAGGCCATAGCCTTTTAGGATTATGCATGTGACTTGGTGGACCCACACGAATTATTTGCAATATTATAAGTACTATTTGGGAATTTGCTTACTTCATGGGCATTATTGTGGTTTACCCGAGTACGTCACCCGGGGGTCTATTCCATGAATTCGAATTGATAACTTTGATAAGGTTAAACGGGGGTTGAATCCTTTAACCATGTTAGTGGGGTCGAATTCTTTCTAACATGGTTTTGCGCACGAAAATTATGTAAAGTTTTTATATCCATGATAGTCTCATTTATAAGTTTTACTCTTTTCTATCATGGATATCCTTTTCAACATAAGTTAAACCCTTTTAACCATGATAGTGCTTTAGGGTGGTTTTGTCTTTTTCCTATCATGGTTAACCTTCTAGAAGTAAAGTTTTCTTTCTTTAGTTTTGTCTTTTCTACCATGTTAAATATCGATCAAGTTCTTTTATAACCATAGTAATGTTGCTTTTAAAATTTAGTAAACTCTTTTCTACCATGGTTAACCCTTTTAAATTAAATCAAATTTATCTACAATATATTTTATTCATTTAATTAGAAGGATATTACAACTTGGTATCAGTTTCAAGGTCGTTTCCTGCGTGTAACATTGCATATTTTGTAAATTAGTGGCAATATACATTATTCACACATACCTTCCCTGTTTGTCTTTGTTAGTATATTTAATTCTTTGGTGGGTTGCATCCTTAGGTGGGGAGGATGGTACAAACTCGATCAAGCGCACCTGGTGGCAGTAGACCTCAACAGGATAGGCCTCAACTAGATTGTGGGCCTCAGCGTGATAGACCTCAACCAGATTATGATGCAATAATGGAACATATGAAGGATGTAGTGTTGGGTGCGGTCGATGAAAGGTTAAAGAAGTTCGAAGAAAAGTTGCTGGAGAACCAAGAATCAGGCAATAAGGGATCAAGCAACCCTAATAAGATGGAGAATTATTTTGCAAGTGAAGGCCATGACGAAGAGCAGGCCCACGTTAGCGTTGAGGGGGAAACAGCAGAAGGAGTCTTTTATCCCCCACTTTTGAATGACATCACTAAGGTCTGGAAAGAAGTGCATAAGCATGTCCCTCCAAAGTTTAAAGGGGGACGTGAGGCTTCAGAGGCAGAGAAGTGGATTAAGAGAATGGAGACAATATTCTCAGCTGTCTCTTGCATCTCACCACTAAAGGTGCAAGTGGCTATAACATATCTGGAGGATGAGGCGAGAGATTGGTGGGACAGTGTAAGGCCAGCTAATATCTCACAGATGACTTGGGAAGATTTTAAGGAAATGTTCTATGATCACTTCTTTCCTAAGGAATTGCGTATGGAGAAACAGTTTCAGTTTTACTCCTTGCGACAGGATGATATGCACGAGGACCTATTCATCACTAAGTTTATTGAATTGGTAAAGTATGTTCCTCGCCCAGAAAATGTGAATTACTCTCTTTGGAAGGCACAACAATTGTTGTATCGTGCTAAGCCAGAACTGCAGCAGGCGTTGGCTCTATATAAGCCTGAGTCATTCGAGGATTTATGCATCACTCTGAGAGTCATGGCTAGAAAGGCCAGAGAGGTAGACCAAAGTAAGAGGGTGCAGGCTCCAGTTAGGGGGCCTCATCAATTGGGACCCACAGGAGCTGTAGGGAAGCGAAATCAGTTCAGTGCTGGGAGCTCAGGTAACTGGCATAACAACAGGAGTAGTGGTCAGAAGAGACAAGATCAGAGAAGGCCAGACCAGAGGAGCCCTTTTCAGAGGACCTATGGCCAGAGGAGCCAGCCTAGTGGGACTCACAATCCCCATAGAGGGTCTGTAATGTCTGCACCTAGTGTTAACGGCCCATGTCAGAAGTGTGGGCGACCGCACTGGGGACAATGCTGGGAATGCTACAAGTGCCACAAATTAGGGCATATTGCCAAATTTTGCCCCGAGAATGGGCAACCCTCGCAGAGTGCTAGACCAACCCAAACAGGGCGCGTATTTGCGATGACCCAAGAGGAGGCCGGAGCATCTCCTAATCTTATCAGAGGTACTATTCTATTACAAGGGCATGATATATCTGCTTTATTTGATTCTGGTGCTACTCATTCTTTCATATCTGAGGATTGTGCTAGGAGATTGAAATTTCTTGTGACTGATTTGCCTTATGATTTGAAAGTGTCAACTCCCGCGGGAGCTATTGTCATTACCGCCCATGTATGTTTAAAACTTACTCTTAGGTTTGGAGAACAAGAGTCCTTGATTAATTTGATTTGTATGCCCTTGAGAGGCGTTGATGTGATTGTTGGCATGGATTGGTTGATGGCCAATAATGCCACTCTTGATTGTAAAAAGAAATTAGTAACTATCTCCATGAGTACTGCACTTGTTGAGATGCCGAGAGATTCCATATTAATGTCTGCTGCACGAGTGGACAAAGCTGTCAGGAAGGGGTGCCAAGCATTCGCTGTTTTCTTCTCCATTGATGTGGATGCAAAAGTGGGGATTGATCATATTGAAGTGGTAAATGAATACCCAGAAGTGTTCCCAGAGGAGGTGTCTGGTTTACCTCCAGAGCGTGAAGTCGAGTTCTCTATTGAGCTAGTTCCAGGAACGGCTCCAATGTCGAAGGCACCATATAGAATGTCTCCGTCTGAATTGGTAGAACTGAAGAAGCAACTTGAGGAATTGCTCGAGAAGGGTTTCATCCGACCGAGTGTCTCACCGTGGGGATCACCAGTGTTGTTTGTAAAGAAGAAGGATGGCAGTATGAGACTGTGTATTGACCATCGTCAGTTGAATAAGGTAACGATCAAGAACAAGTACCCATTGCCTAGAATTGACGACTTGCTAGATCAATTGGTGGGATCGTCCGTGTTTTCTAAGATTGATCTGAGGTCAGGATACCATCAGTTAAGAGTCTGAGCTGAGGACATTTCTAAGACTGCTTTTAGGACTAGATACGGACATTACGAGTTTCTAGTTATGCCGTTCGGGTTGACAAATGCTCCAGCTGTCTTTATGGACTACATGAACCGGATTTTTAGGCCTTACTTGGATAGATTTATTGTGGTTTTTATCGATGACATCTTGATATACTCCAGGAGTGAGGAGGAACATCGAGAGCACCTTCACATTGCATTACGAATTTTGAGGGATCATCAACTATATGCTAAGCCATCGAAGTGTGAATTCTGGCTAAACGAAGTGAAATTCCTAGGCCATGTGGTCTCCGCTGAGGGAGTAGCTGTGGACCCCAGCAAGGTTGACGCAGTGTTGAAGTGGGAGGCTCCTAAATCAGTGACCGAAGTGAGAAGTTTTGTGGGCCTAGCTGGCTATTACCGAAGATTTATACAAGGTTTCTCTCAGATTGCCATGCCATTGACTAAGTTAACCAAGAAAGACCAGCCGTTTGTTTGGACTGAAAAATGTGAAGTTGCCTTTAAGGAGTTGAAGACTAGGTTGACCACAGCTCCGGTACTTACTCTTCCTACCCCAGGGGTACCGTATGTACTATACACAGATGCATCCTTGAAGGGTCTTGGTTGTGTGCTGATGCAGAACGATAAGGTAGTGGCTTATGCATCAAGACAATTAAGAACGCACGAGGGGAATTATCCGACCCATGACTTGGAGTTAGCGGCTGTAGTCTTTGCATTGAAGATTTGGAGGCATTACCTATATGGATCTCAGTTTGAAGTGTTCAGTGACCATAAGAGTTTAAAATACTTGGTTGACCAGAAAGAGTTAAACAATAGGCAACGCCGATGGATGGAATTCTTGAAAGATTATGACTTTGAGATTAAGTATCACCCGGGAAAGGCTAATGTCGTTGCAGATGCCTTAAGTAGAAAATCGGTGCACGTGTTTGCCATGAGCTCGAATGAACAATATCTATTAGAAGGATTGACAGACATCCATGTTTTACCTACAGAAAATGCTACCTTATGCACAGTACTTGGAGACTATAGCTTCTATCAGGACTTAAGAGCGGCACAGTTAGAGGATGAACAGTTAGTAAGAATTCGAGAAGAGTTGGAGGAAGTGCCAATAGAAGATTATACCTTAGGTGATATGGGGATACTGATGTATAAGAAGAGGATTTGTGTTCCACATAATGAGGAGATTAAGAAGACCATCCTCGAAGAAGCCCATAGGAGTAAATATGCCATACATCCAGGTATAACCAAAATGTACCATGACTTAAAACAACAGTATTGGTGGCCGAAGATGAAGAAGGATGTAACAAACTTTGTGCTTCGATGCCTGACTTGTCAGAAAGTCAAGATAGAACATCAAAGGCCAGGAGGTTTAGTTCAGGGATTGGAGATTCCTCAGTGGAAATGGGATAGTATTTCCATGGATTTCATAGTGGGATTACCGAGAACATCGGGTGGATATGATGCTATTTGGGTGGTTGTAGACAGGTTGACTAAATCTGCGCACTTTTTGCCATATAAAACCACTTATTCCTTAGAGGAAATGAGCCAATTATATATAAATGAGATAGTGAGGCTTCATGGAGTGCCAGAGAGTGTCATATCGGATCGGGATCCGAGGTATACTTCAAAATTTTGGAAGTCACTCAACGTGGCTTTGGGTACAAAATTAAAGTTTAGCACCGCTTATCACCTGCAGACTGATGGACAAACAGAGCGTACAATTCAGACATTAGAGGATATGTTGAGAGCTTGTGTAATTGAATTTAAAGGAAGTTGGATTCACCACTTGCCGCTGGCTGAGTTCGCATACAATAATAGCTACCATGCTAGCATTCAGATGGCACCTTATGAGGCATTGTATGGAAGAAAGTGTCGATCGCCCTTATGCTGGACTGAACTGAGTGAACGAACGGTGTTAGGACCGGAGTTGGTGGATGCGACCACTAAGAAAATTGAGGTTATCCGACAAAAGTTGTTGGCAGCACAGAGTCGGCAGAAGAGTTATGCAGATCGAAGGAGGAGGCCTTTGGCATTTAATGAAGGTGATCATGTGTTTCTAAGGGTCACACCCACTACTGGCATTGGAAGGTCTATAAAGGCGAAGAAGTTAACTCCTACATTTATTGGTCCCTTTGAAATCTTAGAGAAGATTGGAGAAGTAGCCTATCGGATTGCCTTGCCTCCGTATCTATCTAATGTGCACGACGTGTTCCACGTGTCACAATTAAAGAAGTACCACCCAGATCCATCCCATATCATAGAACCAGAGGAAGTGGAATTACGTGAGAACTTGACCTATAAAGCGGAACGAGAGAGCATCTTGGATACAAAGGACAAACAATTGAGGAATAAGACCATTCGACTAGTAAAAGTCTTCTGGAAGGGGATGACACCAGGTGATGCGACTTGGGAAACGGAGGAGAGAATGCGACGCGAGTACCCAAATTTGTTTCTTGGTTAGCTTTTTGTGTCTCCCTTACTTGTGTGCTTCTCTTGTGTGTGAATTTTGGGGACAAAATTCTAATAGATAGGGAGAGTTGTAACATCCCAAATTTTTATTTATTTTTTTAGCAGATTAAAAATATTATTTACTAATAAATTAAAGATATCAAATAAATTAAAATCATTATAGTTTGATATTTCTATTAATTTCAATAAAAATAAAGATATCTGAATTATCCTACTATTATTTTTATTAAAATCCACGATTTGATTGATGTTATAAATTAGGAATATATTGAGATTTATATTCAATTTAGATATGAATTCAAATTTTGAAGATGTGATTTAAATTTTAAATTATCATATCTTATGGGATTCTCATAAATGATAGAGATAATAATAATAATAATAAAATAAGATTATATTAGATAAAAAAAAAATGTTAAACCTAGATCCCTTTCTCACCTCTTTTTATAGAGCCGTAACCTATTATTTCCTTCCTTCACATCACTCTTTCTCTCCTTCTGATCTCACCCTTGCAATAAAGGTACGCGTTTTCAATTCCTGTTCTCAATTCCTCTTCCGTCTCTCCTTTTCTTTAGTGTTCTCAATTCCTCTTCTGTCTCTCCTTTTCTTTAGTGTTTATCATAGCACTGTACTTCTTTTTTTTTTTGGCCAAATCTTGTCCCCGTCACGCCACTGCTCTTCTTTTTGTCTTTTCATTTTGTCTCTCCCTTTTGTTAAGCAAGTTCTGCAAATATATAATATGTATATATATTTGAGTGTGGGTGTTGCATTAGGTGTGAGTTTCAACGTTTTGCTTCACAAAGGAACCATCAAATATATACACATATGAAAAGTGACGTGATCACTTTTCCACTTTATCCTTTTTCTTTTTCAATAAAATAAGAAACAAACTCACTCCATTGCAAATTATATGCACGTATGTATATTTATATATAGATATATAGATAGACTTAAATATAGTTATAAACATAAACTCTACTTTAAAATTTTTGAAAAGAATTCAAGGCTTCAACTTAAATTATTATTATTATATTAAACTAATTGAATTATAAATAAATATAAAGTTAGAAAAAGATTCATATTTTTCTGGGATAAGCTCTAAGATTCTAGAGAAGTTTTAGAATAATTTTAGAGTAGTATTAAGTATTATAATGATAGTTTTTGTGTAATGATTTTGTAGACTATCCTTGGAGTTCTGGAGTAACTCCTAGAAAAGCACCAGATAGTTGTGATTGATATTGTTATACACTGAGCCACCCGACTCATGTAATTATTTCTTATTTTGGCGAGAGGTAACCACTTTCCACTCATTGTGTGTGCTAATGTGATGTTTGTGAGTGATTTTATTATATATAAATTTACTGGTATTTATGTGATTATATTAAGGAATTATTATTGATGATTTTATTAAAAATAGTCTTGTGGGACCTGAAGTTTAATTTAGAAAGTTGAGTTGAGGAAAAAAAAACTTGTTATATCTGGTTATTGTCATTTGAAGGAAATTTATTACCTTGAGAAAAATTTTATTGAGATACTTATTGATGTTATTGGTTATTAAACTTGAGATTATTGATTAATATTATTATCTTGAGAATTATGCATTGGGGATTGGTGATGAGGGAGTTATATCTCTACCACGTGGTATAGCCTCCATTGAAGCTAGATGGTTGGCTTTTGTCCCACCTGTTTACCGAGGGACTTGCCCCACCTGTTTACCGAGGGGCCGCGACACCCCCACCTGTTTACCGAGGGGGAATGAACCCATGGTCCGGTCATGTGCTCTATAGATTTTGGCCGGTCTATAACACTTGACCGGTTAGCTTTTTAGGTGGCCAGTCATATGGTAGTTATCACTAGCCCATGGGTTCAGTCAGCGGGAATAAGGCGGTTCGGTTGGATTGAGGGGAGGAACTTGGGTGGGTCATCCATTGGATTATAATATGATGATATGTATTTTCTATATATTGTACTTTATAACTGTCCCACTTGACACCTCACGAGCACATATTAGTATGCATGATGAGTAGGATTGATGGTTACTGAGGCTTTTGTCTCACCCTATTTTTATTAACATTTTTCAGGAGTTAGTTCAGTTGCTGGTTCGAACGGGAAGGCGCCGGAGGCATAGTTGTGCTAGTGAACTGTACAACACCCTCCTTTTTATTTATGTGTTGAGTAGATTTATATTGCCACTATAGGGCCTACTTTCATTTATACTCTGATGATTTACCATTTTTATTATCGTACTGAATAATGGTTACTGGTAGGAGGCCATAGCCTTTTAGGATTATGCATGTGACTTGGTGGACCCACACGAATTATTTGCAATATTATAAGTACTATTTGGGAATTTGCTTACTTCATGGGCATTATTGTGGTTTACCCGAGTACGTCACCCGGGGGTCTATTCCATGAATTCGAATTGATAACTTTGATAAGGTTAAACGGGGGTTGAATCCTTTAACCATGTTAGTGGGGTCGAATTCTTTCTAACATGGTTTTGCGCACAAAAATTATGTAAAGTTTTTATATCCATGATAGTCTCATTTATAAGTTTTACTCTTTTCTATCATGGATATCCTTTTCAACATAAGTTAAACCCTTTTAACCATGATAGTGATTTAGGGTGGTTTTGTCTTTTTCCTATCATGGTTAACCTTCTAGAAGTAAAGTTTTCTTTCTTTAGTTTTGTCTTTTCTACCATGTTAAATATCGATCAAGTTCTTTTATAACCATGGTAATGTTGCTTTTAAAATTTAGTAAACTCTTTTCTACCATGGTTAACCCTTTTAAATTAAATCAAATTTATCTACAATATATTTTATTCATTTAATTAGAAGGATATTACAATTACCATTAGAGTTAACTTCAAGGATAGGAGCTATATACCAAAGGGAGAAGATGACTCTTCTAGGGTTTGTTCTTGACTTACCTTTTGTTGATAGTTGTTTGAGGCTTTGTCTAAAGTTATTACTTGCTTCTCACATGAATCTTGAGGACATGAGGCTCCTACTTTTCCTTCAGATTTAATCTGGGCTATATCGCTCAAAAGTTTATCCACAATGCGCTTATGTTCCTCCAATTCTTCAAACCTTCCAAACACCTCTGCTTCAATAAGTAATGCCTTGTGATACCAAGCGATCATATAGTTTTTTCATAAATTGTATCTCCTCATCCTTTGAAATAGAAAAGAATAAGGAATGTCTACTAAACCAAGAGTCACCATATGGCTCATGACTGGGTTGGGGGTTAGTAAGGTGGTGCATATGGGGTAAATGGAAGCTTAGAGTGGGGTCTATGTGGTGGGAGTTCATTATATAGTTAAGGTGGAAATTGAGTCATATATTGTTAGTTACTCATTACAAATGATCTAAGAAACCCTCAAGCTTTGTCTACAGTTAGCTCTAACAAGTCTTCTCTGGCTACACTGTCTATTTTTTTGGGTCATCTTTCAATCCCCTTTAAAAATATAGTATGAGGTATCCATCAGGTATTTGGTGATACAGGTACTTGTGCAAGATTTATTGGAATTGATCCCAATATTCAGCAAAATATCCACGGATGTTCTGTGCAATATAGTATATTTGCTTTATTACCAGATCCCTTAAAATGTTATAACCAGTGAATGACTAGGAAGGAATGGTTAGATTATGATTATATTGATGATGATTATTAAACCAAGCCATCTTATAATTTAAAGAAGGAAACAAAGAAAATGTGAATAATGGATAAATTAAAAAAATGAAAAATATAAAAATATAAAGAAAAATAAAAAACTGAAGCAAATGTCCAAATTTAGCAAAAATATGTTAGACCTAATAGCTTTTTAAAGCTATTCAAAATATTTAGAATGTCAAAAACTTGCATTATGAATTTTCTTATATTTTTCTATTCAAGTAAGAAATTCTAACAAAGCAGTGAGAATCAAACCAAAATTTATAAAATCAAAAAATACCTAAAGACTAGACTCTACTACACACGAAGAAATAAAGGTAGAAAAAAGAAAACACACTTAATTAATCTAGGAGTTAAGAGAACTGACTCCCTGGCAATGTCGCTAAAATTTGATATCACCTATCGTTAGCACTCAATTTAATTACTAAATTAGTCTCTATATAGTATAGATGTCAACCTATGTAGTATTCTTTACATAGAGTCAATAAGTGACTTAACTCTAGATTAGACTATGTGTAATAAGGAGGAGGAGTAGAAGAAAACTTGATTAATAATTTTTAGAAAGTAAAAAGAAATAATAACACAAATAAAATAAAAGCAAGTGTGTATAAGGATATCACCAATAAGATGAGCACTCCCAAGGATTAATGCGTGGCTATTATCGTTCAATAATACATTAGAGTTATAACAATTATATATGCTAAATCCCTATCATGTAGAACCTTAGACAACTGCCATGGTCATAATCAAATAATCCATAATTATACAAAGATCTAGTATATAATTGTATCAATAATGATTAGTTCATCTAACATGGATATTCAACTAAAAACCCTATAACTAAACATGTGAACCTAACATGAATAATTATAAGAGAAAATCAAAGATTTAAATAAAGAATATCAAATCATAAATTGAAATAATAAATCACAAGAGTTTAATCACACATGTGTCTCAATCGAGACCCTAGATCCAACATATACAAATCTCAAAACCTTAACCTAGGAAATCATAAATTTTCATAAAACAAAAGATCAAAACATAAAATTGTTCAACTATATTCTAAAGCACAATAACTCAAGCCACTACATCTCTTCTTAAGAACTTAGAAAGAAATGGATGAAATTATGGAAATCATAGAGAAGATGATTGTGATGGTGGGAGTGATTGTTGTGTTCAATGGAGAGGCCTTGGGGTCCTTTATATAGCTTTTGGGAGTAAGTTTTGTTGATAGACCTTCACTTATTGGCTCTCCAAAAGATAATGATAATATTCATTTATCTTCAATATCCTTTCAAGCTGTCATCTTTTCCAATATCTCCAGTGATAATATTTTTTAACTCAAATATACTATAAACAATTCAAATAAAAAGTAATAGGATAAAAGAGATAAAATAATTATAAGAAAATAGGAAAAGATAACACATTTATCTATTATTCTTTGATTAAATTCAAATGTTATATATTGAAGAATTATCTTTAAATTAATTCAAATGATATTGGATTAAGATAATATAACATAATATTAATATAATATATATTATATTAAATAAATGAATTAATATAATACAATATAATATTAATATTATATTATATTAATAGAGGTATTTTGATTTTCTCTATTACATATTATAACTTCCTTTAATTTGGTAATTCCTCAATTACCTTCCTCATGCATATAATATAATATAATTTAGTAGCAGTCGATGTGGGCCATAGTAATCATTTATTTATTTTTCGTAATTTCCTGAAATACATAAAAACAAAATACCTTTATGCAAATCCATTTAATCAAGAGAAATAATAAAATCAATAAAACGCAAGAAAATAGCATTTTTAATTATTTAATTTATATAATCAATTAAAGAACAAAATACAGCTACAAAAATAATGCATATTAAACATGATAAATTTTTTAAAATAGATAAAAAATAATATAATAAAATAAGAATTCATCAGTGTGTTTTTGTGTGAGGTTGATATATATCTAACTCTGTTTGCACTATCATTGTGTTTATGTATTGAATATGGAATTGTTCCCTAAAATGCATATTAGAGTCATTCTAGAAGATGATACCAACATCTTTTCCTTCGGCTTTGAAGGATCCATCTTCCATAGCTGCTCATCTCAAACCTCCTCTAGAAATCCTTCAACATAAAAAGATTATATTAGTGTCATTAGTTAACACCATATGTGACCTTTTCAGCTAATTTTTTTATGGGGTCCTTTTTTTTAGTTTGAGAAAAATGCTTCTACTTTGTTATTCTATTGTTCTCCTTCTCATCAGCAAATCTTTTTTATACCAATATATATATATTCTTGTGTAATGTATTGAAAATCATGCAAGAGAAGTTGCACTACATAAGCAGATATGCCTCTATCTCAAGTTAGGGAAAATGTAAGAAAGAAACCATAGAACTAACCTCAGGACTTAGAAAATGGTGCCCCTATTTTTTGGTTTGATACCTCTCCATTGCTTGATATACTTGGCTAGTTCTTTCTCATGCTTATTAAACTCCTGAATACAAGAGAGATCATAGCTATTTTTAAAAGAACAAGGGAATAAAAGCTTATTAACTGTTCTTTATCTGAAAGCAAACTAAATTGATGCAATTGAACACTATTCTCTTATACCTAGTACTAAAAGTGAAAAGAACAACTATTTTCACTATTTAATCAAAATAGTGGGGGACTCAATATGACCTTAATAATGTCAGAATAGGTATCGCAATACATTAATTTTGTATTGTTGCCAAGAATAATGTAGTTTTGCGTCTTTATTCTTTCTTCTGTTGCCCTTTCAAAAGCTTTACTTTTTTATGCTAAATGGAATATTGAAGTTGTTTGAATGACATTTGGGTTGCTAAATAGAATTTTTTTATTTGCAGTTCAATATTAAAAGGTGAAACTAATGGATCCTTCCAACTTGCTTTGCCAAATTTTGCAGCGACATAGGCCATGACAAATGCGATGAAGGCTTTTTCTATTGCTGCCAATGTCAATCTTTGGCGAATAACATTATTAACACCGATGTGGCTGATGAGGATATAGCTCCCAGCGGCATCTACTTGCCTAGATATGCCTTTTTACGTGTTTTGCATTTAGAACATATTCTTTCCATATCACGTTTTATTTTAGGCCAAAAGAAATGTTCATACAAAACATCCAAAGTCTTCACACCAAAGTGTCCCATTAATCCTCCCCCGTATGATTCTCTCACACAATCTATTTTTTTTTTTTAAAACAAGTAGCCATCAATTCTATAACACTTGTCAAATGATTTCTTTTTACAAGCAATAAACATTTCAGCAAAATCAGTATCTTTGGCATACAACTCCTTGATATATTCAAAGCCAAGGAATATAGTATTTAGAGAAGTAAGAAGATTACACCTTCTTGACAATGCATAAGCCACCACATTTTCCTTACATTTCTTGTATTTGATGACATATGGAAATGTGTCAATAAATTCCAGTAGACGCCTTCATGTCTTTTGTTTAGTTTACCTTGCCCCTTTATGTGCTTCAAAGATTGATGATAAGTGTGAATCATAAATTGCTTAGGTCAAAGGTAGTGTTGCCAATTCTCCAATGCTCTTTTGAGTTCATAAAGCTCCTTGTCATATGTTGAATATTTCAAGGCTGCTCTATTTAGCTTTTCACACAATTGGTTTTCCTTCCTGCATTAAAACAGCTCATATTCCAACTACAGAAACATCACATTCAATTTCAAAAGTTTTGTTAAAGTCATGCAAAACTAACATAGGTACAGAACACAATTTATCCATAAAAAAGTCGCACTTTTTTATATTTGCAATTTTTCCTTTCCCAAAATATCAAATACACGATGTAAATGATTGAAGTTCTCATCAAGTTTCTTACTATCAATCATAAGATCATCAAAACAAACCATAACATTCACATAATATGAACACCTATGAACCACAAAATTCATGTAACAACAAAAATTCAATGAGTGTAGTTCAAGGCATCTAAGAGATAGTAAGTTATCAAGAATAGAAAACTGTAGGCCACCGAAATATTTTTCAATGTCACTTGAATGAGAAAAAAGTTAAATGCTTCTTGAGGATATGAATCTATCATGTGGCTTCTTAGGGAACAAATCTCCTAATACCTGCAACGCACCAAAATAACAAGGACAAGAATGATTAAGATCATTACTAATCAAAGAAGAGCCCTTGAAATCACTCTTAACCTCACTTTTAACACAACTCTTTTCATATTTTATTTCATTCAAACCAACACTCCCAATTTTACTCTCTTTATTTTGAAAACACTCTATGCTCTTAATCTCTTTTTCTCCCCCTATTTCATTTTTTCTCTCTAGAACAGTTTCACTAAAAATATTCTCACTTTCATTTTCACTTTTCTTTTCCAGATTGAGGGAATTTTCTTCAACCACAAGATTGGTACTTTCAATGAGGAGGTCTTTTTCTACACATTTGTCAACTTTATTTTCAACATTTAATTCTTCTTCCTCCTCCTTGGTTAGCTCAACTTTTAGCTTATTGTTATGAATAGTAACATTCATGATTTCAATCTTCTTTTAATTTGATTTACTTCCTGAACCTCTCTTTTGATTGATTTCTTGCTCATGCTTAGCAACTAATGTAACCAAAATGTCAATGTCCATGAAGCTCCACATCTTTGTAAAAGGGGCTATCTCACGATTAAGCCCAAGTATAAATCGATCTTTTGTAGTTTTTGGAGTTTTCTTCATATAAGCTCTTATCATAGCTAACTCCATCTCTTATAAGTATTCCTCAATACTCATGAAGCCTTGTTTCAACTCTTGCAATTTATTATAAAAATATTTTTTCATTTTGATGCTCCCAAAGTTTCCACCTACTCTATTAATCTCCCTTAGGTTATTTCTGCCATGTCTTCTCCCATACATATCTCCTCTCTGCCTGTTTCTTCCCCCTTCAGCTCCATATTCAAATTCATCTATAGAAACCTCCCTTCGCCTATCATACCATCTAGAATTATGTTAAGCTCCTTGCAAATTTTTAATCCTTTCATCTTGTTTCTCCAACCTATATCTTATCTCCCTATAAACCACTTCCATTTGTCCAAAATGTTGCTACATTACCATGAACCTATCCTCTCCATTCATTGGATTTCTTCTACCACCACTAGATGTTTCTTTTGCAATAGATATTATGGCTACAAGAAAAAGATGTTAATGAAATAAAGTTCTTCACAAAACTTTTTATGTGTTTTCCTCAAGAATGTCACTCAACACTCGTGTTTCACTCAAACTTGACTTTTAATTTACTCTTGCCTTTTTCCAATAAAAATTTCATCTTGAGACTCTTTAAAGAACTAAGCAAGTTAATCAAATCAATCATAATTTGCATAATCAACCAACACTTGGGAATTTTGAGAAATCAAGAGTATTGAAAATAGACTTTTAAGGAAATAAAGAGTTGAATTGACATAATGAAAGAAAAGATTAAGAATATATTCTAGATATGAGCTTGCACAAAACACTTCAAGCATAAGAAATCACTTTCAGATCAACAATTGATATATTTTTTTTGTAAATTTTTTGTACTCATTTTTTTCTTTTTCTAATGCTTTTTCTTTTTTGTCTTTTTTTTCTAATTTTTTTAGTGAAAATAAAGAAAATCACAAAAATACCATAAACCAAACAAAGTAAGCAATCTAAACCCAGAAATTCTAGAAAACACATTTTTGAAATGGATATAACTCTGTAGAAAACTTGGATTGAAGAGATTCCAAAATGAACATAAAGAAGAGAGTTTAAACTATTAAAATGACCTACTGAATGTCAAAATTCATAAAGGAAAACTAGTATAATAAGGACAAAGATTGTGGTGACAGACATAAACAAAAAAATGAATAGATACAAGAAAAGACACAAAACAATGAACTAAAATAGAAACAAAGAACATAAAGATATGACTTGATTTTAGATTCGAAACTCTAATACCAAGATGGTGTGAACCCACAAGGAAAAATCCCACAAACCCACAACTAATCCGAATATACGCAACCCAAGAATACTAAAAAGAGGTTTGGAGATCCACTTAAACCCTTGAACATAGAAGAATAATGACCCGAAGTGTTGGAAGATACCACAATGTTGATATAATTAATATAATTAAAATAGGATTTAACCTAAAAAATTAAAATAATGTAATATTCTAATTTTATTTAATTCTTTAAAAGTTATACATACCATATTCTAGTCTAGATGTATATTTGATTAAAACATTTATTGACTGATAAGTCCCAATTGTTATATGATTTCCTATGCTATTTTGAGTTATTTTGAACTGATTTTATACCCAAATTGCATACATATTGTGCCTATTTGTGTTTTGGAATCTTCTTACTAAGTTGTCTAGAATTGAGGATAAAATGGTCAAAATGTCCAATTATTTTCTAAGTGCCTTAAGGTCAAGTGATGAATGAAATTAAAAAGAGCTTAATTTTGTTTGTAGGCACATGAAGATAATCAAGGACTCAAATGACACATTCAAAGAGATTATAAGACCCAAGGAAGATCAAACATGAACCAAGGACTAAAGTACAAAGCATCAGAAGGGAGGACCAAATTGTAAATCACGGAAAGCTTCACTATGTCTATTTGCCGAGACAAAGGACACCTTTCTCCATGTCTAACAAGCTTTAATAGCATTGTGAGTTTTTTCCATTTAGGGTAAAACATATCCCTATATAACCAACCAGCCGCCATTTTACATGGGCAGACTTGAGATTTTAGTTCTCAACCTTATTCTTAGGGCATGTTTAGTATAATGGAAGCCACTTCCACTTTCACTTTTACTTCCAAATATTTTGATTCATTTCAATTCCATAAAAAAATTGGGAAATAAGAAGATGGAAGAGGAAGTGAAATATTTTAGACTATTTTACCACAAGTTATAAAATTTTGGACAACTTAAACTGTCGTATCCTAATTTTTAGGCCTAGAAGCCCAGTATGTAGCCTGAAATAGGTAGACTACAAGCCCTGTTGAGCAGAAATCCAAAAAATGTACAAATGACATTTTCGAGACAAAACTACAGATAATGAAAGTTTATGGACTAAATTGAAAATAGTGAACGTTCCTGCGACAAATATAAATAAGTTTAAGACTTTAGAAGAGTCTCCTGGGCATAGAAAGAGAAAAGAGGTTAGTTAGAGGCCTAAGGTTGAGATAAAGATCTCAAAGGGATGATTTACAATGTTAAAGGCCAAGTAAGGGTAAGATCGTAATTTTAGAAAACTCCTATGGGCAAAATAGTCATTTTCAGAAAGAAATAGACTAAGGTAAAAAGTCTAAAATTTCCATGGTATTAAATGAAAATAGACACAAGTTATGGGCCATTAAGTGTAATTATGAAAAGTTGAGGGCCTAAAGTATAATTTTTAAAAGATCATGGGCAAAATAGTAATTATGGAAAGTTGAGCTAGAAAATGTCAAAAATGCCCAGAAATAGTTTAGCTTCGAATTTTACCAGTAAATAGAGAAAATTATTTTGATCAATTAAACACAACACGAAATTTTAATTTGAAATCCCGATAAATTGATATTAATTTATGAAGTCAGGAGATTATTATAGTATCCTTTGAACCTCATAATCAAATGAAATTTGGCATTAAATTCTTATAAATAATATAAGAATTTGTGAAACTTATATAAGTTAAAAAGGAGTCCCGTAGAATTAATTATGAAATCTACAGTGGAAAAGGACAGTGATAAAGGTTTTAAAGAAACGTATATAATTTTTATCAGGACTTTTGAATCTCAGAAAATTATGAGACTTTGCAAGAAATTCATTTTATATTAGACTGATTTTTTAAAAAATTTAGAACCAATAAAAGAGGTGTTTAGAATTTATCCCAAAATTCAGCGCAATTTAAGAATATCGATATAATAAATAACGGGAAGTGCCTTGGGATATGTGTCAGATATCAAGTTGGACTCAACTTGGGCGCAAAATGGAATCATGTGCTATCCCAAGAAGTCAAAGAATTTGTCATGTGGTCAAATGAATTTTCTAGGATATTTTAAGAATTTTTAAAAAGAAAGAAATCAAGAAAAATCAAGAGATAATACAAGGTGGCATGTGAGGTGTCATTGGTGGCACCCACACCATGTGCAAGAATGCCGCTTGGAAGCCAAACAAGAAAGGAAGAGTTTTGGCACATGTGAAATTATATTAAAATAATGTAAGAATTAAGTTAATGGTAATTACGAAATTAAGCAACCAATGAGATTCAACATTAAGGCATTGTAATAATTAGTTGAAGGAGGGGTAGATTAGTCCAAGGAGCCTTGAAATTTCACTATAAATGCCCCCTTCCTCCTTCACAATTTCGTGCACCTAGATGACCCTTGGGAAAACCATTCCAAATGAAGAGAGAACTCAAAATAAGATCAAGGAGTAGCCACCCAAGCAAGTACCTAAGGTAATATATCTTTTCTAGTTTATTTGTAAGTATTTTGGAAGGATAAAACTTAGGTCTTAGTGGTTGGAAATTCTGTTAAACCTAGAGTATGCATGCTGTCCAAAATGTTAAGTTGAAGGAGGAGGAAGAAATTAAAGTTAGAACTATGTGATTAATGGTTAGATAAGTTAGTTTAGATGATGGGTTATTGAATCAAGTTGATATTCTTGAGTGTACAATAGTTGAGGCCGTTCGGCCAAGGCTGTTCTAGATAGAGGGAGATGGAATTTCAGTTATCTAATGCTTCCATTGAATTTATATGATGATTTTGTGTAAGATTGGATAGGTTTTGAACCTTGGAAGCATTGGAATTGAAAGATGAATTTTTGAAGTCTTCTCTATACTGTTCACACGTTGATAAACTCATATTTATATTGATTTTTAATATGATAAAAGAGAGTTATTATTGATTCTTATCCACATTTACTCCTATATTGAGCAAATTAGTTAATAATATGAAATTGGACAAGTGAGAATTTAAATGATGTGATTTTAGTGCTTAATTGGATAAATAATCTATTAAATATCCATTTCTGGTCAACACAGCAATTAATTAGCAAAATAGAGATGTCCTGTGAACTAGAGTCGCGACCTTATGTGTTCAACGTCGCGACCAAACTGCAATCAGCGAAGAAGAAGCACTCTCTGTAAATATTAGTCGCGACCTTATGGATATAAGGTCGCGACCAAACTTCAAATGCAGAAATCAATCAGCGAATTAACAGCTGGACAGAAGGTGCATGTGATGAATTGCACAGCTGGACTTAACAGACTGTAAGTAGGAGCTAATAACATATTGTAAGTGGGAGATCAAACATGTGCAGCAACAGAATTGAACTCCACACAGATGGTACTGTTCATGCGTACTGTTCACACATCAGCATTTTCCATCTGAACAGAATTAGCAAGTTGCCAATAGCAAGTGGGAAGCATGTGCTGTAAACAGAATACCAGATCATGTGCTGACAGGTGGAGGACATCTGGACAGTTCCATTGATTCACTCATGCATTTCAGATTTCTCCTATATATCACACATTCTGCACATCATTCGAGAGGACTAATCATCTTGACCAGACACTTGATACAGAGATCAGTCTTCTCACACCTCACCATTTATTCCATTCAGCTCCATTCCATCTGCTTCCCCATTCATTCATGCATCCATCCATTCTTCTTCTCCTTCTTCATTTCTTTTCTGCAACTTTGCTCTATTCTAGTTAATAGAACCAAAGCAAAGTTCTGCAGCTCATCATCTTCATTCTCTCCTTCTATTTCCACATGACTACTGCTGCTGTACTGATGTTTGCTGCTGGAGTTCAGATAACAATGCAAGGCTGAGCAGCTGTGCTTCCTTAGAGATGACACCGAACCAGAATCTTAAAGCTGAAACAGGGAGTGTCATTGAGTCTTTAATTCAGATGTACTTGTATCGAGTTGATATGTTTACTTCTGGTTTATTGATTCAATTAGAGTAATAGATGACAAGGAATTAGGAACCGAGTTGGATTCTTTCTTCTTACATTAATGATCATTTGATTAATATTCATATTCTATTATCTCTAAATTGAACAATTCTTATTCTCTATTAATGTCTGCGAGTTTTAGTGTTAATTGAGATTTAGCTAACGAGTTGTTAGCTAACCTATTCTAGTTCAATTGATTAACTCTTGATATTCTGAGGATAATGAAGGTAAGGATATCTCCAAGGGAACACACTTGTCATTATTCATTCATCTCATCATCTTAATCATATAAAAACAGAAACAATAGCATAGACTTTACATTCAGTCCTTAGTTGATAGTTCAAAACACAACTCATCTGCTTAACTTGTTAAATTGTGGCTCAATAGATTAATTAGGAACTCTAACATTCAGTAGCTCCTTGTGATCCGACCTAGGTTAGCCTCCACTTACTATTGGTTAGCTTAGTTTTGTTTGATAATTAGATACGACAGTTATCAAATTGGTGCCGTTGCCGGAGAGCCTTACTTGTTAAGGTTTCCTAAGCAATCTCCTGGGCCCAAAAACATAAAGAGTAGGTAGTTGTTTTCGGTCCTTCTGTGATTTTTTTTCTTCTGTTTATATCTGTCAAGTCGCGACCAAAGTGCTCTGTGATTTCTAGTCGCAACCAGATTGACACTTAGTCACGACTAAAACTCTCTGTTGTTTTTAGTCGCGACCAAAGTGTATTTTGGTTGCAACCAGAAATTCTTGACTTCAAGCATTTGCTCTCTGATTTTTAGTCGCAACCAAAGTAACATTTGGTCGCGACCAAAAATCCATATTCAGAAAATTTTGCTCTCTGTGACTGATAGTCGCGACTTGTAGTTCATTTTCGTCGCGATATTTGCTCTCTGTGTTTTTGCATCGCGACCTGTAGTATTTTGTGTCGCGACTTAATATTCCTAAACTGCGACTAACTGATTCCATTTGTTGAATTTGCTACATTATTGATATATCTGATCTTCTGCATCATTGTTAAGTTTGAATTGCATGAACAAGAGTTCTAAACTCATTCCTTTGGATAGAGAAATTAATAGGACACTTAGGCAAATAAAGAAAGCTAAAAATCAAGCTAGTGTTGCATCTGTTGCTGCTGACACTGAACCTGCGTCTTGTGCTATATTAGATAATCATCTTGTCATGGAGCATGTTAATGTAGGTGAAGCTCAGACTCATAATCAGAATTATCAACATGAGCAATGTGCAGAAAATAATATGAACACTAGAAGGCCACGTAGGAGCATAAGAGAACTCACTTCTTCTAATGCAAACTATGATGCTTTTCATACTTGTCCTGCTTTAGATGTGAACTTTGAATTGAAAGGTCCTTTGTTGAGTAACTTACCAAAGTATTATGGATTGGCAGGTGAGGATCCTTTCAAGCATTTGAAGACTATGCAATGGGTTTGCTCAACCATGAAGCTTGTGGGTGCTGACATGAATGATGTACAGAGACAAGTCTTTCATTTCACACTGGAAGGAAAGGCAAAAGAATGGTTCTATATGCTGCCACATCATACACCACAAGCTTTACACTCCTGGAACAACTTGAGAAGTGCATTCTTGGAGAGATATTTTCCTTCATCAAAGACTGCTGCATTAAGGAAGGAGATCTTTGCTGCAAAACAGTATGCTGAAGAATCTTTCTATGAGTTTTGGGGCAGATTTCAAGAGTTGCTAGCTAGATGTCCTTATCATCAGATTCTAATGGAACACTTGGTGCAGTACTTTTATTCAAGATTGCGCTATGCATGCAGCAAGAATTTGGATGCAGCTACTGGGGGTTCCATTGATGATTTGACACCTGATGAAGCATGGAGCTTGATTGAGAAGATAGCAAACAATGACCAGCAGTAGGGAGGATTAGATGCTAGATAAGTGCATGAGGGTTCTGCAAGGTCTTCTCAAGATCATAGTAATTTGTCTTCTCAAGTTGCTGCTTTGAGTTCTCAGATCAATAATCTAGCTGCTCAATTGAGCAATTCACATATTCAAAGCCCATACTCTCAAGCTCTAGTTGCTCCTAGCTGTCAAATCTGCTCTTCTCCAATGCATATCAGTGCAAATTGTCCTTCACATCATGAGGATGTCTCATCCATTTATCAAGGCAGACCCAACCAGTATCCACCAAGGAATCTATACTCCAACACATACAATGAAGGATGGAGAGAGCATCCTAATTTCAGATGGAGAGATGGAGGTGGAGCTGCTGGTCAAACCAGATTCAACAATGACAAGCAAATGGCTGAATCCTCTAGAGCCATAGAAGGGTCTACTGTTGCAAAGGATGATGGAATTTCTGAGATACTAAAGAGCATTACTGTGATGAATTCAAATATAAATTCCATCAACACAAACTTCTGCTCTAACTTCAAGGATTTGAGGTCTACAGTAGAAAACAACTTAGCAATGGCATAATCTAAGTTTGCTGCTTTGGAGAACAAGATAGAGCAATGGGAAACAAAAGCTAAAAATATGAATGGTTATGTATCACAGCTAGCCAATTCAGTAAATGATTTTTAGGCCAGAATGGGAGGAAGTCTACCTTCAAATACAGTTGTTAACCCAAAATCTGTGAATGCTATGAGCTTGAGAAATGGCAAAACAGTGGGAAATGCAGATGCTGATAAGAAGGAAAAGGAATCTGAAACTAAAGTGCTGACTGAAGAAAGATCGTCAATTATCCCAGAATCAAATAGTAGCACAGAAAAGGGTATATTGCAGCAGAATAGATCCGGAAGTAGCAAGGAGAAGGATACGCTGCAGCAGAATGAGCAATCTGTAATGAAGAAATCTGCACAACCACCTGTGATGAAGGAAGCAGCAGCTAGTTCCAGCAATGCAAGTCAAGAATCCAGTAGAATTCAGAATAAAAGGGAACATGAAGATGCAGAGCTGAATGACAAAGAGCTAAGTATTAAGCACCTACCTTTTCCTAATGCATACATGTGTCCAAAGAAGGTTTTTAAAGAAAAACAAGAACAAGATATTCTGAATCTGTTGGGTAAATTAGAAGTTAATGTGCCACTTGTGGACCTAATCAAGAGTATACCTAAGTATGGGAAGTTTATGAAAGAACTCTGCACTAATAAAAGAATCTGCAAACCAAATGAAAGGGTACAAGTGGGATCTTGTGTGTCAGCTTTACTAAAACCACAACTTCCTATAAAATGTGATGATCCAGGTTCATTTACAGTTCCAATTACTATTGGCAAGTTTCAGTGTGCTAATGCTTTGTTAGATCTTGGTGTAGCTATTAATGTCATGCCAACTTCCATCTATACATCATTAGGCATAGGCATGGACTCGCTTAAGGAGACTTCAATATAGTACAGCTTGCTGATAGAACCACTAGGAAACCAAAGGGATTGTTAGAGGATATATTAGTGAAGGTCAAAGACTTGATTATACCTGTAGATTTTTATGTCTTAGACATGACACAAGAGTCAAATTCAGAGGGACCTATTATCTTGGGTAGGCCATTCCTTAGGACAACCAACAATGTGATTAGCATGAAAAATGGGAGCATCACAATGGAAGTGGGTGATAATGTCATAACTTTTAATGTCTATGAAGCAATGAGACATCCATTCGAAGATTACTCACTGTTAGGCTTAAGTACAATTGATGCATACATTGAAGAAGCTAAGGATGAACATGAGTTGTTGCTGCAAAATTCTGAAAAAGCTGAATATGAATTGTTTGAGTTTGAAATTTCTTCTCCTTCTGTATTTTCTTTGGATAGTAGTGGTGATGTGTCAAGTATTAACCAAGTTTCAATTGATAGCTTACTTTCCACCCTACAATCTTTTTCTTTTGATGTTACTGATATTTCTATTGAGGATTTCATTGCAGAAACATAATTGAAAGTTGCAAAACCTGTGATGACAGAAATGATGAAACCTGTTGCAGCTGTAGAAACTAGGAAGTTGGGGCCATCAACTGTTCAGCCACCTGAGTTGGAACTCAAACCACTTCCTAGTAACCTTAAATATGTGTTTTTGGCTGAAAATAGTACATTACCTGTCATAATTGCTAATGCACTTTCTGTTTCTGAGGAAGAGAGATTAATTTCAGTCTTAAAAACACATAAGAAAGCAATAGGTTGGACTCTAGCTGATATACCTGGTATAGATGCATCTGTATGCACACATAAAATTCTGTTAAATGATGGAGCTAAGCCTATTAAACAGCAACAAAGAAGGCTAAACCCCTTGATATCTGATGTAGTCAAGAAAGAAGTGACTAAGTTGTTAAATGCTGGCATTATTTACCCAATTTCAGACAGTGAATGGGTGAGTCCAGTTCATGTGGTGCCTAAGAAAAGTGGTATAACTGTGGTTAAGAATGAATAGAATGAACTAATCCCCACTAGAGTGCAGAATTCATGGAGAGTGTGCATTGATTATAGGAAATTGAATGATGCAACTAGGAAGGATCATTTTCCTTTACCATTTATAGATCAAATGTTGGAAAGGCTTGCTGGAAAAACTAATTATTGCTTTCTTGATGGTTTTTCAGGATATTTTCAGGTACCCATTGCACCAGAAGATCAAGAGAAGACTACATTTACATATCCATTCGGTACCTATGCCTATAGGAGGATGCCATTTGGCTTGTGCAATGCTCCTGGAACATTTCAAAGATCTATGATGTCCATATTCAGTGAATTCTTGGAGAGAAACATGGAGGTATTCATGGATGATTTCACAGTGTATGGTGAGGACTTTAATGAATGCTTAGAGAGTCTAGATAGAGTCTTAGCAAGATGCATTGAGAAGAAGCTTGTGCTGAATTTTGAGAAGTGCCACTTTATGGTAGATAAAGGCATAGTTCTAGGAAATTTAATATCTAAGAATGGGATTGAGGTAGATTAAGCTAAAATTGAAGTTATTTCTTCTCTTCCTGTAATATCCTGAATTTTCTGTACTGACTTCTATGTACAGATTGAATGAAATATATGAGTTCTTTTTCAGGAAAAAGATGTGGTCCTTTATGTAAAGAAAATGATTAAATTGCAAAAGAAAGGAAATGAAAGGACTTAAATGCAAAAATGAAAAGTTTAAAGTTAGGAATGATAGGTAGACAAAAATGTGGGGTCTTAAAGTGTAATTTTAGCCAAATTAAGGGACTTAATTATAAAGAAGGAAAAGTTCCCTGGGGCTAAAGTATAATTAAAGAAAATAGGCCAGAAGTGGTTTGCACCGCCCGACAGCATTTCAGTCCCAGATTCTACCGGAAGGTAGGGCAGGTGACGCCGGGTAACCAAGCCTAATACCGGAATTTTTGAAGACTCCAGATAGCCAGAAATGGACTGATCGTCCAAAAGTTATAAAAATTAATACCGGATACCCTAGATTTCAGATATAAGTGAGAAAATACAGGATGATGTGCCTTTATGGGGCGTATGTCAGGAAACTGACAGAATACCGATAGTAGGTCTGTAGAAGGAGTTATTCACAAAACAGTAAATTTAGACGGGAGTGTGAGGCCTCCGGGAATCCGGGTTGGAGATTTATCGGTATTTTTAAAGGGGCTAAATGCGATCGGATGACTTCGGTCAGATGACCGTTATAACCCCCAAGGATGCCTGAACACAGTAGGACACTGTATCTGGGAAAAAGAGCCGGTGTCCGGAAAAGGTGTATAATCGGTAAATAATAGTTAAAATATTCAATGAACTGTGTTAAAGGAAGATTCCTCGTAATACGTGCCATACAGGTAATGGACCCAGGAAGCCCAAAAATGGTGCCATTAGAAGCCCAATAAGACTCTTGGACTGATATGTGGGCCAGTGTCCAGCAGAACCCCGGAAAAGTGCGAAATTACGAAAACGCCCCTGTGTTGTACAAAAAGGGCAGCAGATGAATGGAGGGCATTCTGGTCATTTTGGACAGGCCCAGAGGTCAAGACATGTCTAAGTAAGGTTGACTAGAGCCAGTATAAGCTTTGAACAGGTCCAGAAAGGTGTGAAATGACGATTTTGCCCTTAGGGTTAAAATAGGACAAGATAGGGCACCAAGGGCATTTTGGTCATTTCGCAGGGGATCTGTAACTGAGTCTGGACCCAGTATTAAAAAGTTAATGATATAAAGGGCCTAGATACTAAATGTGAGTTCAGTAGACATAAAAAGGATCTTCAGAAACATCAGATTTAGAAAACGGCACGTTTTTCGAGGCGATGGACCGGGCCGGTACCGGATTGGACCGGAAAGCTTCCAGAACCTCCAAATTTCGACACATGAAGAATATGGGTGGTGAGGTGTCCTATGAGGTGTCCCATGAGGTGTCCAGGGTGATGCAGTAAAAGAGAATTAAAGAAAATAGGAAATTCCAGGAAAAATCAGGACCACAGGATCATAAGTCTTCCTAATTAGAAGATTGCCATTGCTCAACACTATAAATACCCCCACCTAGCCCCTCATTTCGGCATAAGCAAGGAAGAAAGGAAGAAAGAAGTTCTTGAGAGAGAAAGTGTGAGAAAGAAAGAAGTAAGGAAGTTCTGGTGAAGTTGGAAGTAGTAGGGAAGTTCTGAAGCACTGCTTTTGAGGTAACAACTAATCCTAGCTCTTATGTAATGTATTTATGATGTGTTGTTTTGTTTGGTTGATTGTTGTCTTATATGTTATGCTTGAAGCTCTATTCCAATGCTATGATCATATGTTATTGAATATGGAAGCATGCAGCATACTTATCTGTACACAGTCACAAGCAAGCACCGTCACTCTGCATTACATATATTGTTATGATTGTTGTTACTGGGATTCTTTTGAATCTCATTCCCAAACATAACATTACAGGGGAGGTTCTGTCAAAATGAAATTTGGAAATTTTAAGAGACGCCGTTATGCTGCCGAAATTCCGGCAAGAAAGCAAGAACAGGGAAAGGAACTGATACGTACTGTGTACGTAGTGCTGTCTAAGGAGGCTGGAAGTGAGTGGACCCAGCAGGTTCATCCAGTCTTTCCTGGGTACTACGTAGAATGGTAGTTCTCATGAGGGAATTACCGAATCGGTACAACATCGGTTACTTTCTAGAGAAGGATTGTAGCAGTTATGCTGCCGGATTTTAGACAGAAAAAGATGTAATAGAAATTTGAGGGAATTGATCATACGCTGATATATAACAGTTGATTATCTAATAATAATTGTTATCTGGCATGTATGACTGATATGTGATGGTTGTATGCATGTTCATGTGAAGATTGAATGCTGAAAATAGGTGCAGTGAACAGTAACTCGTGAGGACCTAAGCATGTTTAATAAATCATTAAAAATAGTAAATGGTTGAATTAATGTACGAAATTTTTATGGTAAAAAGTATACATACTAAGATTTAATTTGATATATAGAATGCCCCATTTGGATGTTTGTACCAAAGGATATAAAATACCAAAGATGGAACCAGAATGCTGGATTCAGGAGAAAATCACTGGATGAACAGTAACTTTGAAACATCGACCCACGTTGAATTGGTTAAGTAATGGTCAACCAATGATTTTTCCCTGAAATATAATTGAGTTAGCTTCATGTATCACTTTGAACCACTTCGTTTCGATATTTCTAGAATTAGTTATGATTTTTCAAAGTCAAGTCACTCATCTGGAATTTTGCTACAGTGAACAGTACCGAAAAGAGTAAAATTCCAGATTGAGAGTTTGGACTTCTATGACCCTGAAAGTGGTTCCAAATGCTACTGAATGGTTCCTAAGATGTATAAAAATAAGGATGTGACACTTCCCTATCCCAAATCTTTGAAGGAACTAAGGTCATTCCTAGGGCATGCTAGATTCTATAGAAGATTCATAAAAGATTTTAGCAAGATTGCATCTCCACTATCTAAACTCATGCAAAAAGATGTAAAATTCTGTTTTGATGATATTTCTAAGAGAGCATTTGACACTATTAAAACTATGCTTATCACACCACCTATACTTGTTGCACCTAATTGGCACTTAGAGTTTGAGCTTTCATGTGATGCATCAAATGAAGCTGTAGGTTCCATGTTAGGACATAAAGATGGTAAGCTATCCAGAGTCATTTCATATGCCTATAAGACACTAGATAGTGCTCAACAGAACTACACTACTACAGAAAAATAACTCTTTGCTATAGTATTTGCACTTGACAAATTCAGATCTTATCTTTTGAGTTCTAAAGTTATCATATACACTGACCATGCTGCTGTAAAGTTCCTGTTCAAAAAGCCACAATCCAAACCTAGACTCTTGAGAGGGATGCTGCTAATCCAAGAATTTGATGTGGAGATAAGGGACAAAATTGGAGCAGAAAATGTGGTAGCTGACCATTTGAGCAGATTGCCTGAAAATACAAGGGGAGTATTAGATTCTGACATCATTTGTGATACATTTAGAGATTGTTCTATTTCTATGATTTCTATAATTACACCTTGGTATTGCCACATAGTGAACTACATTGTTACCGGTCTAATTTCACCTTATTTATCTCATTTCCAGGGTCAGAAGATCAAGCATGAGGCAAGATTTTACATTTGGGAACTACCCATTCTTTGGAAAATATGCAGTGATCAAGTTATTAGAAGATGTGTGCCAAGTGAAGAAATAGACAACATCATTACACCATGCCATTCTTCTGTTTGTGGAGGCCATTTCAGTGCAAAGAAGACTTCCAGAAAGATTTTGGATGCTGGTTTTTATTGGCCACAGATATTCAAAGACTGCTATGATTACTGCAAAGCTTGTGACAGATGTCAACGTTTCGGTGGACTGACTAAGAGACATGAAATGCCTCAGCAGCCTATGCTGGTCTGTGAGGTGTTTGAAGTATGGGGCATCGACTTCATGGGGCCATTTTCACCATCTTTTGGTTATACATATATTCTATTAGCTGTGGATTATCTATCAAGATGGGTGGAAGCTGTACCAGCAAGAAAGGATGATGCAGTGACGGTTTCAAAATTTCTGAAGTTAAACATCTTTTCAAGGTTTGGTATTCCAAGAGCTATAGTGAGTGATCAAGGCTCTCATTTCTGTAATAAGATTTTAGGAGGGTTATTTGCCAAATTTGGGATCAAGCATAAAGTTTCAACAGCTTATCATCCTCAAACAAATGGTCAAGCTGAGAATTCTAACAAAGCTATTAAAAGGATTCTGGAAAGAATAGTAAGACCCTCAAGGAAAGATTGGAGTACAAGATTAGATGAAGCTTTGTGGGCCTACAGAACAGCTCATAAGACACCACTTGAGATATCCCCATACCGAATGGTCTATGGTAAAACATGTCATCTACCAGTAGAAATTGAGCACAAAGCATTCTGGGCAGTTAAAGCTTGTAACATGGATTTTGACACTGCTGGAGAAGAAAGAATGCTGCAGATTCAGGAATTATAAGAAATAAGATTAGATGCCTATGAGAATTCCAGAATCTACAAAGAGAAAGCCAAGCTTCTTCATGATAAGCAGATTTTGCGCAAGGAGTTTCATATTGGAGATAAGGTTCTGAGATTTAAGGCTAGATATGTTTTTAAACCTGGAAACTTGCTACAAGATGGGATGGTCCATATGTGGTGACTAAGGTCCATGATTATGGAACAATTGAATTAATGGATAAAGCAGATGGTACAGCATTTCAGGTCAATGGCCACTTATTGAAGCTGTACAAGGAGAATTTCAAGCCCCCATAACAGTCAGGTTGTCTCCTTCCTTATTTCTCCACTTACAATAGTCTGCTTTCATCAATTTTATTATATACTTGAGCTATATTTGTTGATTAAGTGTGGGGGAGGAGACCAAGTCAGTAGGATAGATAAATAATCCCATGAATAAATCAAAGATTTTGGTTTAGTGTTGTCATGATCATTATTGCTGCCTTTGCATGAGTTCATTGCTTCTTCACATTGTGGACAATGTAGAATTTAAGTGTGGGGGAGGATGAACTTGATGGGTGAATAAAAATCAGATATTTACTGTGATCTTGTCTTTAGGTCGCGACCCCATGCCTTTTATGTCGCGACTAATGTGTTCAAATTGTCAAAATTTCTTCTTTGTGAAGATTGGTCTCGACTATTGCTTAGTTTTGTCGCGACCAGAAGCTCAAAATTTTTCTACCTGTGATGTTTAGTCGTGGTTTGTGCTTATCTTTGTCGCCACTGTAGCTCTCTGTGAATAACCGTCGCGACTATGTTGTTATTCTGTTGCGACAAGAAATTGTTTGTTTAAAAGGTTACTCTCGGTGATTTTGTGTCGCGACCATTTCCAATTTATGTCGCGACTATTCTTCTCTATATAAAATAGTCTCGACCTGATGACCTGTTTGTCGCGACTTGTAACATCCCGATTTTTGGTCTAGGAGAATTGGGAAGTAGTCTGATATGGGCAGGCTGCTAAACCTGTAGTCCCAGGGTAGTAATTTGATATGGGCGGATTACTTACCTGTATTTTGTAGGAATCCGAGGGATGAGCTAAGTCCTTCAGGATTTAAAGATAAGTTAAGTCTTTAACCTACAGAATTGGGACAGTTCACCTAGGTTCAAAATGAGGAATGTGAGGAATATCCCTTTGAGCAGAAGTCCCCGAAATATACAGAGGGATTTTAGGGACTAAACTGCAAATAAGTCCAGGGACTGATATAGTGAAAGCCTCTAGAGATATGATGGTCATTTATGCAAAGAAAGGGATTAAATTGCAAAAGAAAGAAAATGAAGGGGCTTAAGTGCAATTATGGAAAGTATAAAGCCAAAAAGGAAAAGTAGAGAAAAAGGTGGGGTCCTTAAGGGTAATTTTAGCCAAATAAAAAGGGACTTAATTGAAAAGAAGAAAAGTTCCTTGGGGCTAAAGTGTAATTAAAGAAAGTCAGGCTGGAAGTGGTTTGGACTGTCCGGAAGCATTTCAGTCCCAGATTTCACCGGTAGAGAGAGCAAGTGACGCTCGGTAATCTGGCTTGATACAGGAATTTTTAAAGACTCCAGATAGCCAGAAATGGACTGATCGTCCAAAAGTTATAAAAATTCATACCGAATATCCTAGATTTCAGATCTAGGTGAGAAAATTCAGGATGATGCGTCCTTATGGGGCGGATGTCAGGAAACTGACAGAATACCGATAGGAGGCCTGTAGAAAAAGTTATTCACAAATCAGAAAATCCAGATGGGAGTGTGAGGCCTCCGGGTATCCGATAGGGAAATTTATCGATTTTTAAAAAGGGACTGAATGAGTTCGGATGACCTCAGTCAGATGACTGATATGACTCACAGGGATGCCTGAACACCGCAGGCCAGTGTATCGGACAGAAGGAGCCGGTGTCCGGATATGTGTATAAAGGGTGAATAATAGATAAAATATTCAATAATCATTGACAAGGGAGGATTCCTCGTAATGCGTGCCATGAAGATAGTGGACCGTGAAAGGCCCAATAATGGCGCCAACAAAGGCCCAGTAAGACCCTTGGACTGATAGGTGGGCCAGTGTCCGGCAGAACCCTGGAAAAGTGCGAAATTATGAAAATGCCCCTGTGTTGTACTAAAGGGTAACAAATTAATGAAGGGCATTTTGGTCATTCTGGACAGGCGCAGAAGCCAAGGTACATACAGATAGAGTTACTTAGAGTCAGTATATACCCTGACAGGGTACAGAAGGGTGTAAAATGACGATTTTACCCTTAGAGTAATGATAGTGCAAGAAAGGGCACCCAGGGGTATTTTGGTAATTTGCCAAGGGATGTTTCTTGGGAATCATGCCATCAGAGTACTTGGGCTGGATCAGAGACCCAAGATGATGTTTCCAAGGCCCAAAAACGTAGCCCATGAAGTATGTGAGAAAAAGTGGCATTAAAATACTATTTTAATGCTGTTTCAATAAAGTAAAGTTACTCAGTTAGCACGATAACCGAGGAGGTGATCAGATAGAGTCCTGGACTTATCTGGATAGCATTGGAAGGTGTGAAAGGTCCCTTCCAGATGCCACATGGAATCATCTTAGAGGAACAAGAAAAGTTAAGGACACGTGGCACAATCTTAGCCGGTGAGTCTAGTTTGTGGGAAATCGGACCGGACCGGTACTGGATTGGACTGGAACTGCTGAGTCAGCTGATGAGGTGTCCAAGAAGGCTTCAATTTCTCCATGTGACATATGAGGTGTCCCATGAGGTGGCCTGGTGATGATGTGATACATGATGCAGTAAAAGGAATAAAGAAAAATAGGAAATTCTGGAAAAACCAGGACCACAGGATCAGATGGCTTCAAAATTACAAGAATGCCATTGACCAAAACTATAAATACCCCCCTCACCATTCATTTGCGTCATGGTTTTGGGCCTTTTAGAGAGAGGAGGAGGTGCTAGAGAGAGAAAGTGAGAGGAAGAAAGAAAGAAAGGAAGTTCTGGCTGAGCTGGAAGCAGAATAGAGATAGTAGAGTTCTGCTGAGCCTTTGAGGTAGTAACTAATCCTAGCTTTTATGTAATGGCTTTGTGATTTGTTGTGCTATTGTTTGGGTGGATTGTTGTCTTATATGTTATGCTTGAAGCTCTATTACAATGCTATGATCATATGTTATTGAATATGGAAGCACGCAGCATACTTACCTGTACACAATCACAAGCAAGCACCGTCACTCTGCATTACATATATTGTTATGATTATTACTACTGAGATTCCCCCGAATCTCATTTCCCATATCTAACCCATTACAGGGAAATTATGTTGAAGTGAATTTTAAGAATCTTGAGAGACGCCGTTAGGCTGCCGAAATTCTGGCAACGAAGAAGGAGCAAAGAAAGGAACTGATACGTACTGTGTACGTAGGTGCTGTCTAAGGAGGCTGAAAGTGAGTGGACCTAGCAGGTTCATCCAGTCTTTCCTGGGTACTTCCGTAGAATGGTAGTTCCTACAGGAATTACCGAATCGGTACAAGATCGGTTACTTTCTACAGAAGGAATGTAGCGGTTGTGCTGCCGGATTTTAGGCAGGAAAAGATGTAATAGAAATATGAGAATTTTATGTATGATTTGTTGTATGACATTTTATTATTTAATAATAAATATTGTTTGGCATGTTCAATTTGTGAATGGGGAATTAAAAGAGAAATTCGCAGGTCCTGAGGTAGCAGTGTTCTGGCCTCAGTTTGACCTAGCAAACGAAGGAGTTTGGCCACGAAATTTGGTGAGCCGATTATACACATCTGGGGCATTACATGGATAGGTAATAAGCCTTGTTTGGATGTGTAGAATGAGATTAATCAATTCTCAAAATAAAGGTTCAGAATAAGGAACTTAAGAGTAAAATTTTAAATTTTTGGGCTTAAGTTAAGATATAATCAAGCTAATATTGCTTCCGCAAGTGTACTCTGAGGAGTCTAAGGGAGGATGTTTCATGACTAACATCTACCTTCTGCTGAAAAATCCTTATACTGCATTCTGGTTGTTGCTTGGTTAGTTGAAATTAACTGTCATGGATCTAAATTGAACTTTGAACTCGTAACTTTTGAACATTGGCAAACTTGATGAAGTGTTAGTTGCTTGTTTCATTGGTTCACTACTGGAAATTGTGCATCATGAATGATTAATCTCATGTATTTTTGTTTAAGATTTATGCAATCTAGTCATGTGAGCTGATTAGGGTGAGTAAGCCAGATGGAAGCAATTCGAGCCTTCAACATATACTCCTTTACATTGTATGACAGCATCTAGTTTGGTAACTTTGCAGAACTTGTCTCAATCCTTGATTCAAAATCACATTAGCTCCATGGAATTGTGAAAATGATAAGGGCATTTCTTTCAAAACCATCTTGACCAAACAGAAACCACATAAATATTAAATCCTTTGCTTACCCCTTTGAGACCTTCATTTTCTGTAAAAATTCCATCCTTGATTAATGAATACTGTGCAAGATAGTTGCTGCTACAGTAAGTCTTTAATTGTGAAGTTGCTCTACTTGTTGATGTTTGAACTTCAATATATGTGCTATCTGGTTCAAGAAAATAAAAATAAAGAAAAGAAAGGAAAAATACAGAGAAAAAGAAAAGTACAAAGCAAATAGAAAGAAAAGAAAAAAACCAGATGCAGAAAAGTGCTATTGAACTAGTATGAAAGAATTAGTTGTGACTTGCAGCTGCATGATTGACACTTTGATTATGTACAGTATTTCATTAATTATTGACATGTATTTCCATTTCAACATCTAGCCTCTCTAACATTACAACCCTAATAAAGACCCTTTGATTCATAATCCTTGTGGCATTTAGTGGTGGAGATGTAGGATGGTTACAAGCCTATGGGAAGTCTAAGCTAGATGGTTGAGTGAAATTACCTTGATAAAAGAGGGAGTGAAACACTATATCTTGTGAGGAAATCTCAACCTAGTTGCTTACTATGATTGAATTGCATGAGTTAGATTCTTTGATTGATATAAGATTAGTTTGGATTGTTGCCAATTGAAGGGAAGGATTTATGATTGCAAGTACTCATGCTAAATCTATTTTGCCAATTGTGCGGAACATGTGTGTTTAAATTCAGTTTTGATCCATAATTTTGCTCGGAGTACAAAAGCTAAGTGTGGGGGAGTTGATAAACTCATATTTGTACTGATTTTTAATATGATAAAAGAGAGTTATTATTGATTCTTATCCACATTTACTCCTATATTGAGCAAATTAGTTAATAATATGAAATTGGACAAGTGAGAATTTAAATGATGTGATTTTAGTGCTTAATTGGATAAATAATCTATTAAATGTCCATTTCTGGTCAACACAGCAATTAATCAGCAAAATAGAGATGTCCTGTGAACTAGAGTCGCGACCTTATGTGTTCAACGTCGCGACCAAACTGTAATCAGCGAAGAAGAAGCACTCTCTGTAAATATTAGTCGCGACCTTATGGATATAAGGTCGCGACCAAACTTCAAATGCAGAAATCAATCAGCGAATTAACAGCTGGACAGAAGGTGCATGTGATGAATTGCACAGCTGGACTTAACAGACTGTAAGTAGGAGCTAATAATAGATTGTAAGTGGGAGATCAAACATGTGCAGCAACAGAATTGAACTCCACACAGATGGCACTGTTCACGCGCACTGTTCACACATCAGCATTTTCCATCTGAACAGAATTAGCAAGTTGCCAATAGCAAGTGGGAAGCATGTGCTGTAAACATAATACCAGATCATGTGCTGACAACTGGAGGACATCTGGATAGCTCCATTGATTCACTCATGCATTTCATACTTCTTATATATCACATCATACGCACATCATTGAGGATGGGAGACATCACCATACATCTGCCATACAATTCTGAGATACCATTCACACATTCCATCCAACATTCCATACCATATCACGCACATCATCTTCTTCTTCTCCATTATGATTCCCTTCCTGCAACCTTGCTCTGTTCTAGTCAATAGAACCAGAGCAAAGTTCTGCAGCTCATCATCTTCATTTTCTCCTTCTATTTCCACATGACTACTGCTGCTGTACCGATATTTGTTGCTAGAGTTCAGATAGCAATGCAAGGCTGAACAGCTGTGCTTCCTTGGAGATGACACCGAACCAGAATCTTAGAGCTGAAATAGGGAGTGTCATTGAGTCTTTAATTCAGATGTACTTGTATCGAGTTGATATGTTTACTTCTGATTTATTGATTCAATTAGAGTAATAGATGACAAGGAATTAGGAACCGAGTTGGATTCTTTCTTCTTACATTAATGATCATTTGATTAATATTCATATTCTATTATCTCTAAATTGAACAATTCTTACTCTCTATTAATGTCTGCGAGTTGTAGTGTTAATTGAGATTTAGCTAGCGAGTTGTTAGCTAACCTATTCTAGTTCAATTGATTAACTCTTGATATTCTGAGGATAATGAAGGTAAGGATATCTCCAAGGGAACACACTTGTCATTATTCATTCATCTCATCATCTTAATCACATAAAAACAGAAACAATAGCATAGACTTTACATTCAGTCCTTAGTTGATAGTTCAAAACACAACTCAGAGAAATGAACAGTGATTAGAATTTACATTCGTATGAACAGTGATTAGAATTTAAAAACAGAAACAATAGCATATACTTTACATTCGTATGAACTGTTATTAGAATTTCATGATTTTGATGCTTCCAATGGTTTTAAAATGAAAAATTATGTGGGGTAAAGTAGAGAAACAAGTATTGGAAGCATTGAAATTAAAATGAGAATTTTTGAAAGAAAAGGGGAGTTATGCAATTCTGACTAGAACAGCGTGTAGCTGCTAGAATTTAGGAATTCTGAGTTCATAAATGGATTCAGAAGGCCAAATTATGTAGGGTAAGGTCAAGACATCAATTGATTTAAAGGCCAAGTCAATTAGTAAAGATTAAAGAAATTTATGTTAGTTAAAGTAAGTTCAATATTCAAGAAAGTTAGATTGTAATGAATGAATGATAATATAATGTTAGGATTTGATTGGTGTACTCAAAAGAGGGCAGCCACACATCAAGGAGAAGTAAGAAGCAAGAAGCAAACATAAAGTAAAAGAAAGTCAAGCATGTGAGGTAATAAACTATCCTAAACTTGTATGTGTTGAATGTTATTCTTAGTTGTGCTTTGGCTATATTGAATTATGTTGCATATGTGTATATGATTGAAGCACTATTTCTATGATTATTTTGGCCAGTTGTATTTCATATGTTACGTGGAAGCATGCACATTACACAATGTTAACACTTTCACAAGCAATCAGAAGTATTTACATTAATACATACATTGTTTAGTACCGTTTGCTACTAAGATTTCGCTAGAAATCTCACCCTTTCCATGTAATCCCAATCCCAAGAGGTTCATGAATGATGAAAGAAGATGAAGAAGCATGAAGAGAAGTTAGGAATTGGATAATATAAATGTTATATGATGAATTATTATATGTAATGAATTTAAATGACCAATTGGAGCAGCAATATTTATGATGTAATGAAAAATAGTAAATGATAGAATAAATGCATGAAATTTTACAGACATTTAGTTAACATGCTTGTCTTTGTTTTGACACCAAGTACACTTTATTGCGTTATCTGTACAAAGAGAACAAATTTTCTAAATTTGTGGACTAGAATTTGTTTTCATAATTTTGCCCAAATGAACAGTAAATATTGATGTCAGAGTTGACTCAGTTGACTGGTCAATTAGTTTGAGGAATTATTTTTCCCTTAAATTTCAAGATGTTAGCTTTGTGTATCTTTTTGAACCACTTTATTTTGATTTTTCTAAAATTAATTATGATTTATTGAAGTTTATCGCCAAATCTGGATATACTATATGAACAGTAACTCGTTAGAGTGAAATTCTAAATTTAGCTAATGGATTTCAAAAGTCATGTAAGTGGTTATAAATACTACCGAATGGTCCCTAAGACGTACGAAATGAAGGATGTTATATTTTGGTATCAGAGCAAAGTTTCTGACATCAGATAAGATTGTTCTCAGACCCTAAACCTAAGTAGTTAACATTATGTTAAGGTTCTGGTGCTTAGTGAGAAAGCTAATATCACTTAAGTGTAGATCTTAAGTGAACCAAGAAGATTCCCTCCCTAGATGATTGGTTCACTACTTAAAGAAGGATTCAGATAAGGAACTTTAGGAAGAGAATATTTAGGGAAAGATATGTTCAGGCTAAGGAGGTAGAAGACCTTTGGTCGCGATGACATAACACAGAGCTGTTTAGTCGTGACGAGTAGATTGAGATGGTCACGACAGAAGTTCACAGAGAACGTGAATCACGACTAGCCAATACTTAGGTTGCGACTGGGATACACAGAGACCAGATATTATGGCAACGACGAGAATGAAGGTGCTAACTCTAGTTGATAAAGATGGTCACTAGGTGCCATAAGGTAGATAATATGAAATGCAGAGATATAGAAGACCAGTTTAAGATGATGTTCAGAAGTAGATCCTCTGTGTGATCATCAGGAATAGATCTACATTACGAAAGGCTTTGTTTAGATAATCTTTCCTGAACAGAATAATCAAAATTTAGATTGAGACTTGTCTAGGAATAAGCCTAGCACATGGTCTAAGGTTAGAGACGTGATAGTTAACAAATAGAGAGCTAATGTTCCCAAAATAGAGGAACCCCATCACGAAGAAACAGTAACCTAGAAGATCTAGGATAAAGCACCCTAGAGAGTAGAAGTAACAGTAGTAGATGATGAATGAGATCCATGTGACTTAAGTTCTCCAGGATAAAGAAAAAGACCAGAACGGAACCACAGTCTGGTTAAGAACAATTTGGGACTGATATCTAGATAGAAGGTGTTAAGAGATAGTAAAGAGATATAGAAGTTATTCCATAGAGAAGGAGATTGATCTGCCCACCTGAGAAATTTTCTCAAGTAGTTTTACGAGAAGTATTCCTCTTAGTTAGATAGAGATGAGCGTGAGGCTAAGTATTAGATCAAGAAAAGAGGAACCCTTTAATGAATACTTAATCGAATTCATTCATATGAACAGTGAAAGCTGAATGACTAAGAAGTTAGTTCACAGATAGAATTCCGTGTTACAAAGAAAGAATTTTCTCAAGTAGTTCAACAGAGTGGTAGATGTATGCAAGAGTAGAGAAAGAAGTTTATGATGTCTAGAGAGAGAAAGGTAGCCACAGTTTAAAAGATAAAGGGACTCCCCTATTTTAGAAAGAGAAATGAGCAAGAGCAGTTATTGGTTGAGTCTATACCCTAGCAAGAGGGTAATGTGGCAACCTAAGCTAGATAAGTAAATATGACCTTGTAAAGGCTAAAGCAATATAATGAAGTAGTTATTGGCTCCTGAATAAATGATTAGGATCTGACAGATAATGTGACAAAGGAAAGAATGCTTTAAAGTTTACCTAGTTTACTGTTTAATTACAGTGTTCGTATAATGGATGGTTGAGCAAATTATGTGATGATTATATGGCTTATGTTGCCATAAGTTATGATGAATAGTTGCATATCCTTGTAGTTGTCATATGATGACACGCATGTTAGAGTATGCTATGATGAATGGATACCCCCATTTCATAGTTCATGCAGGGTAGAGTATATGATTAGAAAGTTATGTTGCTCCCATACTATGCGACATGCAATTAGGAAAGTACCTAGGATGATAGACATTCTCAATAAGTGGGACAATCCTTACAGTATGATTAGGGTTACTCAGGTATTTCTACAGATTTGTGAATGCAGTACTCAGGGCTATTTCTTATGTTAGAGTTATAACAAGTACAAGAGGGTGGTAGTGTTATAACTCTATCAAAAAAATGGTATACAGAAAGAATAGCAGATAACAGTAAAGATATTATTCTCATATCGCTCTTCAGATAAGAGTTGGATCTGAAACAGTTGGCTCTCAGATAAAGCTAGATTCAGATGAGTTCAGATCACTCTTTAGATAAAAGTAAGATCTGATACAGATTGCTCTTCAGATAAGAGCACAGTTTAGATACAGATTGCTCGCAGTTAGAGCACAGATTGAGATGAGAAGTTATGATATGGCCATAGCAACAGAATGTAATGGCAGGTGGTTAGACCATGATTGCACAAGGCAACAGCCCATGGTAAGCCACAATAAAGTAAGAAAGATGTGAAGGAACTCCTGAGTAAGAGAGGAATTAAGTAAAGTCTTGGTAAATAATATGGGCTACTAAATGTATTTTTAAAATGTTTTACTGAGTTATCAACAAGTGGAAGCGGTTAACCTTATAACTTAGTCTATTGGTTTTAAGATCTTCCATAGATAATGATACAGTACAACAGAATCATAGAGGATTCTGGAGGGTCACAGTTAAATCCTAATATGGCTCCAGGGTCACAGTTAGATCTTGAAGAGGCTAACGGTTGATCGTAGTTAAATCCTAAGGTCGCAGTAGACCTAGCCTAAAGAAAGTAATGAGCCATGAAGATGAGTACAATGTAGTATCTCTCTAGGAAGATAAATACCAAGGACAAAGTTAAAATAAGGAAGCTTTACCAGTTGATTAACTCATCCAGAAAAATTATTTATAATGTTTTTCTTCAGATAGCCTCTATTATATACAGACGGAACTTAGTTTTCTCTTAAACGAAGATGGAGTCTGAGTGATGATATTCAAAGTTTTGTAAAAGTATGCCTGAGGAACAAAGAGAACCCTATATGTTTTGAGAATAGACAAGTATGATCAGATAGATCCTCCAAATGAGGATAAGGAGATTAAAGGGCCAGAGAGACCCAGAGAAGAGGGTCTAAGGTAGAATAAAGATAGAACACGGTTCTATGAGAAAGAATATACTAGAGCTCAGAGCTATAAAAAAGTAACCTAGCCCTAACCCAGTAGCACGCTTAACTGAAAGGTGCTCAGGCAAGAGTAACCTAATGATTGGTGACCCCCTGGGAAGTTATGTGAAAGGATGCAAATGCCACAGAAGTTTGGCATAGATGCACAAAGTTATGTAAGATAGTAAGAAAAGTTAAGAAGAACTAGAAAAGTCAAGAAAAGTTATGAAATGTAAAGGACATTCTCCTCCGAGAAACTTTCATCCAGGTACGAATAGAGATTTAGCCCTAAAATGTTGAGGACGAAATTTATTTTAAGGGGAGGAGAAATGTCATATCCCAATTTTTAGGCCTAGAAGTCCAGTATGTAGCCTGAAATAGGTAGGATATCAAGCCCTGTTGAGAAGAAGTCCCAAAAATATACAAATGATGTTTCTGAGACAAAATTGCAGATAATGAAAGTTTAAGGACTAAATTATAAATAATGAAAGTTCCTGCGACAAATATATAAATAAGTTAGAGACTTTAGAAGAGTCTCCTGGGCATAGAAAGAGAAAAGAGGTTATTTAGAGGCCTAAGGTTGAGATAAAGATCTCAAAGGGATGATTTACAATGTTAAAGCCCAAGTAAGGGTAAGATCGTAATTTTAGAAAAGTCCCATGGGTATAATAGTTATTTTGAGAAAGAAATAGACTAAGGTGAAAAGTCTAAAAGTTCCATGGTATGAAATGAAAATAGACAAAAGTTATAGGCCATTAAGTGTAATTATGAAAAGTTGAGGGCCTAAAGTGTAATTTTCAAAAGTTCATGGTAAAAATGGTGATTATAGAAAGTTGAGCCAGAAAAGGCAAAAAAATGCTCAGAAATAGTTTAGCTCTGAATTTTACCAATAAATAGAGAAAATTATTCTGATCAGTTTAACGCACACGAAATTTTGACTTGAGGTCCCGATAAATTGATATTAATTTTTAAAGTCAGGAGATTATTACAGTATCCTCTGGACCTCATAATCAGATAAAATTTAGTAGTAAATTTCAGATGATCAGTTTAACGCACACGAAATTTTGACTTGAGGTCCCGATAAATTGATATTAATTTTTGAAGTCAGGAGAATATTACAGTATCCTCTGGACCTCATAATCAGATGAAATTTAGTAGTAAATTCTTATAAATAATATAAAAATTTATGAAATTGATAGCAGTTAAAAAGGAGTCCTGTAGAATTAACTATGAAATTTACGGCGGAAAATGACATTGATATAGGTTTTAAAGAAACGTATGTAATTTTTATCAGGGATTTTGAGTCTCAAAAAATTATGAAACTTTGTAAGAAATTCATTTTATATTAGAACAAATTTTTAAAAATGTCAGAACTAGTAAAATAGGTGTTTAGAATTTATCCCAAAATTCAAGGCAATTTGAGAATATCAATATAAGAAATAATGGGAAGTTCCTTAAGATATGTGTCAAATATTAAGTTGGACTCAATTTGGTCCCAAAATGGCATCAGTGCTGGCTTAAGAAGTCAGAATTTATCATGTGGCCAAATGAATTTTTAGGATATTTTAAGAATTTTTAAAAAGAAAGAAATCAAGAAAAATTAAGAGATAATACAAGGTGGCATGTGAGGTGTCCTTGGTGGCACCCACACCATGTGCAAGAATGCCACTTGGAAGCCAAACAAGAAAAGAAGAGTTTTGGCACATGTGGAATTATATTAAAATAATGTAAGAATTAAGTTAATGGTAATTACGAAATTAAGCAACCAATGAGATTCAATATTAAGGCATTGTAATAATTAGTTGAAGGAGGGGTACATTCTTGAAATTTCACTATAAATACCCCCTTCCTCCTTCACAATTTCGTGCACCTAGAGAACCCTTGAGAAAACCATGCCAAAATGAAGAGAGAACTCAAAATAAGATCAAGCAAGTACCTAAGGTAAGAGATCTTTCCTAATTTATTTGTAAGTATTTTAGAAGGATAAAACCTAGGTCTTAGTGGTTGGAAATTCTGTTACACCTAGAGTATGCATGCTGTCCAAAATGTTAAGTTGAAGGAGGAGGAAGAAATTAAAGTTAGAACTATATGATTAATGGTTAGATAAGTTAGTTTAGATGATTGGTTATTGAATCAAGTTGATATTCTTAACTGTACCATAGTGGAGGCCGTTCGGCCAAGGTTGTTCTAGATAGAGGGAGATGGAATTTCAATTATCTAATGCTTTCATTGAATTTATATGATGATTGTGTAGGATTGGTAGGTTTTAAACCTTAGAAGCATTGGAATTGAAAGATGAATTTTTGAAGTCTTCTCTATACTGTTCACATGTATAAACAGTGATTGAAATTTTATGATTTTGATGCTTCAAATGGTTTTAAAATGAAAAATTATGTGGGGTAAAGTAGAGAAACAAGTATTGGAAGCATTGAAATTAAAATGAGAATTTTTGAAAGAAAAGGGGAGTTATGCAATTCTGACTAGAACAGCGTGTAGCTGCTAGAATTTAGGAATTTTGAGTTCATAAATGGATTCAGAAGGCCAAATTATGTAGGGTAAGGTCAAGACATCAATTGATTTAAAGGCCAAGTCAATTAGTAAAGATTAAAGAAATTTATGTTAGTTAAAGTAAGTTCAATATTCAAGAAAGTTAGATTGTAATGAATGAATGATAATATAATGTTAGGATTTGATTGGTGTGCTCAAAAGAGGGCAGCCACACATCAAAGAGAAGTAAGAAGCAAGAAGCTAAGATAAAGTAAAAGAAAGTCAAGTATGTGAGGTAATAAACTATCATAAACTTGTATGTGTTGAATGTTATGCTTAGTTGTGCTTTGGCTATATTGAATTGTGTTGCATATATGTATATGATTGAAGCTCTATTTCTATGATTATTTTGGCTAATTGTATTTCATATGTTTCATGGAAGCATGCATATTACACAATGTTAACACTTTCACAAGTAATCAGAAGTATTTACATTAATGCATATAATGTTTAGTACCGTTTGCTACTAAGATTTTCCCAAAAATCTCACCCCTTCCATGTAATCCCAATGCCAACGGGTTCATGAATGATGAAAGAAGATGAAGAAGCATGAAGAGAAGTTAGGGATTGAATAATATAAATGTTATATGATGAATTATTATATGTAATGATTTTAAATGACCAATTGGAGCAGCCATGTTTATGATATATTGAAAAATAGTAAATGATAGAATAAATGTATAAAATTTATAGACATTTAGTTAACATGTAAAGCTTCATTTTGACACCAAGTACGCCTTATTTCGATGTCTGTACAAAGAGAACAAATTTTTCAATATTGGAGACCAGAATCTGTTTTCAGAATTTTGACCAAATGAACAATAAATGTTTGACGTCAGAGTTGACTCAGTTGACTGGTCAATTGGTCTGAAGAATTATTTTTCCCTTAAATTTCAAGATGTTAGCTTTGTGTATCTTTTTGAACCACTTAATTTTGAGTTTTCTAAAATTAATTATTTTTTATCGAAGTTCGTCGTCGAATCTAGATATACTATATGAATAGTAACTCGTTAGAGTGAAATTTCAGATTTAGGTAATAGGCTTCAAAAGTCATGTAAGTGGTTCTAAATGCTACCGAATGGTCCCTAAATTGTACGAAAGTAAGGATGTTACATAAACCCTTCCTAAGTTATAAAAATAATAGTTTGGACAATTTTACCCCAAGTTATAAAAAATGTACATTTATTCTATATTTATTTCCATTCTACCAAACAAATTTTTAAAGCCTATTTACAACCTAATTCTATTTCAAATTTCTACTTCCACTTCTATCAAAAACTCTTCCATCCTACCAAACATACCGTTCAAATTTTCTCTCATTTCCCTTGAAACACTAACCTAAAATCAACATCTTTTCGTCATGTTAGACTCCAATGTTTTGATGATGACAATTGAGAAAAAATTTTAAAAAATATTTTAGCTGATAAAGAGCATTTATGGATAAGCTTATCGATAAGAGATATACTCGATAAGATCTTCGATAAGTGAGAAAGAAATTTGTGAAGAAAATAGTTTTCTGAGCATTTATTGAAGTCTTATTTAATAAATAATTTGATTGATAAGGCATTCGATAAATAAAGTCTTTCTCTGATTAAAGAACTTATTACTTTATCGATAAGTTATTCGATCAATATCAAGTCTTTCGTTTGAACTATATTTCAAGCCTAATTTATCAAAGAGTTAATTGATAAGGAAGTTTATTGAATAATACTTCGATAAATAGATAAAAAAATTGTTTATAAAGAACACTGAAGTTTTGTTTTGATAAATAATTTTGATGGTGATTTATGGCTGATAATGTTGCTACATTGTTTGAATTATCTATTTCTCAAAGTGCTTTAAGAAATCTTGCAAAAAGAAGAGAAATTAAACATGAAAGAAGAAAATTTGACATTGTTCTTCTCGTATTTATCCATAAGCTTTTAAAAAACTTCAATAAATTGGATATTCTGAATATGAAATTATCATATATATCAAATAGCTATTCAATAGAGACATTCATCAAAGTCTTTTCCAATAAGGGTCCTTTTCAATAAACACTTTAATAAATGAGAAGAAAATTCAGATTTTGATATGCTGAAAATTTAACAAATGATTCTTTCACTAGTAGAAGATAGGCTTTTTAAAGCCCCATTTTTAAACTGGTCACTACGGAGACAGTTTAAAAAAAATGACAGGTGGCAGTTTTATAAATAAAATAAAATATTTACACCGGTTGTAAACATGACCGGTGTAAAAAGTCATGACCGGTGGTATTTTTGTAAATAAGATAAAATATTTACACCAGTTATACACATGATCAGTGTAAAAAGTCATGACCGGTGTAAATATTTTATCTTATTTACAAAAATGCCGCAGGTCATTTTTTTAAACCGGTTTCGCAGTGACAAATTTAAAAATGGGGCTTTAAAAAGTATATTTTTAAACCAGTCTTATCTTCATCTGATAGAATTACATCCAGTGTACAATGTCTTTGCTATTAAAAATCTAACAAAAAGCGTTAATTTTTTACGATTCCCTATCTTCACAAATCATATCATCGTCCATGGAGAAAACTAGACAAGGGAGAACACATGGTGACAAGAAGCTCCACCTTCGTAACACACCGTCTAAAACTCGCCGAAGAAGAAGACCTAGTATGCGATGACCCATACCTGTGCTCGTCGTTCTCTATTGTTGAAGTCAGTCGTTGTAGCCTCTAAAGCTCGCCAAAGAAGAAGACCCAGATCTGCGATGGTGGGTGTCTATTTTTTTGTTCTTTTCTTTCTCGATTTTGTTTAAATATATTTCTGTTCACTTTTAACTGGGTAAGTCGGAGGAACTGTGACGATGTTTCTGTGATATCTTCAATTAGGTAACGACGTTTCTAGGTTTTCGTTTCTGTGTATATATTTGGGTTTTTGTCTCAATCATTTCTGGGTTCTGTTTAAATATATTTTTATTTGCTTTTGAGCAGGTAACCCAAAGGAATTGTGACGATGTTTTTGTGATATCTTCAATTAGGTGACGACGTTTATGGATTTTCATTTCTGTGCATATATCTGAGTTTTTGTTTCTTTCGTTTCTGGGTTCTCTGACTTTTTCTTTCTTTCTCTTTTTGGTTCTCTGCTTGCATTTTACAGGTACCTATTCTTCTTCATCACTCTCCTCCTCCTTCAGATTTGTGACGAAGAAGGAAATAATTTCGGACCTAGAGTTTTTTTTATTCTGGATTTTTTTATTTTGACATTACTTTTTAAACCGGTTGTATGGAATAACCGATTTAAAAAAGCTGATTGTTTACACCGGTCATAGACAACCGGTGTAGAATATTAAACTTTTTACACGGGCTGTTTCTACGTCGGATTAAAGTCCGGTGTATAAGTCTATTTTCAACCGATTTAGAAAGCCTATTTTCTACCAGTGTTTGTGTGATCTTAATAAGCTTATAACTTGCTTTGATTTGTTAAATAATCATATGAATTCTTGTTACCAAATATATTACATTGTTTTGAAGATCAAAGAATGTCTGATAGTCTGTTTTGAAAGTTTGAAAGAATATTCTTTATATATTTATCGATAAGCTATTCAATAAGTCTATTTACCGAAGAGCACTTTGATAAATAATGTATTATGAAATATATCGATAAGTCTAAATAATAACTCGATAAGATTTTAGATAATAATATTTATCAAAGTTCTATTCAATAAATCAAGAACTATTTCATTCAATTCATTTAAGATTTATCCAAGACCTTTTCGATTAGACTGTTTATATCAAAGTCTTATTTGATAAATCTAAGAACTGTTAAAATGAAGTTTATTGAAGATTTATCAAAGTTCTTTTCGATAAGACACCTGTTCGATGAACACTTCGATAAGATTCAACTGATACTGAATCGATTTTCAAAACCAAACTTTGACAGATGTTGATCCTTAAATCTAAATCATTTGGAAACAATTGCTATGTTCTTATACTGATTATATATCTTTTTTAAAGCATGTTTCATGATCATTTGAAAATCAAACAAAGAATTTCATAAAAGGTAAAAATCCATTTGATTACAAAATCACCCAATTCACCCCTCTCAGGTGAAACAATCATTCTAACACATCAGTCTTCCACATTACTCATTCCAAACCAATTAAACCTCCATATCCTTCCACATTTCTTCATGATTTTCGACTTCCACGGCTGCTGGACAGATGAAGCTTGATGAAGTGGTCCTTGGAGTAGCTATGAGAGGTTAGAAATCTTGCTCCTTGTTGATGAGTGACATTGCTTAAGTTCAATGGACTTCATAGGGGAGTTTTTAGTTTAATGTTTACTTATACTTTGTAATGAGACTTCTAGATTTTAGAATTCTATATTTTATTTGTAAGCCTTGGATTTCTGATTAGTTTTCCTTGAGATTAAACATTTGCAAGTACTTTGGATGATGTAGTGCCTTGGATTGCTTTTCATGAATCTTTGGTTAATGGTGAGTTGTTAAGATCTTGATAGTTGACTTGTTTTCCATAGATTCTTGTTATGTCGATTAACATGTCTTAGAGATTAATTGCATCATTCCGTCTATAGTTACATTATAGTTGTGCAATCGTTTTGTGATTGAACCCAAAAGGCAACTAAAATGGGCATCAATCACAGATTAAAAAGAAAAAATCATTCATTGTGTATGCTTTGCTAAATTAAAATTGTTATTTTGAAAAAAAAAGAGACTTTTCAGTGACAATAATCTATTAATATTATTAAAGTTATGTAAGGGAAATCACAACTCCTAATTTACTGTGATTAACCAATTTTTATCTTGATTAAATTATCATTGAGTTGAGTTGTAATTGGGCTCTAAAATTAAATTTATTAAATCTTCAAAAATTTGGTATCGATTCAATTAGCAAATTATTTTGGGATTAACTTATTGTAATTGAAAAATGGGTTTTAAAGGCATTCCTTCCAACAATTGTTTCTTTATGCCCGTTTGGTTCACCAAATCTTATAGAATGTAAGGGGAAGTAATGTAATGGTATTTACATGATTGTTTTTGTGCATCATTAAGGAAAGATGATGTATATGTATAAAAATGTTTCTTTTGATTATAAAAAACATGGGAGTAGATGCACGATAATAACTTGATTATATGGTTATTCCAATACGATATGTATGTGGATTGCATATTTGAAAATGTTATTATCATAAATGATTGTTTGTTTAATTTATTATAACTTGTTATGATTGTTTTACTGTTACTGAGGTTCACATGAATCTCACTCTCAAAATGTTTTATTAAAGCAGGATCAAGCATAAACGTGGATAATAGCAAAATAGTAGAAGCAAGCATGAATATGTCTGGTGACCAAATTAAAATTTCTATTTTAGAAATTGGTTTACGGGAATGTAAAATAATGGACAGAACTTGGATGATTATATTTTACGCTTTCTACCTTCAGTGTCATGTAAATGACTATGAAACGATTATTTAAATAAATGTTTCTAAGTTGTGAAAGTCAAGATGTAAAGCATTTTTCCAAACTTGGTTACAATTGCTTGAGTTAATATTAAATGATTATGTTTACGTTTATCAAATATTATAATTTTAGTTTAATGGCTGAAAAAAAATACATAAAAGTATCTTCGCATTATGCTCTCGCAATTATTACAATTAGATTTAAATTAGAAAATTATATTTAATTTAGAAAAATGTACGAGATTAACTAGATGAGAAATAAACGTGTAATAAAAGGTCATAAAATAGAAACATTACAATATATATATATATATAATAAATTAAGTATAATGAAGATTTGAATTAGTAAGACATATTTCACTCTAACGATAATTAAACTAAATAAAAGATTGGTGCTGGATGTTGTCATGTTGAATTATTGGATTGCATATTAAATTATATAGGATTACGTATTATATTATTTATATCTTGACATGATTTTATTCTTGGGTGACATTTAGCTGCCTTTTGCTACCGAATTGAGAATAAAAGTTATAGGAAGGTATGATCAAATTGAGAGAAGGTCGAACAAGAGTCTAACATTTTTAAGTCCAAATTTATGATTAAAACCTTTGAATATTGTTAAAATAAGAAATATTTGTTATAAAATGATATGTTCACACTAAATTTGTCATTAATTTCATACATTAATATAAAAATAAAATGAATAACAAATCAAAATCAAAATATTGTAAATTTACTAAAAAAATTAAAAGTGGCACAGACATGAGCAAATTATATTAGAGCTTGTCAAAATTATTTTGATTAATTTCTCAGTTACACATATCGGATTGTATTAGTTTTTTAAAAATCAATAAAATTAAGAGGACATTGAAAGAAATCCCCATTTATATTACAGTCTTTCTCCTCGCAATTCGTCTAAAGAACCTCATGGCTTCAACCTTTCCTTAAGCTTTGATTAATTTCTCAAATAAATATTTATTCCCAATTTTCTTTAGAATGAATTATTAAAAATCTGTTTTTTTCTTTTCATTTTTTTGTCCTATAATGTAGTATAGACTCAAATCAGCGAAGGAACGCCGCGGACATGCCGCGGACAAAAGTAAAAGGAGGGAAGCCGCTCCCCATTTTTCTTCGTCGACGAACAAGGATTCCACCCTTGGTCGAGCTCGCCGTCCACCGTTTTCAGCCCTGCGTGGTTGTTCTCTGGTAAGTTTTGAAGAAGGTGCGAACCCTAGTTCTCTGTCTTCTCCCAAAACCGGTGAGGTTGATTTGTTCAATCTGTTTGTTCCTCGCTTTATTTGTTCCCGTTCTCAGCACCGTTGCTTCTTTATTTTTTTAACTAAATTTCTCCCCTCCTATTCATTCTATTAAAATCCATCCCCTGCTGAACTGAACATAGCAAAAGTGAAACTATAGATTTTTCTATCTTGAACAGAAAATTGTTCTAATTTTTGCCTTTATATATAGTGACAGTGGGTTCTGTATGTTTTCCAGTGATAGAAAAGTAGCTTGCTTTTATATATATGTATATATTTCTAAAGAAAAAAAAAGAAGAATTTGGAGGTCATTCCTCAGGGCTGTTGATAGGTAGAGGGAGACAAGAGTGAGGATTTTCCCAAATACAGAGCCCTCCATATAGAGAGAGCAGAAATAGAGCAAGACAAAAGGTATTTACTACGCTGTGTTTGCATCTGTCATACTCTTGGTCTTGAATATTTGGCCTTGATTGTGGCGTGGGAGATTGAGTCCGAATTGCATCTCAATAGTTTTCAGTGTTGCTTTAAGTCTGTAGGAGGTTTCAGGCCGGAACCAAAAAAGAAACAAGAGTCTATAGGAATTTAGGGTCAAATAGAGGTAGCGCTGGACTCTGACTTGGCTTTGTTCTTGGGCATATTTATCTTCTTTTTGTTATTGAATTGAGCTGAATGTGCATCTCATTCACCTTGTAGATTCAACATTTATTGGTTTGGTGGTTCTTGGCATGACCTAAGCTCAGTGCTTTCAGCACTACTGAGTTACTGGTTTGGTGTGACAATATCCTATGTCTCTTGTCTAATTAGAAATTTTCATTCGCATTTGATGTTGCACTTTCTCCCTAGTGGTAGCACATTATCAACGATTGTTCTGGTGGTATTTGACACATTTGAGTTTTTCTAACTTTTGTTTTGGGGCTTTTAAATTAAGTAATAACATATGTTTAACAATTTAACAGGGCTTGGAATCTTACTGTCCTCGATTTGACTCTTGGATTTCATATATTGACGGCTGTGGTTAAGATGGATGGTTGTTTTATTAAGGATAGGCTTGAAGATGTGTCCTGGCTATGCTCCCTTTAGGAGTCTGAAATTGTAAGATTTTTGTCTCTTGAGTTGAGTTAACCATATCATTTCTAAGTGTATCTTCATTCTTCAGTTCTTTTCTTTGAATTTGGTTTTCAGTCACTTTGTATCACTCCGAAGATCAGTAGTAGAGCACCAGATGGCTAGTAAAAATTTCATGTTGCTCATTAGATTCTTGATAATATGCACAAAAAAGAACAATTCATATATACCTCAATATATATAAAATTGCTAATGTATTATTTAAAAGTTTCTCTAATGAGGTACTTGCTATTTTTTTGGAGTGGACATGGGGATTTTTGTTGTCTGTTTCAATCAATGATGTTTTTATTGTTTAATTTCAGTTATGTCATTAGCATGCCAATATGTATTAATTATGAATCTCTTAAAGATTTGTGTGTTTTGAGATGAAATCAAAATGATCATGATGGTGTAGGTTATTGGATTTTTCTTCTTTTGTAAAATAATTCTTGAATAACTAAGGGTGCTTCTGCTTGCTTATGAGCAATATAAAATGCATTTACTATTAGAGTTTACTAATGATATAGTCCTCAAATAAATTGATAGGATTTTAAGTTGGAAATATTGAATGGGCTCTCAAGTTATCCGAGTTCAAATGTCCAAATAAGCCCTTACTATAATGTTGGCAGGATTGTCCATGTTTCTAAGATTGTATGACTTTCGCTCCTTTTATTGGGATTCATCAGTCTTCCATTGGCAACTGACAAGGACGTACTTTCATCTGTATGATTGGTCATAACATCATTTTGAAGGGAATTGGAAGACACGCAGCGGAAATTAACTTTAAAAATTTTTCCATTCCCAGCCAGGATCTACCGAATGTGTTTAAGTCAAGGAGAAAGAAGTGTTACCTTCGGTTTCAAGCTTTGGTCGCGACCTCAGTGTCCACTAGTCGCGACTCTTCGCCTCTGGAACCTTTTAGTCGCGACCTCCTCTGCTTCTCGTCGCGACCTGACGTCTCTGGAGCTTGTAGTCGCGACCTCGTCAGCTTCAAGTCGCGACCTGCCTCTTCTTTTCGAATTTCTGACGTTCAGATGCCCGTATGGTCGCGACCTAAGTGTGTTCTGGTCGCGACCTTTCTTCGTGTCTGGCCGTATCGTAGAAGTCGACAGCTCAGATCGGCTTCCTCTACCGGTATCCACACGAACAGCGTTCCAATTGCGAACGACGTGCTAGCGCCTCTTGTCCCTCTAGGGCTTTCTGGAGATTCCGTCCTCACCGTCTCTATTTCGGCAGTTTCTTGTCTGCAAACCTTTTGCACTCTCCCTGCCCCCTTTTCTCACGACTGAATGTGTGTGAAGAGATCTATATTGTGTGTAGAACCCTAGCTCCTAATGTCAAATATATAGGAAGCTATCGGGCTTCTAATAGGGCCGGGCTTCAGAATTAATCTTATATTAATTCTGAATTAATACAATATCATATATTGCATAATTTAATAAGAAACTGATTAAATAAATATGGTTTATATTAAATCCGTCCCACAGATTTAATTCACCTATTTATTTAATTTAAAATAAAGATAAGACAGAATTATATTTGATTTATTCTCATAAATCAAATTTGAGATATCTTATCAATTTGAATTTCAAATTCAAATAGATCATATCCATTTAAATTCAAATTCAAAAATGATAGAGATTTAATTTATCCTTATAAATTAAATCTTACAAATATCTCTTATATTATATATATAATATATATATAAACTAATTTATATATATATATAAAATATATATCCACCCTAGATTATTCATTGAATCTAGACATCTCTTAGATTCAATGAATCTGGACATCATAGCTCGCATTGGGCTGTTTTGTGTGCGACCCTGTAGGCCCATATGAAGTTGGCAGTGGCCCAGTTACTATACTGACCCACAAGTCGTAAGCGGTCTCTAGCAAGGCATTACGACTACCCAAAACATATGAGGATCGATAAACGATGTAACCTTTCATACAACCATATCACGTCCCTTTTGTCACATGATATTTCGGTCAAGGATGAGGCATGGTGAACGTCATCCTCCTGTTCCTGACCGTTACTTTCTCGATCCCTGAGTAGTCTAAATATAGAAATGGAACTACCCTTCCATTCCAGTATGGCCATACATTTCTCAGACTCACTCATCGAGGGGCCCAGTAATATCTCTCTACGAATGTGAGGGACAAATTCCATCTTGACCATTCACATTCCTCCGCATGAAAAACCACTAAGCCCGAGCATAGCCTTTATGATCACTCGGTCAAAAGTGACTTTTGACTAGGTCAAAGCTGAGCGTTTGTCATGTAGGAATCCATGATGATCTCAGGTCAAAGGGCATAGTGACATGGCTTGTATATGAGAGAAACTTATGACTTAACCCATGCAGCTCTCTCATAGCGGGTCGGTCCAACACCCTGTACTCTTACATGTGCTTATGACTTTGATTTATATCTCTATATATCTTCAAAGTCATACTGGACTTATTTCATCTCTGTTCCCGCATAGATGACTGACCAGGGACATTTAGGATAAAATCACTAGTTATCCAAGGATTGTCATCATAGTAAACATGCAAATAATATGATAACATGATACAATGATTGGCCCCTAGGGCACAATTTCCAACATCCTCCCACTTGCACTAGGAACAATCATTAATTTGTCTCAATCCTATTGACCTAACATGACGCTCATGTTTTGCCTGGACAAGCGGTTTAGAGGATCAGCATCATTGTCTTCTCTTGCTACCTTGCATATTTTTATATCACCTCTATCATTGATTTCTCTGATGAGATGAAATCGCCTGAGTATATGCTTGGTCCTTTGATGTGACCTAGGCTCTTTGGCCTGTGCAATGGCACCACTATTGTCACAGAACAAAGTTATTGGATCTGAGATGGTCGATACCACCCCTAGTTCAGTAATGAACTTCCTGATCCAAACGGCCTCCTTAGCTGCATCAGATGCTGCTATATACTCGGCTTCCGTTGCAGAATCTGCTACAGTGCTCTGCTTAGAGCTCTTCCAGCTTATTGCTCCATTATTTAGGATAAATATGTATCCAGATTGCGATTTCTGGTCATCCTGGTCAGTTTGGAAACTTGCATCTGTGTAACCAGTTACAGAGAGCTCGTCATCCAATCCACCATAGACCTAGAATAAGTCCTTAGTCCTTCTTAAGTACTTAAGGATATTCTTGACAGCAGTCCAATGGCCCTCACCGGGGTCCTGTTGATATCTGCTAGTCATACTTAAGGCAAACGAGACATCCGGTCGAGTACATAACATGGCGTACATGATAGATCCTATGGCCGAGGCATATGGAATCTTACTCATGCGACCTCGCTGATCTGGTGTACTAGGACACAAATCCTTGCTGAGGTGAATACCATGAGACATGGGTATGAAACCCCTCTTTGATTCCTGCATACTGAACCTATGCAGTATCTTGTCTATATATGTGCTCTGATTCAGTCCTAGAAGCCTTTTAGATCTATCTCTATAGATCCTAATTCCTAGGATATAGGTGGCTTCACCCAAGTCCTTCATCGAGAAAGATTTTCCTAACCAAGACTTGACAATCTGCAAGGTAGGAATGTCATTCCCAATGAGTAGGATGTCATCGACATAGAGTACCAAAAATGCAACTGTGCTCCCACTAACCTTCTTGTACACACAAGGTTCATCAATGTTTTGAAGAAATCCAAACTCTTTGACTACTTCATCAAAACGATGATTCCAACTCCGAGATGCTTGCTTCAGTCCATAAATGGACCTTTGAAGCTTGCACACCTTACCAGAGTCCTCAGAACGCACAAAACCTTCAGGTTGTGTCATGTACACATCCTCAAGGAGCTTTCCATTAAGAAAGGCTGTCTTGACGTCCATCTGCCATATTTCATAGTCATAATATGCTGCAATGGCAAGGAGAATTCTGATTGATTTGGCCATTGCAACTGGGGAAAAGGTCTCATCATAGTCCACACCATGAGTTTGAGTAAATCCTTTTGCAACCAGTCGTGCCTTGAAGACATTTACATTGCCATCCATGTCGGTTTTCTTTTTAAAAACCCACTTGCACCCGACGGTTTTTACACCTTCAGGCGGGTCGACTAAGGTCCATACCTTATTGTCGTACATGGATTGCATCTCAGACTTCATGGCAGTAAGCCATTTTTCAGAGTTTGGTCCCACTATAGCTTCTTGATAGGTAGTGGGCTCATTATGCTCAATGAGCAACACATCACGACTATCAGAAATCAGAAATCCATATCTCTGAGGCTGAAGTCGTGCCCTATTAGATCGCCTTGGGCCTTGCGTGACTTTAGGAGTCTCAACAACTTCTTGTGAGTCTTCTCTACTTTCCATCTCTAGTTCTGTGGCGTCTTGTGGCTCTTGAACTTCTTCGAGGTGTACCTTGCTCCCACTGGTTCTTTTAGAGATAAATTCTCGTTCTAGAAAGATATCATTTCTGACAACAAACACTTTGTTATCAGTGGGGTTGTAGACATAATATCCCTTGGTTTCCTTAGGATATCCCACAAAAAGGCACTTTGAAGATTTGGGCGCTAACTTATCTGAGGCTTGTTGCTTAACATAGACCTCACATCCCCAAATCTTGAGAAAAGACAAACTAGGTTTCCTCCCAGTCCATATCTCATACGGAGTCTTTTCAACTGCCTTAGATGGAACACGATTCAGTGTGAACGCAGCTGTCTCTAGGGCGTGGCCCCAAAAGGATGGTGGAAGATCTGTTCGACTCATCATGGATCGAACCATATCCAATAGTGTTCGATTCCTCCGTTCAGAAACCCCATTCCATTGTGGTGTTCCTGGAGGAGTCAATTGTGAGACTATTCTATAATTCCTAAGATGATCGATAAACTCTTGGCTCAAATATTCACCACCTCGATCAGATCGAAGGGCTTTAATTGTTTTACCAAGCTGGTTTTGTACTTCATTTTGAAATATCTTGAACATTTCAAAAGATTCAGATTTATGTTTCATTAGATAGACGTAGCCATATCTACTAAAATCATCTATGAATGTAATGAAGTACGAATAACCTCTTCTGGCATTTGTATTCATCGGTCCACACACATCTGTATGTATGAGGCCCAACAAATCAGTGGCCCTCTCACTGTGCCCAGTGAAAGGCGACTTTGTCATCTTTCCTAACAAACAAGATTCGCAAGTATCATATGATTCAAAATCAAATGAGTTGAGAAATCCATCTTGATGGAGTTTAGAAATGCGTTTCTCATTTATGTGGCCTAGACGACAGTGCCAGAGGTACGTCGGATTCAAATCATTTGGTTTGATCCTTTTGGCGGTTATGTTATAGATATTTCCATGATTGGGTTGTTCCAAATTTAATATGTAATGATCAACATGCAAATCACCATGAGCATAGAAAATATCATTACGATAAATAGAACATTTACCATTCCCAGAAATGGAAGTGTAACCTTCCTTATCCAAATAAGAAAGAGAAACAATGTTACTACTCAAAGCAGGAACATAATAGCAATTGTTCAAAACTAACAAAAGCCCAGTGGGCAGAACTAATTCATAAGTGCCTACAGCTAGAGCAGCAACCTTTGCTCTGTTTCCAACTCGTAGGTCAACTTCGCCCTTCTTCAGCTTTCTACTGTCCTTTAGGCCCTGCACATTTGTACAAATGTGAGAACCACATGCAGTATCTAATACACATGTAGTGGAAGTAGAGAGATGAATGTCTATAACATAAATACCTGAAGTGATAGCCCCGCTATCCTTCTTGTTCTTTTTCAGATCTTCAAGGTAGAGTTTGCAATTCCTCTTCCAATGACCCGGTTCATTGCAGAAGAAGCAAACTCCTTCCTTTGGAGGCTTTGCCTTCTTTGGTGCAGGCTTGGTTTCGGGCTTGCCTGACTCTTTGGTCTTACCAGATGAGCCATGATCCTTCCCCTTGCCCTTGCCTTTATTTTTCATACCCTTTCCTTTCTGAACCATCAAAACAGTACTGGGCTTTTTCTTAACAGTCGGCTCAGCAGTTTTAAGCATCCCATGCAGTTCAGAAATAGATTTCTCCATGTTGTTCATGTTGTAGTTCATGACAAACTGGTCATAACTTTCCGGGAGTGAGTTCAAGATCAAATCTGTAGCTAACTCCTGACTTATGGGAAATCCAAGCCTCTCAAGGTGATCTATGTACCCTTTCATCTTTAAGACATGAGTACTCACTGATGCACCTTCAGCCATCCTGCGGGAATGTAAGGCCTTAGTGGTCTCAAACCTCTCTTGCCTTGCCTGTTGCTGGAACATTTCCTTAAGATGCACAATCATCTCATAAGCCTCCATGTGTTCCAGATCTCTTTGAAGCTCCGGAACCATAGTGGCAAGCATCAAGCATCCCACATCAACAGAGTCTTCCTTATGCTTCGCATAAGAATCTCTCTGAGCTCTAGGAGCATTGGCTGCTGGCTCCTCAGGAATGGGTTGATCTAGGACATATACCTTTCTTTCCTGCTTGAGAACAATTCTCAAGTTCCTGAACCAGTCAAGAAAGTTTGTCCCATTGAGTTTGTCCTTCTCAAGGACAGATCGCAACGATAATGTAGCAGTATTACTAGTCGTCATGATTCTACAATTAAAATATGCAAGCGAATTAGAAATCTCCCACTGAATAAAACAACCCTCAATGTAATAATTAGTGGGCTAAGATCCATATTTTGCTTAAACTTGAGTCCGCTTTGGCAGGACGCTCAACTTTAAGTTATTTAGGTAGGTAACAACTTTACCAATTACATCAAATGTAATTCTTAGATATTTATGGGATTCCATCATCATATGATCCGGCATGTTTTAATCCCATCTAATGCCTTGAGACCCAAAACCGTTTTGATAATCTCAATTAAGTCAAACAATAACAAACATAAGAGTAGCACCATTACTCTTGCTTATCTCCCCAAGATAACTCAAATGCACCCACTTTGGTGGACCTACAAATGAGCGATCGAGGTTTTGACAAGTGTTCATTAATTGACGGCATATGACTTAAGATTTCTTTTAGAGGGTTTAATTAATTATCTGGTTTATAAGATGCATGTATCGCGGTTGTATCTCATACAAGTATTATGCATATAAAACATACATGCAGTGATCTAATCAAAAGATGCATAATCTTAAACGTGATACAATATGGCTCACCTATCCTAAGTCCCCTCAAGCCAATGAGAGGAGCTCTCTACTTAGAATAGGAAAAGTACATAAGGAAACCTCGTTTTAACATTCGAGGGGAGTGAGATGAGAAGAGAATGTACAACGAGAGTCATTAGAGGAAGGCACGACTCACAGGCCGTATTTAGAAAAATTACAACACTTGTAATCTAGAGCCATATTGTTCACCATACCCAAACATTCAAGAATCAAAATTCATGCTATTTGAAGGGCAATAAATGTTTCAAAACATTCATATATCAGGAAAGTCAATACATATTACGATTATGTTGCGCTACGATAAATAATCAAGAATCTTAATTCTTTTTCCTTAGACCCCATCAATATTAATTGATCAAATCAATTGATATACACCACCGATTTCAGTTTCCTTTTAGATTCCGTATATGTCATACATAAACAGATTCCATATATGTCATACATATCTCGCATGTTATCATATAATCAGCTAAGAAGTCTAACATACATCACATGTATCAACAATCAAACCTAACTTAAACACAAAACGGCATGGCTCTGATACCACTGAAGGGAATTGGAAGACACGCAGCGGAAATTAACTTTAAAAATTTTTCCATTCCCAGCCAGGATCTACCGAATGTGTTTAAGTCAAGGAGAAAGAAGTGTTACCTTCGGTTTCAAGCTTTGGTCGCGACCTCAGTGTCCACTAGTCGCGACTCTTCGCCTCTGGAACCTTTTAGTCGCGACCTCCTCTGCTTCTCGTCACGACCTGACGTCTCTGGAGCTGTAGTCGCGACCTCGTCAGCTTCAAGTCGCGACCTGCCTCTTCTTTTCGAATTTCTGACGTTCAGATGCCCGTATGGTCGCGACTTAAGTGTGTTCTGGTCGCGACCTTTCTTCGTGTCTGGCCGTATCGTAGAAGTCGATAGCTCAGATCGGCTTCCTCTACTGGTATCCACACGAACAGCGTTCCAATTGCGAACGACGTGCTAGCGCCTCTTGTCCCTCTAGGGCTTTCTGGAGATTCCGTCCTCACCGTCTCTATTTCGGCAGTTTCTTGTCTGCAAACCTTTTGCACTCTCCCTGCCCCCTTTTCTCACGACTGAATGTGTGTGAAGAGATCTATATTGTGTGTAGAACCCTAGCTCCTAATGTCAAATATATAGGAAGCTATCGGGCTTCTAATAGGGCCGGGCTTCAGAATTAATCTTATATTAATTCTGAATTAATACAATATCATATATTGCATAATTTAATAAGAAACATTAAATAAATATGGTTTATATTAAATCCGTCCCACAGATTTAATTCACCTATTTATTTAATTTAAAATAAAGATAAGACAGAATTATATTTGATTTATTCTCATAAATCAAATTTGAGATATCTTATCAATTTGAATTTCAAATTCAAATAGATCATATCCATTTAAATTCAAATTCAAAAATGATAGAGATTTAATTTATCCTTATAAATTAAATCTTACAAATATCTCTTATATTATATATATAATATATATATAAACTAATTTATATATATATATAAAATATATATCCACCCTAGATTATTCATTGAATCTAGACATCTCTTAGATTCAATGAATCTGGACATCATAGCTCGCATTGGGCTGTTTTGTGTGCGACCCTGTAGGCCCATATGAAGTTGGCAGTGGCCCAGTTACTATACTGACCCACAAGTCGTAAGCGGTCTCTAGCAAGGCATTACGACTACCCAAAACATATGAGGATCGATAAACGATGTAACCTTTCATACAACCATATCACGTCCCTTTTGTCACATGATATTTCGGTCAAGGATGAGGCATGGTGAACGTCATCCTCCTGTTCCTGACCGTTACTTTCTCGATCCCTGAGTAGTCTGAATATAGAAATGGAACTACCCTTCCATTCCAGTATGGCCATACATTTCTCAGACTCACTCATCGAGGGGCCCAGTAATATCTCTCTACGAATGTGAGGGACAAATTCCATCTTGACCATTCACATTCCTCCGCATGAAAAACCACTAAGCCCGAGCATAGCCTTTATGATCACTCGGTCAAAAGTGACTTTTGACTAGGTCAAAGATGAGCGTTTGTCATGTAGGAATCCATGATGATCTCAGGTGAAAGGGCATAGTGACATGGCTTGTATATGAGAGAAACTTATGACTTAACCCATGCAGCTCTCTCATAGCAGGTCGGTCCAACACCCTGTACTCTTACATGTGCTTATGACTTTGATTTATATCTCTATATATCTTCAAAGTCATACTGGTCTTATTTCATCTCTGTTCCCGCATAGATGACTGACCAGGGACATTTAGGATAAAATCACTAGTTATCCAAGGATTGTCATCATAGTAAACATGCAAATAATATGATAACATGATACAATGATTGGCCCCTAGGGCACAATTTCCAACACATTTTGTACTCTTTCATATCTACTGTTGCAAGTATACATATCAATGTCTGAGATATCTTTATGTCCTTGCATGATGATCCTTTGGGGAATAGATTTATTTAGCTCAACATCCAATGAACAAGTTTAACTACTAATTCAATTACTTTAGGAGGAAATACAACAAAAAAATTACTTTTAGTATGGTGAATTGGTGATACTTTAATTTCTGATACATGCTCTTTGCAAGTGATACTTGAGGTTTACGATAAAAAGATGCTCTTTTATTGTCATCTTCCATAACTTTTTATGCCTTCACTTGCAATTTTTTATTTATTTCATTTGTCTCTGGTTGTAACATTTGAATTTAAAAATTTTAGGATATGTTGGTAAATTTGAAATTGTGCATTCGTCGTCGTGCTAAGGAGATAGGTCACGAGGAACTAGCTGAGAAATTTGACCTTAAAGTGCTTCGAGCCATTGGTATGCCTTTAATTCTATGTTCTATATGCACTTTTTGTAAGTTTAAATTTTTAGTCTTATTTTGAATTGCCCTATCCCTAGTGAAAAGGTGGAGCAATTGTAGATCTGAATGAAATAATGCATTTAAGGATATCGACTGTTATTCATCAAGAATGTTGTTTGGACTTTGACAGTAGACACTAGAAAAATTGGACAAAAATTAGTACTTGTTTTTTAAGGATATCTACTGTAACATTTGCTTATAGTACTGTCCTACGGACACTTATTGCTATGTTGACAGCATATGCATATAACATGCCCTAGGTTCCTTGTATTTCTTAACCACTGTACAACTTTATGTATAAAGTTGGAATTATGATGCTAATCAAACTGATAACTCAAGAATTAGGTAGTTATTTATTGGGGATTGAAAATAGCTGACAAAGGAGCAATCTACGTGGTAAGACAGAGATGCTTGTAAAGAAATTGAGAAACAAATAGCAAAATGAAGTATTTAGAAATGTATGAAAACAATAAATTGGCATGACAATGTTGTATTGTTAAGTATTGTCTATGCCTCGCTTTGAGAAATTAAATTGCTTAGTTTATTGTCTCTAGAATTAATTACCTAAAAATTTAGGTCTAATGAACTTATTGATGACTTATATTTTAGTACCAAACTCCCGGGTCAAATTTTTTCCGCATATCTTAACGATATAAATATTATATTCTATATGTTAAGGTTCATGATGATTTTGAGTCTTACAATTCAATATATTTTATGATCTAGAAATATATTTTTTAATTTGCTATAGGTATCATAATTTTCCAACCATGTTTTCTATGTATACGGTGAGTGCATCAAATTCTTACTTCCATATGCAATGAAAATTAGTTCAGATATTGTGGTGGTACCTGATTGCTTCAATGATTATTTGAACTCATTTAGACATGATGAATAATGCATTTCTGAGCTCCTATGAGGATTTATGCAGCATTCATTTTGATGGAATATCTCAAAGAAAAAATGAAAGAATCATCACCTACTCTAGATGAGGTGAAGCCTCATACGGTTTTGGATGCTTGCAACTTGTTGAGATGGGATCGTGAGGGTCTAGTAAGTGTTGAAGATCTGAGTAAAAATATTGGTGTTGATCCACAACTTCATTTTTTATTGAAAGGGTATGCTTACCTACTTTTGTTTTAGTTAACCTTTTTTGTGATGTTTTTAACTTATCATTGCTTGCTCGCTCTAGTCCCCACCAGCATTTTTCAGTTAAGCTTTAAGCTTGGTTGAGGATAAATAAAATCCCGCCTGTTTGTACTATTTTTGCCGTACTAACATTCCATAGCCAATTTATATTATATATTATATAGGACAGAGTTTGAACCAGTGAGGGACAAGCCAAAGGAAAAACGAGCAAGGACTAAAGAATCACAAAGGGAAAAGAAAGTTGCCTCAGGAAAGAATAGGGATCAGAGTGAACAAGTTGTGGAAAATGCACCCGAAGCACCTCAATCGGAGAAATTCAGTAAGAAAGGTGGCACTAACAAATGCAGCGCTTGTGGACATGAAGGACACAAAAAGTCCACATGTAGAGAGGTAATTTTTTGTGCTTTGTGCTGTCTATAAGGGTTCCACTAACATTTGATTGATGAATATTTGGCTGGTTTAGGCACCTTCTTCAAGTAACCTTCAGCCTACAAGGAGGACTAAAAGACAACAAAACCAGAATGGATTGACACATCCCACTCCACCATCCCAGCAGCCACCAAAACTTACCATTATACCCTTAGATGTCAAGGTGAACAGTCGCAACTCCAAGCTTAGAGACCGGCAGCCTTCAAAACTTACCATTAAACCCTTGGGTTTTAAGTTGAAGGCTCGAAACTCCAAACACAGAGACAAAGCATGATTAGAATAACCAAGGCTAGCTCAAAGAAGTCTCGTATATAGGGTGCTTAGTTATTAGGTGTTTAGACTACTGAATAGTGACTTTTTGTATTTTGGCAATGGGATAATGGCTACCCTTGTATTTTGTCAATCGGATACTAGTTTCTTATTTTGTTGATGGAATACTGATTAGCATACTTCTTGGCTTTGTATTTTGAAAAGACAATGTTCATCTCCTAGGAGTTGGGACCATTTGTTGCATGTAGAAGTGTCCAATATAATAATATATGTCAACTTTTCGTAATATTTCATCTCTCAACATGATACAACCCTCACTCCCACGTTGACATATCAGAGGCGAAAGAAAAGGAGTCAGTTGGCATCAGTTACTTATGTTGATTGATTTTGCATATCATTTTTATGTTTATTTTTAGTTCTTGCATTCTGTTAGCACAATAATAGGACCATTATGTGATTGAGGTCCACTGAGTCGTAGGAACTAGTCAAGTCCCGAGAATGTAGGGGCACTTTCTGCAATTCTGTTATTCCTTGTATTTCTGCAATTCTGTTACTCCTTGTAATTCCCTATATATGCAGATTCATCTTAAGTCTGCATGTCATGGAAAAATAGCAATAACAATTCTGTAGTGGAGATTCTCTTTGGCTTCTAAATCCTTTCAGGGTCGGCTTCCTCTACCGGTATCCACACGAATAGCGTTCCAACCACGAACGACGTGCTAGCGCCTCTTGTCCCTCTAGGGTTCTCTCAAGATTCCGTCCTCACCGTCTCTATTATGGCAGTTTCTTATCTGCAAACCTTTTGCACTCTCCTGCCCCTTTTTCTCTTGTGAGTTGTGTTGTGTGTCTGTGTATAGAACCCTAGCTCCTAATGTCAAATATATAGGATGCTATCGGGCTTCTAATTGGTTCAGGCTTCAGAATTAATCTTATATTAATTCTGAAATTAATACAATATCATATATTGCATAATTTGATAAGAAAATAATTAAATAAATATGATTTTTATTAAATCCATCTCACAGATTTAATTCACCTATTTATTTAATTTAAAATAAAGATAAGACGGAATTATATTTGATTTATTCTCATAAATCAAATTTGAGATATCTTATCAATTTGAATTTCAAATTCAAATAAATCATATCCATTTAAATTCAAATTCAAAAGTGATAGAAATTTAATTTATCCTTATAAATTAAATCTTACAAATATCTCTTATATTATATATATAATATATATATACAAATTTTTATATATATATAATATATAAATCCACCCTAGACTATTCATTGAATCTAGACATCTCTTAGATTCAATGAATCTGGACATCACAGCTCGAGTTGGGCTATTTTGTGTGGGACCCTGTAGGCCCATATGAAGTTGGCAGTGGGCCAGTTACTATACTAACCCACAAGTCGTAAGCAGCCTCTAGCAAGACATTACGACTACCCAAAACATATTATGATCGATGAACGATGTTACCTTTCATACAACCATATCACGTCCATTTTGTCACACGATATTTCGGTCATGGATGAGGCATGGTGAACGTCATCCTCCTATTCCTGACCGTTACTTTCTCGATCCCTGAGTAGTCTGACGATAGAAATGGAACTACCCTTCCATTACAGTATGGCCATACATTTCTCAGACTCACTCATCGAGGGGCCAAGTAATATCTCTCTACGAATGTGAGGGACAAATTCCATCTTGACCATTCACATTCCTCTGCATGAAAAACCACTGAGCCCAAATATAGCCTTTATGATCACTCGGTCAAAAGTGACTTTGACTAGGTCAAAGCTGAGCGTTTGTCATGTAGGAATCCATGATGATCTCATGTCAAAGGGCATAGTGACATGGCTTGTATATGAGAGAAGCTTATGACTTAACCCATGCAGCTCTCTCATAACGGGTCGGTCCAACACCTTGTACTCTTACATGTGCCTATGACTTTGATTTATATCTCTATATATCTTCAAAGTCATACTGGTCTTATTTCATCTCTGCTCCCGCATAGATGACCGACCAGGGACATTTAGGATAAGATCATAAGTTATCCAAGGATGGTTATCACAGTAAACATGCAAATAATGTGATAACATTATTAAGAAATTCATAAAACAATAATGTTTATAAGACAATGATTGGCCCCTAGGGCACAATTTCCAACAGAATTCACACTCCTTAGGATTTAATTCAATTAGGAATTTAGTATATAAATTTTTTTCCTTGTCGTATCAATAAGGTCATGAAATTTCAATTTATTTATCTTTTATTTTACAGCTAATGGATTTACCTGAACCGATACACGATTTTCTTTTAATCTTTCTGGGATCAGGTCTTGTATTAGGAAGTCTAGGAGTGGGATTTAATTCAATTTTTCTACTTTTTCGTTGGGGCTGGCTCTTATTTGTATATCTTTATTCTATATTTTATCAAACTCCCATTTTGTAGTTGTAGCCCAACTACTTATTTACGTAAGAGCTATAAATATTTTAATCATATTTACTGTGATGTTCATAAATGGTTCAGAATATTACATAGATTTTCATCTTTGGACCGTTGGGGATGGAGTTACTTTGGTGGTTTATAGAAGTATTTTTGTTTATATAATTCTTTTGAACGTTAAGTCTTCTGTTACACAACTCTAATTCTTGTTTATATAATTCAGTTCTTTGCCCTGAGTTGAGTTTTCTTGGATTGCTCATATTCCAAGTGTAAGTGACTTTTAAGATACCAAATGTTAGCGACATTTCAGGTATCAGCTGAGTAGAAACTAATAGTACCTTAGACAATTTTAATGCTAATCAAAATCAAATGCATTTTTCAAATTAAATTTATGCAAGTGAAAACATGAGTATTTTCATAATCAAGTGTATGCAATTTTTGTAGAGATCAAAACATTTGATGCATGAATTTGAAATCCAAGAAAACTAACTTTTGGATTATGCTTTTCAAAACAAATTCAAAGAAAAAACTGCATAATTTTACTTTTCGTCCATTTAGCAATCTCAAAATATTTTGAAAACCTTTAAAGAATTATTGCTAATGGAATGCAACAAGGAACAAGTATTTATTACCCAAATATGAATTCATTTAATAAGCACAAGATTAGGTAGGAATAGATTTCACCATCATCACTCTTGTTCCAATGTCTACTTGATTTCTGTGTGTTGCTTACTGATTCTTCAAGTTTGTGAGATTCAGCACTAGAATAAAAAATCTGCTTTATCAAGATTTGAATTTGTCTCTGTTAGCCATATTTTGACATGCAACTTTCTCTAAATTTCTTTCCAACAATATAAATCTTTTTCTTCCATGGTATCCTATGCTTGGATCCGTCAAAGTTTGGTTGTAGGAAACACTATACTATTCACATGCTCAGAGAATATGAACAATTTAGAACAATTGAGCATAGTGAAGTAAATATGTTTTTATGCATAAAAAGATATATTTTCTTTTTAGTTTATGTATGCACAAATAATTGAGTTATTGAATATTGTAATTCTTCAAGTTTTCGCAGAAGTAAATAAAAAAATTAAAGCAATTGCAATGTTCATTTTTAAGATTACAGATATAAACCTCAAATAATTGTTAAACATGCTAATGCAGAAGGTTTATCATTGTACCTTTACCTTAGGTGCATGGAGGTTGCCTTTGCATACCCATTGCATCTTTGAATATCTTCTGATAGATACTTGCAATGGTTTCTCAACTATTATGAACTTTGATGCTTGAGAGATCCTCCTTATTTTGTTCTCCTCAAGGTAATTGCATAGTACACTATGATTGTCTATTTTTGAGGTAGAACACACTCCTTGATCCTTTCTCCATTGCTTCTTATAAATAGACATTGAGGTTACAACAATGGATTCTTTACGAGTTCTCCTAAGTGATATGGTTTTCACTGATGCATGAGAGACTCTTGGATGCCCCTTTTTCAATGTATCATGTCTATTCCTCTTAATGTTATCCTGCACATTTAAAGTACTAGGAGGACATTTTGGTAACCATTTGACTTTGGGTCTTTGAGCATTAGTTTTGGACCTTGATTGTCCTTAGGAACTCAAATCATATTTCTCAAATTAGAATTTCTTCTAATATAGCATGTGTGAGAAATGTGACCTAGTTTACCATAATAATTGCAGATAATTGGGTGATAAACTTTATAATCATATTTGCAAGTATTGTGTTAGTCGAGTGGAAGTAGTTTATAATCATTGTGCAAAGTCTTTTTCTTCCTATTGATAACATCATTAGATTCTGAATGTAAAATATTTTTGCTTTTCAAAATAGATTCAATGATTAGTTAAAAAATCATATCATGAAAATTTTTAAAATCATTTTTCTTAAATCTAAAAGAGGAATTGAGATTGTTTACCATTGATGCATTTTGAGCTCTGAATAATGATTCAGCATATTCATGCACGTTGAGCTCTTATTGATTCTCTTCTTTCTCTTATTGTTTTGTGTTGGTCAATTCATAGAAGTCTATTTGGATTTCTCCTTCAATGGCCTCTGCATCTATTTCTTTATCGTCAGTACATATGTAACTTTCTGATTCTGATGAACTGTTAGTACTTTCAACATCAACACAAAGGTAAGAGGAATAGGAAGATTCAAGCGTATGAAAAATATCTCTGACATTAGAGCAAACTGATTTTTTGATAATTATTTTTATTTACGGCACAATGAATAAGTTCAAAGCTATAATATTCAAAGAAAATATTTTCTTTACATAATTAGTCCAATCCTTTTTTGGTTTGAAATCAATGTCATTTGAAAGGATTTCCCCAATATCATAATCAAGAGTTTTAAAAAATATAATCATTCGACGTTTCCAATACAAAATTTTTAAAAACAAGAGGAATGATAATATCAAAACCTTCATAAAGTATTTCACAATCAAATTCAGCCATGATCTTTGCACTTGAGATCGTTAGATCCTTTAAACAAGTTACCTACATTGATACCAAATGTTAGGATAGGCTGGATCACCCAAGAGGGGTGAATGAGGTGTTTGTGGGATTTGAAAAATTTTGTCAAAACTTTTTTAAAATTCTTTTGCAATATGATCAGTGAAATAGATAAGCTTGAAAACTTTGATCAGATAATTGAAATGAGTTACTAGAAATATAAAGAGTTAAGGATGAGAAAAATCACAGAATAATTATCATGGTTCGGACCTTCCTTGACCTATGTCTAGTCCTCAGCTCCTCACTGAGATTTATAATCCACTATCTCCCCAAGATTATAATAGGCCCTTGGTATCATTTACAGTCTCAATTTTAACGGTTAATTGAGAACCTCCTTAACATGAGGTAACACCACTCTCTAGTGGCAACACTCCCCCGTATAGAGACAAGAGCAAATCCCCACATTGAATCCTCGATTCCAAGGTTTGCTCTCATATTTGGATAAGGATGATGAAATATAAAATTCTCTTACATAGAGTAAATGATACATTGTAGTATATGATATTTTTTTCTCAAGATATGATGATTGTACATAATGAAGAACAAATAGTTGGAGGCTTTTTTAGTCTAACGATGCTTTGATATTTTGATGATGCATTCATATCTCATATCTCTCCTGTTTAATTTTGAATGCTCTTCTATTTATATATGAAGTTGATATTTTTACCATTGAGCATAATCTCTTTCTCCATTGAGCTTTTCTTCTTCCTTTGAAAATATGACCGTTGGAACTAGCTGTAGAAGCTTTTGGCACAAAGTGCCTTTTTACTATTGAGAGTTCGTTAGCTTTAATCTATGTCTAATCTCATTCTAATCACGTCTTTAGATACCTTAAATTAAGTTTGACACATCAAGAGAAGTTCTGGCAATAATCGTTCAGCAATTGGCTTTCTTCCATCTTCTGATTATCTTTGAGTTCAAGAACAATGGTCATATTTCAATTATCATAACTTCCTCTATTTAACTCCAAACATAGAAAATGACCTATCCCCAAAAATCTCTCCGTGTCTGCTTTCTAATGAGCCAATTTTGACTCCAAAATTAATTGTAGATAGAAAGATATGGACAATTTAGTGAGTAACGGTTATGGCTAAAGTGTTAATCCTATGTTCCATATTTTCAATGGCATATCTCCCTCATATAAGACTCTTTGATGATGAAATTGGTGTCATTGAATCACATTCTGAGTCTAGTTTCATATGAATCAAGTTTCACCTCAATTGAAAGTAGATCTTGAGATATAATTAAAATACTCAACCTATATCGACACAGAGCAGAACTGAATAGTGAAAATGAAGAGATTAATCGATTAATTGTTCATCAAAATAGACATATTTGATTTGATTTATCGATCATCATCTTCTCCCTTTGCTATTCCTTCACTCCTTCATTTAGTCGATCAAGAGTTCGATTAATTTCTGATTCTTGGACTTGATTAGTCGAATTCATAGTCGATTAATTTCTTATTCTTCTAATGTCTTCGTTACAGTTCCTCCATATTAATCGAATCCAAATTCAATTAATTGTGATTAATCGAATTGGAGTTCGATTAATGTTCAATTTCCACACTAAAAAATATACTATATTAATCGATTAATTATCATTAATTCGATCAATATATAAATAGAAAAAAGAGCATCACATTGATCAAAGTGTTCAACCATATTCAATATAAAATGATATAATAAGTTTCTCAAAAGATTATAAAGAAGAATGATGAGAAAAAAAAGCATACTTTAGATTTGAATCAAACATATAGCTCAAAGAGAAGTGCAAGTAGTTTCAGTGTGAATAGAGAAGTGTCATAGAAATATTTAAAATTAATCGAACAACTCATCTATTAATATAAATTAATCGAATCCTTAATCGATTAACGTCTCTGGAGGAATTGACACATAAAGGTTTTCAAAACATATTAATCGAACAATCAATGGATTAATGTATATTAATCAATTAACCAATCGATTAATGAAAATGATTTTAACTTACAGAAAATAGTTCTGAATACATTAATCAAACAATCAATCGATTAATGTATATTAATCAATTCACTAATGCATTAATTTATATTAATCTATTACCTAATCAATTAATTTAGTAAATCATTAAAACAACAGTATTGACACAGAAGCAACTGGAATCACGTTTGGTGTAATCAAAATATGTAATTAACCAATCTTGTATTAAAAATAATTTGTACAAGAACTTGAATCAGATGGTGCTCTAAATAAATCAAGTGTGAATGCAATGCCTGAACTTCAAACGCATTGTGATAAGCTTCATTTTCTCCCCTATTTGCTAAAGATTTAAAATTATTTTCTTAAAGGTATTATAAAACCATTAAAGACTTCATTTGATATTTTAACATTACTGAAAACTTTTTGCCATTTGTCATCATCAAAACATACTTTCCAGGAGGGTGGTCGAACTTTTGTGGCTTGGAAGAATTATCTTCATGTTACTGTCATTGACCTTTTCCCAATCTTTGTCACTGTTTTATCAATAGTAATGGAAATTTGCCTTCCTATTATATCTCCTTTGTTTATGGTTCCCTTGTTGCTAATAATAAACCCATTTTTTGGAACTTGATTAAATCAATAGGAGATAAGATAAACTTGCCTTGGCTGCTAATAGGTGATTTCAATAAGATATTATCCTTGAAAGACAAATATGGAAATATTGGTTCTTCTACCAATATTGCCAAATTCAAGGAATGTTTGGATTATTAAAATCTCATTCAAATAACCCAGCATGGTCCCACTTTTACATGGTCAAATTGTAACACCTTACTTACGTACATCTTAGGGACCATTCAGTAGCATCTAGAACCACTTAAGCATCTATTGAAGTTCAATTACAAAATATGGAATTTCACTCTTCATGGGTATTGTTCATAATGTAATTCCAAATAAGGCTATGAACTTCAAAAAAATCATAATTAATTCTAGAAAAATTAAAATGAGGTGGTTCAAAAGGTTACTCGAAGATAACATATTGAAATTTAAGGGAAAAAAGTTTTTGATCAAATTCTCAGCCAATCAGTATAGTTGAATCATCAAATATTACTATTTATTTGTTAAAAAATTCTGAAAACAGATTATGGTCCCTGACTTTGGAAAATTCATTCTCTTTGTACAGATATCAAAATAAGGCATTCTTAGTCTCAAGATGAAGCTTGACATGTTAAATAAGTGTCTGCAAAATTTTATACATTTATTCCATCATTTACTACTTTTATAAGTAGCAAAAATTGTACTACTTTTAAGCATACATTGTACATTAGAATCCTAAATACACTTATAACAAATTCATATTTCATCATACAATCCAATCCTTAACTTCTCTTCATTCTTCCTTATCTTCTTTCATCATACATGAACCTGTTGGGATTGGAATTACATGAACGGGTGCAATTTCTGGGGAAATCTCAGTAGCAAACGGTACTAAACAATGTATGCATCAATGTAAATACTTGTGCTTGCTTATGAAAGTGTTAACATGGTGTAATGTGCATGCTTCCATGTAACATATGAAATACAATTAGCCAAAGTAATCATAGAAATAGAGCTTCAATCATATACACATATGCAACACAATTCAACATAGCCAAAGCACAACCAAGCATAACATCCAATACATACAAGTTTAGGAAAATCTACTACCTTATTGCTTTACTTTCTTTTATTCTTTTCCTTGTCCTCTTTCCTTGCTGTGTGGCTGCCTTCTTGAGTCCACAAAATAAAGCCTAAACATCACATATTCATTCATTCATTATCATCCATTTCAATTGGCATATAAGGACATTGAACTTAATCAATTAACCCCTATCTTTCTTAATTTGTGGTTAACTGTCTTGTCCTTTGAACTAATTTGTTCCTTGACTTTACCCAACACAATTTCACCTTTTGAATCCATTTATGATTTTAGAATCATGAAATTCCAATCACTGTTCATGCGTGTGAACAGTAACAGAGGAGACTTTGCAAATTATAACTTCCAATTCCAATGCTTCCAAGGTTTCAAACCTATCCAAACCTACACAAAATCATCATATAAATTCAATGGAAATATTAGAACATTGAAATTCCATCTCCCTCTGTCCAAAACAGCCTTGGCTAAAAGGCCTCACAAAATGGAAAAATGTAAACTGCGCAATTAATTTAAGCAACAACTATCAATCTAAGCTTGTCTAAGCCTTAATTTCATGTCTCTCACTTCAATTTCTTCTTTTTGCAATATTCTATAGTTCTGGACAGCAGCAAAACATAGGAAATATCTCACTTTTCTTCCATGAAAACTCTAAGTTCAAGCCCCCAAATTAAAGGAAAATAAGTTATGATAGATTACTTACCTTAAACCCTAGCTAGCTTAAACTTTGGCACCTTGAACCTCTCTTGTCTTGTCTTGGCTTTTCACTTGGGCAGCACTTCCCCAATGCTCCTCTATCTTGACACAAAGTGAAGAGAAAGGGAGTGTATTTATAGACTTGAAGACATGGAAATGAATGGCCAAGATCACTTTGTGCACTATCTAATCTAATGGCTCACATTTGCTCTTGGATTAAGCTTACCCTAGAAGCCAAAAGGTGACATCATCAAGGACATGTTTGGCCCAAAGTGGAGGAAAAGAAGAGTCTAGATAAATTTTAGTCCAATCCAGTCCTGGCTCAAGCCAATTTCCAAAAAATCAGATTATTTTCTAAATCTAATTTTTCTGAGATTCCATAATATATTTTTTGATCTTAAATCCAGTATCCAGATTTTTCCTATCATTGACGCTCTTGGACTGGGTCTAAACTTAATTACTGATCCCTTGTCAAATTACCAAAATGCCCTTGGTTCTTCTTTATTTGCTTTAATAACTCTAGGGACATTATCGTCTTTTCAAACATTACCAGAGTATTCCCTGACCTTGGTCAACTATTATGGGAACCCTTCTTGACTGTTTTACCTTTGTAAAATGACCAAATTGCCCTCCATTCATCTCTTGCTCAATGGCATAACATAGTGGCATACTTAGTGGCATTTTTGTAATTTTATATTTTTAGGGTCTTTATAAACACTGGCCCATATACTTATGTGAAAATATTATTGCACCTATAAGGCGCATTTTGGGCCTTCTACTTGTTCCATTGCTTTCATGGGCTTAACTCTGAAGAATTTCCCCGAAAAGTATTTATCGGGTGTTTTATTCCACTATGAATTCCATCATAAATTCTACATAACTCATTTTTTAGTTCTGTCAGTTTCATAAATTCTTATATTAATTATAAGAATTTACTATAAAATTTTATCTAATCCTGAGGACTGGAAGATACTGTACTAATTGCCTAATCTTCAAAAATTTATATCAATTTGTCGGGAGCTCAAATCAAAATTCCATGTTGGGTTAAACTTATCAGAATAATTTTTTCTATTTATTGGTAAAATTTGGGGCCAAACAATTTTTGGGTATTTTTTGCTTTTTCTGGCTCAACTTTCCATAATTGTCATTTTGCCCCTAAACTTTTGAAAATTACACTTCAGGCCCTCAACTTTTCATAATTACACTTAATGGCCTAAAGCTTATGTCTACTTCCATTTTACACCATGGAACTTTTAGGGTTTTTCACTTTAGGCCCTCTCCTTTATACCTTTGTCTAATCATTATTTTTCCTATCTATTTATCATCACAATCCTTTCTAAACCTCTTTCCTCTATCAGTCTTCTACAGATAGGAAAAAATTTGGATGTGACATTTTCACCCCTTTAAAATAAATTTCATCCCTAAAATTTACTTACTACCTTAGTCAACTAGCTACCTTAGATATATCTTCTCTCTATATTCTTTTCTACTCCATGACTAAGGATTGGGGTATCTATTTCTAATTGTAACATCTGACGAAGTGTTCTCATCATCTATAGAAGCTTCATATCTTTCCCATCATTACTCTTCTTTTCTGAATCAACTCAATCAGAGTTGAACTCTATTTCATTCTATTACTTACTTAATTGCTATACGTCTATACGTTTATGGATGACTTACTATACTAGACTTGTGAGTGGTGTCCATTTCTTTCATATCAAACTCTCTCAAATATTACTGTATTCTGGAGTTTCCGTCAACTACTCATCATACTTTTTAGTGCATATCTCTTATTACTTATCTTAGTATCTAGCATAGTTTCTTAACATCCGCAAAGCTTCAACTCTTGTTTTCATATCATCGTACTTCTTTTTCCTTAGAAACTCTATCACTCTACTATTTGCTCTTATCGTTTTTAATAATTCAGCACAGTATAGAGGGAGGACTTATGTACTTATTCTTTCTTTGCTTTATTTCTGAGTAGAAGTTTATACTCTAACATGTATAATGCCTGGCCAACATATTGCAGGTCTGTGTACCTACTTATGAATGATTAGCTCTAACATTGGAGCTTAAACATTTCTTCCATTATTATGCATAGCTATAACATCCGGAGCTTTAGCATATTTTCAAAAATGCAACATAGTATTTGGCATTTAATACAAGGAGTGTAAGTTCTTACTCACTACTATCTTATTATCATTTTATTCAATCATTCTATCCCTTCTAGAGAGAGTCTCTCTATCTGTTTACAAAATTAGCTACAAAGCCACTTCTTATTATATTTCTCAATAGATATTTCTCATTATGTATCACATTACATGTTTCTAATAGTGTATCTCATTACGTGCTTCTCACCCCATATCATGGCGTATCTTGCCGTATCTGACTGTATCATGATATATCTTGCCTTATCATGACGTATCTTGAGATACCATAAGTCTAACATTATCTTTAACTTATAACTTTGCTGGTTTTTGAGGAGAATTTTCTAAGGAAGATCTTGCTCTTAAGCCTTTCTAACTTCCTCCTGATATAAAATTGTAATCTGAATCATTCCTTCAAATCCACTCTATTTGAACTTGACATAAGGGTTTTAGTCCCTTACCATTCATAACCCTTTCTAACTTTTCATAACTCTTTCTATCATTTTACACTTTTTAGGGACTACCTATCATAATTAAAATGTTTTTAAGCTAACTATTTCTTTCTCTCGTCACAGTTCCTCTATTTGGAACTAGTACAAGTACTTTTAGTATCCCTTACTTTACTTTTCACTAGGCACTTATGTCAATTAACACTATTTTCTTAGTGTATTATAAGATCTTCTAATCTTGTGTCTCAACACTGCACTTCCCAGTGGTTACCCATCGTTAAACTTCTTTGACTTGAGCATGCTTAACTGGAATGTACGTACTGATAAAAATCTAAAGCACTGGTTCTAATAGGCTCCTACACTGGTACTTTACTATCTTAGACTTTCTCATACTGCCTCTCTTGGGTCTATCTTACTCTTATTCTCATTTTCTTTAGCCTTATCTTAGGGATCTCTCTATTCTTACTTGACCCCTTCTCTTATCTCATGACATCTTCTTCTTCTCTTCCTTAGGCATATTACCTATAGATTTATAAATAACTGGTACTCATGACTGAAAACTTTAACTTTGTTAATTTTAATTCTTTCTTTGTGTAAGAAGATTCTCAGTTCAATCCATAATAATAAGGCTATTTAAAATTAACATCGTGGGTACTCTCTCTATTATGAGTAAACTAACTTTTAAGGCTTCCCTATCTTAACTTTGCCCTTGGTAATCGTCTTTCCAAAGAAATACTGTACTTATGGCTCATTCTACTACGACCCTCAGGATCTACTGTGATCAACTATAAACCTCTTCAAGATCTAAATGTGACCTTGGAATTCTATTCTCTGTGAGCCATGCTAGGATCTAGCTGCGACCCTCCAGAATTTATCGCGATTCTATTATACTGTATCCTTATCTCTGGAAGACCTAAAACCAACGTACTAAGTTACAAGGTTAGTCATTTCCACTTAATTGGTAACTCAACTGATAATTTCCCTAAGACTAATCACAGAAGCCAATATTATCTATTAAGACTTTACTCATTTCCTCTATCACTTAGGAATTTCTCATATCATTCTCATCTTTCATAACTTTGCTATATACAATACTACAGAAAGCTACATAGGCTCTATCATGCAAGTAACTGTTATAATCTGAACATCTCATCTGGTGGACATGGCTCTAACATAAGTTGCATTGTCCATTCTCGTGGCTCTATCTCAAGAGTGATCTGACTTTTCGCAAAACCAATCTAGCTCCATTGTGAGAACATTAACTTTTATTACATAAATGCTGCTCTGTCTCAAAGCTGTAACATCTTTCATAATCATGTCTCATTTCATTTCATGTTCATGGAACATCATTCATGTATCTCATCCGTACTGAAGGGATATATCTTGAGTATTGTAATCATATATGTATATAGGTTTGCCGCTAGCATCAATCTCTAATCTCGTTCTTTGTCTAATTGACTATCTTTGTCTGGTCGTAAACTCTCATTCTAATCTTTGGGGATTAACTGGGCTAACTATCTCATTTATCACTTTTCTATTACTTTATAATTACCAAGTTAAATTATTCAATTGCATGTCGTATGGTATGGGAGCAACATAACTTTCTTATCATATATACTCTACCCTGCATATAATGCGAAAGGGGAGTATTCATTCATCATAGCATACTCTAAAGTGCATAATGTGCAAGGAGATGCAATCATTTAAGCATACTCTAACATGCGTGTCATCATATGAAAACTACAAGGAGATGAACTGTTCATCATAACTTATGGAAACATAAGCCATATCATCATCATATAATTTGCTTAACCATCTATCATACGCACACTACAATTAAACAATTAACTAGGTAAACTTTAAAGAATTATTTCCTTTATCACATTATCTACAAATCTTGATCATTCATTTAGGAACTTGATATAACTACTTATCTAACTTAGGTTGCCACATTACCCTCTTGTTATGGTATAGGCTCAACCTTTCATTACTCTATCTGACTCTTGATTATTACTTTTTCTTAAATAAGGGCATCTCTTTATCTTTTAAACTGTGGCTACCTTTCTCTCTTTGTGGACATCATAAACTTCTTTTTCTAATCTTGCATACATCTACCGCTTTGTTGAACTGCTGTAATTACCTGAGAAAAATTCTTTCTTTGTAACATGGAATTTAATCCATGAATTTACTTCTCAGTCATTCAACTCTCACTGTTCATGTGAATGAACTTAGCTAGGTATTCATCAAAGGGTTTCTTTTTCCCTGCTTTAACACTTAGCCTCACGCTCATCTCTATCAATAACTGAGAGGAATGCTTCTCGTAAAATAATTCGAGCAAAACTTCTCAAGTGAGCAGAACAATCTCTATCTCTATTGAGTAACTTCCGTATCTCTCTACTCTTTCTGTCTATATATCAGTCTCAGTCTATTCTTGACCAAGTTGTGGTTCCTTATTTTAATTTTATCCTGAAGAACTTGAGTCACATGGATCTCATTCATCATCTACTACTACTATTTCTTCTCTCTAGGGTTCTCTACTCTAGGCCTGCTAGTTTACTATTTCTTCTTGAAGGAGTTCCTCTGTTTTGAGAACATTAGCTCTCTATCTATTAACCATTATGTCTCTAACCTTATGCCATGTGCTAGCCTCATTCCTAGAGAAGTCTCAATCTAATTTCTGATTATTCTATTCAGTACAGACTAGCTGAACTAAGTCTTTCATAATGTAGATCTATTCTTGATGGATATACTGAGGATCTACCTCTAAATATTTTCTTAAAATGATCTTCTGTATCTCAATACCTCATATTGTCTGGCTTGCTCGTTCCTTATATCACTCCTCTCTAGCTGGTAAACTTCATCGAGGTTGGCACCTTCATTCTCATCATTGCTATAACATCAGGTCTTTGTGTATCCCAGTTGTGACTTGAGTAGGAGCTAGTCGTGACTCACATTCTCTGTGAACTTTCATCGCGACAATCTTACTTGACTCGTCATGACCAGATAACTCTATGCTCTTATATCATGACCAAAGATCTTATCCCGTCGCGACCAGATTATTCTGTATGCTTCTGTCACAGCTAATGGTCTTCACTTGTCACAAACAAAACACCTCTATGAATATTTGTCTCGACCTAAGTTCTATGTGACAACTAGTCATAACCTTAATACCTTCATGTCGCGACTTGGACATAGTTTTCTCTAAACATTCTTTTCTAATATTCTTTGTCCAGTCTCTACTCTAGCAATAGTTAATTCTTGTTCTTGACTTTGATGAGCTTGAGTCACCTAAAACTCATCCATATCTATCTACCATAATTAAATTAAATAGGGAACATATCCACATAGTTGTTCAACCAACTATCATTTTATTACATCGCATCAAAACTCATATTTCATGTCATCACATTATTTGTACATACATGTCAACTACATATACGGGGTATGTCATTACTATTATACATCTATATAATTACTTTACTTTACACTATTTACATATTTACATTAACCCTAAACTCTATTTAAATTCTTTCCTAAGGGACAGTAAACTGCAAGTAGTTCTACAAACATAAATGCCACCCCTGTATATCAATTGGTCGACTATTCGCCAAAAACTCACTTAGCCCTACATGCCATGTAGGGGTATATGGTAGTATCTGACTTACTACCATCTCATGCTAGTCTTCTAAAATGTAAACTTAATCCAGATCCATGCCCTCCATTGAATATTTGTCTATCATCCCTGCTACAACATTAAGAAAATGCAAGTCGACTACTACTCTTGATCTCACTTTTCTTCTATTAAAACCCTAAGTTCAAGCCCCCAAATTAAAGAAAAATAAGCTAGGATAGATTACTTACCTTAATCCCTAGCTAGCTTGAACTTTGGTACCTTGAACCTCTCTTGTCTTGACTTGACTTTTCACTTGGAGCTAAACCATTTTTGGGCATTTTTGTTCCTTTTCTGGCTCAATTTTATATAATTACCATTTTGCCCCTAAACTTTTGAAATTACACTTCTTGCCCTCAACTTTTCATAATTACACTTAATGGCCTAATGCTTATGTCTACTACCATTTTGCCCCTAAACTTTTAAAATTACACTTCTTGCCCTCAACTTTTCATAATTACACTTAATGGCCTAATGCTTATGTCTACTACCATTTTGCCCCTAAACTTTTGAAATTACACTTCTTGCCCTCAACTTTTCATAATTACACTTAATGGCCTATTGCTTATGTCTACTTCCATTTTGTACCATGGAACTTTTAGGGTTTTCACTTTAGTCCCTCTCCTTTATACCTTTGTCTAATCATTATTTTTCCTCTCTATTGATAATCACAATCCTTTCGAAACCTCTTTCCTCTATCAGTCTTATACAAATAGGGAAAAATTAGGATGTGAGACTAACAATAAGAAGGGCCTCTCTCATGTACTTGTAAGGATTGATATAGCTTTTTGTAACCTTGACTAGTTAACTATTTTCCCTTCCTCTCTTGTTACAACTTTACCCCTTACATCTCTGACCCTTACCCTATTTTGTTATGTACTATGGCTTACTTTGAAAGGAATAAACAAAGAAGATTTGAAAACTATTGGTATCATTTTAGAGAGTGTGATCAAATTATTGAGAACTCTTGGACTCAATATGGACCTAGGTCTCCTTCTTTTAAAGTTTATGCAAAGCAGTATAAAACTTTGAAAGCTCTCTCTATTTTGAGCACATATTCTATTGGCAATCTTTCACTGAAAGTTGTTGTGACTGAAAAGGAATAAGCTTCAATCTCTAACTCTATTTCCATCAGAACTTTTCCTAACCTTGAATCATCATCAAAGTTTTTGGAAGAAAAATATCACTCTGATTTTCTCTATGACTGTGAAGCAAGCTTCTGGGAACAAAGAGCAAAGCTAAATTGGTTCTGTCAAGGTGAAAGAAATCTAAGTATTGTCCAGCAGTGGTTAACAAAATAATGTCCACCAATTTCATTTGAAGTCTTCTCAAGCTTGATGGACAATGGATTGATAATGAGTCTAAACTTTTAGAACTACAAATATTGATGTCTAGAAAAGGAGAAACTACTACATGTAAAGTTGTAAAGTTGAAGCAATATCCAACAAACTAAAGGAGAAACTATTAATATTAATGTCTAGAAAAGGGTAATTAAGGTATTTTAGAGGAAAGAGAGAAAGAAAGGTTTGGAAAGTTTGTGGGATTGTTTGTATCACTCAAATGCAGAGAGCTGTGACTAATTTCTTTAATTTGTGAAGGATTTTGTGACTAAATAACATTAAACTATAGGCAATTTTGATCATTCTATCTATTCTGGGGAATGGTATATTTTTTTATTCTAGGAGCAGAGTGGTTAGAAATTAGAATCCTTGGTGAGATTATGGTGAGTTGAGTTCTATTTAAAATCCATGGTCGTAAAATTCTTTGGAGTAGCAAAGCTCAAAGTGCCACATCCCAATTTTTAGTTAGAAGCCCAAAAAGTAGCCTAACGTAGTAGGCTACCAGGCCCTTTTGAGCAAAAGTCCTAGAAACCTATAGAGGGTAAACTATAAATAAAGCAAATATATGGACTAAAGTGCAAATAGAGAAATTTCTTGGGGTAAATATATAAATAAAGTTAGGTACTCCAGAAGAATCTCAAGGGCTCATAAAGAGAAAATATGATAGTTACAAGCCTAAGGCTGAGGTAGAGGCCTCAAAGTGATGATTTATGAGGTTGAGCTCGAGCAGGGGCAAAACGATAATTTTAGGAAGTTCTAGGCCAAAAGGGGTAGCTGAATATAAAAAGTACAAAAATTTTAGAAAATAGGAAATGTAGGCATAGAGGCTTTTTATGAGTATAAATGACATAAATACCCCTAAAATAACTTTAATGGAATTTTCAGTATAATGGCTCAGTTTGAGGTATTTATCTAGATATAATTATTTGAGCCATGAAGAGGCATGAAAAATGTACGTAAAAATAGGAAATAAATAGTTAAGAGACTAAAGAAGTTAATTAAATTAGTCTCATTTCAAAGTTAAAAGTGTGAGCTTAAAAAATACTGGAAGGTCAGAATGTCAGTAAGTGGCATTTTACGCGAAATTCAGAAAGAAATAGTTAAAGGAAGAGTTATAGCCCAAAAAAATCATAGAATTTTTCTATAATTAAATGAAGATTATGTAGTGGACAAAAGAATTTTCTGAGCTTCAGAAGGCCCTTAAGAAATCTAAACAAATGTGAGCCAAGTAAAGTAGAGACAGGTGACATAATCTAATTGGTCAAGAAAAATCAAGTGCCAAGATTTAATCTCATCTTCCTTCTTCTTTTGAATTTTTGCCACATGAGCTTGGGGATGTCATGAGGATGATGTAAGAGGAGGAGAAGATGATCCAAGATGGGCATGTGGATGCAATCTTGACCATCCATTTAATCTTATAAATTCTTGCAACTTGGAGGGCATTTTAGCCAGTTGAGAAATATAAATACCCCTCCCCTCAAGTGCATATCTAGGTGAAAAAAATTGAAGGGAAATTCTACAAAAATTTAGAGAGGAGAGAGAAAGAGGAGATAGCCACGGATTAGAGAGAGAAAGATCAAGATTCAAGCTTTAATCAAGGTAAAATTACCAATCTAGCTCTTGATTTTCTAGTAGTATATGTTCTTGTTCTTGGGTAGAAATTTTCATGGATTTAGAATATTGAACTCTTGTGATTACTACTGATTGAATCTGAATTTTCAGAGAGAGATAAGGATGATATAGTGACATGTTTAAAATGATAGAAATGAGTAGGATTCAAGTGGTTCAGCTTATTGTTGTTTGAATTTCTTGATTTGGTTGCTAGAGGAGTGCCACAGCCTTGACTGGTTCTTGTTCCTAGGATGTGATTTTGATGATTATAAGGCTTCCAATAGGTTCTACACAAAAAAATCTGTTCAACTAAGTTGAGAAAATGAAGTTGGAAGCATTGGAATAAAAAGTAAAATTTTGGCACTAAGGAAAAGTAACCTCTCAACCAATCCAGTTTCTTGAAGAAGGAGTGTGAGTTTGATAAATTTAAGCTCATATTTTGATTCTTCATGCAAAATTGTGTTGGATTGGCTTATGAGAATAAATTTTAGAAAGCCATAACACTAACCCTAAAATCAAGAGAAAGATGTTAGTTCAAGTGAGCTAGTCTTAACTATGGTGTGTTCTTGGTCCTAATGAGTTGTATAATTAATGTGGTTGTATTTGTGACCTTGAGACATCTAAGAGGATGAATTGATGAGGTTGGCTGAGCTACTCATTGGTTAGGAAGCTTAGGGAGCAAGTTCAAGAACAAGAGAAAAGCTTATGTACAAGGTATTGAACTTACCTAACTTGTATGCTTGATATTTATACTTATGTGTGTTGATGTGTTGATTGGTTTGAGTAATTGTGTGAAGCATATATGAATAGTTGAAGCTATGTTTTTATGTATGTAATGGTCATATACATAATGCATAAAACATTGAGCATGCACATTGTTAGATTTAGTATGTTTTGATGATGTCAAAAGAAAATAAAATAATTAAGTTGGTTTATGATGTGAAAAGTGTTTTTGAAGTAATGAAAATATGTTTTTAATCAAATGAAATTAAAAGAAGAAGTTAATAGAGTTAATCGATTAATATAAATTAATTGATTAAATCATAGATTAATGTAAAGGCAGCAAGTTATTTTACAAAGGAAAATTAATTAATCAATTAGCTGTTCAATTAATGAGTAACCATTAATTGATTAAGTGTTCTATTAATGTCGAGAGCTTGGCTTCTAGAAGTTAGTTAATGAGCTAATAAATCGATTAGTTAATCGATTAATCTATTGAAAACAGATTTTCTCTTGAACAAAGATATTGTTATTAATTGATTGATTAATCGATTAATTTGCATTAATCTGTTAACTATTCAATTAATTTATGTTGAAAAATCTTCTATTTCAAATCTTCCAAACAAATTAATCTATTAGGAATTCAATTAACCGCAAAAACTTCACAAACTTCAAAGATATCTCTGTTTTAAGCTACAAACTGATTTCCTATTTCATATATTGATTCAAGTGATAACTTGCCTATGTTTCTCATTATTCTTCATGATCATTCTTTTGAGAAACTTATCTTTATAAGATTACATTATATATGGTTGAATAATCCATTCAGTATGATGCTTTATTTTATGTTTCACACGTTAATTCTAATTAATCAATTGGGTAATTGATTAATATAGAATAATCTTTGAAAACAAACTGAATCTTTATCTGATCTTGAAATGATTGGGCTATCAAATATTATTGAAATGATTGAGTACATATTATTCTCATATCATTCTTGTTGTGATTAATTCTAATTAAATTTAAATTCATCAATCCTCCCTTCACATATTTATAGACTAATGATTAAATCTTGAAGTATTTACAGGATCAATGTCAAGAGTTCAGATTCCGTTAAGATCAAAGCTAAACCTGATATTAGACCAAGATCAAAGCCAATGGACTTTCAACAACAAAAAGACAAAAGCTTCAACGGCTACAACGGCCAGTTCAACGGTCATATTTCTCACAGGAAGAAAACTCAATGGAAGAAAACCTTAACAGAAAAATTGCTCAACGATCATAAGATTAACTATAAATAGAAGAGCACTCAAAGTTAAGAGGTTGATGCCTATGGACAAAAAAGAGAACAATGACTGATGCATTCTATTGGAAATTGTGCCCTAGGGGCCAATCATTGTATTTTGAACATTGTTGATTTATGAATTTCTTAATTGTGTTATCACATTATTTGCATATTTAATATAATGACCATTCTTGGATAACTCATGATCATATCCTAAATGTCCCTGGTCGGTCATCTATGCTGGAGCAGAGATGAAATAAGACCAGTATAACTTTGAAGATGTATAGAGATATACATCAAAGTCATAGGCACATGTAAAAATATAAGGTGTTGGACCGACCCGCTATTAGAGAGCTACATGGGTTAAGTCATAAGCTTCTCTCATATACAAACCATGTCACTAAGCCCTTTGACCTGAGATCATCATGGATTCCTACATGAAAAACGCTTAGCTTTGACCTAGTCAAAAGTCACTTTTGACCGAGTGATTATAAAGACTATGTTCGGGCTTAGTGGTTTTTCATACGGAGGAATGTGGATGGTCAAGATAGAATTTGTTCCTCACATTCGTAGAGAGATATTACTGGGCCCCTCAATGAGTGAGTCTGAGAAATGTATGGCCATACTATAATGGAAAGGTAGTTCCATTTCTATAGTTAGACTACTCAAGGATCGAGAAAGTAACGGTCAGGAATAGGAAGATGATGTTCTCCATGCGTCATCCATGACCAAAATGTCGTGTCACAAAAGGTACGTGATATGGTTGTATGAAAGGTTACATCGTTCATCGATCCTCATATGATTTGGGTAGTCGTGATGTCTTGCTAGAGACCACTTGAAACACCCTTCCTTATATCTCTCAGAGTACTCTTGCTATAGCACTCTCAAAGTGGATTATATCTCTCTTGCCGAAAATCCTGGTAGAAAATAACTGTACTGATTCGGTAATTCCCCATGAGAACTACCATTCTACGTAAGTACCCAGGAAAGACTGGATGAACCGGCTAGGTCCACTCACTTCCAGCCTCCTTAGATAGCACCTACGTACACAATACTCTGTATAGTCTACCAGCACAACAGCATTTTCTAGCAAATATCTTTAAAATCTTAACCTTAAATATTGATCTTAAATCCTATCCTTACATATACTCAATTGGAATTATCTTAGATCATTGGAATACCTCTTAACCTTAAAAACATGAATTTCCAAGAGTTGGGCTTATGGGTACTGTTCACTGTCACTGTTCACTGGGCAATTCCAGATTACAGCCTAAATTTTGATAATTCATAATTAAATCTAGAAAAATCATATTGAGGTGATTCCAATTTCTAATGGAATATGTTTCATTTAAATTTGAGAGAAAAATATGAAAATAAGGCTTTCTTGTCCAGATCAAATCAGTTTATTCGTTGAACTTTACTATTCATTTGGTAAATCTCGAAGTTCCAGTTTCTTTTCCCCATTTTCAAAAATTCATTTATCCTTGTATACTTATCCAATTGAGTCTAATTACCTATGTATTTAAAGCTCAGAATGTTTACTTTAATCTTACCAAAAATCACGGAAAAACTCATTCATTTACTATATGAAATTAGCACATGAACTTCACTGCCTCTGAGTAGCCGTATTATCTTATTCCAGATTTTATCTCCCGACTTTGAAAAATCATAACAATTTGAATTCTTAACCAAATGAAGCATTCTTGGTTTCCATTTAAATATCTTGATCTTAGCTATGTTGATGAAAAATTTCATATGAAAACTCGTCGGATAAGTCGATCAAAATACCGATGGAAGTACACTACCTCAGATCAGATTTATGAGTAGCATGCATCATACACACCAAAACATCATCTTGTAATTAAAGTGCTCACTCTTTAAGTTATATACAGTCATCCATCAACATTTAACCTCTTTCCTTGAGAAGATCCAGCACCTAGAGCATAGTTATGGGGGGTGAGATTCGGGGGAATCTCAATAGCAAGTAATACAAACTATAAGGTTATGCATATTTGATTAAATGCCTAACATGTTATCATGCAATGGGAGCTAATTCATGCTTATACATAAGCAAACTCTAACATGCATATTGTCATGACATATATTGCAAGGAGTGGCACATACTCATAGCACATCATCATCATAAACATCATCACATAATATTCCATGCTCAACCAAACCTTCATGCATAACAAGTAAGCAAATCAATCAAAGCACATAAGTTTATAGTTAAGTATTCTTGCTACCTCTTGTAGATCCTTGTCCTTCCCTTCTAGCAATGGTCTTTCCTTGCCACAAATGTCAAAACCTAAACATTACAATATAATTACCAAATTATAACTCCATTCCAAACAAATTCCAAGTCTAGTTTCAATAAGCTCCCTTTTTCCAAAAATTCCCATTTTGGTTCCAATGCTTCCCATACTTGTTCCTCCACTGTACCCCCACACAAAATCTCATTTTAAGACCATTGGAAGCATCAAAATCATGAAATTCAAATCACTGTTCACACGAGTGAACAGTGACCGTGAGGAATTTTCAACATTATAACCTTTAATTCCAATGGTTTCCAAGGTTCAAAACCTTTCCAATCCTACACAAAATTATCATATAAACTCCATGGAAGCATTAAATCATTGAAATTCCATTTCCTTCTATCATGAACAGTGCAAACCGAAATGGTAAAGTCAAGAACATCAACTTACTTCATAACCAAGCATGTAACTAGCTTGTTTAAGCTTGTCTTAACTATCTATGACCTAAAACTCATGTTCCTTTCACATATACACAAAAATTCCAGCAGCATCTCCCCAAGATTTAAGCCTCAAAAACCACTTAAACTCAAGAACAAACCATAAGAACAAAAGGTAGAAGCAAGGAGACAACTTACCTTACTTGTTTCTTCAAGATCCTTGCTTCCTCCAAGCTTGAGAAATATTTTGCAAGAGCTTCCTTCCCCTTCTTGCTCATGGTTTTGGATTGCAAATGAGGGGGTATTTATAGCAAAAGTCTTGGGAAAATTGAAGGCCAAGATCACATTGGGAACTATTTGATTTAATGGTTAAAGGTTTGATCTTGAAATGTCTTTTCTCTTCATAATCATGGCCTTACCACCATGACATCACTAGCATGGCCTACTTGGAACACCTAACCTCCTCTTCTTGGCGCCATTTTTGAATCCTTGTGGGTCCCACCATGTGCAAACCCTAATTCTTACTTTATTCTCTTTTCTTTTTCTTTTTAAAATCTATAAATTATTCCTTATTGGGCTTGGGCTTCAAGATAACTTTTGAGACTTATTGGGCTGGCCTAGGGTAAAAATGTTGGGCCTCTTTTAGGTCCAATAGCTATTTGGCACAAATCCCAATGTACTTTCCTTATACCGATATCCTTAAATTATCCTGATCTCAGAATAAATGCTAAACACCTCCTTTAATTGTTCTAACATTTTTAGAAATTTATTCTAATATCAAATGAATTCTTTACAAAGTTTCATAATTTTCTGAGATCCAGAAGTCCTGATAAAATTTCATACGTTTCCTTTAACCTTTTATCGGTGTCCTTTTTCACTGTAAATTCCATAATTAATTCTATAGGACTCCTTTTTTACTTCTGTCAACTCCATAAAGTCTCATATAAATTATAATAATTTACTATCAAATTTCCTCTGATATCCATCCATTGTGTGAAATGACCAAAATGCCCTCCATTTACTTCTGGTTTCTTAGGGCATCATAGTGGCATTTTCGTAACTTTGCACTTTGGCTCTTAGACTTTCTTCCTATTCCAATTAATCCTTTTCTTTACATAAATATGACCATATTTTTTCCTAAAAATCTCATATATTTTATTCAACCTGTACATACAACGTAGTACAAAAATTAGGGACGTTACACCGCTCACGACTTGTGGGTCAGTATAGTAACTAGCCCACTGCTAACTTTATATGGGCCTACAGGGTCACACACAAAATAGCCTAACATAATCTATGATGTACAGATTCATTGAATCTAAGACATGTCCAGATTCAATGAATAATCTAGAGTGGATGTGTATATATATATTTATATATATAAATTTGCATATATATATTATATATAATATAAGAGATATTTTCGAGATTTAATTTATTAGAATAAATTAAATCTCTATCACTTTTGAATTTGAAATTAGAATTGATATGATATCTCAAATTTGATTTATGAGAATAAATCAAATATAATTTTGTCTTATCTTTATTTTAAATTAAATGAATACGTGAATTAAATCTGTGGGACAAATTTAATGTAAACTATATTTATTTAATTGGTTTCTTATCAAATTATGCAATATATATGATATTATATCAATTTCAGAATTAATATAAGATTAATTCTAAAATCTAATTCAGGGAGAACACCGATAGCATCCTATATATTTGACATTAGGGGCTAGGATTTTTGACGAGTGACAAGGAGAGTGCAAAAGGTTTGCAGATAAGAAACGGCCAAAATAGAGACGGTGATGACGGATTCTTGAGAAAGCTCTAGAGGGATAAGAGGTGCTAGCACGTCGTTCGTGATTGGAACGCTGTTCGTGTGGATACCGGTAGAGGAAGTTGATCTGAGTCATCGACTTCTCACGATCGAGAAGAGACTACTAGACATCTTGAATGTCTGAAGATCGAAAAAAGACTTCCAGTCGCGATTATAAGCTGAGGAGGTCGTGACTGACAACTCCATAGAGGACAGGTCGCGACTAGAAGCTGAGGAGGTCACGACTGACAACTCCAGAGACGACAGGTCGCTACTAGAAGTTGAGGAGGTCCCGACTGATAACTCCAGAGATGACAGGTCGCGACTAGAAGCTGAGGAGGTCGCGACTGAAAACTCTAGAGACAACAAGTTGCGACGAGTGGATACTGAGGTCTCAACTATAATTCAAATACCGAAGGTAACACTTCTTACTCCTTGACTTAAACACACTCAGTAGATCCTGGCAGGAATCGGGAAAAAAATTTAAAATTAATTTTCGATGCGTGTCTTCCAATTCCCTTCACATTCAACTCTCCATTCATTATGTATTATTTAATTAAGAGAGAAAAATACTATAAGCCACAATGTTTATCATTCATTATATCTGAGAGTTAGATACACCCTTCATTTCTTCATTTATCTGAGAGCAAAATGTTAGAATCAGGGGATTCAAGGTTGGGATTTACTTGTATCTATTTAAGGGGCAGTGTTGCCATCAGAAGTGTAGTGTAACCTTAGGATTGAGGTGGTTCTCAATTAGCAATAAAAATTGAAGTTGTAAAGGCTACCAAGAGTCCGTTGTAATCTTGGTGTATAATGGATTAGAAAATCTCAGTGGGAAGCTGAGGACTGGACGTAGGTCAACGAAAGACCGAACTAAGATAAATTCTCTGTGCAAATTCTTCTTCCTTAACTCTTTGACTTCTAGTAACTTAATTTTTTAAATTATATAGTTTTACTTATCAAGTTTTTAAAGAATTACAAAAGTTTTTCAAAAGTCATCATTCAATTCACCCCTCTTGGGTGATCTAGCCTATCTACCTAAATCTAACATTTGGTATCAGAGCAGGTCATTTGTTTAAAGGATCTAACGATCTCAAGTGAAAAGATCATGGCTAGATTAGTCGATGAAAAGCTTTCTGAAGGTTTTGATTTTACCATTCTTCCAACATTAGAAAATTATGAGTTTTTGTATTGAAAAGGTCAAATGATCATATTTTTAAAAACTCTTAATTTTGATATGAGGAAGATCCTTTCAAATGAATTTGATTTTAAACAGAGAAAGGATTGGAATAATTGTGAAAAGAAATTATTTTCACTGAATCTTAGAGTAATGAAAATTTTGTATAATGCTATTTCTGAAAAAGATTACTTGAAAATAAAATCTTGCTCTAATGTCAAAGAAATCTTTAATACGCTTGAATCTGTTTATTCATCTGATCTTTATACTAAAAGTGTTAACAATTCATCAAAATCAGAAAATAATTTATCTACTAACGATGAACAAATGAAAGCAGAGAGTTTTAAAGGAGAAATCTAAATTGACTTTCATGTGTCTGTCAACACAGAGGAAGAAGAGAATCAAGAAGAAGAGCTCAATATGTGTAAATTTGAGAATTTGTCATCAGGATCTCATAAATTGTCAATGGTTACAATTTCTCTTATGAATTTAAGAAGAATGATTTCAAAATTTTTCACTATATGATTTTTCAACCAATCATTGATTCTGTCTTGAAAAATAAAAATGTTTTACATTTCAATGATATTACTGGAACACATAGTAAAGAGGAAGAAATTTTGCATAATGGTTTTAAACTTCCTCCACTCGACTAACACAATACTTGCAAGTATGCTTATAAGGTGTATCATCCAATTACATGCAATTGTTGTGGAAAACAATGTCATATTTCTCACACATGTCATTTGAGAGGAAATTCAAATGTGAGAAATAAGTTTATTTGGGTTCCTAAAGAATAATAAGGTCCAAAACTAATATTAAAGGATCCAAAGTTAAATTGGTACCAAAATGTTCTTTCAGTATGTCAAATATGCAGAATAATTATCGGAAGAATGAACACGGTACTTGGAGAACTAGGCATCCAAGGGTTCATCTTGCATCAGTGAAAGCTATATCATCTGAGAGAACTCAACAAGCATCTATTGTTGATATATCAAAGGCAATCCATAACAAGTAATGGTGAAAAGCCTAAGGAGCACGTTCTGCCTCACGAATGGACTATCACATAGTACCATTCAACTATCGTAAGGAGAACAGAAGAAGAAGAAGGATCTCTCAAGCCTTAAAGTTCAAATCAGTTGAGAGACCATTGCAAGCATGTGACAAAAGCAATCAAAAGATGCAAGGGGTACACAAAGGCAATCCTTCTTCCACATGAGTTAAAAGTACAATGGTAAACTTAGTGAATTATCATGTTTAAAATATCCTTGAATGAACTTTATAATTGATTTCAAACTATATTTAGATACTCCCGATAAAACTTAATTGACAAATATTTCATAAAGGAGAAAGAGCAATGTTCAGAAGCATAAAATATTTATGCAAACATGTTACTGAAAAAGAAAATATCTCTTTTATGCATAAAGATATATTTATTTCACTATGCTCAATTATCTCTGATCATATTTGTCTAAGTATATGAAATGTGTGTGTTTTTCCTACAAACTAACCATAAGTGTATCCAAGAAAGTTGGATACCCTAGAAGAAAAATATTTACTTGTAGGAAAGAAAGACAAAGAAAGATGCACCTCAGAAAGATGGCTACAGAGAGACATATTCAAATCTTGAGGAAGCAGATTTTTTATTCTGTTGCTGAATTCCACAAATATGAAGAATTAGTAAGCATCACGCAGAAATTAAATATACAATGAAACAAGAGTAATGATGGTAAAATCTATTCCTACCCAATCTTGCGTTTATTAAATGAATTAAAATTTGGGAGATGAATACTTGTTCTTTGATGCATTCCATTAGCAATCACCCTTTGAAAGTATTTTAAAATGATTTCATATTTCTAAATGGATTATATCTATACATAGTTGTGTTTTTCAATTATCATTTTAGAACTTCAATTCATAAATCTATCTTGATTCATAAATGTGCATATTTATGATTTCAAAGGTAAAAGTGAGATTTCAAATCCTTTTATCACTTGATTTTACAAAATACATATTTGTTTTAAATAAAACATTATCTCGAGATATTCTTTAGAAAATGAGAGCTTCATATATCTTTATTTAAAAAAAAGGGTCAAGTTTTTCCATCTGCATTCGCTAAAAAAATATAATATGTTTTGATGATGAGTTGTCTTTGTATCATCTCATATATTTTACGAGTTAATTTCTATGATCATATTAATCATTCTCCAAGAAAGAAAGAGATTTGATTTATAACAGGAGAATAAGGAGATATCTCAAAGAAGAGTTAGCTAGGGAAATGAGCACTGCCAATATAAGATGCTTAAGAGAGAAAGGAAAATGAATCAAATACATCAAGTGGCAAAAATCTGAATAAGCTTTATTCTACTATCCCTTTATATTGAAAATTCATTTGAAGCATCTTGATGTCAATTTGTTGCTTATGATATGATAGATGTGTTTCAATATTTAACAAAAGTTTATGCTTCAATGTATTTTTTCGATTGAAAATTTATTTTCATAAAAAAGTTAAAAAAATTTATCTCATTTCTATAAGTTAATTGACTGATGATTGGATTAAATGATGTTTAAAATATGTTAAAATTTGTTGAGTTTTGAAAATAATCGATTAATGCTTCGCTTAATGAAAATTAATCGAATAGTTAATCTATTAATAGATAGTGACTATGTGTTAAAAGTTATTTCTTTGAAGATTAATTGATTGATTGATAGATTAATGGAAATTAAATGAACATCTAATCGATTAATCATTGTTAAAATAGGTGTTGAATATTTGCTCACAATTAATCGATTAATCATTCGATTAATAGGAATTAATCGAATACCTAATCGATTAATTAATAAAATTAATCTATCACTTAATCGATTAATGGGCATTAATCCATTAGTTAATCGATTAATATGGGATTCTATCAGTTATCAGTCACGACTTTTCACTATTCAACTTGAACCCTAACCGATTAATTCCCAAATCCTCTCATCTCCAATCTCCAAATTTCTACAAATTTCCTTGGGGGAAGTTTGTGTTGAAAATTATGCCTTAGGGGCCAATCATTGTATTTTGAACATTGTTGATTTATGAATTTCTTAATTGTGTTATCATATTATTTACATGTTTACTGTGATGACCATCATTGGATAACTCACGATCTTATCCTAAATGTCCCTGGTCGGTCATCTATGCGGGAGCAGAGATGAAATAAGACCAGCATAACTTTAAAGATGTATAGAGATATAAATCAAAGTCATAGGCACATGTAAGAGTACAAGGTGTTGGACCGACCCGCTATGAGAGATCTGCATGGGTTAAGTCATAAGCTTCTCTCATATACAAACCATGTCACTACGCCCTTTGACCTGAGATCATCATGGATTCCTACATGAAAAACGCTCAGCTTTGACCTAGTCAAAAGTCACTTTTGACTGAGTGATCATAAAGACTATGTTCGGGCTCAGTGGTTTTTCATGCGGAGGAATGTGAATGGTCAAGATGGAATTTGTCCCTCATATTCGTAGAGAGATATTATTGGGCCCCTCGATGAGTGAGTCTAAGAAATGTATGGCCATACTGTAATGCAAAAGGTAGTTCCATTTCTATAGTCAGACTACTCAAGGATCGAGAAAGTAACGGTCAAGAACAGGAGGATGACGTTCTCCATGCCTCATCCATGACCAAGATATCGTGTGATAAAAGGGACGTGATATGGTTGTATGAAAGGTTACATCGTTCATCGATTCTCATATGATTTGGGTAGTCGTGATGCCTTGCTAGAGACCGCTCACGACTTGTGGGTCAGTATAGTAACTGGCCCACTGCCAACTTTATATGGGCCTACAGGGTCGCACACAAAATAGCCCAACACGAGCTATGATGTCCAGATTCATTGAATCTAAGACATGTCCAGATTCAATGAATAATCTAGGGTGGATGTATATATTTTAGATATTTATATATATAAATTCGTATATATATTATATATAATATAATAGATATTTGTAAGATTTAATTTATAAGGATAAATTAAATCTCTATCACTTTTGAATTTGAAATTCAAATTGATATGATATCTCAAATTTGATTTATGAGAATAAATCAAATATAATTCTGTCTTATCTTTATTTTAAATTAAATGAATAGGTGAATTAAATCTGTGGGACAGATTTAATATAAACCATATTTATTTAATTAGTTTCTTATCAAATTTATAATATATGATATTGTATTAATTTCGGAATTAATATAAGATTAATTCTGAAATCCAACTCAGTCAGAATACCAATAGCATCTTATATATTTGACATTAGGGGCTAGGGTTTTTGACAAGAGGGAACAAGGAGGGTGCAAAAGGTTTGCAGATAAGAAACTGCCAAAATAGAGACGGTGAGGACAGATTCTTGAGAAAGCCCTGGAGGGACAAGAGGCGCTAGCACGTCGTTTGTGGTTGGAACACGGTTCATGTGGATACCAGTAGAGGAAGCCGATCTAAGTCGTCGACTTCTTGTGATCGAAAAGAGACCACCAGCCGCGAAGAGAAGCTGTGAATGTCGCATCTGATAACTCCAGAAATACTCAGGTCACGATGATATAGGCATCCTGAATGTCAGAAAATCGAAAAGAGACTACCCGTCGCGACGAGAAGTTGAGGACGTCGTGAGTGACAACCCCAGAGATTACCCGTCATGACTAGAAGCGGAGGATGTCACGACTGACAACTCCAGAGACTACCCATCGCCACGAGAAGCTGAGAAAGTCGCGACTGACAACTCCAGATACGACAAGTCAAGACGAGTGGATACCGAGGTCGCGACCAGAGTTTGAATACTGAAGGTAACACTTCTTTCTACTTGACTTAAACACATTCGGTAGATCCTGGCAGGGAATGGAAAAATTTTTAAAGTTAATTCGCTGCGTGTCTTCCAATTCCCTACAGTGGTATCAGAGCCATGCCGTTTTGTGTTTAAGTTAGGTTTGATTGTTAATACATGTTATGTATGTTAGACTTCTTAGTCGATCATATGATAACATGTGAATTATGTATGACATATAGGGAATCCATTTTATGTATGACATATAAGGAATCCGAAAGGAAACTAAAATTGGTGGTGTATGTTAATTGATTTGATCAATTAATATTGATTGGGATCTAAGAAAGCTGAATTAAGTTTCTTGATTATTTATCAAAAAAAAAAATTCTCGGGGGCCAGACCTCGCCCACTAACAGGCTAGCGGGACCGCTGTGGCTACCTGGTCGTAACGCAACATAATCGTAACACATACTGCCTTTCTTGATGTATGAATGTTTTGAAACATTTATTGCCCTTCACATAATATGAATTTTGAATCTTGAATATTTGGGTATGGTGAACAATATGGCTCTAGATTACAAGTGTTGTAATTTTTCTAAATACGGCCTACTTGTCGTGCCTTCCTCTATTTACTCTCGATGTACCTTCTATTCTCATCTCACTCCCCTCGAATGTTAAATGAGATTTCTTTATGTAATTTTCCTTTTCTTAGTAGAGAGCTCCTCTCATTTGCTTGAGGGGACTTAGGATAGGTGAGCCATATTGTATTACATTTAAAATTATGTATCTTGTACTTATATGTTCTATATGCATATTGCTTATATGAGATACAATCGAGATACATGCATTTTTGTAAACCAGATAGTTAATTACGCCCTCTAAATGAAATCTTAAGTTATAATGCTGTCAATTTATGAACACTTATTAAAACCTCGATCGCTCACTTGTAGGCTCCACCAAAGTGGGTGCATTTGAGTTATCTTGGGGAGATAAGCAAGAGTAATGGTGCTACTCACATATGTTTATTATTGTTTGACTTAATTAAGATTAATAAAACAGTTTTGGGTCTCAAGGCATTAGTGGGATTAAAACATGCCGAATCATATGATGATGGAATCCCATGAACATCTAAGAGTTACATTTGATGTAATTGGTAAAGGTGTTACCTACCTAAATAACTTAAAGTTAAGCGTCCTGCCAAAGTGGACTGAAGTTTAAGCCAAATATGGATCTTAGCCCACTAATTATTACATTGAGGGTTGTTTTATTTAGTGGAAGATTGCTAATTCAATTGCATATTTTAATTGTAGAATCATGACGACTAGTAATATTGCTACATTATCGTTGCGATCTGTCCTTGAGAAGGACAAACTCAATAGGAAAAACTTTCTTGACTGGTTCAGGAACTTGAGAATTGTTCTCAAGCAGGAAAGAAAGGCACATGTCCTATATCAACCCATTCTTGAGGAGCTAGCAGCCAATGCTCATAGAGCTCAGAGATATGCTTACATGAAGCATAAGGAAGACTCTGTCGATGTGGGATGCTTGATGCTTGCCACCATGGCTCCAGAGCTCCAAAGAGATCTAGAACACATAGAGGTTGATGAGATGATTGTGCATCTCAAGGAAATATTCCAGCAACAGGCAAGGTAAGAGAGGTATGAAACCACTAAGGCCTTACATTCCTGCAAGATAGCTAAAGGTGCATCAGTCAGCGCTCATGTCTTAAAGATGAAAGGGTGCATTGATCACCTTAAGAGGCTTGGATTTCCCATGAGCCAGGAGTTAGCTACGAATTTGATCTTGAACTCACTCCCAGAAAGTTATGACCAGTTTGTCATGAACTACAACATGAACAACATGGAGAAATATATTTCTGAACTGCATGGGATGCTTAAAACTGCTGATCCGAGTGTTAAGAAGAAGCCCAGTACAATTTTGATGGTTCAGAAAGGAAAGGGTATGAAAAAGAAAGGCAAGGGCAAGGTGAAGGTGTAAGGAATTGGAAGACACGCAGCGGAAATAAACTTTAAAAATTTTCCATTCCTTGCCAGGATCTGCCGTATGTGTTTAAGTCAAGTGGAAAGAATCATTACCCTCAGTGTTGCTCAGCGAATTTCACAGCTTCTCTACGTGGGTGGTGATCTCTTTCTGATTGCAAGAAATCGACGGAGTGTTCCTCAGCGACCTTCACAGATTCTCTCCGCGGACGGTGGTCTCTTTCCGATCACAAGAAGTCGACGCCTCAGGTCGGCTTCCTCTACTGGTATCCACACGAACAGCGTTCCAACCACGAACGACGTGCTAGCGTCTCCTGTCCCTCCAAGGCTTTCACAAGTCTCCGTCTCTATTTCGGCAGTTTCTTGTCTGCAAACCTTTTGCAGATTCCATTCGGCCTTTTGTGTTCTGTGTTATTTTCAAACGTAGCTCCTCCAATCAGATATAGAGGATGCTATGCGTTTTTACACTTGACCTAATTGGATTTTGGAGTTAATCTTATATTAATTCCGAATTGATACAATATCATATATTGTATAATTTTATAAGAAACTAATTAAATAAAATAATATTAAATCCGTCCCACAGATTTAATTACTTATTTATTTAACTTTAAATAAAGATGAGACTGAGTTATATTTGATTTATTCCCATAAATCAAATTTGAGATATCCTATCAATTTAAATTTCGAATTTCAAACGTGATAGAGATTTAATTTATCCTTATAAATTAAATCTTATAAATATCTCTTATATGAGATATCCTATCAATTTGAATTTCGAATTTCAAACGTGATAGAGATTTAATTTATCCTTATAAATTAAATCTTATAAATATCTCTTATATGAGATATCCTATCAATTTGAATTTCGAATTTCAAACGTGATAGAGATTTAATTTATCCTTATAAATTAAATCTTATGAATATCTCTTATATGAGATATCCTATCAATTTGAATTTAGAATTCAAACATGATAGGGATTTAATTTATCCTTATAAATTAAATCTCATATATCTCATATATATAATATATATATATACGAATTTATATATATACGAATATAAATATAAATAAATATATATACATTCACCTGGATCTTTCATTGAATCTGGACATGTCTTAGATTCAATGAATCTGGACATCATAGCTCGTGTTGGGCTATTTTGTGTGCGACCCTGTAGGCCCATATGAAGTTGGCAGTGGGCCATTTGCTATACTAGCCCACAAGTCGCAAGCGGTCTCTAGCAAGACATAACAACTACCCAAATCATATGAGGATCGATAAACGATGTAACCTTTTATACAACCATATCATGTCCCTTCTGTCACGCGATATTTTGGTCATGGATGAGGCATGGATAATGTCATCCTCCTATTCCCGACCGTTACTTTCTCGATCCCTGAGTAGTCTGACTATAGAAATGGAACTACCTTTCCATTACAGTATGGCCATACATTTCTCAGACTCACTCATCGAGGGGCCCAGTAATATCTCTCCACGAATGTGAGGGACAAATTCCATCTTGACCATTCACATTCCTCCGCATGAAAAACCACTAAGCCCAAACATAGTCTTTATGATCACTCGGTCAAAAGTGACTTTTGACTAGGTCAAAGCTGAGCGTTTTGTCATGTAGGAATCCATGATGATCTCAGGTCAAAGGGCATATTGACATGGTTTGTATATGAGAGAAGCTTATGACGTTACCCATGCAGTTCTCTCATAGCGGGTCGGTCCAACACCCTGTACTCTTACATGTGCTTATGACTTTGATTTATATCTCTATACATCTTCAAAGTCATACTGGTCTTATTTCATCTGTGCTCCCACATAGATGATCGACCAGGGACATTTAGGATAATATCATGAATTATCCAAGGATGGTCATCATAGTAAACATGCAAATAATATGATAACTCAATTAATAAATTCATAAATCAATAATGTTCATAAGACAATGATTGGCCCCTAGGGCACGATTTCCAACAGAAGGGTCATGGCTCATCAGGTAAGACCAAAGAGTCAGGCAAGCCCGAAACCAAGCCTGCACCAAAGAAGGCAAAGCCTCCAAAGGAATGAGTCTGCTTCTTCTGCAATGAACCTGGTCTTTGGAAGAGGAATTGCAAGCTCTACCTTGAAGATCTGAAAAAGAACAAGAAGGATAGCGGGGCTATCACTTCAGGTATTTATGTTATAGACATTCATCCCTCTACTTCCACTACATGGGTATTAGATACTACATGTGGTTCTCACATTTGTACAAATGTGCAGGGCCTAAAGGACAGTAGGAAGCTGAAGAAGGGAGAAGTTGACCTACAAGTTGGAAACAGAGCAAGGGTTGCTGCTTTAGCTGTAGGCACTTATGAATTAGTTCTGCCCACTGGGCTTTTGTTAGTTTTGAACAATTGCTATTATGTTCCTTCTTTGAGTAGTAACATTATTTCTCTTTCTTATTTGGATAAGGAAGGTTACACTTCCATTGCTGGGAATGGTAGATGTCCTATTTATCGTAATGATGTTTTCTATGCTCATGGTGATTTGCATGTTGATCATTACATATTAAACTTGGAACAACCCAATCATGGAAATATCTATAACATAACCACCAAAAGGGTCAAACCAAACGATTTGATTCCAACATACCTCTGGCACTGTTGTCTGGGCCACATAAATGAGAAACATATTTCTAAACTCCATCAAGATGGATCTCTCAACTCATTTGATTTTGAATCATATGATACTTGCGAGTCTTGTTTGTTAGGAAAGATGACAAAGTCACCTTTCACTGGGCACAGTGAGAGGGCCACTGATTTGTTGGGCCTCATACATACAGATGTATGTGGACCGATGAATACAAATGCCAGAAGAGTTTATTCGTACTTCATCACATTCATAGATGGTTTTAGTAGATATGGCTACGTCTATCTAATGAAACATAAATCCGAATCTTTTGAAATGTTCAAGATATTTCAAAATAAAGTACAAAATCAGCTTGGCAAAATAATTAAAGCCCTTCGATCTGATCGAGGTGGTGAATATTTGAGCCAAGAGTTCATCGATCATCTTAGGAATTGTGGGATAGTCTCACAATTGACTCCTCCAGGAACACCACAATGGAATGGCATTTCTGAACGGAGAATCGAACACTATTAGATATGGTTCGATCCATGATGAGTCGAACAAATCTTCCACCGTCCTTTTGGGGCCACGCCCTAGAGACAGCTGTGTTCACACTGAACCGTGTTCCATCTAAGGCAGTTGAAAAGACTCCGTATGAGATATGGACTAGGAGAAAACCTAGTTTATCTTTTCTCAAGATTTAGGGATGTGAGGTCTATGTTAAGCAACAAGCCTCAGATAAGTTAGAGCCCAAATCTTAAAAGTGCTTTTTTGTGGGATATCCTAAGTAAACCAAGGGATATTATGTCTACAACCCCACTGATAACAAAGTTTATTGTCATAAATAGTATCTTTCTAGAACGAGAATTTATCTCTAAAAGAACCAGTGGGAGTAAGGTACACCTCGAAGAAGTTCGAGAGCCACAAGACACCACAGAACCACAGATGGAAAATAGAGAAGACTCACAACAAGTTATTGAGACTCCTCAAGTCACGCAAGGCCCACGGCGATCTAATAGGGCACGACTTCAGCCTCAGAGATATGGATTTCTGATTTCTGACAATCGTGATGTGTTGCTCATTGAGCATAATGAGCCAACTACCTATCGAGAAGCTATAGTGGGACCAAACTCTGAAAAATGTCTTAATGCCATGAAGTCTGATATGCAATCCATGTACGACAATCAGGTATGGACCTTAGTCGATCCGCCTGAAGGTGTAAAAACCGTATGGTGCAAGTGGGTTTTTAAAGAGAAAACTGACATGGATGGCAATGTAAATATCTTCAAGGCACGACTGGTTGCAAAAGGATTTACTCAAACTCATGGTGTGGACTATGATGAGACCTTTTCCCCAGTTGAAATGGCCAAATCAATCAGAATCCTCCTTGCCATTGCAGCATATTATGACTATGAAATATGGCAGATGGACGTCAAGACAGCCTTCCTTAATGGAAAGCTCCTTGAGGATGTGTACATGACACAACCTGAAGGGTTTGTACGTTTTGAGGACTCTGGTAAGGTCTGCAAGCTTCAAAGGTCAATTTATGGACTGAAGCAAGCATCTCGGAGTTGGAATCATCATTTTGATGAAGTAGTCAAAGAGTTTGGATTTCTTCAAAGCATTGATGAACCTTGTGTGAACAAGAAGGTTAGTGGGAGCACAGTTGTGTTTTTGGTACTCTATGTCGATGACATCCTACTTATTGGGAATGACATTCCTACCTTGCAGATTGTCAAGTCTTGGTTAGGAAAGTCTTTCTCGATGAAGGACTTGGGTGAAGCCGCCTACATCCTAGGAATTAGGATCTATAGAGATAAATCTAAAAGAATTCTAGGACTGAGTCAAAGCATATATATAGACAAGATACTGCATAAGTTTAGTATGCAGGAATCAAAGAGGGGTTTCATACCCATGTCTCATGATATTCACCTCAGCAAGGATTTGTGTCCTACTACACCTAATCAACGAGGTCGCATGAGTAAGGTTCCATATGCCTTGGCCATAGGATCCATCATGTATGCCATGTTATGTACTCGACCAGATGTCTCGTTTACCTTAAGTATGACTAGCAGATATCAACAGGACCCTGGTGAGGGACATTGGACTGCTGTCAAGAATATCCTTAAGTACTTGAGAAGGACTAAGGACTTATTCTTGGTCTATGGTGGATTGGATGACGAGCTCTATGTAACTGGTTACATAGATGCAAGTTTCCAAACTGACTAGGACAACAAGAAATCGCAATCTGGATACATATTCCTCTTGAATAATGGAGCAGTAAGCTGGAAAAGCTCTAAGCAGAGCATTGTATCAGATTCTACAACGGAAGCCGAGTATATAGCAGCATCTGATGCAGCTAAGGAGGCCGTTTGGATCAGGAAGTTCATTACTGAACTAAGGGTGGTACCAACCATCTCAGATCCAATAACTTTTTTCTGTGACAATAGTGGTGCCATTGCACAGGCCAAAGAGCCTAGGTCACATCAAAGGACCAAGCATATACTCAGGCGATTTCATCTCATCAGAGAAATCAATGATAGAGGTGATATAAAAATATATGCAAGGTAGCAGGAGAAGACAATGTTGCTGATCCTCTAACAAAGCCGCTTGTACAGGCAAAATATGAGCGTCATGCTTGGTCAATAGGATTGGGACAAATTAATGATTGTTCCTAGTGCAAGTGGGAGGATGTTGGAAATTATGCCCTAGGGGCCAATCATTGTATCAAGTTATCATATTATTTACATGTTTACTGTGATGACCATCATTGGATAACTCACGATCTTATCCTAAATGTCCCTGGTCGGTCATCTATGCGGGAGCAGAGATGAAATAAGACCAGTATGACTTTGAAGATATATAGAGATATAAATCAAAGTCATAGGCACATGTAAGAGTACAAGGTGTTGGACCGACCCGCTATGAGAGATCTGCATGGGTTAAGTCATAAGCTTCTCTCATATACAAACCATGTCACTACGCCCTTTGACCTGAGATCATCATGGATTCCTACATGAAAAACGCTCAGCTTTGACCTAGTCAAAAGTCACTTTTGACCGAGTGATCATAAAGGCTATGTTCGGGCTCAGTGGTTTTTCATGCGGAGGAATATGAATGGTCAAGATGGAATTTGTCCCTCACATTCGTAGAGAGATATTACTGGGCCCCTCGATGAGTGAGTCTGAGAAATATATGTCCATACTGTAATGCAAGGGTAGTTCCATTTCTATAGTCAGACTACTCAGGGATCAAGAAAGTAACGGTCAGGAACAGGAGGATGACGTTCTCCATGCCTTATCCATGACCGAAATATCGTGTGACAAAAGGGACGTGATATGGTTGTATGAAAGGTAATATTGTTCATCGATCCTCATATGATTTGGGTAGTCGTAATGTCTTGCTAGAGGCCGCTTACGACTTGTGGGTTAGTATAGTAACTGGCCCACTACTAACTTCATATAGGCCTACAGGGTCGCACACAAAATAGCCTAACTCGAGCTGTGATGTCCAGATTCATTGAATCTAAGAGATGTCTAGATTCAATAAATAGTTTAGGGTGGATTTATATATTTTATATATATATTATATATATAATATAAGAGATATTTGCAAGATTTAATTTATAAGGATAAATTAAATTTCTATCACTTTTGAATTTGAATTTGAAATTCAAATTGATAAGATATCTCAAATTTGATTTATGAGAATAAATCAAATATAATTCCGTCTTATCTTTATTTTAAATTAAATAAATAGGTAAATTAAATCTGTGAGACGGATTTAATAAAAATCATATTTATTTAATTAGTTTCTTATCAAATTATGCAATATATGATATTGTATTAATTTCAGAATTAATATAAGATTAATTCTGATGCCCGGCCCAATTAGAAGCCCGATAGCATCCTATATATTTGACATTAGGAGCTAGGGTTCTACACACAACACAACACAACTCACAAGAGAAAAAGTGGTAGGAGAGTGCAAAAGGTTTACAGATAAGAAACTGCCGGAATAGAGACGGTGAGGATGGAATCTTGAGAAAACCCTAGAGGGACAAGAGGAGCTAGCACGTCGCTCGTGGTTGGAACACTATTCGTGTGGATATCGGTAGAGGAAGCCGATCTGAGTTGTCGACTTCTCGCGAACGAGAAAAGAGCACCAGGTACGACGAGGTCACGACCAGTTGACTCAGAGGTCGAGACCAAATAGGCTTCTGATCGTCAGAAATCTAAAAAGAGACTACAGGTCGCGACTAGTAGCAGAGAAGGTTGCGACTAGCAACTCCAGAGGCGACATGTCGCGACGAGAAGATTAGTAGGTCACGACTGAAAGTTCCAGAGGCTAAAGGTCGCAACGAGAAGCTTAGTAGGTCGCGACTGAAAGTTCCAGAGGCGAGGAGTTGCGACTAGTGGATACGGAGGTCGCGACTAAAGCTCGAATACCGAAGGTAACACTTCTTTCTCCTTGACTTAAACACATTCGGTAGATCCTGGCTGGGAATGGAAAAATTTTTAAAGTTAATTTTCGCTGCGTGTCTTCCAATTCCCTTCAAGTAAAAGATCCTCTCAAAAGATATAAGTGTTTAGCTCTCTCTATCCTCTTGTTGTTAGGGTTCTTTCACTCAAATTCAAATTGAAAAATATCCTACCATATGCTTGTAATGGCACTAAATCTCAGCAACTATATAGCTCTTATGCAAAGAATCAAGAGATCTTTTAGGGTTGTAATGATGGAGATGGGCCACATGGAATAGAATATGAAGAATAGAAAGTACTGTATGCATTCAACAATAAATATGTAGCATGAATTCATGTCTCTAAAGATCTAGAAGTGATAATTGTGCTAATAAGAGTTAATAATAGTGCCTTCTTCATTTCTCTTTTCCTTTTTTTTGCATCTTTTCTTGCACTGTCCTCCCTCTCTCCTTTTTTTTTTATTTGGCACATCATGCACAGAATCTGTAGCACACATCACATCAATAATGAATTTTTGACATGAATAAACTTTTATTTTGCAAATGAAGTTTATGCATATATGACTTTCTATATAAATAATGGATGAAAGAAAATGATGGGCTCAAAGGGGGTGACTAAGAATATGAATGTAGTGGGCTTGTGTTTGGGATAAAAGGGTTTAGAAATGAATGCCTCTATCATGTTCAATTCATAAGTATGCAAGTCATTCTCAACTCAGAGTCAAGACAAGTTCTAGAGGATATAAACCAATTGAATAATCACTCAATATAGAAATTTAGGCTGAGAATCCTTCCAACTAGGGTTTTGATCTAAATTGCTCATAAGCCAAAGTCCCAAACAAAGTTCATCATTCACTAGGCATTAGAACACTTATCACAATTGAAAACCCTCTAAACGATGATTTAAAAGTTTAAAAGTAATCACTTGGAGTCATGTAATAATCCCAAATTCAATAGCAAAAGTTCAGTGTTTCAAATTCAATTTTTAAGATTCTCAAAGAAAAATTCAAGTGTGGCAATGGTTTCGAAGGACTAAAAAGGATTTGAAATTAGGGGACAATGAATTATTTGTGAAAGCATCTTAGTAGTTCAAAAGGAATCCTTCTTTCCAGCATTGCACACGGCAAAGAGAAGGTAATTGGACATTTTCCAAAAGTGGGTCGCGACTTAAAACATTTCCGGTCGCGACCTATTTTCACAGGGGCACATGCTCAAAAATTTTCAAACATTGGTCGCGACTGGTGAAATTGCCTATCGCAACTCAAATACACAGAGAGGAACAGTCGCGACAAATAAGGTACTATAGTCGCGTCTCAAATAGACAGAGAGGTATTATCGCGACCATACAGCACGTAGGTCGCAACTGTAGTTCACAGGGAGCATGTTAGTCCAAAATTCCATTACAAGTCGCGACCATAAATCACATATGTCGCGACCATTATTCACAGAGACTACCAAGTGACAGTTTTCAAAGTCCAAAAATGGTTTTCAAGCTAAATCCTTTTTACCAATTAACAATTTTTTTTAAGGTGGAGGTCCAATTTTCAGCAATTCACCACATATTAAGATCAAAAACAAAAATTTTGTGATGAAAGATTGGATTAAATACAAAAAAAAGCAAGAGCAAAACATCCTCCCCCACACTTAAACTTGACAGTGTCCTCACTGTTAACAGAACTATAAATGACAGCACTGTATGAAGTCAAACAAATCTAGCTCAAACATAGCAAATGATCTTATCACTCAATGCAAATTTTTCAATGAGGCATGCAGTCACATTGAAGTCATACAAAGCAGTACAAGTAAAGCAAAGATGACAGGATGGGTAAGCTAAAGTCATGCATGTGAGTGTGTGGATGGAAAGGTATCCATTGATAAGTGTGCGACACATGGACAGTAACGGGGAAGTGGAACAAAGCAGAAATAAAATAAGAATAAACAGAGATAAACTGAAGACAAAAAAAATGAAACTGAAAATGGAATCTAATCTACTGAATCATCCCTTTCCTAAGCTCAACCTATCATAGCAAACATCATATCGGAAAACTTGTAAACAGTGAGGATAGGAAAGAGACAACCTGGCCTTAAGGTGGCGGGTGGAACTCAATAAACTTTGAGAGACAGTTGTTCGATTGGACGATCTCCCCCATTGCTTTCTCTCTCCACTTTAAAGTGCCACGGTCGTGCATTTTGTGCTGAGATTCATCCAAGCTTGTCTTGAATCTTCCCTCTTTAAACTTGAACTTGCCCAACTGTGGTTGGCATGTAGCAGCAACAGAGTTGGGAGGTTTTCCCTTCGTATCCTTCGTACATTCCTTGCGGTTGCTCTTATCCAGCTTGTGTGGGTTCCCCAATTTGTCCTCTACTCCCTCAAGCGTCGCACCGAGCTGATGTTGGTCTACAATTTCAACAAGATTGGGGTCATGCTTTTCCATACCTGCATCATTATTAGGGATCAATTCTTTCAAAAATTTTAAGGTATGGGAAGTAATTTTGGAATGAGAACGAGGAGAAGTATGGTTAGAATATATTGGCCCTTTAGCCAAAACAGTGGAAAGGTGATCTGAAGGAATTTTCAGTTCATTGGATGCGTCTGGTATATATGGTCGCCAGCTTTCATCGTATTGTCGCGACTGAAGCCGACAGGGTGCATCTCTGGAGCTATTAGTCGCGACATTATATTCATCCTGTCGCGACTTGTGCTCTCTGGAGTTTTGTGTCGCGACATGTAAACCATTTGGTCCAACTCCTCTTCACAGATAGGCTTTTCCTCAGTAGATTGAGGTTTAGTCGCGACACCTTTATCTTCGCATTGCGACTGGTCGTCTCTGGAGTTTTGTGTCGCGACGTTAAGTTCATTTGGTCGCGACTCATCTTCATAGTGGACTGCAGACTGATGTTGCGTCGCGACGTTAAGGTCATTGTGTCATGATATTTTATCACAGAAACTCGACCCTTATTTGATTGTTGGCCTTTCAGCTTCCAGAATACCTTGGGATCCTGCAAAATCACTCAATAAACCCTTTGCAAGTGCATTATCTCTATCATCGTCATGCAAACTTAATTCATGTTCATCCCTAACTTCTTCAATAGCATAATCAATGGCATTTAAAGCAGTAAACGCAGAGTTATCATAGGGATATCTCATCGCTTCATTCATGTTAAAACTTACCATATGTTCTCCAACTTCCATTGTAATGGAGCTATGCTTCATACTAATGATGGTTTTGGAAGTTTGGAGGAAAGGTCGGCCAAGGATCAAAGTGCTATCATTTACTAGCTCATTAGACATATCAAGAACATAGAAGTCAGCTAGGAACACTAAGTCTTTGACCTGCCCTAGAATATCCTCAAGAATTCCCTTGGGATACCTAATTGACCTATCAGCTAGTTAGAGTACTACATTTGTGTCTCTCAGATTATTGACACCTAAAGCCTGATAAACCGACCAAGGCATTACATTAATGGTCGCCCCTAGATCTAGCAACGATCCCTTAATAGGAACATTTCCTATGGTGCATGGGATTGTATAGGAGCCTAGGTCTTGGCACTTAACCGGTAGTTCAGCTTTAAAAAGGGATGACACATTAGTACTCACCTGAATTCTCTCAAGAGGCCTAAATTTCTTTTTATCAGCACACAATTCTTTTAAAAATTTTGCATACTTAAGGTTTCTCTTGAGGAATTCAACCATAGGGATGTTTATTTCCAGCTTATTGAACAGATTGTAAGCATCTTTTGCAAAATCAGGATCAACTTTTTTCTTCCCAGCAAAATAAGAGTTAGGAAAAGGGAGATCTTTTATACTTACCTCCTTACCTGTATGCAAAGAGGCTCCTTGCTTGCTCGACTACGGTTTCTCCTCAGGTTTCTTTCCTTTGTATGCTGGACTCGGTAATGTTGTTGCTTCTTCCTGTAGTTCTTGCATCTCCTCTTGTTCTTGTGAGCACTCCTCTTGAGTTGCCTTCTTGCTCATTAGCTGATGTTCTCTAATGCTTTCAGAATTCCTAACTTTCATTTGTGGCTGTGGTGAATTCTCAAAATCAGATTCTTCCTTATCCTCCTGTGGTGCATCAGCTTCCTTAAAATGTACCTGTCTTCCACTTCTTAGAGATATGGCATTCACCCCTCTTGGATTAATAACAGTGTTCGAAGGTATGCTTCCACTGTTCTTTCCTTAGATATCGCTCACTGTATTAGAAACTTGAGTTAAGTGGCTTGTGATATCTGCATTCTTACAACTTAACTCCTCAAGTTTTATGTGTACATCTGCATTATCCTTCTGCATACTTTCGAGAATTGAAGCTATGGAGGTGAACTAACCATCATTCTCTTTGAGCTTGTGATCAATATTGGTCATTCTACCATCCATGTTACTCATTTGTGCTGCCATACTCTTTAACAATTGAGAAGTCTCTTCTGGTCTTGAAGGCACTAAAGCATTAAGTTGTGTGGGGATCATAGACCTTGCATTACCTTGGTAATTGCTTGAGGAAGTACCACCTCCTTGAAACTGATTAGATCTATTTTCTCCACTCCCCCACCTAAAATTTGGGTGGTCTCCCCACCCAGGATTATATGTGTTAGAGTATGGATCTCTCTTCTGGAAGTTATTCTCTCTCCCTTGATACATAGCTACAACTTCCTCATACTGTCTATCACATGTACTTGTAGCATGCATCATTGAACCACATGATTCACATCCTGTAACTAGGGCTTGCGAGGTATCCACTGCATGAACTTGTTTTGTGGAGTGCAGCTCCCTTTCAATCAAACTTATCCTCTTGTCCATTCGATTTCCCAAGGATGCTATCTCAGCTAAGATCACATTAGAGCTACCTGAAGATGAGGGTGGTAATCTTCTTGGATCTCCAGTTTGATGGTCCTCATTAGCCATTTTCTGGAACAAATCCCAACTTGCTTGTGGGGTCTTATCTCTCAATGAACCGTTCGCAGCAACATTCAAGGATACTTTATTGTGGGGTAGTAGACCATCAAAGAAGATGTCTACTAAATCAGCCTTAGTGATGTTATGGTGGGGGCATCGAGCCAAAAGGTTAATAAATCTTGTCCAATACTCGTGCAAAGACTCCCCATCCTGTTGCATAACATTAGTGATCTCCTTCTTCATCTGAGTAGTCTTGGAGGCTGGGAAAAACTGCTCAAGATAAGTGGACTTCAGCTGATCCCCTGTAAGAGTGGAGAAATGAGTTGGCAAATTGTATAGCCACTCCTTAGCCTTCCCTTCCAAAGTGAAGTGGAAGCACCTCCTCAAGACAATATCCAAAGTGGCCATTGGAGGTTTCATTGAAGAGCAGATCATGTGCATGGTTTGTAAGTGCTTGTGAGGACATTCTCCTGTAAAACCATGAAATTTAGGTAAGGCTGCAATCAAAGCTCCTTGAATTTCAAAATTAGCCTCTTCAGCATAGAAACCATTAGGATCATAATTCACATGCGAATGATTAATTTCCCTAACACTTCTATTATCTTCAACGTTCATAGGTATTTCATTTTCTCCATTCCCATTATGCCCATTATGATCAACCATATTTAATTCAGTTTTAGATTCTAGAATACTAGAGGAGGAACTAGATTTTGCCTCTTCTTCTCTAAACTCCCTAAATTCTCTCCTTAGTTTCCTAAGTCTGCTTTTAATTTCAAGTTCAAAAGGTACTAATGTTTCTGTTCTCCTGCACATGCAATGTAGAAACAGTCAAGAGCAATTAATGCAAATAGTCAGATTCAGTTCAGAAGTTGCACAACAGAAAATTTTCAGTAGGTCGCGACAAAAGTGTATTTTAGTCGCGACTCAAAATTACAGAGAGCAGCAGTCGCGCCGAAAAGGTTTAAATGTCGCGACTGGTTTTCGCAGAGAGCAGTCGGATGTCACAGATAGTAATATGGTCGCGACTCAAAGTGGTTTATGTCATGACTAAAATTGACAGAGAGTAAGTGTCGCGACTCAGTTCAGGTCAAGTCGCGACTCAAAGACACAGAGACTAATCCTGCAGAAAGTCAGAAAAAAAAAACGCAGTATGTAATGCAAGTTAAAAACTACTAAAAACTAAAATGCAATGAAAAATAATGAAAAATGACTCAGGTAGGCAATGGAATTGACAAACAATTACTAGGGAACCAATTACTTGGCTCCTCGGCAACGGCGCCATTGACGAGCGCGTCGGATTATCGCAGTCTGAGCCATCAAAATTAAGTGAATTGCACCCTAGTAATGTAGTATAAGGCACAACCCTATCGTTCTTCTCAAGGAGCCTTTCTAAAGGAATCCTTGCAAATTGGATGTCAAATTCGACGGCAAACCTGAGTAAAGAGTAAATGGTTTTGTGGTTTTGTGGGTGCAGTAAAATAAAGATGCAGTAAAATAGATGTTTTTGTGTTTTTGTTTAAGATGAAAAATGGTTGGTTTGTGAAAGTAGTATATGATGATAGGCTCTTGATGATGAAAAATATCTATCCTTGCTCTCAATGTATACGGAGTTTGAAATCACTAAGTCTTGAATTAAACCTCAATCGATCGATTGAGTCTAGAACCCTAATATTCTTTAAACTCCTTTGATCAAAGCCAGTTTAAAGACTATTATTGAACTGCTAAGGATCACTTAGTGTGTAATTTAAAACAGATGGAAGAATGCCCTCGAATGAGCGTCGATTGACTAACCCTAGAATTCAAGCAATCGAATCAATTAGCAACGATCGTTGACAACCGTTCAACTAGCTTAAACTTAAAACTGAAATATTGTATTTAAACCAGTATTCAAAACATCCAAAGTAAATTACAATTGTCTAATATGAGAATAATCAATCGATATTCAAAACTTGTTCATATGATGAAAAACCCTAAATCTAGCAGCAATCATAATATGACAAGATGCAAATTAGAACAGAAGAAACTCCCCGTTTCAGTCCGTGATCTCAAGATAATAGATCCATCACCGAGAGACTAAAGGTCTAGCCTCTCATGACTTCTGCTGCACTGCAATCGCTGTTCAGATGTGATGCCATGAAGAAACGATGAAGAGATTAAGGTGAATGGTGTAGAACGATGGAAGATGAGTGGAAAGTCTGTGGAGAGCGCTCGAGTACTGCTTCTTAGCCTAATCAGGTCCAAAAATTAGCCTCCTCTTGACGGTAACCTCCCTTTCTTCTTATAACAACATGACCTAATCCAAAACGCGCAGCTTCAGCGATTTCGTACTATTAGTCGCAACCAGATACACGTGTTGGTTGCGACCTATAAATAGTGAGAATCTTCCAGAAGAATTATGGGTCACGACCTTAGGACTCTTTGGTCGCGACTAAATAGCACAAAGGCGTGGTTCCACTTTCATTGTCTTTTGATTTCTTTCCTGGTCCTTGTTCTCTTCCAAAGTACCTATAATTCAACATAAAAGCTCACTGTAAAAGTCCAGATCAGTAGGTAACCGAATATATGCAATTTGGAAGAGTTATTTTACCATTCTACCCTTTAATTAGCATATTGCCACGCACAATCATGTAATACACAAAAGTACAATTTAAGGCATGAAATAAATGGTAAAGTTATTATAAAACTCCCAAAATTATCATAGAAACCATATACAAAATATGTCTTATCACCTACCTTCTCAGATCTAATAACTTTGTTCTGTGACAATAGCGGTGCCATTGTACAGGCCAAAGAACCTAGGTCACATCAAAGGACCAAGCATATACTCAGGATATTTCATCTCATCAGAGACATCAATGATAGAGGTGATATACAAATATGCAAAGTAGTAGGAGAAGACAATGTTGCTGATCCTCTAACAAAGCCGCTTTTGCAGGCACATCATGAGCGTCATGTTAGGTCAATAGGATTGAGGCAAATTAATTATTGTTCCTAGTGCAAGTGGGAGGATGTTGGAAATTGTGCCCTAGGGGCCAATCATTTTATTTTGAACATTGTTGATTTATGAATTTCTCAATTGTGTTATAATATTATTTGCATGTTTACTGTGATGACCATCCTTGGATAACTCATGATCTTATCCTAAAAGTCCCTGGTCGGTCATCTATGTGGGAGCAGAGATAAAATAAGACCAGTATGACTTTGAAGATGTATAGAGATATAAATCAAAGTCATAGGCACATGTAAGAGTACAAGGCGTTGGACTGACCTGCTATGAGAGAGCTGTATGGGTTAAGTCATAAGCTTCTCTCATATACAAACCATGTCACTACACCCTTTGACCTGAGATCATCATGGATTCCTACATGACAAACGCTTAGCTTTGACCTAGTCAAAAGTCACTTTTGACCGAGTGATCATAAAGACTATGTTCGGGTTTGGTGATTTTGAAGGGAATTGGAAGACACGCAGCGAAAATTAACTTTAAAATTTTTCCATTCCCAGCCAGGATCTACCGAATGTGTTTAAGTCAAGGAGAGAGAAGTGTTACCTTCGATATTCAAGATGTGGTCGCGACCTCAGTGTCCACTAGTTGCGACTCTTCGCCTCTGGAGTTTTCAGTCGCGACCTCCTCAGCTTCTTGTCATAACCTGTGGCCTATGGAGTTTTCAGTCGTGACCTACTCAGCTTCTAGTCGTGACCTGTCGTCCCTAGAGTTTTCAGTCGCGACTTCCTCTGCTTTTAGTCGCGACCTGTATCTTTTCATATTTCTGACGTTCAGATGCCAATTTAGTCACGACCTCTGTGTCAACTGGTCGCGACTTCGTCGTACCTGGTGCTCTTTTCTCGATCGCAAGAAGTCGACAACTCAGATCGGCTTCCTCTACCGGTATCCACACGAATAGCGTTCCAACCATGAACGACGTGCTAGCACCTCTTATCCCCTAGGGCTTTCTCAAGATTCTATCCTCACCGTCTCTATTTCGGCAGTTTCTTATCTTTAAACCTTTTGCACTCTCCTTGCCCCCTTTTCTTATGTGTAGAACCCTAGCCCCTAATGTCAAATATATAGTATGCTATCGGGCTTCTAATTGGGCCGGGCTTCAGAATTAATCCTATATTAATTCTGAAATTAATACAATATCATATATTGCATAATTTGATAAGAAACTAATTAAATAAATATGATTTTTATTAAATCCGTCCCACAGATTTAATTCACCTATTTATTTAATTTAAAATAAAGATAAGAAGGAATTATATTTGATTTATTCTTATAAATTAAATTTGAGATGTCTTATCAATTTAAATTTTAAATTCAAATAGATCATATCAATTTAAATTCAAATTCAAAAGTGATAGAGATTTAATTTATCCTTATAAATTAAATCTTGCAAATATCTCTTATATTATATATAATATATAAATACAAATTTATATATATATAAAATATATAAATTTACCCTAGATTATTCATTGAATCAAGACATGTCTTAGATTCAATGAACCTGGACATCACAGCTCGAGTTGGGCTATTTTGTGTGCGACCCTGTAGGCCCATATGAAGTTGGCAGTGGGCCAGTTACTATACTGATCCACAAGTGTAAGCGGTCTCTAGCAAGACATTATGACTACCCAAATCATATGAGGATCGATGAACGATATTACCTTTCATACAACCATATCACGTCCCTTTTGTCACACGATATTTCGGTCATGGATGAGGCATGGAAAACATCATTCTCCTGTTCCTGACCCTTACTTTCTCGATCCCTGAGTAGTCTGACTATAGAAATGGAACTACCCTTCCATTACAGTATGGCCATACATTTCTCAGACTCACTCATCGAGGGGCCCAGTAATATCTCTCTACGAATGTGAGTGACAAATTCCATCTTGACCATTCACATTCCTCCGCATGAAAAACCACTAAGCCCGAACATAGCCTTTATGATCACTCGGTCAAAAGTGACTTTTGACTAGGTCAAAGCTGAGCGTTTGTTATATAGGAATCCATGATGATCTCAGGTCAAAGGGCATAGTGACATGGCTTGTATATGAGAGAAGCTTATGACTTGACCCATGCAGCTCTCTCATGGCGAGTCAGTCCAACACCCTGTACTCTTACATGTGCCTATGACTTTGATTTATATCTTTATATATCTTCAAAGTCATACTGGTCTTATTTCATCCCTGCTCCCACATAGATAACCAACCAGGGATATTTAGGATAAGATCATGTGTTATCCAAGGATGGTCATCACAATAAACATGCAAATAATGTGATAACATAATTAAGAAATTCATAAATCAACAATGTTCATAACATAATGATTGGCCCCTAGGGCACAATCTCCAACAGATTTTTCATGCGGAGGAATGTGAATGGTCAAGATGGAATTTGTCCCTCACATTCGTAGGGAGATATTTCTGGGCCCCTCGATGAGTGAGTCTGAGAAATGTATGGCCATACTGTAATAGAAAGGTAGTTCCATTTCTATAGTCAGACTACTCAAGGATCAAGAAAGTAACGGTCAGGAACAAGAGGATGACGTTCTCCATGCCTAATCCATGACCAAGATATCGGGTGACAAAAGGGACGTGATATGGTTGTATGAAAGGTTACATCGTTCATCGATCCTCATATGATTTGGGTAGTCGTGATGCCTTGCTAGAGACCGCTCACGACTTGTGGGTTAGTATAGTAACTAGCCCACTGCCAACTTTATATGGGCCTACAGGTTCGCACACAAAACAGCCAAACACGAGCTATGATGTCCAGATTTATTGAATCTAAGACATGTCCAGAATCAATGAATAATCTAGGGTGGATGTATATATTTTATATATTTATATATATATTATATATAATATAAGAGATATTTACAAGATTTAATTTATAAGGATAAATTAAATCTCTATCACTTATGAATTTGAAATTCAAATTGATATGACATCTCAAATTTGATTTATGAAAATAAATCAAATATAATTCTGTCTTATCTTTATTTTAAATTAAGTGAATAGATAAATTAAATCTGTGGGACGGATTTAATATAAACCATATTTATTTAAATAGTTTCTTATCAAATTATGCAATATATGATATTGTATTAATTTCGGAATTAATATAAGATTAATTCAAAAATCCAACTCAGTTAGAACACCGATAACATCCTATATATTTGACATTAGGGGCTAGGGCTTTTGACAAGAGGGAACAAGGAGGGTGCAAAAGGTTTGCAGATAAGAAACTTGCAAAATAAAGACGGTGAGGACGGATTCTTGAGAAAGCCCTAGAGGGACAAGAGGCGCTAGCACGTCGTTCGTGGTTGGAACGCTGTTCTTGTGGATACCAGTAAAGGAAGCCGATCTAAGTCGTCGACTTCTTGTGATCTAAAAGAGACCACCAGTCGCGAGGTGAAGCTGTGAACGTCATATCTGATAACTCCAGAAACGCTCAGGTCGAGACCATATAGGCATCCTGAACGTCAGAAAATCGAAAAGAGACTACCCGTCGCTACGAGAAGTTAAGGACTTCGCGACTGACAACCCAGAGACTACCCGTCGCGACTAGAAGCTGAGGACGTCGCGACTGACAACTCCAGAGACTACTCGTCACGATGAGAAGCTGAGGAAGTCGCGACTGAAAACTCTAGAGCCGACAAGTCGTGACGAGTAGATACGAAGGTCGCGACCGTAGTTCGAATACTGAAGGTAACACTTCTTTTTACTTGACTTAAACACATTCGGTAGATCCTGGCAGGGAATGGAAAAATTTTTAAAGTTAATTCCGTTGTGTGTCTTCTAATTCCCTACAGTTTGTGCACCCTTTTCCGATCAAAACTCACCTAAAATCTCATCCAAATTCCTCTATTTCACCATTTAATTTGTCAAAAATCGAAGATAATGGCTATAACCAAAACAACCAACTTTGATAGATCTGAGCAACAACCTTCTAAATCCATGTCAAACACTCCTCAAGCTTCTCAATAGAAGGAGAAGAAGAAGAAATTCCAACTAAAGGTGGCCAAAGGTGGGCCAAATGCACAGAAGGTAAAGGGGAAGCTTGACGAGCAAGACGCCAGCAAAGGGAAAGAGCCAAGTCCCCAAGCAATCTCCTTTGTCTAAGAGGAAGGTCAAGAGGCAGTAGACAAACTCTGAAACTGACTTTGATCTGGACTTCACAAAGATGCTCAAGAAGACTGTACAAACTACTACTAAGTCTCTTGGAAAGAGACAGAGGACTCCAAGGAAGCTTGCTACCTCAGTCCCCTTAGAGTCACAGCCATCAAGCCTAGTATTTCTTCAAGGTAACATCAATTTGGATGTAGATATGGCTATGTACAACTCTGAGTTTAGGGAGAGGAAGTGTTGTCTATTAGTATATGTGGATATATCTTCCCTTAAGACTGATCATAAGGTTAACTTAGATCTTATAGAGCCCTTCCACCATTGATAAACTCATTTGTATTGATTTTCAGATTGTTTAAAGACAGTTTTATATTGATTTTGTCCCAATTTACTAATATGATGAGTAATTACTTAATAAAATAGAATTGGAACAGTTGGAAATTAATTGATGACATTTTAATGATTAATTGGACAAATAATCTGTTTATTCTAATTTTCCATCATAGGCCAATGCACTAACAGAATGAATTAAGGGAGAATGACACTGGACTAAAGGAGTTGATGACATGTGATAGCACATGGGCTAGATCCAAGTGTTACTAAAAGAAGTAAGTCAGAGAATCACACATGTGCTGTAACAGAATCACATGAGGAGTACTGTTCACACACAGCACACTGTTCACATCAGCCATTCACTCCAATTTAGATCTAAAGTCACTCATTCCATACTTCTATATATTCACATTATCTGCACATATCAGGGACACGCCATACATACTTCATTCACTGCAGATCATTCATCCTTCAGATACTTCACAGATTCCACACCTCATCTCCATTCTATCTCTCCATTCATACACTCACCTGACACCACACTTCATGCAGCTCATACTCCACAGATCCATTCACGCCATTCCATCTCTATTTCTCTTCTGCAACTTTCCTCTGTTCTAGTCAATAGAACCAAAGGAAAGTCCTGCATCCATTTTCATCTTCTCTTTCTTCTTCCACCGTGACTGCTGCTGTACCTACTATTGCTGCTGAAGTTCAGATGGCAATGCAAGGCTAAGCTGTGTGCTCTCTTGGAGATGATGTTAAACTAGAATCCTTGATCTAAAATAGGGAGTTCATTATGTCTTTAATTCAGAGTTAATTGTATCGAGTTGATAGAGTTGATTCTATAATTACTGATGCAATTAGAGTTAGTAGATGATAAAGGAGTAGGAAACTGAGTTGGATTTCTTATTTCTGCATAATTGTTGCTTTGATTGATTTTCATCCTTGAATTGAGTTGAACATGGTTGTGATTAATTAGAGTGATTATATAACAGAGTACAGTAGTATTTGTTTAATTCATCTTCTTCTATCTCTGAGTTGAATGATTCATAATCTCTATTTAATGTCTGCGAGTTATAGCTTTGATTAAGATTTAGCTGGCGAGTTGTTAGGTAACCTATTCTAATTCAACTGATTAACTCTTGATATTATGTGGATAATGAAGGTAAGGTAATCTCCAAAGGAATACACTTATCATTGATTCATTTTCACATCATAAACACCTAAAATCATAAACAGTAGTATAGAATTTACTTTCACATTTAGTTCAAACATCTCATCACATAATTCATCTGATTAACTTGTTAATTTGTGGCTCATTAGATTAATTAGGTACCTTAGCATCCATTTAGGCTCCTTGTGAATCGACCTAGGTTAGCCTCTACTTGCTGTTGGTTAGATTAATTTTGTTTGATAATTAAAATGACAGTTATCATCTATTATAAGAGCTGGCTAAGGATTTATGCGCTATATAGCTTAGAGGTAGTTAGGAGATTTTACTGCAACATTGAGATATTCGACTCTTTGGATGAAGAGGCGAATATCATAGATAGATATCTAACTACTAGCCTCAGGGGTTGAGAGATTAAGCTAGATTTTAGTGTGATCAACCATATGATTGGAGCCCCTCCCTCTACAGATATAAAGCCTTTTGATCAGGCTAAGGCTTACCATATCCTACTCTAGACCAACAAGCCTTATCCAAGATCCCTAACTTTCACCTCGAGTCAGATATGCAATCATTACCTCATCATCCATTATATCTACTCCCGGTGCATGATCGTCAAGTCCTCAAGGTTCAGTTACATGAACTAGCAAGGCTACATCACTCTGGCAAGGATCATCAGTGGAGAGAAGCTTAACCTTGGAGCTTTCATATATAGCCAGATGAGGGATTTCTGTCTAAAGAGAATAAGGAGTACACTAATGCCCTTGTTGGAAATTATGCCCTAGGGGCCAATCATTATCTTATAAACATTATTGTTTTATAAATTTTTTAATTATGTTATCACATTATTTGCATGTTTACTGTGATAACCATCATTGGATAACTTATGATCTTATCCTAAATGTCCCTGGTTGGTCATCTTTGCAGGAGCATAGATGAAATAAGACCAGTATGACTTTGAAGATATATAGAGATATAGATCAAAGTCATAGGCACATGTAAGAGTACAAGGTGTTGGACTGACCCGCTATAAGAGAGCTGCATGGGTTAAGTCATAAGCTTCTCTCATATACAAGCCATGTCACTATGCCCTTTGACCTGAGATCATCATGGATTCCTACATGACAAACACTCAGCTTTGACCTAGTCAAAAGTCACTTTTGACCGAGTGATCATAAAGGCTATGTTCGGGCTCAGTGGTTTTTCATGCGGAGGAATGTGAATGGTCAAGATGGAATTTGTCCCTCACATTCGTAGAGAGATATTACTAGGCCCCTCGATGAGTGAGTCTGAGAAATGTATGGCCATACTGTAATGGAAGGGTAGTTCCATTTCTATCGTCAAACTACTCAGGGATCGAGAAACTAACGGTCAGGAATAGGAGGATGACGTTCACCATGCCTCATCCAAGACCGAAATATCGTGTGATAAAAGGGACGTGATATGGTTGTATGAAAGGTTACATCATTTATCGATCCTCATATGATTTGGGTAGTCGTAATGTCTTGCTAGAGGCCGCTTACGACTTGTGGGTTAGTATAGTAACTAGCCCACTGCCAACTTCATATGAGCCTACAGGGTCGCACATAAAATAGCCCAATGCGACCTATGATGTCCAGATTCATTGAATCTAAGAGATGTCTAGATTCAAAGAATAATCTAGGGTGGATTTATATATTTTATATATATATATAAATTTGTATATATATTATATATATAATATAAGAGATATTTGTAAGATTTAATTTATATGGATAAATTAAATTTCTATCACTTTTGAATTTGAATTTAAATGGATATGATCTATTTGAATTTGAAATTCAAATTAATAAGATATCTCAAATTTGATTTATGAGAATAAATCAAATATAATTTTGTCTTATCTTTATTTTAAATTAAATAAATAGGTGAATTAAATCTGTGAGACGGATTTAATAAAAACCGTATTTATTTAATTAGTTTCTTATCAAATTATGCAATATATGATATTGTATTAATTTTAGAATTAATATAAGATTAATTCTGAAGCCCGGCCTAATTAGAAGCCCGATAGCATCCTATATATTTGACATTAGGAGCTAGGGTTCTACACATCTATACAGACGTGAGAAAAGGGGGTAGTAAGGACGGAACCTCTAGAAAGCCCTAGAGGGACAAGATGCGCTAGCACGTCGTTCGTGATTAGAATGTTGTTCGTGTGGATACCGATAGAGGAAGCCGATCTGAGCTGTCGACTTCTTGCGATCGAGAAAAGAAACCAGACACGAAGACAGGTCGCGACCTATTGACACTGAGGTCGCGACCATACGGGCATCTGAACGTCAGAAATCCGAAAAGAGGAGACAGGTAGCGACTTGAAGCTGACGAGGTCGCGACTACAAACTCCAGAAATGTCCGGTCGCGACAAGAAGCAGATGAGGTCACGACTAACAACTCCAGAGGCGACAGGTCGCAACTAGTAGCTGAGGAGGTCGCGACTAAAAACTCCAGAGGCGACAGGTCGCGACTAGAAGCTGAGTAGGTCGCGACTAAAAGTTCCAGAGGCGAAGAGTCGCGACTAGTGGACACTGAGGTCGCGACCAAAACTTGGATACCGAAGGTAACACTTCTTTCTCCTTGACTTAAACACATTCGGTAGATCCTGGCTGGGAATGGAAAATTTTTTAAAGTTAATTTCCGCTGCGTGTCTTCCAATTCCTTCAGCCCTAACCTCAGCTTGTCTCCTTCATCATTCTCAAGCACTACAACATCCATCATCTCGAGGGAAAGAATAAGGAAGAGATCAGTGCATTTGGGATGATGCAGCTGAAGAAGATGAAGATCAAGCTGTCATATGATGCCAAGAAAGGAAAGCTTTTGAGGGACCCTCAAGCTAAGTAGCCAACAAACAGTACCTCTTTTCCTCAGGATGAAGGTCATTCCTCAGTTGGACCTCAAGTTTCTATAGCACCATCCTTTCTGGGTGCATCCATTTAGAGGTACCTTCAGACAGAGTTTACTAAGCTAGAGAGCAGACTCATGGCCTCAAGGAAGGAAGCAGACTTGATCCATGAGAGGAGAAGCTATGGAATCTAGACTTTACTCGAAGCTCATATTCAGAATTTTCAAGCTTCAAGGAAGAGATCATAGAGCCGCAAGAGGCACTGTAAGACAAGCTGTTATACATGAAGAAGTGTCTAATGTCAAAAACATCTTATTGGCATACCTCAACAACATCAGACCTTCTTCCATAGAAGCGGAGCTTAGAGATCCTTCACTGCCTCAGCCTAATCATAGTGTCATTCCTATTCCTGTCCCATCCACTGCCACAGCTTCAGAGTCTTCACCTACTCCCACATATAACTTAGTTGTACCTCTTCCACCCATTGACTCTGCATCAGATCTACCCTTACCCCAGCTTCCCTTAGTCATTCCTTCCTCCTTAGCCCTTACCTTTTGGATGATGTCAAAAAGGGGGAGAGAAGAAGTGAAGAGGCAAAGGAATCCTTTATGGAGTATGTTGACTGATGATTGAGTTCTTTATTTGTATTTTTTGTTTTTGTTTAAATCCCATTGTAAAACATTTTAAAGTTTTAATGGAATGGTATTCATATTATTATTCATATTGATTATTGACTTATTACATTTTGTGTTGAATAAGTGATTTAAGAATATATGCTTTGCCATCAACCTAACTTCACTTTCATTTAAGTTTTTCCATCATCAAAAAGGGGGAGAATGTTAGATTGAATATGTTTTGATGATGTAAAAAGAAAATAAAAAAATTAAGTTGATTTATGATGTGAAAAGTGTTTTTAAAGCAATGAAAATGTGTTTGTAATCAAATGAAGTTAAAAGAAGTTAGTAAAGTTAATCGATTAATTATTCAATTATTTATAATTAATGGATTAGTTAATTGATTAATATCAACTAATTGATTAAATGATAGATTAATGGAAAGGTAGCAAGTTGTTTTACAAAGGAAAATCAATTAATTGATTAACTGTTCGATTAATGAGTGACCATTAATCGATTAAGTGTTCGATTAATGTCGAGAGCTGGCCTTCTAGAAGTAAGTTAATGAGCCAATTAATCGATTGGTTAATCGATTAATCTATTGAAAATAGATTTTCTCTTGAACAAAGATATTGCTATTAATCGATTGGTTAATCAATTAATTTATATTAATCTGTTAACTGTTCGATTAATCAGTGAAGTATCAATTTTGTGAAATTCAAATATAAATCAATTAATCGATTGGTTAATCAATTAATTTGTATTAACAGATTAATTGTTAAATTAATTTATGTTGAAAACTCTTCTATTTCAAATCTTTCAGATACATTAATCGATTCAAAATTTGATTAACCTCAGAAACTTCAAAGATATCTCTGTTTTAAGCTACAAACTGATTTCCTATTTCATATAATTGATTCAAGTGATAACTTGCCTATGTTTCTCATTATTAATTCTTTTGAGAAACTTATCTTTATAAGATTACATTATATATGGCTGAATAATCCATTCACTATTATGCTTTATTTTCTGTTTCACACGTTAATTCTAATTAATCGATTGGATAGTCGATTAGTATAGAATAACCTTTGAAAACAAATAGAATCTTTACATGATATTCAAGTGTTTATAACTGAATTAATTTTATACACTTGATCATTGATTGGGCTATCAAATATTAATTCATATGATTGAGTACATATTATTCTCATATCATTCTTTTTGTGATTAATTCCATTTAAGTTTAAATTCATCAATCCCCACTTCACATATTTATAGACTAGTGATTAAATCTTGAAGTATTTACAGGATCAATGTCAAGAGTTCATATTCCGTTAAGATCAAAGCTAAAACTGATATTAGACTAAGATTAAAGCCAACGGACTTTCAACAACAAAAAGACAAAATCTTCAACGGCTACAACAGTTAGTTCAACGGTCATATTTCCAATGTGAAGAAAACTTAACAGAAAGATTGCTCAACGATCATAAGATTAACTATAAATAGAAGAGCACTCAAAGTTAAGAGGTTGACGACTATGGATGAAAAAGAGAACAATGACTGATGCATTCAAATCTCTATTCATTACGTATTATTTCATTAAGAGAGAAAAATGCCATGAGCCACAATATTTATCACTCACTCTATCTGAGAGTTAGATACACCCTTCATTTCTTCATTTATCTAAGAACAAAACCTTGGAATTAGGGGATTCAAGGTTGGGATTTGCTCTTATCTATTTAAGGGGGAGTGTTGCCACCAGAAGTATGGTGTAACCTCAGGATTGAGGTGGTTCTCAATTAGCCATAAAAATTGCTGTAAAGGCTACCAAGACCCCGTTGTAATCTTGGTGTATAGTGGATTGGAAACTCTCAGTGGGAAGTTGAGGACTAGATGTAGGTAAAGGAAAGACCGAACCAGGATAAATTCTCTATGCAAAATCTTCTTCCTTAACTCTTTTATTTCCATTAACTTAACTTTTCAAATTATATAGTTTTACTTATCAAGTTTTCAAAGAGTTGCAAAAGTTTTTTGAAAGCCATCGTTCACCCAATTCACCCCCTCTTGGGTGATTCAGCCTATCTACCTAAATCTAACATTATGTCATTATGTTAGCATAATTTATTGTAAGCAAGCATGTCATGCACCAAGCATTAATCTTGCATGCATTAGTGGTAATCTTAACTACTGAGATTCCCCTAAATCTCACCTCTCTCATAACCAACCAATATAGTTCAAGTATTATGGAAGATGTATGCATGAAGAAGAGTCAATGAATGGAAGAAGAAAAGTGGAGAATTGTATGTTCTTGTATGACATGCTTGATTTTCCATTTATGTAAATGTTATGTAATATACCAAATTAGGTAATGAAATTATATAGAATAATTATGGCAAGTTCATATAACTATACGAATGTATGAGAAGATAGGTTAATGTTTCAAGCATCCTAGAATAATTATAGAGAATTAAAGAAAGAAGTTAGTAAGGCAATTTCGTAGGCTCTAGAGCAGTTATGTTCTAGCCTTGGTTTGACCAAATAAATGGTTGAATCTGACCATTAAATTTGGTGAGCATGTAGTACACATCCCAAGATTTAAAAACATAGATATTTTGCCTCAATTGCATGTGTACACTAGGAGACATTAACTTCCAAAGTTGAGGCATAAAAACTAGAAGTTCCATAATTGACCAAATGAACAATAAATTTTAATGATTTAACTGCATGAATTGGCCAAGAAAATGTGCAGTTTTATATTTTTTTCCTTAAATAGAAATGAAAGAGCTTCAATTAAAATTTTTTAGCACCTCCATACAATTTTTGTAGAATTAGTTATAATTTTTTAAAGTTGGACTACCAAATCTAAAAAAGCATGATGAACAGTACCAGAGGAACAATGTGCAAAGTTTTAATTTTTCGGCCTAAGTAAAGCTTCTATGCATTTAATCGCTTCAAATGCATACTCTGAGAGGTAAAAGTAAGGATGTTTTAATTTGGTACTAGAGCAGAAGTTCTAGCACTTGACACTTTTTAATTACCTCCCTTTCTCCAACCAAAAAAGAAACCTTCCTTCCTTATTCTAACCTCCAACCAAACAAAGCTCATAACCTCCCCTCCCCTCCCCTTCTGGCATATGTAGTTTGCATGGTGTGGATTGCTATATCAAAAATTAGATATTGATTTCACTATTAGGTTGTCAATGGATCAACGGTTTTGCATGCCTATATAATGGTTGTTGTGTGTATACATTGAGCTCAATGTTTATCAGCATCCACCCTTAACACATTTTTAGATAAATAAGATTAGGGTTTAAAGTAGAATTATATATGGATAATTAACCTTTTGGATTTAGTTTTTTAATATTTGTTAAACATGCATCTTCAAATAAAATAAATTAAAAAATTTATATCCTTTATTATCTTTGATATATGTTTATATTCTTTCACTTATATTATTAATGATGGTGAATTTAATTTGTTGTTAGGAAGTATTTAACATGTCTAACCAAATGTAAAATGATTTGAGTTTGTTGGAGCAAGCATATGCACTATGATGTGAGGTATTTTATGTCTTTATAGTTCTGATATTTTTCTACAATTTAAATTCTTTGATTATGTCCAATTTTTACTTTCCTGCTTAAATCAAATCATATACCCACAAATTTTTCCATCACCACTCTAAATGAAATAAATTTTACTAATTAAATAAATAGACTTATCTAATATATATTTAGCTAGATCATTAATTTTTAAAATATAAGATTTCCAAATATGTTATAGAAAAGATAATTAATTGTTAACAATATAAACCATGAATTGAAGAATTTGGTTTCCTGTTCTAAAAATGTTTAATAAGACTATGTTGTTTATACTCCATTCAAATAATTTGAATATTCACTTTCTTAATCATTATGGAAAAAAACCCAAGCAGCACAGTGGTATCTGTATAGAATTTTAACATAGTTGAATTTCGGTATAAAAAATTTTATAAAAAAAATAATGGATTTGATTGATTTACACTTTTCAATCATAAAATTTAGGGTTAATATAATCTTTCAAGTTTGTCCTTATTTTAGTTTTGACCCCTCAAGTTTCAAACCATAGGTTTTAATCTATTTAGTTTCTTTTCTTCTAAAATATGGTCCTTATAATTCAATAAAAATCTAGATCATTTGCCCCTTAAGGGACTAAAACCTATAGTTTAAAATTTGAGGGACCAAAACCAAAATTCATGTAAACTTGAGGACCATATATTGTTTAACCCGAAGATTTATTACTTAAATTTTAGTTAAAACTTAAAAGTTTAAACGCATAAAATACTAAACATGTATCTTCCACAAATTCAAGGTGGAATCTACTTCCAACGTACTAATATGGATTATATTGTTGTCCAATAATTATATGAGTGTCTATAAAACATTCATGCCTTTTATTAGCATTCTTTTTCTGAGCTCTCAAATGCTTAACACATCATGCAAGCCCTCAATGGATCAGGAAAAGGGAGGGGATAACCTTAAGAGGGATCAATCAAAATATAATTGTCAAAATCAATTTTAGGAAGAGGGGTCATCGACTTCTGGAGGGCAGTCTATCACATACCTAAAAATTTCTATCTAGGATAAGAGAAGCCTAGTAAAAGGGAAAGATGAAATATGGTTAGAGGAAGGACTAAATTGTAAAGAAAGGAAGTCCTTTAGGGCTTAAGTAGAAATCTTAAAGGGATTAAAATGAAAATTATAAAAGGCTCAAGGAATAAAGTTAAGGTAGACATGAGTTAAGGGTAAATGTACAAATTTGAAGAACTAAGGGTAATTATGATTAGAGAAGGGACACAAATGGAATTTTGGAAAAGTTTAAGGATAATAATAAAATAATACAATCAGTGAATAGTAAATTATCCAGAACCGCAATAAATCTAAAGTCATGAGAATGTATAGGGGATTTTTCGGTCCATTTAACGTGACACAAAATTTTGATTTAAGGTCCTAATTAATTGATATGAATTACTGAAATAATGAAATTTCAGTAGGGGTTTTCGGATAATGTTGGATCAGGTATCCAACAAAAGGGTATAAATAAGGACAATAAAAGGGCATAAACTAGGACAAGAATTTAGGTAGGTCCAGGAAAGGGGATCAGTGCCAAGAAATACCCTAGAAAAATATTAAAAGACAAAAATACCCCTAGTGTGATAAAAGTAAATAAAGATGAATGGAAGGAATTTTAGTCATTTAACCTAAGTCAAAAAGTTAAAGAGGGTAGTTGACCGAGGTCAAGAAATACCTTGGAAGGAATGTAAAAAGACATAAATGCCCCAAGGGTAATAATAGTGAATAAAATAAACCAAGTTCAATTTTGTAATTTTCCAAAAGCTAGTAATTAAATTTATACCTAGTCTAAGAATGTCAATTGTAGAAAAAACATAGACACTAACTCTAATGTCAAAACACAAATTGTGGAACCTCACAAAAATTTAGTTCATAAAACAGTCTGATTTTTAGAAATTTGACCTAATTGGTACCAGATTGGAATGGATTTTTCTAACCAGCCCTCTTCCCTCTTAGAATTACGCCACCTAGCATGCCATGTGTCCCTTGTGATGTCACTTAGATGATGTCAGCAATGCCATGTGGATTAATGTGAGTCCTTGGATGAACTATGTTTTCAAGAGATAATCTTGGCCCTTGAATAAACCCCTTTGCTTGGCCTATAAATACCCCTCCCCTCCCCTTGTGGTCAGCACTCATATGGAAATAGAGGGAAAACTCTTACGAAATTAAAACTCAACCAAGAACCCAATCTTTTAAGTTTCCAAACTTCAAGCAACCAAGGTAACTTCTTCTTCCTATCTTTAAACTATGTTGTAGGATGATTTCTCTTGGATTAGGATGGTTGAAAAACCATTTTTATTTCTTTGAGGGTGCTGGACAACATGTTGTCCATGTGGATGAAAAGATGAGTTTTATGTTATACATATCTTAGACAAGTAGAAACAATCTAGGATTACTTGGTTTAAGCTTAGAATATCAATGTAATCTTAGAATTTCATTGTGTTCCCTGTTCTGCCACTGTACAGACCCTAGAGAGGGAATTGGAAATTTTTATTTTGATTCTTTCAATGTGTTTAAAATGAAAAATTGTATGGGGTTAAGTAGAGAAACAAGCATTGGAAGCATTGGAATCATAATTAGAATTTTTGGATTCAATTAAGGGAACCACGGGTTTCTAGCCAGTTTTGAAGAAGGAGTATGAATTTGGTAATTCCAAGTCCATAATTGAATTCCTCATAAAACATTATGTAGGATAGGGTCGTGAACCAAAAACCCTAAAATTAAGATTCAAGTTAAGCTTTGGATGAATTTAAAGGATTATTGAACCAAAGATCCTAAAATTAAGCTAAAGGGGGGATTAAGTTGTCATGAGATCAAGTTAAGCTTTAGGTGAAGTTTAATATGCCTTTGTGATAAATATGATAGGGTTTAACATTTGTGAAGGAGAGTTCAAGTGCTCAAAAAAGGATTAAGAAAATTGCTTCAAGAGGTAGCAAGAATACCTACTTTATTTTTTACTGTGTTTGATTGTTTGGTGTGCTTGATAATGTTATTGTTTGGTTGAGCTAAATGTTATGCCAAGAAGTATGATGATTTTGTATCTCTTTGCTATATATATCATGACAATATGCATGTTAGAAAATGGCAATTAAGGAAATGAGGTAGCTCCCTAATGAGTAGCTCGAATTATCATCGTCCGATCCATCAAAATAATAATAATTGCACCCAATAATATAGTATAAGGCACAACCCTATCATTCTTCTCGAGGAGCCTTTTTATTGGAGACCTAGCAAATTGGTGACAAAACCATTGAAAACCTGAGTGAAAGTAAAATGGGTTTTTGGTTTGATTGATTTTTGAAGAGATTATAAGCATCTTGTGCAAAATCAGGGTTAGTCTTTTTCTTTCCAGCAAAATAATATTTAGGAAATGGGAGATCTTTTATACTTACCTCCTTACCTATATGCTTCGAGGCTCCTTGCTTGCTATACTCCACCCTTCTCCTCAGTTTACTTTTCTTTGTGTGCTGGACTTGACATGATCACTTCCTCTTCTTGCATCTCCTGTGTTTCCTCTTGTGCTTGTGAGTTCTCTTCTTGGGTTGCCTTCCTAATCAGAAGCTGTTGTTCTTTAACATTTTCTGAATTCCCAATCTTCATCTGTGATAATGTTGAATTTCCAGCTTTAAAATCTTCCATATCCTCCTTTGGTGTATCATCTTCCTTAAAATGCACTTGTCTTCCACTTTTGAGTGATATGGCATTCACCAAAAGATGTCACTCACTGTTTGAATGATAGTGTTTACAGGTATGCTTCCACTGCTCTTTGTTTGGATGTCACTCACTGTATTGGAAACTTGAGTTAAATGACTGGTAATATCTGTATTCTTGGAACTTAACTCCTCAAGTTTCCTATGCACATCTAGATTATTCTTTTACATACTTTGAAGAATTGAAGCTATGGAGGTGAATTGACCATCATTCTCTTTGAGCTTGTTATCAATATTGGTATTCTATCATACATATTGTTCATTTTTCCGCCATACTCTTCAACAATTGAGAAGTCTCATCTGGTCTTGATGCCACTAAAGCATTAGGGTGAGTTGAAACCATAGACCTTGCATTACTTTGGTATTTGCTTGAGAAAGCACCACCTCCTTGGAATTAATTTGGCCTATTTTCCCCACTCCCCCACCCAAAATTTGGGTGGTCTCTCCAACTAGGATTGTATGTGTTGGAGTATGTCTCATTGTCTCTCCCTTGATACATCACTGCTACTTCTTCATATTGTCTATCACATGTACTTGTAGCATGCATCATTGAACCGCATAACTCATATCCTGTAGCTAGTGCTTGTGAGGTTCCCACTGCATGAACTTGCTTTGCAGAATACAACTCTCTTTCAATTAAATTCATCCTCTTTTCCATTCGGCTTCCTAGAGCTACTATTTTTGCTAAAATCTCATTCAAATTACCCGAAGATGATGTGGGCATTCTCCTTGGATCTTCAGTCTGATGGTCTTCATTAGCCATTTTCTAAAATAACTCCCCAACTTACTTGTGGAGTTTTATTTCTTAAAGATCCATTTGCTGCTGTATTCAAGGTTACCTTGTTATGAGGTTGCAAACCATCAAAGAAAATATCTACTAAATCAGCCTTAGTAATGTTGTGATAAGGACATTGAGCCAACAAATTGATAAATCTCATCCAATATTCATGTAATGACTCTCCATCCTATTAGAGAATGTTTGTAATCTCCTTCTTCATCCAAGTAGTCTTAGAGGCTAGGAAAAACTGCTCTAGATATGTTGACTTCAGCTGATCCCATGTAAGAGTTGAAAAATGAGTTGGCAGATTGTATAACCACTCCTTAGCCTTTCCTTCCATAGTGAAATGGAAACACCTCCTTAAGACGTCATCCAATGCAGTCATTGGAGGCTTCATCGAAGAGCAGATCGTATGCATGGTCTGTAAGTGCTGATGAGGACATTCTCCTACAAAACCATGAAATTTAGGTAAGGCTGCAATCAAAGCTCCTTTAATTTCAAAATTAGCATCTTCAGCATAGAAACCATAAGGATCATAATTCACATACGAATGATTTATTTCCCTCACACTTCTATTATCTTCTACATTCATTGGTATTTCATTTTCTCCTTGTCTATTATGCCTATTATGCTCATTATGATTAATCTCAGCCATGTTAGATTCTGTTGACCTTGCCTCTTCTTTAAATTCTCTCCTTAGTTTCCTAAGTTGTCTCTCAATTTCAGGTTCAAAAGGCACTAATGGTCCAGTTCTTCTAAGCATGCAACTCAGAAACAATAAAGAATAAACAAGCAAGTAATCAAAATCAGACACAAAAGTTTCACAGCAGGAATTTTCAACTAGTCGCGACGCAAGGGTGTTTAGGTCGCAACCTCAAAACACAGAGAGCAGAAGTTATTAAAAATGGATTTCAGGTCGCGACTCAAAAAGACACAGGTCACGACTAAATAAGATAGAGAGCAGGTTTTCCAAAACCATCACAACCAGACGTTGTGAACGTCACGACTAAAGTTCACAGAGAGTAATCAGTACCACAGTAAAGCAATTTGGTCGCGACACAAATGAGGTTTGGTCGCGACTCATTGTCATAGATAGTGATTTCACAAAAACTTAAAAAAAATGCAGAATGCAATGCAATTAAAAACAACAAAAACTAAAATTAAAGAAAAAAAATGACTCAAGTAAATAATGGAATTGACAATCAACACTAAGGAACCAATTACTTGGCTCCCTGGCAATGGCGCCATTGATGAGCAGCTCGAATTGTCGTCGTTCGATCCATCAAAATAATAATAATTGCACCTAATAATATAGTATAAGGCACAACCCTATCGTTCTTTTTAGGGAGCCTTTTTATTGGAGACCTAGCAAATTGGTGACAAAACTATTGAAAACCTGAGTGAAAGTAAAATGGGTTTTGGGTTTGATTGTTTTTTGATGCAGTAAAATAAGGGTGCATTAAAATAAATATTTTTGTATTTTTGATTAAGTTGAAAACTGTGACATCCCAATTTTTAGGCCTAGAGATGCAGAGTTAGCCTAAGATTAGGAGACTACTAGACCCCTTTTTAGCAGAAGTTCCAGAGGAACGTAAAGAGTTTCAGGGACTGAGCTACGAGTAAGTAAAGATAATGGGGACTTATGTGTAAACAGTGGAAGTCCCAAGGGGTAAATGGCCATTTGGGGATGATGTAAAGGTCAAAGGTTCAAGAGTTGACCAGTTAGGTCACGATGATAAAGAAGTTGGTCGCGACGAGAGTGTATTATGGTCGCGACTAATATTGGCAGAGAGGATTGGTCGTGACGGATATGTATGTGGTGTCGCGACTAATGAGTAGAATGGGCTTGGTTGCTACTAAAAAGTGATGTGGTCGCGACGAAAGACTGTTATGGTCGCGACTAAATGATGTTGTGGTCGTGACTAATGAACACAGAAGGTGTTATGTCGCGATGAGATGATGGCTAGGTCGCGACTAGTGACTATAAGTGGTGCTAGCCGTATGAGATCTAGTGGGCCAAGAGTTGTGAAGGTCCAAATGAGATAGTTACCCGGTTAGAGACAGAACTGGGGAAAGAGGTCAGATACAGGAAAGGTTATCTGGAGACCATGAGGTGGACTGATAAGGTATCCTCATGAGACCCACAAGATGCCACATGGCATTAGAGTAGTGATTGGTGACCTTTCAGTAGAGTAAAGTTACTCGGTTGGCACGAAAACTGAGGAGGTGATCAGATGAGTCTGGGACTGATCTGGATAGCATTGGAAGGCGTGAGAGGTCTCTTCCAGGCGCCACATGGCACTAGTCTGGAGAAAGCAGATAAAGCTGAGGACACGCATTACGAGGCAAGATATGGTACTCATCGGCTACCAGCCCGATCTTTCCCATAATTACGATTTTGCACCTACATTCTCTTTCTGGCATCTATTCTTATCTTCTTATCCTTCATCTTAAGTTCTAGAAATTCTCTTTCAATAACTCATCCCTTAAACTCTTCGGGAGTCATCGTTAATTGAAAAGCTCGACAACCCGCCCATATCAGGTTATCTTACACAGGAGCCAGCCCATATCAAGCTTCCTGCAGAATTCGTAGGCTTAAGACTTAGGATATTCCTCACATTCCTCATTTTGAACCTAGGCGAACTGTCCCGATCTCCTAGACCAAAAATCGGGATGTTACAAACACCGCAGGCCAGTGTATCGGACAGAAGGAGCCGGTGTCCGGATATGTGTATAAACGGTGAAAAATAGATAAAATATTCAATAAACATTAACGGGGGAAGATTCCTCGTAATGCGTACCATGAAGGTAATGGACCCTGAGAGGCCCAATAATGGCGCCAACAAGGTCCAGTAAGACCCTTGGACTGATAGGTGGGCCAGTGTCCGGCAGAACCCCGGAAAAGTGCGAAATTATGAAAATGCCCCTGTGTTGTACTAAAGGGGTAGTAGATGTATGAGGGCATTTTGGTCATTCTGGACAGGCCCAGGAGCCAAGGCACATACAGATAAAGTTACTTAGAGTCAGTATATGCCCTGACAGAGTACAGAAGGGTGTGAAATGACGATTTTACCCTTAGGGTTAAAATAGTGCAAGAAAGGGCACCCAGGGGTATTTTGGTAATTTGCCGAGGGCTGTTTCTTGGGAATCGAGCCATCAGAGTACTTGAGCTTGATCAGGATCCAAGATAACATACCCAGAGCCCAAAAACGTATCCCATGGAGTATGTGGGAAAAAGTGGCATTAAAATACTATTTTAATGCTGTTTCAATAAAGTAAAGTTACTCGGTCGGCACGATAACCGAGGAGGTGATCAGATAAAGTCCGGGACTTATCTGGATAGCATTGGAAGGCGTGAAAGGTCCCTTCCAAATTCCACATGGCGCAATCTTAGAGGCAGAAGAAAAGTTGAGGACACGTATTACGGTGCAAGACTCTGGACCGGTACTGGATTGGACTGAACTGCTGAGTCAGCTGATGAGGTGTCCAGGAATTGTGACATGTGAAGAATGTGGCGATGAGGTGTCCTGGATGAGGTCATGCATGATGCAATAAAAAGGATTAAAGAAAAATAGGAAAATCCAGGAAAAACCAGGACCACATGTTCAGATGGCTTCAAAATTACAGAAATGACATCCATTAAAGCTATAAATACCCCCTTCCCCTCCCATTTTATGCATCCTACATTTTTGGCAAGAAAAGAGAGATAAAGAAGAGAGAGAAGGAGAAAGAAAGAAAGAAAGGAAGTTCTGGTGGAGTTGGAAGCAGTATAGAAGTTCTGGAGTTCTGCTTTTGAGGTAGTAACTAATCCTAGCTCTTATGTAATGTCTTTGTGATTTGTTGTGCTATTGTTTGGTTGGATTGTTGTCTTATATGTTATGCTTGAAGCTCTATTACAATGCTATGATCATATGTTATTGAATATGGAAGCACGCAGCATACTTATCTATACACAATCACAAGCAAGCACCGTCACTCTGCATTACATATATTGTTATGATTATTACTACTGAGATTCCCCCGAATCTCATTCCCATATATATAACATTACAGGGGAGGTTCTGTCAAAATAAAATCTGGAAATTTTAAGAGACGCCGTTAGGCTGCCGAAATTCTGGCAACGAAGAAGGAACAAAGAAAGGAACTGATACGTACTGTGTACGTAGGTGCTGTCTAAGGAGGCTGGAAGTGAGTGGACCTAGCCGGTTCATCCAGTCTTTCCTGGGTACTTACGTAGAATGGTAGCTCCTACGGGAATTACCGAATCGGTACAAGATCGGTTACTTTCTACAAAAGGAATGTAGCAGTTATGCTGCCGGATTTTAGACAGGAAGAGATGTAATAGAAATATGATAATTTGCTGTATGCCTTGTTGTATGACATTTTATTATTTAATAATAAATGTTGTTTGGCATGTTCAATTTGAGAATGGGGAATAAAGGGAGAAATTCGCAGGTCCTGAGGTAGCAGTGTTCTGGCCTCAGTTTGACCTAGTAAACGAAGGAGTTTGGCTACGAAATTTGGTGAGCCAGTGATACACATCTGGGGCATTACGTGGATAGGTAATAAGCCTTGTTTGGATGTGTAGAACGAGAGAAATTAATTTTCAAATTAAAGGTCCAGAATAAGGAACTTAAGAGTGAAATTTTGAATTTCTGGGCTTAAGTTAAGATATATCAAGCTAATATCGCTTCCGTAAGTGTACTCTGAGGAGTCTAAGGGAGGATGTTTCAGTGTTCAGGCATCCCTGTGAGTCATATCAGTCATCTGACCGAGGTTATCCGAACTCATTCAGTCCCTTTTCAAATACCGATAAATTTCCCTATCGGATACCCGGAGGCCTCACACTCCGTCTGGATTTTCTAATTTGCGAATAACTTTTTCTACAGGCCTCCTATCGGTATTCTGTCAGTTTCCCGACATCCGCCCCATAAGGACGTATCATCCTGTATTTTCTCACCTAGATCTGAAATCTAGGATATACGGTATGAATTTTTATAACTTTTGGACGATCAGTCCATTTCTGGCTATCTGGAGTCTTCAAAAATTCCTGTATTAAGCCAGATTACCGAGCGTCCCTTGCTCTCTCTACAGGTGAAATCTGGGACTGAAATGCCGTCGGACAGTCCAAACCACTTCCGGCCTGACTTTCTTTAATTACACTTTAGCCCCAAGAAACTTTTTTTCTTTTCATTTAAGTCCCTTTTTATTTGGCTAAAATTACACTTAAGGACCCCACCTTTTTGTCCTTAAACTTTCCATAATTCTTTCATACTCATAGAGACCTCGTATGCATATTTCACAGTTCAGTGAAATGATCAGTATAATTTTCTCTATTTTCTGGCAAAATATGATACTCATCGACTACCAGCCCGATCTTTCCCATAATTACGATTTTGCCCTTGCATTCTCTTTCTGGCCTCATTACTCATCTTCTCATCCCTTATCTTAAGTTCTAGAAATTCTCTTTCAATAACTCATCCCTTAAACTCTTCGGGAGTCATCGTTAATTGAAAAGCTCGACAACCCGCCCATATCAGGTTATCTTACACAGGAGCCAGCCCATATCAAGCTTCCTGCAGAATTCCTAGGCTTAAGACTTAGGATATTCCTCGCATTCCTCACTTTGAACCTAGGCGAACTGTCCCTATTCTGTAGGTTAAAGACTTAACTCATCTTTACATCCTGAAGGACTTAGCTCATCCCTCGGATCCTACAAAATACAGGTAAGTGATCCGCCCATATCAGATTACTACCCTGGGACTACGGTTTTAGCAGCCTGCCCATATCAGACTACTTCCCAGTTCTCCTAGACTAAAAATCGGGATGTTACATACTACGTAGAATGGTAGTTCTCATGAGGGGATTACCGAATCAGTACAGTTCAGTTCTTTGTACAGATGAAGCGTAGCGGTTATGCTGCCGGAGTTTAGGCAGAAAGAGATGTAATAGAAATATGAGAATTCTATGTATGTTTTGTTGTATATGCCATCTTGTATGACATTCTGATATTCAATGATAAATACTGTTTGGCATGTTCAATTTGTGGATGATAATTTAGGAGGGAAATTCGTAGGTCCTGAGGCAGCAGTGTTCTGACCTCAGTTTGACCTAGTAAACGGAGGAGTCTGGCCACGAGATTTAGTGAGCTGGTAGTACACATCTGGGGCATTCCATGGATAGGTATTAAGCCTCATTTGGATGTGTATAATGAGAGAAACCAGTTCTCAAAGTAAAGGTTCAGAATGAAGAACTTAAGAGTAAAAGTTCAATCTCTGGACTTAAGTTAAGCCAATATTGCTTCCGCAAGTATACTCTAAGAGATGTAAGGGAGGATGTTTCATTTTGGTATCAGAGCAAGAGGTTCTGGCATAGACCAGAAAGGACTCTGGTTCAAAGCATAAGATTTTGGCACAGAACAGAAGGTTCTGGCTCAGTGATGCTCTGATTTAGAAAGAGTATTTTCCCTTGAGTGCATGAGAATGGCATTGAGTCGCGACTAATGGTTTTAGGTCGCGACAGGTAGCCTCAAGAGAGTTTTAGTCGCGACGAAGAATTGGAGAGGTCGCGACTGTTATTTACAGAGGGATTAGGTCGCGACGTGTATGTTACAAGGTCGCGACGGTATATTGCAGGAAGCTGAGGTTGCGATGAGAGAGGTCTTGTGTCGCGACTGAAGAGTTAAGGTTGCGACGTAAGGAGGCCTAGGTCGCGACGACAGAAGATTTAGGTCGCGACTAAGGGACAGAGATATTGGGTCGTGATGAGTTGAGTGCGATGATCACGACGAAAGATCACAGAGGATGTAAGTCACGACTATCCAATACTCAGGTTGCGACAGACAGTTATTTGCATAGAGGTTTAGAAAGCTCAGCGGAGATAAAATTCCTGGATGAGATGTGTTCATTTTTTTGAAGGAAAAAGATGGTGAACACAAGACAAGAACATAGAGCTTGAGTGGAGGAGCCATGCATAGAGGAAGCGGGCAAATCCAATATGTGAGTCATCCTTGCTAGGATGAGTAGCAAGGGATGATAATGATAAGTTAAGATGGGCTAGCTTGATGAGATAGCTAGAATGAGGTAGATCCTCCATGTGATAACTAGGAGTAGATCTACATTGTAAAGGTCTTATTCAGCTAGGCTGAATAGAAGACCTAAGAGCTAGAATGAGATAGTTAGAACGACGTTTGTCCAAGAATAAGCCTAGGACATGGCCTAAGGCTAGAGACGTGATGGTTAACAGCTAGAGAGCTAATATTCCCTAAGCAGAGGGATTCCATCATAGAGAAGTGATAGACCTAGGGTAGAGTACCCTAGAAAGTAGAAGTGATAGTAGAAGATGAGGAATGAGATCCATGCGACTGAAGTTCGCTAGGATCAAGAGAAAGACCGATCAGGAACCACAGTCTGGTCAAGAATAGACTGGGACTAATGGATAGACAGAAAAAGTTAAGAGATAGTAAAGAGGTAGCCACAGTTTAAAAAGATAAAGTGACTCCCCTATCCCCTATGTAAGAAAAAGTAATGAAGGGTTGAGTATATACCCTAGTAAGAGGGTAGTGTGGCAGCCTAAGTGAAATAGATAAATGTTTCAGGATGATTGACCAAGATATGATAGGCAATATGATAAAGAAAATATGTCTTGAGGTTTACAATGTCTGATGGATGGTTGAGAAAAGTATGATGATGATATGGCTTATGATGCCATAAGTTATGATAAATGGTTGCATCTCCTTGCAGTTGTCATATGATGACATGCATGTTAGAGTATGCCATGATAAATGAATACTCCCCTTTTACAATATATGCAGGGTAGAGTGTATATGAGATTAAGAAATTATGAGAAAGTTATGTTGCTCCCATACCATATGACATGTAATGAGATATGTATTGAGGATGATAGATAGTCTCAGTTTATGGGACAATAAGCTATGATATTCAGATATGTTATGATTGAGGCTACTCAGGTAATTCTGCAGACTTGTGAATATAGTACTCAGAGCCATTTCTGTTGAAAGGAATGGTAGATAGAAAGAAAGCAGAAAAGAGTAAAGAGATTGTTTCTAGATCACTCTTCAGATAAGAGTTAGATCTGAAACATATGGCTCCCAGATAGAGCTAGATTCAGATGAATATAAATCACTCTTCAGATAAGAGTTGGATTTGATACAGAATGCTCGTAGTTAGAGCATAGTTTGAATGGCTCGTAGTTAGAGCACAGATGGAAATGAGAAGTTATGATGAAACCATAGAATGGCAAGTGGTTAGACCATGATGGCACAAGCCAGTGGTAAGCCACAGTAAAGTAAGAAAGATGAGAAGGAACTCCTGAGTAAGAGAGGAAGTAAGTAAAGTCTGGATAAACGATATGAGGCTATAAAAATTTTATGGAGTTATCAACAGGTGGAAGCAGTTAACCTTATAACCTAGTCTGTTGGTTTAAGATCTTCGGGAGATCTACAATACAACAGAATCGCAGTTAGATTCTGGAGGGTCATAGTTAGATCCTAGCATGGCTCCAGGGTCGCAGTTAGATCCTAACAGCTTCAGAGTCGCAGTTAGATTCTGAAGAGGCTAACGGTTGATCGCAGTTAGATTCTGAGGTCGCAGTTAGACCTAGCCTAAGGAAAGTAATGAGCCATGAGACATGAGTACAATGTAGTATCTCTTTGGGAAGATGAATGCCAAAGACGAAGTTAAGATAAGGAAGCTTCACTAGTTGATAAACTCACCCAGAGAAATTTTTATAATGATTTTCCTGAGGTAGCCTTTAGTATATAGACTAAACTTGGCTTTCCCTTAAACAAAGATGGAGTCCAAGTTCAAATCTGAGTGCTGATATTCAAAGTTTTGTAGAAGTATGCCTGAGAAGCAGAGAAGAGAATCCTCTGTGTAATGAGAAGCAGAGAAGAGAATCCTCTGTGTAATGAGAAGCAGAGAAGAAAATCCTCTGTGTAATGAGAACAGAAGAGTATGAGTAGATAGATTCCCCCAGATGAGGGTAAAGAGATTAAAAGGCTAGAGAAGACATAGAGAAAAAGGTCTAAGACAAAGCAAAGATAGAACGCAGTTCTATGAGGAAGATAATGTTAGCCTTATGGTATCTCAAGATAACTTATGAAAGGGTGATATACACCATGAGATAGCCAGAGTTGGCTAGATATGCTATGATAAAGTATCAAAAGCATGCAATGAGATACACTATGGTAGACGTGTAATATGATGTGCACCGAGAAATGTGCATTTTATGAACAGATAGAGAGGCTTTCCTTTTGTAGGGATCATATGTTTAAATGATATGCTATGAAAGAGAATAGAAAATGAGAGTTTTCACTCCTTGCATGAGATGCTAGGCCTTATGTTATGCTAAAACTATGCAAGCTCCGAGTGTTAGAGCTGTGCCTAGTTAGAACAAGAATGCTTGAGCTCCGACGTTAGAGCTTTGCATTCATAAGCAGGTATGCAGTCCTGCAGTATGTTGGCCAGGCATTATGCATGTTAGAGTAGGTGCTTTCATTTAGCAGCAAAGTAAAGAAAGAATAGCTGCGTAAGTCCTCTCTCTGTAGGAAGTTAAGTTGCTAAGAATGATGAGAATGTTTGATTATATGAAAAGAAAGATGAAATGTTGCAGATTCTAAAGCAGTCTGCGAGATATCAAGAAAAGTAATAAGAGATAAATGCTTAAAGTATAATGCTGAAAAAAGATATGATGAGTAGTTAGATGAAACTCCCGAATACAGTAATATTCGAGAGAATTTCATATGAAAGAAATGGACACTACATATAAAGTGCAGTGAGTGATCCATAAGGGAAAAGCATATTTTAAACTCTGATTGAGTTGACCCAGAGAAAAGAAAAGCATGATATAAAGAGGTGTAAAGTTTTATGATAAGGTACTTTGCCAGATATTGAGTAAATTTGGCTATGGTACTAATTAAATTTCGAGGACAAAATTTATTTAAAGGGGAGGAGAAATGTGACATCCCAATTTTCAGGCCTAGAGATGCAGAGTTAGCCTAAGATTAGGAGACTGCTAGACCCCTTTTTAGCAGAAGTTCCAGAGGAACGTAAAGAGTTTTAGGGACTGAGCTGCGAGTAAGTAAAGATACGGGGACTTATGTGTAAACAGTGGAAGTCCCAAGGGGTAAATGGCCATTTGGGGATGATGTAAAGGTCAAAGGTTCAAGAGTTGACCAGTTAGGTCGCGATGATAAAGAAGTTGGTCGCGACGAGAGTGTATTATGGTCGCGACTAATATTGGCAGAGAGGATTGGTCGTGACGGATATGTATGTGGTGTCGCGACTAATGAGTAGAATAGGCTGGGTTGCTACTAAAAAGTGATGTGGTCGCGACAAAAGACTGTTATGGTCGCGACTAAATGATGTTGTGGTCGCGACTAATGAACACAGAAGGTGTTATGTCGCGATGAGATGATGGCTAGGTCGCTACTAGTGACTATAAGTGGTGCTAGCCGTATGAGATCTAGTGGGCCAAGAGTTGTGAAGGTCCAAATGAGATAGTTACCCGGTTAGAGACAGAACTGGGGAAAGAGGTCAGATACAGGAAAGGTTATCTGGAGACCATGAGGTGGACTGATAAGGTATCCTCATGGGACCCACAAGATGCCACATGGCATTAGAGTAGTGATTGGTGACCTTTCAGTAGAGTAAAGTTACTCGGTTGGCACGAAAACTGAGGAGGTGATCAGATGAGTCTGGGACTGATCTGGATAGCATTGGAAGGCGTGAGAGGTCTCTTCCAGGTGCCACATGGCACTAGTCTGGAGAAAGCAGATAAAGCTGAGGACACGCATTACGAGGCAAGAGACTGGACCGGTGAGTCAGCATGCTGAGTCAGCTGCTAAGGTGTCCAGGGATTTTAGACATATGATAAATGTGGCACTAAGGTGGCATGCTGAGGTGGCCTGGTGATGCAGTAAAGGAGGAATTAAGGAAAATAGGAAATTCTAGGAAAAACCAGGACCACATATTCAAAGTTCATAGTAATTACAGAATTGCCATTGAAGGCAATTATAAATACCCCCTTCCCTCATTCATTTGCATCCGCGGCTTGAGAAGAGAAAGGAAGAGAAAGAAGAGAGAGAAGGAGAAGGAAAGGAAGAGAGAAAAGAGAAAGGAAGAAAGGAAGTTCTGGCGGAGCTAGAAGCAGAATAAGGATAGTGGAGTTCTGCTAAGCTAGCCAGGTAGTAACTAATCCTAGCTTTTATGTAATGGCTTTGTGATTTGTTGTGCTATTGTTTGGTTGGATTGTTGTCTTATATGTTATGTCTGAAGCTCTGCTGTAATGTTATGATCATATGTTATTAAGCATGGAAGCACGCGGCATACTTATCTGTACACAATCACAAGCAAGCACTGTCACTCTGCATTACATATATTGTTATGATTGTTGCTACTGAGATTCCCCCCAATCTCATCCCCATCCATAACCCATTACACGGAGGTTATGCTGAAGTGGATTTTGAGAATGCTAAGAGACGCCGTTATGCTACCGAAGTTAAGACTGAACATCAGTATATGATAAGTACTGTGTACGTAGTGCTGTCTAAGGAGGCTAGAAGTGAGTGGACCTAGCCGGTTCATCTAGTCTTTCCTGGGTACTACGTAGAATGGTAGTTCTCATGAGGGGATTACCGAATCAGTACAGTTCAGTTCTTTGTACAGATGAAGCGTAGCGGTTATGCTGCCGGAGTTTAGGCAGAAAGAGATGTAATAGAAATATGAGAATTCTATGTATGCTTTGTTGTATATGCCATCTTGTATGACATTCTGATATTCAATGATAAATATTGTTTGGCATGTTCAATTTGTGGATGATGATTTAGGAGGGAAATTCGTAGGTCCTGAGGCAGCAGTGTTCTGACCTCAGTTTGACCTAGTAAACGGAGGAGTCTAGCCACGAGATTTAGTGAGCCGGTAGTACACATCTGGGGCATTCCATGGATAGGTATTAAGCCTCATTTGGATGTGTATAATGAGAGAAACCAGTTCTCAAAGTAAAGGTTCAGAATGAAGAACTTAAGAGTAAAAGTTCAATCTCTGGACTTAAGTTAAGCCAATATTGCTTCCGCAAGTATACTCTGAGAGCTGTAAAGGAGGATGTTTCAAAAACGAGTTGGTTTGTGAAAGAAATATGTTATGACAGACTCTTGATGATAAAAATAAATCTATCCTTGCTCTTAATTTGATATGGGAGTTTTGAAATCACTAAGTCTTAAACAAAACCTCAATTAATCGATTGAGTCCAGAACATTAATATTTCTTAAACTCCTTTGATCAAAGCTAATTTAAAAACTCTTAATGAACTGTTAAAAACCACTTAGTGTGTAATTTAAATCAGATGAGGAAAATGCCCTCGAATGATCGTCGATCGACAAACTCTAGATTTCAAGCAATTGAATTAATTAGTAATGATCATTGATAATAGTCCAACTATCTTAAAATCGAAACTGAAATATTATATTAAAACCAACATTCAAAGCATCCAAAGTCAATTACAATTGTCTAATTTAAGAATAATCAATCGACATTCAATCCCTTGTTCATATAATAAAAACCCTAGATCTAGCAGCATCAAAACATGAAATAGGTGCAAATTAAAATAGAAAACTCCCCAGTGCAGTCCATGAGCTCAAAATATGAGATCTATCACCAAGAGCCTAAAGATTTAGCCTCTTATGACTCCTACTATGTTGCAATCGTTGCCTAGATACGATGCCATGAAGAAAGCAGAAAAGGTGATGGAAAGATGAATGATGGAGATGATGTGTAGGTAGTAGAAAGCGTTGAGAGAGAGTTCGAGCATGCTTCTTAGCCTAATCAGGTCAAAAACTAGCCTCACTTGTGTCTGCGGCTTCCCTCTTCCTTTTATTTTCAAGTTGACCTAATGAAAATGAGCAGCTTCAGCGATTATCTTCTTTGGTTGCGACCAGATCCATGTTTTGGTCGTGACTTGTAAACGCAAAGAAACTTCCCAAAAGAAATTAGGTCACCACTTGTGGACACTTTGGTCACGACTATAGACCACAGAAGCTGCTTCTTGATTTGATTCTTATTGTCTTGTGATTTATTTTCTGTTCACATTAGTCCTTACTCCTCCAAAATACCTGCAATTCAAAACCAAAGTTCACTAAAGAAGTCCAACTCACAAAAGATCAATATATATGCATTTTGGAAGAGTTAATTTACCATTTTACCCTTTTATTAGCACATTGCCAAGTACAATCATGCATTACCACAAAAGCACAATTATAGGTATAAAATGAATGGTAAAGTTGTTATAAAGCCCTTAAAAATGTCGCAAAAACCATACACAAATTGTATCTTATCACTCCCTTAACATGCTATTAAGTTATACCTACAATCATGCATGATTAAATTGTAAAGTGTATTGCCTTACTATTGGGATTTCTGTGAAATCTCATTCTTTTCTATAAAGTTTCCATGATAATAGGTGCATCATCATCCAAGAAGAAGGGCATTATGGTGGAGCCATGAATTTGTTATTTAATGAATATGTATGTTGGAATTATAAACCACTATGTTAATATGACTCTGTATAACCTCATAAAGGGTAGTAGTTTGCACTGACCTTTTAAAGTAGTAAACGACCAAGTTAAATTATGAAATTTTGCATACTTATAGACGATGTCCAGAGCTTTAAATGCATAGATAGAACGTTAAAAATGGATAAGTATTCAAAGAGATAAGAGTTTTTAAAGTTAAAGCTTCAAAACTGGAACTGGACAAAAGTGACCAAATGAATAGAGATGTTTAGTCATGATGAATAAAGCTTCTGGTCGTAATGAATAAACACAGAGGTATTTAGTCACAATGAACAAAGGTTTTGGTTGCAACGAATGAACACATAAGTATTTAGTTGCGATGAAAAAACACAGAAAGGAATCCTTGAAAAAAATTATTTTCTAACTAAGAGGTTATAGAAATGATTCAAATAGCTTCCAATTGCATAAATAAGGGTTAAAAAATAAGGACATGACACTATGATTCTTTTGATCAGTCTTCTATTCGTTCTATTGTCTCTCCTAGTACTGCATCTAATGAAGCAAAGGATATTAGTTGTCTAATTTTAAATAATAAGCGGAAGAAAATGTGCAATAGTTTAGAATGTTTGCCCAAATATTCAGGTTGTAATGTGACCTTAAGTCCTAAGCATTGTAGATGTTCACGTAAGTGAAAAGGGATGGAGGACACAAATGAAGATGATCCTTGTTGCCAACACCACCAAAAGATACTAAAGTTTGAAAATAATGGTAAAGATGTCTATGGTATGTTTCTTTTCTACAATCTTTGAGGTCCTTTATCATAAAAAATAAAACATTTTATGAACCAAAACTGATGGGAAAATTTTAATGATTTTGATGTGAAATATTTGTTTCATTTTTGTTTTGTTTACGTCACAGTTATTTAATACTTGAAATTCTTTTTATTTAAATGGTGGGTCTTCAATTACTATCACGTTTCAAATTCCTTTATTTTACACATCTATCTTTGAGTTCTTGATGTTTGATATATAATCAAATGAGACAAATATTTATTTCAATTTTTTATTTATTAAATTATTATATGATCATATCTGCTTATTATTTGAATAAAAAAGCGTATGGAAACAATAATTGAAATGAAAGGGGAAATTCCCATTTTTTATAAATTCATACAAAATGAAATAAAAAATAACTATTATATGTAAAACAAAGATTGAAGAATATATGGAATAATATATTCTTGCTGGAGTATATATAACGTAATACATTTAGACGAAAATGTAAAACAAATAAGAATTTTAAATGAAGAGATTAAAAAAGGACAAGAAATATTAAATAAAAATAACTGTTCAGGTTTTTATTTTTATTTATGGATTAAATTATTTGACAATGTTATCTACCAAAATAAAATTTGAATACCTATTTTGGATTAATATACAATACACAATGAAATATGTCTTCTCTTGTCATAAATATAAAATTTATTTTCTATATTTATCTACTTTTTTTTAAATTATCCTATTAATACTTCTTCAAAAAATAATTAAACAAGAGAGGGAGAGGGGGAGTTAAGGAAGATGATTAGGGTATTTGAAGAAAAGCACCTTATAATAACTAATTTAACTAACTTTCTTAATATAATCAAATTGGTTAAATATGTCTTATATTAAATATTAAAATAGTATATTTTTTTTTGAATTAATATAGAATGTAATAGAAAAAATATCTATTTCTGTCTTTCTTTTATATCAAATGATTACATTATTAGATGATGATATATCTATACTTGTACTTGGCCTCACTATACCTCATTTCTCTGAGTTAGATAGTGTGACCCTTTTTATATATCATTTTATCTTATGTAATAATAAGCTTGTCTTTTTATATAAAAAAAGAGATAATGATATCTATAAGATTCGTGGTGCTAAAATAAGATAAGTGTGGAAATTTTCCTTTTTTTAAAATTAATATACAATAAAATTGGAGAATATCTATAGTCTAATCAGTTTTTTGTGAATGTAGAGTGATATTGTAAAGTTCTAAAATTGGTAAAAAGGGATATACAAAGTGAATTTGAGGCCAGAGGTATTTTCTAAAATTTTAAATGCCTCAAAAATGAAATTTTAAGAAAAGACAAAGAGAAAGAATACATATTAAAAAGAGAAAAAGACAATAAACAACAATGTGAATTTGAAAATGACAAAATGGGCATATGAATATCTAAAAGGATAGATTGGGCATGAAGTCTAACTTGTCCTTTGTAAATTTGAGTAAAAAGACCAAGTTACCCCTAGAAGTTTATGAAAAAAAGGGGAGAATTATGCTTGAGAACGCAGAGCATCTCCTCCCCGAAGCTTGAGACTGACTGACATCTCCACGAAGTTGTGCTCGCCTCATTACCGTCAAAGAGTGTCAAAAACTTGGGTCTCTCTGATGAATCTGTTTATAGTAGTAATTTTTACTTTGTTTTTTAGTTTTCTTCTAGAAAGATTTTCCCGTTCCTAACTTATTTGAATCTCGAAACACTTAAACTTAGATATATGAAAATTCCAAGATTTATTGTTAATGCATTACAGGAATTGGTTTCTTGAAGTGGATGTTTTTTATAATTCGATATTTTAGGGGGTTAAAGTACAATGGGAATAAAAAATTTAAAGGTTTAGCATCTTACTCTTCTTATTAGGGAGTTTCATTGAATTTTTTGAAGGTACGATTGAGATATTGATGATGGTCGTTAGAACTAGTTTCTTTCTATTGCTATCATTGCCATGTATTCTTTCTCTTCCATTTCTTAATGCTTAGTCATCTTTTTCTTCTGGTTATAAGCACACTCATTGGATGCCCTTTTTTAGGACTATGCTTTTAGGGCCTTCATTAGGCCAAGAACTGGGGTACCCTCGATGGGAAAGCACCATCTAACCTAACATGAATTAACATTGCGGCATTAAGGCTTGTGAATTAACTTTCGGGTTTGCAACTCCTCTAATGGGATTTATAACTTCAACAATAGGATTTGAAACTTTCCCTAAGACATTTACAACTCTGTAACGAAGTAATTGCAATTGCTTTCGGGTTTACAACTCCTCTAATGGTATTTGCAACTCCTCTAATAGTGGAATTTGTAACTTCAATAATGGGAGTTGTAAATTTCTCTAAGACATTTAAAACTATCAAATTGCAAGATATTGTTTTTGGGTTGGCAACTCCTGCAATGAGATTTGCAATTTTAGCAATAGAATTTGTAACTTTTTCAAAGATATTTATAACTAAAATTGCAACTCATAAATAGTCATAACTTACAGTATAATTTTGAATACAAAAATAGCATTTTTCTTACTAAACAAAAATAGATTATCATTTTGAATACAAAAATAGCATTTTTCTTACTAAAGAAAAGATTATCTTATTCAGGTGTTGAAGTCTCACTATTGTGTTCATATGCGAGTGAAAATCTAGAACCAATCTTTTGAGGAAGAACATTTCATGAAACATCTGAGATTACATTCTAGTAGCAGACAATATTTGAAGCCATCGACAACTCGACACATTTATGGGACAAGCATGGATATGGTTAATGTGAATGATGGCGATTTTGTCTTGCAATCAATTGGTTTACACATTGGAACATTCCTCTTCAGCCCAATCAAATTGCGCAGGAGTAGTAATTAGTGAAAGAGCATTCCTTGCTTTTTGCATGACTCATAATATTTATAGTAAGACTTACTTGCAAGTCATTAAACTAAGTAATTGTTGTCATTGGCAGGATAATATTTTATATACAAGGGTTCGTTACTGGTTGTAGACATGTGCTGTACATTGCTATCATTTGATATATGTCATGTAATTGATGTCCTAGGAAGGATAATTTTTTATAAATGCCATAAGTAAAGTGGTCAATGTCATTGTATAAAATTGTGGAGTAAGTTATGATTATTTATGAGTTACAATTTCAGTTGTAAATATCTTTGAGAAAGTTCCAAATCCCATTGCAGGAGTTACAAACCTAAAAGCTACATCTTGCAATTTGAGAGTTGCAAATGTCTTAGGAAAAGTTTCAAATGCCATTGTTGAAGTTGTAAACCCGAAAACAATTGTAATGTAATTTCAGTTGTAAATGTCCTAGGCAAAGTTACAAATCTTATTGTTGAAGTTACAAATACCATTAGAGGAGTTGCAAACTTGAAATCAATTGTAATTACTTCATTACAGAGTTGTAAATGTCTTAGAAAAAATTGTAAATCCCATTGTTGAAGTTGCAAATCTCATTAGAGGAGTTGCAAATACCATTAGAAGAGGTGCAAAGCCGAAAGCAATTGTAATACAATTTCAGTTATAAATGTCTTAGGGAAAGTTGTAAATCCCATTGCAGAGTTACAAACCAAAAAGCAATATCTTGCAATTTTAGTTGTAAATGTCTTAAGAAAGTTATAAATCTCATTGTTGAAGTTATAAATATATCCTATATGTATCACAACCTGCTTACTACAACTCTTTCAACATTATCAACTAATTGCTACTGAACATTTAAAAGGAATTTCATGCTATTGGCAACAGACACTAAGGTTATAGCATGTCTATTCTGCATACTAACTGATCAATGATACAAAGTCCAGCCTTGATAATACACCATTATATAAGGAATTCCTCCATATCTGATTTGCACAGTGAGTTTCGACAGTGATAAGGCGTATGTCAGATTTGAGCTTGGATGGTACTATAATTAGCTCCAACATTCTTCGACGGCAATGAGGTGAGCACTATGGAGTTAAAGAAGCCACCTGCAACAACCACCCTACGATTATGGAGTCAGAAAACAAGAAGTCTGGAACTATATGGTGTGTCAAAATTGGATCAATTTGTATTTTTCACATGTGCAAATTCTTCTTCCCGTAGTACTTGTACATGGATGCACAAAATCCTGTTTTTTCTCCTGTTTCATTTTGAGTTTCATTCTCCCACTTTTCTTCAAATGCTTCCAGGGGTAATTTAATATTTTCACCCAAATTTATAAAGGACAGATTTTGCCTCTTACCCAATCTATCTTTTTAAATATTTATATACTAAAATTGTCATTTTTAAATTTACATGGTCTTTTATTATCTTTTTTCCTATTAAAAATACTCTGGAACTAAAAATTAAGAAAAAAATAATGGATCATAGGTATTTTTGGAATTTGAGAAATTATGGAAAAGTTTATTTTTCTAAAAAATGTTTAAATACATTAAAAGATATTTTTTAAGATTTAAAGTTCTATTTTTTAAAAAAATTTAAAAAGAATAATTAGAGGTTATGGCGTGTCCTAAAAATTGAAAGGAAGTTACTTTGTGAATTAGAGAAGCTCCAATAATTTTTTTTTATATAATATTAATGATTAATTTCTAAGAATTTTTAAAAAATTTAGAATATTAAATAAGTAGGACCGAAGACAAGGACGTTTTCCACCCGCACTCTCTCACTCACGTGCCCCTATTTCCCTTAACCACTTAGCTTCTTCTTCGTGGTTCATCATCGTCTTCGACTCTACGTCTTCACAGAGCGCGAAAGAGCGAACGAAGGTCCAGAGCACGACGCCGCTGGAAAGGGAAGGAGGAGTGGCCAGAACTCTCACGCAGCACCAGATTCAAACCAAGGTAAGTCTCCTCTGTCTGCTCCCATCTTCAGATTCTCTTATTTATGCGATTTGGGAGTGTTGGGTTGGCTTCGACCAAAATCAAAGCTTGAAAAGGGGAAGTGTCGATTTAGTGAAGTAAGTAAATATTTTAGCTTATTGACACTAAACCCACCATCAATCGTGAGTTTTGGTCGCTGCATGTATCTCTTCTGCTCTTGATCAAGTCTTCGAAAACAGGGGCTGTTTTGTTAAGTTTTGAAGTTTTGTTTCCTTAAAATCGAAGCTAACATAGGTTTATTGTTGTTCTAGTGTGTGTTTTGGTTCTCTGAAATCGAAGCAAAGAGGAGAAGTGCGTTAATATAAGAAATTGTTGGTTGTATGTGTGGTCCTCTGTTCCTGCGTTTGGGGATGATTTAAGGAATAAAAATCAAAGCTTTGAGTGGGTAAATGTTTGATTTGGTGATGTGAAGTAAAGATTTAACTTTATTAACTTCAAATCTAGTGAAAAGCTAGAGTATTGGTTGCTGCATGTGTAATCTCTATTTTGAGTTATGGTTTTCGAAAACAGGGGTTTTCATTTTTGTTTCTATAGCTTGGTTCTCTGAAATTAAAGTGAAAAGGAAGCTTAAATGTTAAAAATATAAGCTGGATATATGTGTGGGATGCCTCAGGTTATTGGAAAGATTTAAACTACTATTCGGGAAATTGAATTTGAAGCTTGTTATTTGTTTTGGAAGTTTCAGACTCCATAAAAATGGTAGTTACATGTTTTGGTTTCTCTGGATTTTTTATTTTAAGTTAGATTGTTGTTGCTTTGAGGTATTAATTTTCCAAAGAAAGAGGAGCTTGTTGCTGGTTTTGTATCTTTGGCGACACGTTTGGTAGGATGGAAAAGTTTTTAAGTAGAAGTGGAAGTGAAAATGGAATTAGGTTATAAATAGTTTTTAAAAGTTTGTTTAGTAGGTTAGAAATGATTATACAATTGATGTATATTTTTTTTTATAATTTTGGGTAAAATGGTTTAAAATACTTTTTTTTATAACTTGAGAAGGGTAAAAGTTATCCAGAAATTTTATAACTTAGGGTAAAATGGTCTAAAATATTTCACCTCTACTTCTCCCATCTCATTTCCCAGCTTTCTTGATAGAAATAGCTTTCTTGATAGAACTAAAATAACCAAAATATTGAAAGTGGAAGTGGAAGTGGCTTCCATTGTACCAAACAAGATTCCATTTCTATTTCCATGCTACCAAACATGCCCTGCTTGTTTGGAAATTGGAAAAGGAAGGTTCAAAGTTGGTTTTGGACCTATAATTTTTGTTAAGTAAAGGTATATATATCTTAACGATAAATGTTGTATTCAAGGATTAAAGAAGATGATTTCTTTTAAAATCGAGCTCTAATTTTTTTATAAGAAAAACTTAATACATTTTTTTTTTAAATTCAAGAAAACCCATCCATCCCTCACTTGAAAAAGCTTGCTTGAATATGATTTCTATCTCCCATATTTAGCATTGAGTTGAGTTTTGTTATGTATTTTTTCTTAATCTTGTTATGGTTTGTAGGTTTATAGCATACTCTTCTCGTTCATTCCATTGTAAGGATGACTTCTTCCGATAGAGAGGTTGGGGACGACGATCTTCATCCAAATGACATCGCTATCATCCCCATTTGTCCCCCAAAAAGGTTTTCTTTTTCTTTCCTTTATTTATTGTTATCACTCTAACTTCGGAATTTCCTACACATTTTACTCAAACATTATTATAAACATGTGTAGTTTGGCTTTCTGCATGGTAGTAGTCGGATTTATGGTTAGTTTCCCTTAATGGAAGGGTCTTATATTGAAATCAGGAAGAATTATATTTCAGGATTTTGAAGATGGGGTAGTAGCTAATGCTTTAAGAATGTGTTCGTTTGGGTAGTTGAAATTATATTTAGGGAATTATATATTTTTAAGATTTGATGTTTAGGTAAATTTACAATAATTGGGGAAACATGATGTTAAATGTCTTCATATTGATATGGTGTCTCATGCTTGGTACAGGGAAGCTATTGAACTAGAGAATGGAGACAATGTTCCAAAAATCTATGATCGTAAACGGAAGTCAAGTTTGGTGGCTCAAATTGATTCCATGGCCGAACAAGAAAAGCTTGGCAAAAGAATCATTTTATCATTGATGAAGCCTTCTTATGTTCTAGGACTACGTCCTAACATATCGAGGTCACAACATCAAGCCATGTTGCAGAAACTGTTACACAAACTTGTGAACCAGCAAAATTGGGTGGAAGCTAGTGGTGTTCTTAGTGTGTATCTACAGGCAACGGTTAAAGAAATGTCCCCTTTTGCAAATCAATTTAAGTTCTTGGTACGAGTTTATTGAAACCATTTGTTTGAATAAGCTTATTTGTTCTGGTGTTTTGGCATTGTTGTTTTAATTTCAAAATTTGGGATTGGGAGATGGGTTTTGGGTTATGGGAAGTTTTGTGGGCATTTTTAAAACTCTTTTCTAATAATTCCTCACGGAAAAGAAGGGCGAGTGAAGGGGAAAAGGGATGACGAATTATGTCCCCTTCAGATTATTAGTATGTTTAAATTAACTTCATAATCAACTAAGAAGATGTAATTGAAAAGTTTGATATATGTTTTGACACATTTATCTATCATTATATGCTCAGTTTTAATAATTTGATATGTTCATTATAGGTTCAATTGCTAAAAAATGTACAATTTGCATATAACTTTTATATTTAGAAGTTTAAGTGGTTGAAGTGGCCTTCTATTTGTTGGCCATTTAGTGCTTTCTTGATAATCATACTGCCATAGTACTATGTTGTGATTTATTTTTCTTTTTTGAATAAATACTGAAAATCAATAGCTCAAAAAAGTGGACAACAAAGAAAACCTAAATACTAACTTCCTTATTAACACCATCCTCTTGTTTTACTAATATCTAGATTTCAATTCTCAATATTATAATTTATGTTGTTACATTTGTAGGTTTTTCTGAGGCTTCTCAAACATGTAGAAAATGGGAATTTTGATTCAAGAAGAATAACAAACATCTATGATGTTTGGATGAGGAAGAATGGGTCGATAAAGGATAAGCCTATAGAGGTATATTTCTTGGCACTTTTTCCTAAAGGGCTATTAAATGATGAAATGCTTTTAAGATTAGTGAATTCTAACTTGTTTTTTACTTGTTCTTAATGCCTTGGTGGTGTTAACATGATAGAGTACCAATTATTGTGGGACAATGGGTTATGTTGGGGGTTAGAGAAATATTATTTACGATCTTCTTCTGTTTTGGTGATTGGTCCTCAAGTTTAAATTAGTGGATCATTCTACTTAGTCATTTTATTTATTTATTAATTATTCATGCAGTTATTCCTCATTATTTGAGTTATGGATTAACGGGAGTCTTTTTAAGGAGTAGTCATTCTTCCTATAAATAGAGGTTCATAGCATGTAGAAATCTTTTGAAAATTTAATCAAGGGTTAAGGTGTACTTAGTATCTAGAACTAATTTTAGTGGTGTAATTGGTGCCCTAAACTATTTTAGGGTATAATTAGCTTCCTAAAGTAATTTTTTGGGTAGAATCAACACTCTCCACCAACTTCCGTTAGAATTTCTGTCTATGCTTGTCTACATAGGCTTTTTAAATTCCATGTCATTTTTTAAATTCGACATGTGAAAATAATTTTTTAGAAAAAAAAGACGACAAAATAGAAAAGGGATCTGGGGGTGAAAGTTGAAGACTTTATTGGAACTAAAGCTAGATGAAGAGGAAGAGAGAAGGCAACGGCGGAGGTGGGCTCTGAAGTTGCTCCTCAAAGATGACAGAGCTGTGTGAAGAAGATGGCCTTCGACTCGAACCTGGCGGGAATTTAAAGACTGAGATGGAGCATTCTATTTCGCGATGAAGGCCATCACTGGTGATGGTAGCATATCGAACGGCAAATAGGGATCATCGATCTTCCTTGCACTAGTAGTGCCAATGGTGGGAAGCCACCCCTGTCGAGAAATTGTGTCTGAAAAAATCGAGAAATTTAAACCACAAAATTAATATCTGTTTTGCCTCTATCTCTTTACCTGATTTTTACTGTTGACTTCGCAAATATTATTGCCCCGGACCACTTTATCAACATCGGCACATTATGGCAGCTTTGTTTTTCAATTTCCTCCAGGAAAAGATGAGTTTGATGGAGCAATTTCAGAGCTTCGTCGCCTTCTCTCTTCCTCTTCAATTTTCACTTCTAGATCCCTCTTCTATTCTATTTTGCTGTATTGTTTTTAAAAAATATTTTTACAGGTGGAATTTTAAAGAGTGGAATTTAAATAATTACATGGAAAAAAAAAGCCTATGTGGACATGCATGTATGGAAATTTTGACAGAAGTTAGTGGAGGGTGCTGATTGCACCCAAAAATTACTTTAGGGTGTTAATTGCACTCAAATAGTTTAGGTGCTAATTTCACCACCAAAATTAGTTCGGGTACTAGGCTTACCATAACCCTTTAACCAATATTTGTTTTTATTTGCAGAGGTTCTCCATTGGCTTTATTAATTGTTGAGTTTAAGATTCTTGCTCATCTTCTATTCAAGATGTTTATTTGACTCTAATTTTATGTTAATTTGGGTGGAATTATCTTTGGTCTTTCATGATTAGGCAAAAACGTACTTTTGGTCCTCTTTGTACAAATTTTTAGTTTGGTCTCTTAGTTTTATAAAGTTTAAGTCCTCTAATCCTAATACTGTTAGTCTTAAATATGATTTTTTGTGTCTATCATTGTCAATTTTGAAAATTAAATTTAATATGTCATTGTTTTTAAATGTTTTGTCAACATTTAAAATTTCAATGGTGGCATTGTTTTGCTTATGAAACTAAAGGGGTTAGGATTCGAGGATTGAAAAAACACCATAAAATTAAGTGATCAAAATTCAAAATGAAGCCTTGTGTAAAGTTAAAGTATCAAATGTTTATTTTTGGCTTAAAAAAACATTTTATTTTTCTTGATTTTTAATATTAATAGTTGATAGTTGAATGAATTTGTCATGGATACAATGTTTTTTTGTCATTGTGCCGTCTTGATTTTTTTGAAGTTTTTGTTATTGATATAAAGTTTTACTTGTGGAGCAGAGTAGATATGCAGTTAATTTGGACTTCATATTGTTTTTTTTGATGCAAGGCAACATTGAAAAAGCATACGAGGCTGTTCGATGGTATGCTCTTTATTGTTTAATCTTTTTTTTTTTTTTTGGGTTAATGCGTAATCACTTGGTTTTGTAAAGGAACATCATTGTTTCACAGATTTTGATTGACCATAGGCCATTTCCTTTTCTTGGGGAGGTTTTTTTGACATTCTTTGAAACAATTTGTCCACAATGCATATAGTAATAATGATCCCTTTATCTATTTTTTCTCACATTAATGACAAGTAGGTATGGCCATGGAAGGTCCACTTGTTAGAAATTGTTATTCCTAGTATCACCATTAGATAAATATTGGTATTATACTACTCTGTCTCTTATTATAACCTTTTAACTAGATTACGTTGTTCAAAAAAACTGTTATAATTAGTTAAGAGTAATAAATATGTAGGAAATATACTAGTTTTTCCAAATATACCCTTGTTTATAGATGAGAGAGAGAAAAAATGTGAGGGGGAATGTATAGGGAAAGATAATGAGAGAGAGTATATTAATTAAGGATAGAATGGGTAAAAATGCATTTAATGGATGACAAACCCAAAAGGGAAATTCTTATAAAAGGGGACAAGCCATTTCAACAAAAAGGATCTTATAATAAGGGATGGAGGGAGTATTTAGTTTACAGTTTCTGTGATAAGAGCTTTTATATTTTTTCTTTGACATAAATATAATAATCTTAACCTAGAGAAAGTAGTTACATGTGCCTAAATTGGCTAGCGTTTAGTGAGGCATAGAAGGAGAATAAGGGCATATTTCAAAAGCTCATTGACAGGAAATTGGAGGAACGCTAAAGCCTTTTGGCGAGTTTTATTGATTAGAAGCTTTCAAGACACAAATTTGTGTTACATGTTGAATAATATATTGATGTTTTAGAATTCTTCAGATTTCTTCTTTTCATTGTCAATATGTGTTTCTTTAATGTCGTTTTTCTCTTTTAAAACATCATCAAACTCTAACGCCTTTACTATTCCTCCCACTTCTTTTTCAGCTTTAAGCAGGAAAGTGTGTTTGATTATGATCCTATAACAAATATGTTGATGGGCTTGGTATTCTATGAATTTTGGTATTCTTCTTGTATTCCGAAAGAGTTTCAATGGAGAGATTCAGACCAGTTTGTCTTTAAGGATAACAAAGTATCTACGGATGCGGGTACCAACCAAGACATCAATCTTATGGAGATTGATGTTAACCATCAAAGAGGAACAGCTGTTCCAAACTTCCAGCAACTAAGATTTTACTTGGATTCTGATTCTGAAGAACTCTCAGAAAATGAAGACTATGGGTTAAATAACAGATTTTATGTTTCCGATGCCTCTTTTCAATGCACTCTCGGTAAATTTTCAATATATAATCCTTTCATCTCTCCTCTATTAATTTTTTGCCTTTTGTTGTTAGCTTGTTATATTTTTCTTCCAAGATATTTTGTGATCTAAACTTTGTTGGTGGTTATGCAAGTTTCTTCTAGTGAGAAGAAACCTAAAGTAAAAAATGTTAAATGTACGAAATTCCATGAATTTGGAGTGATACTACTCCTAATCTTCAAAATGAACCTTTACTAAGGTAAGGGTGACGAGTTAGATTAAATGAACGTTTCTTAAATTTATTTTTTTATGCAAATAACAAATTTAAATATGGATTATGCGTAGACAATTTCCGTAAATGTTAGGTCGTACAACTCTTTCCAATATGTCAAAGTTTTGCGAAATAACAAATCAACTAGAAGTAGGAGTTATTTAGGGATATAGATCTTAGGCCAATGGAGTAGATATTCTTTACATGAAGGATTCTAATTCCACTCGCATATTGCTATATTGGACCATTGGGTGCTTGCATACAAATTGATGAAAGGCATTGCAAAATTAGCAACACTGGAGCATGCATTTCAAAATTTTGTTCCTTTTTTTGTGAAAGTTGGGCTTTGTTCTTATTTCTACTTTTTCAATTTATGTAAACTTTTCTATTTTTAAAAAAATGTGAACTTCTTTATTAGGTTATTTTTGTTCAGTTTTGATATGGTTGAGAAATAGATGAAAATTGACGCAAAAAAAAAAAAAAAATACAGACGGAAATTGGAGGAAAATGTATTTTTACTTTATTTTATCAACATCTCTCTTTCAAATTAGATTACATATTATGTAGCATGTTTTAGGTTTTGAGTGTGGTTACCACTTGGTTTACCTTTGACACGTTACTAAGATTCTGCATTTTTTAGAGGGACTTGATTCATGGCTGTTACCCTTGCATATACCTGACCGCAACAGTTATAAGAATTTCATTCGTACGCACAAGCTGTTTAATGACAATTACAGAGATGCCGTGAGGTGTTTACAAGTAGCTCTTGACTCAAATCCCTCAGATTTAGCAACATTCCTCCCATTGATACAGGTACAAAGCATCCATGATCGGGTATCCATTTACATTTTACATGGGTGTTGTATGAGCATCAATTTGGTTCGGTTATGTATGTCAAAATTATTTTAGACGCCGCAGCCCTTTGACTTTCTAAAATGTCTTTATTTTCCCAGCTTTTGCTGATTGGAGGTCAAGTTGTTCAGGCACTAGATATACTTGAGAAGCAGTGTTGTAACTCTGCCTCTACCCTTCCTCATAGGTATGTTCGTCTTAGCTTTTTATATACATAGGATGGATCAATATTGTTGTCTTCAACGAAAATACTAGCAAGAGCAAAGCTAAAACTCACGAAAACTCCATACTTAGCTTTGGATAAACTCCCTTGGAAAAGAAATGCTTTATCAGACATTGTATAGCATACTTTTAATTTATTTATTTGCCATGCTTAGATTATATCCATGGCTAGAGTGATTTTCCATCATAGCAGATCTGGATATTTGTTCATAAGCACATTGAGTTTGATAACGAGACTTGAAGAGGTGAATTATGAGTATCGAGATTTGGACCTTTCTATAATGGTATGTTTAGTAGAGTGGAAGTGGATTCTTCAACTTCCCTCGTTTTGTGCGATGGAAGTCACTTCTAGTTTCAACATTTTGGGCTATTTCAGTTCCATCAAAAAAGTTGGGAATTGAGATGATAGAAGTGGAAGTGAAATTGTTTTGACTATTTTACCCCAGTTATAAAATTCCTAGACAACTTAACCCTTCCTAAGTTATAAAAAAAATATTTTGCACCATTTTACCCTAAGTTATAAAAACAAATATACATCAATTCCATACTCATTTTCATCCTGCTAAACAAACTTTTAAAACTCATTTCCAACTTAATTCCACTTCCATAAAAAGCTCTTCCATCCTACTAAACGTACCGTAAGGGTGGTAGTAGAAGATGACATCATAGTGTGGTGGTGATAGGCATAGCTGACCCTTCCCCACCCCCAACCAAGAAAAAAAAGAAGATATTTTTCTAAATAAGTCCATATCTTCCCATTGCCTCCCTTTATGTCCCACAATGTCGTGCTTTATACAGGAAATTTTCCCCCCCTAACCATTCCCCTAGTTCCTAGTAAGATGCTAAGTTAAGAGATAAAAATTCTGACGGTTGCAAATAACACAGCCAATCATGCAATCATACTAACTATAGTGATGTTTTTACCTCTCCTGTGGAATGTTTACTCGTATAATTTGAATAATTTATAGTTTGCCTTCAGTTTTTTGATATTTTAATGACGATGAATACAAGTCACTTTACTAAAAGAAATTTGAGTTCTAAATATGACTTGGTATTTGTTGTTGGTGCTCATATTGTTCATTGAGTGATAGCTTTTGAGACAAGCAAATTGTCGTACTGAGTTTTTTTTCCTCATTTTTGCAATGTTTCTTATTTACACATTGATAGAGTGAAGGCTATCCTCTTGGAGCAGCTTAATCCAAACAATTATCTGTTACTTGCAAGCTGTTTGGAGGATATATTGAAGAAGGACCCAACATGTTGTGAATCATTGGCAAAGCTTGTAAAGATGCATCAAGATGGTACATTGTTTTTGTTTATTTATAAATCATTATATTTAGCTTTCCAATATTATTTAGAAACCTTTAGAATATTTTTAACTTCATCCTTGCTTTTGTGTTCTTTTGATATCATGCAGGGAAGTATGGTGTTGAACCTCTAATAGAAATGATTGCTTCTCACTTGGATGTGGCAAATGCAGAACACGACACATGGAAGCTGTTTGCTTCTTTATTTAAAGATGTGAATAGACGGCACAATTCTACTTTCATTAGCAGTACCCCAGAAGTATTTATAAAGAAGTCTTGGAGGGTGCGATGTAGGTGGTGGCTAAACTTACATTTTAGCCCCAAGATTCTTAAAGCAGAAATTGAAGATGGTATTTTTCTTATGCTCTTAAATTAATTTCTCTCTGTTTAATATATTGAAATTTCCATCAAATTGATCTCACAAATTATTGCTTGTACAAGATATGATGATTTGATTTATTGTCTCTACTTTTGTTATGGGGCAGGTGATTTGCTTTTACTCACGTACAAAGCTGCATGTGCATCGTATATGTATGGAAAAGAGTTCCGTTATGTCGTGGGGGCTTATTCTCATCTGGAAAAGAATGATCATGATTTATTTATGTATTTGGATGAGCACAGGCAAAATTCGTTTGGGTTCTACAAGTAATTTCGATATAAAGGTAAATCGTGACATAATTTAAATGAAGCATTTAACAACGAGAAGTTTGGGTGAACTAATTATTTCCTGTATGGTTGTGTTCTCACTTTTTGTTTTTAAATACTGTTTATAATGCAGTTTTAAGAATTGAGGGAACTGCTTATATTTATGTTCTAGATATAACCTTGGACACTGTTAGGACTTTTAGAAACTTAGGAAAATACATAAAAAGGGGAAGGCACCTTTTGCTGTCCAAAACTTTGACTTACTATTTTGAAGAAAAGAATGGAGAAGTAGGTTAACAATAGGGGTGGCTGAGGTCAAAGGCTATGAAAAGGTTAAGTTGGGGAGAGGTCACTTTTTGGGGTCTATAAATTATCCCTTTGGTTGAGAAGGAAGGTAGAGAAGAATTTGGAATTGACTTGGCCCTTTGAGGGGTGGAGAGTGCCAACCTCTCGAAAGCTTGGCAATGTTCTTGTGTTTGAGATGTTTTATGTGTCCTTTGGCGCCTTGTTCTGTCTCTTGTTTGTGTAATCGTGTTTTGATAGTAGTTTGTGTGTCTTGGTGTAAGAAGTTATCTTTCCCCTTATAATCATTTAAATTATGCAGTCATATCATTATCAGTCTCAAGTTATTTCCATCCTTTGTGGTGTATTTCTAGTTTCAGTCTTGTTTTTAGACTTGTTTAGGAGAGGGTCCTATCAGACACCTACATATTTGTGGTTTGTTATGTGTTGGGGTCTTGATGTTGTAAATGTGAGTTGCGTATTCCTAACTTGGGCCTAACCATGATAAATTTGCAAGTTGCAACTTGTGGCTAGATTGTGTGGCTTGAGATATTGGGTCTTCATCCTCAATTAAGGAGGTGTCCTTTGGGGCGCTAGAAGCATATCTCGTGGCGCTCTTGATTTTGGTAACCCTAGTAATCAATTGGAGGTAACTGGGGTTTTGCATTCTTTTGTTTTATTGTAATTGGTAAAAGGATACGCATGAGTACGTTAGTGTGATATGATGTGATTATTTTGGTGTCGATGGAATTGACATCCTAGGATGGGCACATTCCTAGATGAGTCCGCATATTGCATATGTACCTCGCAGGTGTGTAATGGCCACCTTGCCTTTAGGTGACTTGGGAATCAGGATTGGCATATATATCTTGAGTTATCGCACCTCACGGAGTAGGTTGGCTACAACATATGACCATATATTATTCTGTGATGATGATGTTATATCCTGATGTTGCTATATATGATGATTGACTTGTGTATGTCATATGCTTTGATTTTAAATGTTTGTAAAATTCTTGGTTATTGAGATTCAATATATATTTCACCTGTGTTGTTTGCGATTTTCCCAGGTCAAGGGACCAGCGATGAATTGTCAAAGGAGGTGGAGTAGTGTGTGTTGTAGTGTTTAGGGATTAATGTGCATGTTAGATTTTTTTTTTTGGAAATGATAGTTGTAGCACTCGTGTATTTTGGTGATGGGTAGATGAAGTTTCACCTTGGAAGTGGAAAAATGATGCCCACTTGAACTTGAACTATCAATGGATGATGAACAAGTTTGGGAAGAAATCCTTGGATTTACTTTTGTGATTTGTTGTCCTTAACTTTGAGAAATTGAGGATTAGAGGGATCATCATATTTGGTATGAATGAATGTTGGATTGAAACTCAGGTTTTGCACCTCATAACTTGTATGATATGAATGTTGAACGGTTTATGCATTGTATCCTGTCTTTATAGATCTCATTACAAGCTTTGCATGAATCACTCAGAATCAAATGTAGCCTGAGAGATAGTGATCGTAGGCTCATATATAGTTAGATCGTTTTAGGAGTTAGATTGGATTGAGCCGTTAGCAGAACCGGACAAGTCTTATATACTAGGTAGAAGATAAGAAAAAAGGAAAAGACGACGAAGAAGCAGACAAACGCGAAAAGAAGATACAAGAATATTGAAGAAGAGGGGGTGAAATTTTTATCTGTGATTCAAAATCGATTATACTCGAGATGAAAAAAGAACTATAGGGTCTGTTTGTTTCAGGTTTTAAAGAGAGATTTTTTCTTCTTATTTTTGAAAACTAAAAAGCAAAAACATTTGTTTTGGGAATTAATTTTTGTTGAAGTGTTTTCCAAAACAAAAAAAAAAACCATAAATTTGAGTTTAAAAATAGGAAAATCATGATAAGTTTTAAAAATTTGTCTGATCCCAATTGGCAACAATTGTTAAGTAGCCATACGCTTGACAGAGAACTTGCTAAAACTACACTCTCCAATCTAGTTTGAGTTCGGTCCTATTAGTTGAGTACTTCTTCATTCCCTTAACATCTCCTGTCTCCAATATCTCATTCCTCCCCCCTTAGTCCTCTCGATGAGTCCTAGTTGGAATGAAAGATGATGTTATGAAGAGTAATCGAATTTAGTTTTAACCTACATTAATGGGTGGCTGGCTATTCATGGTGGTGGCTTGATGAGACTTGATCTCAATGAATCTTCTGTTGAAGCAAATGTTACTCACAGACACAGTTTGGGCATCACCTAATGCTTCTCTACACTCGGGGAAATAGCAAATGGATCGGCTTGAGCATGCAGCACTATGAATTGTTAAACTTGTAAAAGCAAGGCTTAGCCTTGGCTCCACTTGACATTCTTTTTCTTACAAAATATTCAATATGTAATCGATATATATATAATGTTTTTTAATTTAATATTTTTAATTAGATAATGATCCTTATGAATATATTTAAAGTTTGTAGTGATTTTTTTTGTACTGACTTAACAAATTTAAAATGATGACTTGTAATTAAATACTGATAAAGTATGTCTAAATTTTAATTTTTTCATATTATTTTTTCTATATTTTAAATTAAAATCAACCTTCTAAAAAGACAAAAAATTCGAGAATGCTACGTGTCTATTCCTCTTCCACTCTTGCTTCTACTTCTCTCAACCATCTTTCCTCTTCTACTCACCTCATCTTTCCATTTCTCCTTCACATACAATGAAGGAGGTGACACCGCCGGCTACTTAAATGGCCTGCAAGATTAGGTCTTCTTAAGAGAAGCTAAGACATTTATTTGCTTATAATGAATATTACTTATTTGATGTATCTTCATTTTTAAGAATACAGATTTTTCTGGCATAATCGTTGGGCCATTGAGGGAGGGAATGATAAGCTTTTATTGGCAGTTCAATCAATTATTTGCACCAGTTAGATTTGTTAAACGAAGTAGTAAATCTTATTATAGAAACGGTTAAGGTCATTACATTTGTTACCATAACGTTACAAGTATAATCAATAACCTGATCCATGGGCAATTCCTTCTGCTACAAATAGTGAAATCTCATTAAAACTCCAACAAATATGTCATTTTATATATTAGCATGCCCTTTATATAATTTTAAAATTCATGTTGTATTTTTTGGGATTTTCCATTTTGGATATTTTGTGTGTCATTTTATATTTGATGCTGGCGTGTTGCAAGGATAAGAGCAGGGAGCAAACTAATAGTAGATATAAAAAGGGAAAAAAGGCCTTGCAGGACGGCTTATTCTTTGCAGGGATAAAACCTAGAACAATTCACATTCACAAAGATAGAGTTGTTTTGATTTTATTTAAAATAAAAAATATTATATTAAAAAAGATTACAATTTAGGTACATATTTTGTCTGCGTTTAATTGCATAATCATCACTTTAAATTTGCTAGGTCAATATTCACTAGTACAAAAAAGATATTTTAAACCAGTTAAAAATATGTATTTAGACTGGATTTGAAACCGATTTAGATAAGGGCAGTTTAGAACATAACTCTTGTGGCAATATTAAGAGCAATTTGGGCCAGAGTCCACCGCACTGTTTGCTTCTTTAGTACACCAATCTACGCTGACTTCCCAATCCTTCTCATAAAGATTCTAGATTTGAGATTTTGAAGAAGTTGAACAAATCTATATCAAATGAAAATTTAAGGGTTAAAGACCTGATACCATGAATTATTTTTAGAGGTACAATTAACACCTAAACTATTTAGTAGTACAATTAGAACCATAATCTATTAAAAATAGCGCAATTGTTACCCTCAGCTAACTATCCTTAACTTCTGTTATCTTCCATTTACTGTTCATCATCTTCATCAAAATAAAGCAGCATCAAAGCTTCCATGACTCCATTCCAACAAACTTCAAAAGCTTTAACGCCACAATCCAAAACAAATCGCTATCATGGGATTCATTATCTATTGATTTTACCTCTTCCTCCATTGAACAAAATGAACCCTTAGACCTCTTCATCTCTGCCTCCTTTCTCCCTCCCTCCTTCCCCACCTTACCGGCGTTGAAACATCCTCCCTTAGACCCCTCAGAGTACACTTGCGGAAGCGATATTAGCTCGATTATATCTTAACTTAAGCCCAGAAATTTAAAATTTTACTCTTAAGTTCTATATTCTGAACCTTTACTTTGAGAACTGATTTATCTCATTCTACATATCCAAATGAGGCTTATTACCTATCCACGTAAAGCCCCAGATGTGTGCTACTGGCTCACCAAATTTTGTGGCCAAACTCTTCCGTATACTAGGTCAACTGAGGTCGGAATACTGCTGCCTCAGGACCTGCGAATTTCTCTCTTAATTTATTAACTTTTTAATTACTCTCATACTTACTTCTCTTATGATAACCCATTATTCTAACTACTTATACACAAGCTGAACATGCCAAACAATATTTATTATTAAATAATAAATTGTTATACAACAGGGCATGAACAAAATCCTCATATCTCTATTACATCTTTCCTGCCAGAAATCCGGTAGTATAACTACTACACTTCATCTTTAAAAATAACTGATCTGTATTGATTCGGTAATTTCCATGAGAACTACCATTCTACGTAAGTACCTAAGAAAGACTGGATGAACCGACTAGTTCCACTCACTTCCAGACTCTTTAGACAGTACCTACGTACACAGTACTCATCATATCTTATCTTCATTATGGACATTCTGTCATAATTTTGGCAGCATAACGGTGTCTTTTATCATTCTCAAAATTCACTTCGACGTAACCTCTCTGTAATGGGTTAAACATAGGGGATGAGATTCGGGGGAATCTCAGTAGCAAACAGTACTAAACAATAATGCATTAATGATTGGTATTAGTGCTTGCTTGTGATTGTGTCAACTTAATGTAATGTGCATGCTTCCATGTAACATATGAAATACAATTGGCCAGAGTAATCATAGCACAGAGCTTCAACAATTACATATTAACATCAATCAATCAAGCCATAACACAATCAACCATACAATCAACACATACAAGTTTAGATAAGTTTTACTACCTCACTAGCTTAGCAGAACTCTAATATGTCTATACTGCTTCCGGCTCCGCCAGGATTTTCTTCTTTCTTTCTTTCTTCCTTCCTCTCACTTTCTCTCTCTAGAACTCACTTCTCTCTCTAAATTGGTGCTCTTGGACGTGAATGGAATGGCAAGGGGGTGGGGTATTTATAGGTTTCACGAATAGCATTTTGGTAATTCTTAAGAACTCTAATCCTGCGGCCACTATTTTTCTTGGAATTTTCTATTTTCTTTAATCCATTTTATTGCATCATCATGGTGATGTCCTCATGATGACTCATGGCCCTTCATAAGTACTTGCTGACTTAGCATGTTGACTCAAAAGTTGTAATGATTACTTTTACTTTATGTTTATTTTTTTATTATTTTATTTTCTTTTCTTGGCTTAATCACCAAGGAACATTAAAAGCATGTGGGAACCACCTTTGGCAGCACACATGGCGAAATTGGGAGCCTTGGGAGCCTTCCAGAAGCTTTCAGAAATATTCTGAGCCAAATTGGGCTTCCCTTGGGCCTACCATGACTTAATCTAACTTATATCTGGGTCTTAAAAATACTATATGGCTTCTGGCCATAATCCGATCATCTCTATTTGGACTATTTTTTCTTTACCGATTATAACTGTAAATTCCCATCTTTAGGAATTTTTACAAAAAAATCGGGACCTCAAATCAAAATTCCGTGTCGCGTCATTCAACCTAAAATTCTTTTCTCTATGTCCCAGTATTTTCATATATTAAATCCGGACCGGGGTTATTTTGGCCTGAAAGTACGCTCGCACGCAGTTTTCAAAATGACTATTTTACCCTTAGTCACTTTTCTAATTCTTACATACTCATAGGGACCTCATATGCATATTTCACAGTTCAGTGAAATGATCAGCATAATTTTCTCTATTTTATGGTAAAATATGGTACTCATCGTCTACTAGCTCGATCTTTCCCATAATTATGATTATGCCCTTATACTCTCTTTCTGACCTCTTTACTTATCTTCTTATCCTTCATCTTAAGTTTTCAAAATTCTCTTTCAACAACTCATCCCCTGAACTCTTCGGGAGTCATTATTAATTGAAAGGCTCGACAACCTGCCCATATCAGGTTATCTTACTCAGGAGCCAGTCCATATCTAGCTACCTGCAGAATTCCTAGACTTAAGACTTAGGATATTCCTTACATTCCTCTTTTTGAACCTAGGTGAACTGTCCCTATTTTGTAGGTTAAAGACTTAACTCATCTTTAAATCCTGAGGGACTTAGCTCATTCCTTGGATTCCTACAAAATATAGGTAAGTGATCTGCCCATATCAGATTACTATCCTGAGACTACGGGTTTAGCAGCCTGCCCATATCAGACTACCTCCCAGTTCTCTTAGACCAAAAAATCGGGATGTTACAGGCGTCGACACCGTCACTCACTTCCTCCTCCACCAAGTTTGAAGCCATGAACGTCTTGCTGGTGTCACTCACCACCTCCATCAAGTTTAAAGTCGTGAATAATGAATGTCTTACTCTTCATCTCACTCTCTCCAGATCCCCACGACCCACTCCTTATCGACGCTTTGAGAGCCTTCCACTCCATGAATGATTTCAAGATCAATGCCCTCTTCCCATATATGTTTTTTCAAGTCTCTTCATATTTGATCCATGTCATCTTAGATTTGAGAACTACTGTCATTGGCTACCAGCTTTGCTACAACTCCCTTGTCTGTAGCTCTAGTAGAGCTTGTGGCCGATGATGGAATCAATTAACATTTCGAGTCAAATTTGTTGGTATGAGCTTTTGGTTTGGAAATTTTTGTGCATCACAGTGGAAGTTTTTGTGATAGTAGATTTTGGCCTTCACTCTCAAGATCTGTTCTTTATTTTTCTTTCGTGTTTTCCCCTATTTGAATGAGTTTAGTTGATTTAGTTCTTGTTAAATTAACTGTTAGACTCCATATTTTGATGATACCAAATGAGTTAAAATTTTATATTTGTTTTAACATAGTTTGTTTTTCGATAAATTTATCGATGAGGGTATTTATTTATAAGAACAAAATACATTTTGTGAAATTAGTTTCTAAATAAATAGCATTTATTGAAGCATTGATCAATAAGAAAGTTTATCGATAAACACTTCAATAAATGAACAAGTTAAGTAATATATGAATTTGAGAAAAATCTTTATTCTATCTACTAAATTTTTCAGAAAAATAATCTTATAAAAATTGAAATATCTTGTCTTCAAAGCATTGCTAAAGTATTTTGAATTTAAATGAAGTCAAGTTCCATTTTTATCATACCGACTTCAAAGAAACAATTTTATCAAAAAGTTTCTAAACTCAAAGATTTATCGATAAACTATTTGAAAATGACATTTATTGATAAGGACTTCGATAAATTATCTATTTCAAACAAAATTATTTGTTTTCTATTTTAGGAAAGAAGAGAAAAGGATTTAATCTAAGAACATTTTGAAAAGACCTATGTCTAACCTTCATTTTTTGAAGGACATTTCAACAAGGCTCATTTTTTAAGTATTATTCGATAAAATTCATTTTGTCTTGAAGGAGACATTTATCAATGTATTTATCGTTAAGTCTTATCTTCATTAAACACTTCGATAAATCGTGTTGTTCTACATCAGATACAAAACTAATTTTTAAATTTTGTTTCTGAAATTCAATCCAAAGTTTTATAAACTAATTAGCCTTTACTTAAATACTTATTATATCAATTACATAATACTTTAAAGATTATTTGCAAGCAAAATGAGGATCAATATCAAAAAGCGGTTTGTGTTAGAACAACATGAAATACAACCAACCTTTATAGCTTCAACAACTCGATTTCTCAACAAACACTTCAAGAGTCTAATGACAACTCAAGGAACTTATTTTTCAAACACGAATAAAAGAGAAGGTCACAGTAAATGCAACAAAACCAACTAACACAACTAATATTATTGTGCATATTGATTATCGACCAACATTCTAATTTGAATTTACTCTCATTCAATGCATACTCTATTCTATTTTATTTTTATATTCTAAGAAAAGTATCTTTGATTTTTAGTGTTTAACACTATCACTCTACCTAAGAGAAAGATAGATATAAATCTTTATCATCTATCTGACATACTCAAGAGAGTGGGTCTTTTGAGTTGGTTGATTGTAACCTTATAAGAAGTAAGGGGAAGTGAGAGAGGATTTCTCTTGTTGATGTATTGAGGCACCAAGAGCACTATGAATTTTGGATTATAGTGGAAACACAAAGGAGCTATCTGAGAACTGGACGCAGGCCAAGTAGTTGGGCTGAACCAGTATAAACTTCTGTGCACACATTTTCTTTATTGGTTCCAAGCTCTGTGATATCTCTCTCAACTCTATCTTGATTTTGTTGAGTTTATAATTTTAAATTTTAAAATTTTTATTATCACCCAAATCACCCCCTCTTGGGTGAAACTACCATTCTAACATTGACAAGATTTTTTCTTGATGAATTTTTGGGTTGTTTAGGGAAGAAATGGGTAAATCTATACTTATAATTTTTTTTGAGGAAGATCTAGAGAAACAATGAATACGGGAACTTGGGACGGAGGGAGTTCTTGGCATTGAGAGGGGGAAAGAGTTCTAATGGAAGGGAGCTATGGAACCTTTCAAATGCTCCGTTGGTATGATGAAGATGATGAATAGTATATGAGAAATAATGGAACCTAGGGATCAGTTAGCTTAGGGTGTCAATTGCTCCAGTTTTAATAGATTAGGTTGCTAATTGCACCTCCAAAAATAATTTGAGGTAACAGGTGCACCTTAACCCAAAATTCAACAAAGTACACCAAAATCGTAACAAATATATATTTGAAAATTTTGAGGAAGCTAAACAAATCCATATCTAAGATTCATTTAATCAAGAACAAGCAAAAAAAATTAAAGAACAAAGAATAGTGAGGTGGAAGAATAAGAAAAAGGAAAGAGCGTGAGGAGACAAAAGAGATAAATCTGACCAGAGGAGATTGAAGGTGCGAATGAAGGGATTGAGAACAACAAGATCGATGAACTACCACCATGTCGTCCTTGTCACTGAAGAGAAAGAATGATCATGCCATCAATAAAGAAGACGAATGACAAGGATGAAGAGGAAGTCATCGGCACTAAGAACAAACTCAACGAACTACCATCATGTCGTTGTCGTTGCCATTGAACTATGACCATGGTCTATGGAAGTCCAAGATGAAGAGGAACCAGTGATTGTTGCTAATTTACTTTGCTTTATAGCTACCCCCATAGAGGTAAGGGTAAGCATATTTGGGTTTTAAACTTTTTTAGACTATGTTTATAAACCTGGTCTAGATAATTGTTAAATATTATTTTTAAAATTATTTTTTAATACTTTTTACGCCGATTGTATAAACATCCAGTTTAGAAAGTATATTTTAGACTGGTTGTAGAGGGAATAGATCTAAAAGCTTGTAAATATTATTTTTTTTAAAAATTTAAATAACTTTTAGACTGGTTGTATAAGCAACCGGTTTAGAAATTTTTTTAAACTAGTTGTTTGAGGAATATATTTAAAAAGTTATCAATATTTATAAAAATGTCACCTATCATATTTTTTTAAACCATCCCCAAAATAACAGTCTAGAAAGGATAGTTTAAAAAAGTCTTTTATCTACTAGCAATTTTCTATTAAGTGAGGTTAATGGTGTTAAGTTTAGAGGACTAAAATACACTTTTTAAACTTAAAGGATTAAAATGATACAAACATATACTTTAATTAATTCTATCACTTATAGATAAATCATCTTGTATTCTTAGGTATGGTAATAAACACTTGCATATCCCTTGAAAGTTAGTGTTTAATGAATTATTTAAAAAATGTATTAATATTGGTTTCGTTCTCAAGCCCTTGGTATGCAGCAATGATAATTGCTTGGAGATAGCGAGGTTCTCCTCATTGTGGGCTATATTCTTGTAAACCGGACTAGTCGATTGTTAATAGCGTAGAATACTGGTAGATAAATTTAAAAAAAATTAATTAGCACTCAATGATCATTTTTGTGATGACCTAGAAATTTAAATAAGATAATTATGTTATTAATATAAAAATATGAGATCAATGTGAGATAAATATGTTTCTTATCTCATTATTTTAAATGTTAAATGCTTGTGAGTAATGCAACAAAAGGAACTAGAGGACAAGTAGAAATTATATTGGTCATTAAATATGAGGTTTTGGGTCCACGCCAAAGGGGTATTTTATTTTTTTTATTATAAAATTACTACAATACCCTTCATTTAAAAAAAAAATAATTCCAACCTTTCCTAGTTTCTCTTTCCCATCGACGAACACAGCAAAGTGAAGGGAGAAATTTTTCTCAAGAGTTCTCAATCTTCTTCCTTGGTTCAGCATCGTCATCCTGCTTCTCTCGATTGCTAGAAGAGTCTTCGTATATCCTTCTCACTAGTCTATTGTCTCCTTCATTCAAGGACCATTGTTTGGTAGCAATGAATTTATCTTCTTTCTCCCCTATTCTTGGTTAGCAGCAAGTTGGTGCAAAAGCTTCTCCTATTCTCTGTTCTATTTTTTAATGCGTCACTTTGGATGGTATGTCCCTTCCCCTTTGCAACGGCTATGTGTAATTGGATTAAGGTTGCTTGGTTCTTCTTCTTGTTTTTTTTTACTTGTTTATATGTTTGGGAACATACGGGATTGAAATTCTTTTCTGTAGTTGTTTGTTCAAATAGGGAAGAAAAATTACGGATATATTATTAGCTAATTATAAAAAATAGATATACTTAAAGATTTTGAAGTATTTTCGTTAAATGTTATAAAAAGGATCATATGGATTTTGGCGTTGATTTTCTTTGGTTTAAATTGATTTTGGATAAAGAACTGAGTTAAGAAGTAAAGTAAATTTTGTATATATACTGATGTCTAAAATTTTTGGGCACGAGATTTGGATGGTATAAACTCTGATAAAATTGTTCGATCATCCTTACACATAAGGTGTTTTGTTAAAACGATTTTGAAACATTATAGCATGGAGTAAAGTATAGTGTATATCTTTATTTGATATTCATGTTATTTTATGCGAACTGGGATTCTTTCTTTATAATTGGAAAAAGTTATATATTCGGAGCTATACTTAGTTGCATATGCTACAAGCGAGTTGGAAACATAAATGGGATTTGATTGTTGTGTTGGATAAGAAGGTATCAACATGGAGCAGGGAAGGATATGGAAGTAGAAATAATGGCTATATATTTGAATGATTTCTTGGCTCCTTAATTTAAATCTTGTGATGAGACAAAATTCGAAAGCTTTATAACTTCATAATAATGTTGGAAAAAAGATTGTTGAGAAGTTTCAATGATCAATTTTGTTCATTCTTACATTGGTACTTGGAGAGTAAGCTCGTTGAAATGTTTAAGAATGAAATTTAATTAAGTTGCAATAATAAGTATGTTGAGATGGCTATAAGGTAATTATCTTGAAGAGTCCTGGAAGGAATAAATTAAATTTTGGAAACGTATCAAGTAGTAACTAGCGCCCCATTTGATTTTTTATCTTGATAGTGCACCTCTTGTTATACTTTTAATTAAATTATTAATTCTTTCAGTATTATTTCATCAGAGCAAGTTAATTGGAATTACGTATTTTACTTATTGATATTTAAATGTCTAAATATAACTAGGACTTTTTTTAAGGTTACTGATTTTACTTCATTTTTTTAAATAATCATTCATGAAATTTAAAGTAAAATCTTTTGAAATATCTTTGCTAACCTTCATCTGGGGGTCTTCTGTTGTGAGAAATTCTGAGTTTTCATTATTAAAAGATTTTTCATTAGGTAATGGTCATTTGACCCCATATATATTTTTTTTCTAAGAGGACTAAAAATAAAATGCTGGTTACTAATAATAATAATGTTTACTAACTAAGGAAGGGGAAGGAGAAAATGCCCAAAAATGAGATGGGTCATGACGAACCTAACGGTTCTCCATTCCATTATTTTACCACTACCTCCAAACAACATGTCATTTTACCACTAGAAAAATACTTTTGACGGCACCACATAGTGGCAGTTCTTACAAAAAAAATGCCATTAAAAAGAGGCATTGACATTTTTGTAAATCATTGGTTGTTAAACAACTTTTCACGGCAGTTTTTGTTAAAAAAAAAAATGATGTGAAAAATACTTTTAACAAAAAATGGCCGTGGAAAAAAGTCTAAATCAGTAAAAAAACTCGTTTGGGTAAAAAATTTGCCGTTAAAAGATCTTTTTACAACAGTTTTGTGTAAAAGTACTATGAAAAGGTATCATATATCGCGATGTACAATCTCACTTTAACTTTCACTATCATTTGTGATCCCCTTATGTCATGCGCACCACCATAGAAGTCCACAACAGCCCAAGACTAGCCTTTTTCTCTAGTTTCTATTGCCATCACTCACTTTGTCTTCGTCGTCATCTCTATAGCATTTCTAGTAAGTCATCATTCTTTTCACATTTTTCATGTTTGCTCTTGATTTTTTGTTGGTTTGTTGTTTTATACTTGAATGTATAATATAGGCTATATTTCTATGTGTTCAAGACTTGAATTTGGTAGTGTTTTGGTTGTTAGACAGATTCCTATTTGTATATGGTAGTTGATAGCATACCGGTAGGCATTTGACATAGAGGTCATAAAGCATTAATCCAACTGGAGGCCCAACAAGATCTCCAAGGTGCTCAAGGAGATTATCAAGTCTTGAGAAATCTTACATGGAGGAGGATATGGATTATTGCTTGGGTGATGACATGGACAATAATATATGTGGAGCTTGATGTGACACATGATAGGGTACCCCAAGCCACCATGGCATGCGAGTCATTGTTGTATAGGCTTTAAACTCAAATCCTATCTTTTTGAAGGGCCAATGCAAATATATAAGCATGGAGGAGTCCAATGGAGCTCTAATATCTTAAATTGGGGCCCAAATACATTGTGTGATGGACAATGGGAGTTAAAAAATGTGATTCAACCATATTCAAGCCCAAATGGATGTCTAAAAAGCTCATTCATGTTTATGAACTTGAATACTAAAATGAAGATCCATTTAGAAGTTCTAAGAAGCTTCAAGAAGAATCAAGAATGGTCTTATATGTCATTAATTAGGATTAAATTAGTTTCCTATTTTATGGTTTTCTATTTTTGTATTGATTGCTTCTTGAAGGCAATGACTTACTTAAATTATATGGCATTAGTTAGTAGAGAGTCAAATAAGACCCTTTTGATTAATGATGGGATATTTCTAGGTTGTAATCTAGATTATTTTATCTTGACTGGCAAGTTAGAGTATTCTAGAAGGTCATTTGGTTTTTCCTATTTTTATTGCATTTTTGCATCTACTTTTTAGGTATTTTATTTACTTAGTGTTTTAAGATCTAATAGCCCATTTTGGGCTTATGGGTTTAGGTTACCCATTAGGTTTAGTTAAGAGTCTTTTATTTTATTATAAATGTGTCAAGATGTACTCTTTTGAGATCAGATTTAGAATAATTGAATGAATAAGAACTTTGTTCTTGGATAATTTTAATTCTCATTTGTGAGATTTGCTTGCATCCTCGTATTCTTGTGAGAATGTTATGATTGTATCAAGGAAGTAATCAACCTTGTGGTGTCTTTATGGTTAGGGTTGTAAGAGATAAGTTCTCTCAAGGGTCTATCACGATCATATATCTGACTTTCTATACTCATGGTTACAAGGGACAGGTTCTCTTAGGTCTCATTATGGTTTGTCTTAAACTTGTTTCTAGCCGATCCGTCCCCTTATGTCAATAGTTTTATCTAATTTTTGAATAACAAGTCAAATTTCAACCTTGCAAGGAACTACCTCCTGGAAGTAAGATGGGTGAGCATCAAAAGGACACATACCCCAATGTTAGTGACAAAGCATGGAAACATTTCTTCAACGACGAGAAGACCCTACTTATAAGGTTTGATGTATATATATAAACTTAGTTTCATTTTAATTATATTTTAATTAACAAATATAACTTTGTTACATTTTCATAGGCTATAGTAAGAAGAACAGGAAATAGCCAAGAAAATGTGTACTAGTATTGCATGTCTCGAGGGGTTATAGCACTTTCGAAAGCAAAATGATGGAAGAGTAGTTGCAGGCTGAGCAAAAGGCTATTGCATCATACCCTACTGGAGTCACTCCACCCATCCAACGTTTTTCTCACCAATAAAAATGGAAGGCAGTAAGGGTTAAGAAGGGAAAATATATTACTCCAAAGGTTGCTATTGTTGCTGAGAGGATTCTAAGTAATTAATTTAACTACTAAAAATTTATACCTGATTATGTGCTATTAAGTTATTTTAAATTAGTTGCTTATATATTATATAATGCACTTGAGGAGCAAGTAACCCAAGGGCCATTCATTCCTGAATAAGGAATGGATATCTTAGAGACTACTTTTGGGAAGCCTGATTATCTTAGTCGAGTTAGAGGGGCCCCTAAAGTAGTTGGTCGAAAAGAATTCTTTGGCTCCACATCACGAAGAACTAATGCAACCTCAGAAACATGGTGTCCGTAGTCGAGCTCAAAAAAGTTCTAGCTGAACTTACTACACAACATCAAGCAGATATGCAAAATAAAATGACCTAAAGCATCGTCTAATATTTTAACCTTATCAATGGAGCAGGGAACCAGTACAGTACCATGACCATTTTTTATCTTATCTACCATCACCCTCACTCGGTCCTGTGAGGGTCCTTTGAAAGTCTGTCATCTTCATACTCTGGTGGATGGTATGGATGAAGTCGTATGAATTCACCTTAGACATGAATGACAATGCAATTCTTAAATTTTCAAATGTTGGATTCAGCTGTTATCCAGCTAGCCATATTATAAGTTATAAATTTATTTTAATACTTTATATTTTATCATACGCTTGTTGACCCATTTCTCTTTTGACTAACAACCACTTCTTTCACAAATGCCAGGAAGAAGCAAAAGGATACACATATGGCTTCATGTGTCTACAAAAGGTGCAGGAGGTAGAGAATGATAGATCTAAGGATGATGTACATGGTGGATATTATGACCCGAATCAAGAGGACGATATATTTTGCACCTTACATTAAAGGGTAAGTATACTCTTATACTTGGTACACACATATACATATTATAATAGAATCATATTTAACTTGATTGATATTTTGTAGTATTCATTGGAATCTTCTTGTCATTTTCCCTCATGAGAACATTGTTTATTGGTTCGATTCCATGTTTAGAGAGCCAAATCCTGAGATTGTAGACATCGCCAACATGTGAGTTTATGTTTATAAATTTATTGAGCATAACATTTAGCATTCTATATAATATCTTTTTTTCAATTGGTGATAGGGTTGTTCAATCTGTCAATTTCTTTAGCATGAAGACACATGGTACCAATCATCATCCTAAATGGTTTTTTCCTTAAAATAAGTTGTTTTCAACTAATTAAGTTCTATTTTTATAAATTTATTGGGTATGAAGTTTAATATTTCATAACGTGCTCAATATTTTTATATTTTGTTAGTATCTTTGTCAACCCGGGGGTGTTGAATATTGATAATATATGATATGTTATATGCAAGAAATCATTAACATAAGGCTCACTTAAGAAATAAATGAGGTATGAAGATCGCGTGATTAGTATTTTGTAATTCTTCAATTTATTAACATTTTTCTATATTAGAAAAAATAATTTTCACGGCGCTAATTCATGGCAATTATAAGAAAAAATACCGTGAAAAAAAGGATAGAGTTACCCCAGTTCAAAATGAGTCACACTGAGTTGATTTTTGTCCGGTTCAGGCACTAAACCAAACCGAACTAGTGTCAGTTCACCTGTTTCCTATTGGCCCGATCCATTTTTTAATACCTTGTCAAAGACCATCCTTACCACCCATGTGGCGCTACTTAACTCCACTACAAGATTTGTTAGACTGGCAATACTTATGGAATTTACATAGTCAAGGATGTGTAAAGGTTATTATGCAATATAACCTCATACATCATTCTATTGGTCCCAGAATTTGGAAAATACTTTGGAAAGATCCTATGCCATTTAAATACATCTTTTTTTTTTGGAAGCTTGTTAATCATGCAATCCCTTTGAGTGATATTCTGAGGAGGCATCATATGAATGTTTGCTATGATTGTTTCTTTGGATGTGATAGTGAGGAGTCATTGGGTCATATATTTCTTTCATATCCCTTAGCTAGGTCTTTATGGTTTGGTTATGTCAATACCAGACCACCAGATTTAGATACTTAAAAAATAGTTTTTGGTAGCGGTTAGTTTCTAGCGGTTATACGACAAAACGCTAGAAATTCTTACAATTTTGACAAGAATGGATGTGGGCCCCACAACTTTTTAGTGGTTTAGCCCTAACTGCTAGAAAAACACCACAACAAGTACTAACGCCATATGACGAGAAGTTGGCACCACATTTTCAGTGGTTGTTTCTAGAGGTTTGTTTGGAGAAACTGCTAAAGAATATGGAAGGTCGCCGTATTTACTAATGGTTTGAAAACAGCTACAAATTTTGGAATAAATTGCTAGTGGTTATCTTAAAAATAGCTATAAATATGTTGGTTTCTCGATGAGTCCTAACACGTGACAGGAGTAGGGGTGGACAGGACGGTTATCAAAATTTATAACGGTTGAGATAACTACTAGAAATTCACAACCTATATATAACCTCACGTCCATCTTTGAATGTATGAACTGGAGTTCGAGGATAACTATTTGATTTATATAAAAGTTGTTTAAATTTAATTCATAATAATTAATTTTCCAATTACATGTTGCAGATTCTCAGTGGAACAGGTCCATTAGGAGGTTGAATGTTAGAGAGCTATCTATGATAATGAGGGTACGTGTGTTGGAAATCGTGCCCTAGGGGCCAATCATTGTCTTATGAACATTATTGATTTATGAATTTATTAATTGAGTTATCATATTATTTGCATGTTTACTATGATGACCATCCTTGGATAATTCATGATATTATCCTAAATGTCCCTGGTCGATCATCTATGTGGGAGCACAGATGAAATAAGACCAGTATGACTTTGAAGATATATAGAGATATAAATCAAAGTCATAAGCACATGTAAGAGTACAGGGTGTTGGACCGACCCGCTATGAGAGAACTGCATGGGTAACGTCATAAGCTTCTCTCATATACAAACCATGTCAATATGCCCTTTGACCTGAGATCATCATGGATTCCTACATGACAAAACGCTCAGCTTTGACCTAGTCAAAAGTCACTTTTGACCAAGTGATCATAAAGACTATGTTTGGGCTTAGTGGTTTTTCATGCGGAGGAATGTGAATGGTCAAGATGGAATTTGTCCCTCACATTCGTGGAGAGATATTACTGGGCCCCTCGATGAGTGAGTCTGAGAAATGTATGGCCATACTGTAATGGAAAGGTAGTTCCATTTCTATAGTCAGACTACTCAGGGATCGAGAAAGTAACGGTCGGGAATAGGAGGATGACATTATCCATGCCTCATCCATGACCAAAATATCGCGTGACAGAAGGGACATGATATGGTTGTATAAAAGGTTACATCGTTTATCGATCCTCATATGATTTGGGTAGTTGTTATGTCTTGCTAGAGACCGCTTGCGACTTGTGGGCTAGTATAGCAAATGGCCCACTGCCAACTTCATATGGGCCTACAGGGTCGCACACAAAATAGCCCAACACGAGCTATGATGTCCAGATTCATTGAATCTAAGACATGTCCAGATTCAATGAAAGATCCAGGTGAATGTATATATATATTTATTTATATTTATATTCGTATATATATAAATTCGTATATATATATATATATTATATATATGAGATATATGAGATTTAATTTATAAGGATAAATTAAATCCCTATCATGTTTGAATTCGAAATTCAAATTGATAGGATATCTCATATAAGAGATATTTATAAGATTTAATTTATAAGGATAAATTAAATCTCTATCACGTTTGAAATTCGAAATTCAAATTGATAGGATATCTCATATAAGAGATATTTATAAGATTTAATTTATAAGGATAAATTAAATCTCTATCACGTTTGAAATTCAAAATTCAAATTGATAGGATATCTCATATAAGAGATATTTATAAGATTTAATTTATAAGGATAAATTAAATCTCTATCACGTTTGAAATTCGAAATTTAAATTGATAGGATATCTCAAATTTGATTTATGGGAATAAATCAAATATAACTCAGTCTCATCTTTATTTAAAGTTAAATAAATAAGTAATTAAATCTGTGGGACGGATTTAATATTATTTTATTTAATTAGTTTCTTATAAAATTATACAATATATGATATTGTATCAATTCGGAATTAATATAAGATTAACTCCAAAATCCAATTAGGTCAAGTGGAAAAACGCATAGCATCCTCTATATCTGATTGGAGGAGCTACGTTTGAAAATAACACAGAACACAAAAGGCCGAACGGAATCTGCAAAAGGTTTGCAGACAAGAAACTGCCGAAATAGAGACGGAGACTTGTGAAAGCCTTGGAGGGACAGGAGACGCTAGCACGTCGTTCGTGGTTGGAACGCTGTTCGTGTGGATACCAGTAGAGGAAGCCGACCTGAGGCGTCGACTTCTTGTGATCGGAAAGAGACCACCGTCCGCGGAGAGAATCTGTGAAGGTCGCTGAGGAACACTCCATCGATTTCTTGCGATCAGAAAGAGATCACCACCCACGTAGAGAAGCTGTGAAATTCGCTGAGCAACACTAAGGGTAATGATTCTTTCCACTTGACTTAAACACATACGGCAGATCCTGGCAAGGAATGGAAAAATTTTAAAGTTTATTTCCGCTGCGTGTCTTCCAATTCCTTACAACGTGTGGATGTGCTACTGAATGATTTAGGCCAACCAACTAGGGGAGAAGGCAAGTTGTATAGTAAGTATATGTGGCTTGTTGGTAAGCAATAGATCATGTTGGCCCCATTTTTATGAAGGACTAGAAGAAGATCATAGCACAGAAGAGCAGGATACTTGGGAACTGATAAAGGTAATATATTTTTTATTTAAAATATTTAATTATTTGATTAAATCTATATATAAAATAATTCTTACACTTTATCACTTAGAGATGATATTTTCTCCATCCTTTTTTACTGTCATGGTTCACTTGATTGTCTAACTTGTTTGAGAAGCAAAGGTTGTTGGCTTAGTTCAATATCAATGGATGTACCCTATAGAGAGGTACCAAAATGATCTTTTATCCCTACATTTTAAATTTCATATTTTTATTTCGATTGCTCAAAATTATTAATGGAATATTAACCTACATGTATTTGGAAAAATTAAAATCATATTTTAGAAATAAGGCGTGGATCAATAGCATAAGATTATTCTAAAAATGAGGACATAACTTTCTGTTCAAGGTACTTTAATAATATTGAGACGTCTTTTAACTACCCACACGAGTTGATGATTCTTTTCCTAGTCCTTCCACACCAACTTTATTTACTCCTGTCGGGAAACTAGTTGAGAATGCGAATTCTTTAAACTCACTCCCACAGAGAAACTCTAGGCATGGGTGATGGTTACATGACATATGATAGTGAGCCTTTTCAATCGACGAATTTTGAAGATTTCTTTCCTCAAGGAGACAATACTTTAGCCATTGTCAGGTATATGTATTTTATTAAATTATTTACTACTTAATGTTTTCCTAAATATATATAATTATAATCTTAACAATAATTTTTTCAATTTTTTCTTCCTGGCAGCATGATGTTTAAGGATAACATATTCAATAATTTCTATAACTCATGTAATAATTTATTTTTCATATATAAATTAAATATGTACAAATAAATCAAAATAGGTTCAAATTTTTAGAATTTTAAGATTTAACATATCTAGCGGTTCATAAATTTTTTGGGCAAAAAAATCGCTACAAAATGCACAAAACTGCTAGAAATATTCCTAAACCTCTATAAATACTACATCACCTTCTCATTCATTCAATCCTCATTTCTTTTCCTCCCTCTCCTCTCCTTCATCTACTTCCTTAAAATTTCATCTTCTCTTCTACTTCTCCTTCTTCTTTTTTTCTTTATATGGTAAGATGTTATCTATTTTGTAGATTTTAATTTATTTTATTTATCTTCATTTATAATTTACTAACACGCTTATAATTTTTTTTTTAGATTTTTTTTCTTTATCTCAACCAATCTAACCACTTCTTCAACTTAAGAATTGAATTTCAACACTACAAACTATATCTTCTCCAATTCTTAAATCTCTAACTCAATTATCTTATTAAATTAAATTAAATTCATATGATACAATCATAATTTAATTACTTATTATTTATCACAATAATATTTTAATATATAACATGTAATACATTGTTAATTACACATATCAACAGGATCATCTGATATAATCTATTTAATAATTTCTTAGTTAATAATGTTATATTTTATAATAATAAAAAAATTGGAATTTTATTTTTTTAGCTAGAATAAACTTTCTAGCGGTTCTGAAACCACTAGAAAATTACAAATGCAGGAAAAATTTTAGCCAACTTCAAATTTTGTTCATAATTAGCGCCACATTTCTAGCCGTTTCTAACCGCTAGAAATTATTGCGCCATCCTTAAAATTTCATTTCTTGCCAACGAAGATGTCTTGCAAAAAATTTCCAGTAGTTGCTTTGACTGCTACAAATATTTTTTAGATTTCAATTCCCGTATAAATATTCTCTAAGGGTTGTGAACCACTACTAACATCATCCCATTAGCCTTCTCTTACCACGTTTTTTCTAGCATATACTTGAACCACTATAAAGGTTTTAGCATTTTGAACATAGTGCATAGTGGTTTTGGGTGTCTGCTAAAAAACTATTTTTATCACCTGAGTTTCTAGCAGTTTAACCAACTGCTAGAAATTGCTATTCTAGTAGTTCGGTTATAACTGTTAGAAACACCATTAAATAACTTATACAAAATACTTGTTTTTTTTGTAGTGAGACCTACCTGGATAGTTGGAATGGCTTACTTCATTGATGTTTCAATTGTTTCAGAATGAGCACCTTACCATTATTCTCAAACTTATCTGCATGATTGGAGTTATATGGAAAGCTCAAAATTTAGCTTTGCATAATGTTACTCGGGTCAGCCCTTTTACCCTCTTGGGTGAGATAAATGGAATCCTTACTCTTTCTTCTATGGCTTATGTTAGACTCCAATATTTTGATTATGATAATTAATTGAGAAAATATTTTAAAAAGGAACTTAATTGATAAAAAGCATTAATCGATAAGCTTATTTATAAGGTACTTATTTGACAAGTTCTTCGCTAAATGAGAAAGAACTTTTGAAGGAAAACTTGCTTTCTGAAATATATTTATCAAGGACTTATTCAATAAGGTTCTTATCGATAAAGACATCGATAAAAAAATATGAACTTAGTTTTACAAAAAGTCTGTGTCACTTCTTATAATTGGAATTGTTCAAAGATTTATTTGATAAGATGATTTATCGAGGAAGTCTTCGATAAGTATGACCAAACTGAGTTTGCAAAAGAATTTTATAAAAGCTTTTATCGAAGTATTGATCGATCAATATATTTACCGATAAAGAATTTGATCAATGAATTTTGTTTTTTTTAAGAAGAATTTCTGATTTAAAAGACTCATTAATAGAAGGATACTATTCAATAAGGAGATTTATCGAATAACTCTTTGATAAATAAGAGAAAATTTATGTTATATCAAAATCATTAATAAATGATTTTGAATATAACTTGCACCTTGCTTTTTGATAAAATCTTGCTTATTTCTTATTAAAACAATTTATAAAAACTCATGATCAGAGAAAGAAAGCTTTAAAGATTTGAAGTCTGATCATCGAGGTGTTTTCAAGATTATGCAGTTCACTGAACTTCTATTTTGATAAATGGTCTTTACAATGATCTAATTGAATTATTCTCTTCTCAAATTTATCTGAGGAAATCTTGGAATACACAAATCTTTATAAGATAAAAATCTAAGAAAGAAAGTTAATTTATGAATGTTTGAATCTTTATAAGATGACTGAATTTACTACAAAGTTAACGTATGATTCTTTGAATCTTTTAATGAGCTTATGACTTGCTTTAATTTTCTAAATGATCTTATAAACTCTTGTTTCCAAATATATTACATGGTTTAAGATAAAAGAATATTTGAAAGTCTTTTTGAAAAGAATGTTCTTTAGCATTTAACGATAAGCTATTCAAAGAGCTTATTTATCGAAGAACACTTCAATAAATAAAGTATTATGAAATATATCAATAAGTCTAAAATATATGTTTTGAAAGAATATTTTTTAAAGAGTTATTCGATAAGGACATTAATCAAAGAACTATTCGATAAATCATGAACTATCTCTGACCAATTCATTGAAGATTTATCAAAGTCCTTCTCGATAAGGTTGATTATCGAAGTATTGCTTGATAAGTTTTTAACTGTTTCAAATGTAATTCTTTAGCAATTTATCGAAGACCTTTTCGATAAGGGATCTCTTTGATAAGCACTTTGATAAATCAAGTTTATTTGTGAAAAGATTTTTATACCAGACTTTGATAGATTTTGATTGTTAAATTCTAAATCATTTGGAAATAATTGCTATGTGCTTATACTATTTATATATTTTCTCTAAAGCATGTGTTAAGATGATTTACAGATCAAATGAAGAATCTAATAACAGGTGAAAAGTCAGATTGCATACGTTAATATTAACAGCTATATTTTAACCGACTTGCTTAACAACTATCAATGGACTTATGAAAAGCTTATCTATAAAAGAAGAAGCTATAGAAAGAAAGCTGACGATGATGAGAGGAATTTGAAAGACTAAGAAGAGACAAGAAAAGCTATACAATGCACTTCAATCATATACATTGATTATCTCTGTTTTACTCTGTTTCTCTTCTTTGGTTCAGAGCATCCTATATTCTTGAAAGAGAGAAACTTAGATTGTATGTACTTAAGTTATTATCACAATTTCTCTACTAGAGAGTTTGTAATTTTTCAAATTATTCTCTGATTTGCTCAAGAGGGTTTCTTGAGCGCAATATTACCTTATGGATGTAAGGGGAGTGAAAGGGATTCTCACTAGTTGTAACTTTATAGGTTATAAAGGGGAGTGTGAGGGATTCATACGTTGATGTATTGAGGAACCAAGAGCTTATGGAATCTTGGAAAATAATAGAACACTCAGAGAAGCTCTAGTGACTGGATGTAGGTCAAGTGGATTGGGCCGAACTAGTATAAATCATTTGTGAAATATTTCCTCATCATCTTCCTTCATTCCTCTATCGATGATATCATTATAAACTCTTCTTTTTAATTTTATTCTAATATTCTTAGAGTTTTTAAAACATTTTAAAATCACACAATTCTCCCCCCTCTTGGGTGATACAACCAGATTCAATATTTGGTATCAAAGCAGGTCACTTGTTTAAAGGATATAACAATATCAAGTGCAAAAATTATGGTTGTATTTGATTGTGAAATATTTTCTGAAGGTTTTGATTATGCTATTCCTCCTTTTCTAAAAAATATTGATTTCTATTTTTGGAAAACCCGAATGAGGATATTTTTTAAAACTATTAATTTTGATATAGGATACATATTTACAAATGCTTTTGATTTCAAAATTGGAAAGAATTGGAATGAAAAAGAAAAAAAATATATTTCTTAAATATTATAGCAATGAAAATTCTGCATAGTGCTTTAACAGAAAATGATTATGAGAAAATCAAATTGTCTAATGTTAGAGATATTTTAAATGCTCTTGACTCTATTCATAATTCTAACAATTCTGTTGAAATGAATGATTTTGATAGCTCATCGAACAAATGATACCTGATATTGAAGAAGGAGAAATCTCATATGAATAAGAAGAAAATGAGCATCCAGAAGAGCACAACATGGACGAATCAATTGAAATGGAATCATTGCTAGAAGGTCAAGATATACATATGGTAAACAATTCCAATTCTTTCGGTTCATTTATGAAAAATGATTTTGAGAAATTGCATAAACTTATTTTTAAACCTATTCTTGATGTTGTTTCGAAAAGTAAAAATATTTATATTCTGAATATAAGGATATCACTAAGGATAGGAAGAAGAAAATTATACACACTGTTATAAAATGCTCCCACTCGACCAACACAATACTTGCAAATATACTTATAAAGTGTATCATCCTATTATCTGCAACTACTATGGTAAACAATATCATATTTCAAACACATGCCATTTTAGAAGAAGTTCTAATGTGAGAAATAAATATATTTGGGTTCCTAAAGGACAATCAAGGTCCAAAACTAATGCACAAGGACCTAAATATAAATGGGTACCAAAACATCCTAGTTCTTTAATTTTGTAGGATAATTCTAAGAATGAACAGCTTGGCCCAAAGAAGAAGAAAGTGTCCAAAAGAGATATTCACTCGATTAACAAAAAATCTTTTAGTGCACCCATTGCTTGAGCCACATAGAAGATTCATAAAGAAAAGCAATGGAAACAAAGAAGAAGTGCATCTCACATTTCATATCTCGATAGACTATCACAGAGTACTATTGAAACTATTTTGATGAGAACGAGAAATTGGATTTCTCAAGCTTCAAGTAGACTGTAAGATTCCAAAGCAAGAAATATAAAGTCTCAACATGACAAAAGAAAAGAGATGCATCGGGGACTATATATGCTCAAAAGAAAGGAAATATGTTTGAAAGATTTATCTCAATGGCTACAAAGAAATAATTCAAATCTTGATGAAGATGAATCAATAAAGCATGAATTTTGGTGTTGGAGAAATGCTCAACATCAATTCAGAATAATCAAGCTAGTTATCACCAGGACAAGGAGAAATATGGTAAAATCTAAATTTTACCCTTTATTGTGCTTAAATAAATTATTGATATGGGTAATGAATACTTGTCTCTTGTTGAACTCCGTTAGCAATCAACTTCTCAATATTGTAAAAGCTCTTTCAGACGACTAAATGAATTCTAAAATGAATATGTACATATTTTTCTATGTTCATACTCTTAATGCATAATTTAAATTGTTTCATGAATTAAAACTCATAGATTCATCTTGATTTATAAAAGTGTATATTCATGATTTGAAAGACAAAAGTAAATTTCAAAGTAGAACTTCAAATATTTTTTGTTGTACTAAATGCATACAAATAATTTTGAAAATACTCACTTCTAAAAAGAATGTGCATCAGTCTTGGAGATTCATACATTTGATTAGAAATTTTAAAAATACTCCAAATCCATTTGACATAGTTATCATTGACCTTAAATATGATGTCATATGCTTAACTCTTTTTCCTCCAATGAGCTAAACAATTCTCTGTTCAAGTCTATCTATTCAGAATTATTCCATAATATCAAAGCTTATGCTTCAAAATATTTATTTGCTAGAATATATGTATAACTCTGTCATTTGGACTAAACAGTTAATGTGCTTCATTGTTCAATCATCATTTTGAAATTTACGTAAGCAGAATTTTATGTTACTGATATCCTATTCTATATGACTTTTGCTCTTAGAAAATTTTTAAACATGTTAACATTTGTGTTCAACATGTTATCCAATATGTTCTTACATAGAGTAAGTCTCTCCCATATGATGAACTTCAATATTTTTCAAAAAAAAATAATTTTGCAAAGGTCTATAGTTTTGGAAATTCATATTGAATTTGTTTTCCTTCAAAAAGAAATATTATTCATCAAAGATAGACTCATTCTAAAGAAGGAGAGCTTCGTATTTATTATGTGTATATCATCTTATAAGCTCATCTCTACTCATCTGCACTCACTGAGAATTGATATATTTTGATGATGAGTTATCTTTATATAGTCTTACATTAAAATTATTATATTTAATATATTGGACCATACTAACCCATTCTCCAAGAAAGAAAGAAAATTTTCATCATCTATGATAGGAGAATAAAGAAATAGAAAATTTTCATCATCTATGATAGGAGAATAAAGAAATTTCTCAAACTGCTACATTAAGTCTGAGGATTGATATAAAGGAGCACTGAAGCTGTAAAGTTTATTTTTGCAACAAAATTAAAGAGGATCATCGTCCATGCCAAAACTACATATGCTCAGAGAGAGGAAGGTAAAGAGCTTCATGATCAATTCAACAAATTGCAGAAATCAAATGACAATTTATAAACCCTCTCTCTTTATATTGAATATTTATCTGATCTATCTTGATGGTAATGTCTTCATGCTTTATGTGCCTATATGTGTTTTTCATGCATTATGATATTTTTTATATTTTAAAAACATCATATGAATTTGAAAGAAGTTATGAATTTATTAAAGAAGATATTGATAAAGGTTTCAATAAAACTTGAGATTTTTTATATTTAATAAAATAAATCTTTCTGAAAACGTGTCCGATAAAGTGCTTTATCAAACAATTCTTTCATAAAATTGATTATTTGATGAACTATTTTGAAAATTTTGTGAAGTCTTCTGTGCTAGTTTCATCGATTAATTCTTCGATAAGAACACTTATCCAAATGTTAATCGGTAAGGTTTATGAAAAAGTGTTGAAATTTATTGAATACTTATCGACAAGTTCACTTATCAAAAAGCTATTCGATAAATTGTGTATTTTTGACTTCTTGTTGATCGAGTAACACTTTGATAAGATTATTTATCTAAGAATTTTTGATAAATTTTGTATGATTTGATTAAAAAATTGGTAGTTATTTATCGAACAATTCATCGATAAGGGTGCTTCTCGAAGAGCTATTTGATAAATATATTACTGTTGCTTAAAGATTTATCAATAAGCAATTTGAATAGAGTACTTATCGAAGAGTTTTTGATAAATTATCAGTTATTTAGCAAAAATATGACCGTTACTGTTTAAATATTCATTTTCCCTAAACCCAGAAACTCAAATATGATTTTATACCCTTCAAACATAAAAATCATTTTTCCCAACATTCCTACAATAGATTGCCTCTCATAATCCACAAATTACCCACTCGTCGCAGTTACTATTCATCATCAACCTTACATAAAAATAGCGAGAACCAAAGTACCCAAGGTTTGTTTAGAAAGGTCAAAGGGAAAACAAAAGGCTAATTCTTAAAGGGAAAGCAAAAGGCTAATTCTTCAAGTTTCAAATTCAAACCTAAAGTAAGAAAGGATAAGTGATAACTGTCATTTTAATTATCAAACAAATTTAAGCTAACCAATAGTAAAGTGGAGGCTAACCTAAGTCGATTCACAAGGAGCCTAAATGGATTGCTAAGTTCCTAATTAATCTAATGAGCCACAAATTAACAAGTTAATGAGATGATTGTGTAATGAGATGATTGAACTAAAAGCTGAATGTAAAATCCTATGCTATTGTTTCTGATTTTAAGTGATTAAGATGGTGAAATGAATGAATGACAAATGTGTTCCCTTAGAGATTACCTTACCTTCATTATTCATAGAATATGAGAAGTTAATTAGTTGAATTATAATATGTTAGCTAACAACTCGCTAGCTAAATCTCAATCAAAGCTACAACTCGCAGACATTGAATAGAGAATATGAATTAAATAGAATCACTTCAATTAATCATAGCTATATTCAACTCGATCAAAGATGAGAATCAATCAAATGATCATTTATGCATAAATAAGAAATCCAACTCGGTTCCCTACTTCTTTGTCATCTACTACTCTAATTGCATCAATAAACCAGAAGTAAATACATCAACTCAATAAATTTAACTCTGAATTAAAGACACAATGACACTCCTTGTTCAGCTCAAGGATTCTAGTTTAGTGTAATCTCCAAGAGAGCACAACAGATTAGCCTTGCATTATCCTCTGAACTTCAGCAGCAACAGAAAGCTTAGCAGCAGTCATAATGGAAGAAGAAGGATCAAATGGAGATGAAATTGATATGCAAAACTTTCCTCTGTTTCTATTGACTAGAACAGAGGAAAGTTGCAGAAGAGAAAATGAAGATGGAGAGAGAGAGAGAGTGGTCTGCGTGTGGACTGGTGTATGAATTATGGATGATGTGTGTATGAGCTGCTATCGTGAAGTATGGAATTTGATGGATATATAGATGTAGATGAAATGGGTGATCAGATGCATGAACCAATCTCCTTTAGTCCACTTGCTTCTGTTAGCACATGTCAATTCTGTTTACAGCACATGCTCCCCACTTGTTGTCAACAACTTGCTCATTCTGTTCAGATGGAGTATGTTAATGTGTGAACAGTGCTAGATGCGCGAACAGTGCTCCTTTATGTGCCAGCACATGCATGATCTCCCACTTACAATTTGTTATCAGCTATTGTTTGCAGCCTGTTAAGTCTAGCTATTCAATTTATCACATGCTTAAATCACCTTCTGTCCAGCTATCCCCTTCTTTAAGTCATTCGCTAATTGATTTCTGCATTGAAGTTTGGTCGAGACTATAATTACATCAGGTCATGACTAATATTTACAGAGAATGCTCTTCTTTGCTGATTGATGTATAGTCGTGATGTTGGCTACATCTGGTCGCGACTGAATTCCACAGGGATGTTCTACTTTGCTGATTGATTGATGTATTGACCTGGAATGGACATTAATAGATTATTTATCCAATTAAGCACTAAAATCACATCATTTAAATTCCCACTTGTCCAATTTCATATTATTAACTAATTTGCTCAACATAGTAGTAAATATGGATAAAATCAATAATAAACTCTCTTTTAACATATTAAAAATCAATACAAATATGGGTTTATCAATAAGAGCCCTCCAAGAGACCAAGTTACTTCTACTCCAGCAGCTCAAGCTCAGGTTCCAAAATAAGAGTTTCCAAGTCCAGTAAGACGGAGTACGCGACAAGCTTTGAAAAGAAAAAAAGGCACCTTCCGTCTATGGTATCTGAGGAAATAGGATCCGAGCACACTAAGTTAGAAGACCATGTAAATCAGGCTATTCACACTGCCATTAACATAAGAACCTCTCCAACCTCTCCTGTCACCCCATACGATCAAAGAAAAAGAAAATGTACCCAAGAACCATCTCCTATCTCACATACTTCTACTCCCTCATTCATGCCTACTCTGTCTAGTCATACCTCTTTAGCATTACTCATTGGAAACTTAGACAAAGGAGTGGATAAAGGTAGATATAAGGCAGAATATGCAGAAAGAGAGTTTTTCCCTAACTTGGAGTATCTCAAATTTAATAATAAGATTCAATTAAATCTCTCCAAACCCATGAAGTAGTACAAGAACTGGTTAGGTATTAACCTATCCTATTGTCCTAAAGTAGTAAGGAGGTTCTTATGCAATATGATAGTCTACAAGGAAGCCAATGAAGAAAGGGAGATAGTGACAAGTTATCTGACAACTCAATTAAGGGAAGAGAGATAAGATTGGACCATAAGATCATCAATTTCTTGCTAAAAACAACAAAGCATGAAAAGAGTTCTGATTTGTCTCTAACAAATATTTACAAGATCCTTATGCTTGATGACAACTTCTCTAGAGACCTCAAGTTTGTACCTAAAGAGATGTGTAATTATCATAGGATAATCCACTACATATACTCGAGGAGCATGGTCAATAAATCTTGGAGCTTTACATATATGACTTAGGAGGAGTATGCCTTATTAGCCAAAATAATTAGTGGGGAGAAGATTAACATAGGAGCTCTAATTTATAGTGAGCTAAGAAATTTCTATCCAAAACTATCCCTATTCCCTATCCTCAGTTGGTCTCATTCTTCCTACAATGTAATAATATTGATCAACTAGAAGGGAGAGAAGGAAGTGGAAATTCCCATATTTGTTGCTAAACAAATAAACAGAATAAGGATTACCCTTCCTTTGGTTGCTGGTGGAAAGAAAAGTCAGAAAGGAAAGAAACCAATGCAAACTATTGATGCTTGATCATCTCCAGGGCCAACTCACACTTCAACATCCCCTTCCTTTGCTCAAGCTATTGTCCAACATCTGGTTCATCAAGAGTTAAAGATTTCCTTAGAGGAGTATTATAACAAAGGTTAAGAAAAGCTCACAAGCCACTATCCAGAGAATATCTTAGTTGATCAATGAGCTTGGTACCTCATTAAAGCTAGAATTGGTATTTGAGGTTGACAAAGGCAATGAGAATACCCATATTATGATAGTAAACCTCAAAAAGATTATTTTTTTCTAGAGACAAGCAATTGAGGTCCTTGCTTGACAAGTGCAAGACTAGAGAAGAAGTCGGATTCCAACAAGACTATGTTTCCTATTAAAAATCTTTTGTGGGACACACTAGCTTTCACTACCCATACAACATCTCATATTCCCGCTGCTCCAATGGCTCAAACAACTGCGATTCCACATACCACTGAACCCATTCAACCAAAACCCTCCTCTAAACCTACTCAATCCATAGAGCCAAACCACCCTAAACCCAATTGATGAAGTTGAATTTTCGTCATTCGATCCATCAAAACAATAATTGCACCCAATAATATAGTATAAAGCACAACCCTATCGCTCTTCTTGAGGAGCCCTTTTTATTGGAATCCTAGCAAATTGGGTGACAAAACCATTGTAGACCTAAGTGAAAATAACATGGGTTTTGCGGTTTGATTGATCTTTGATGCCATAAAATAAGGGCGCAGTAAAATAAATATTTTTTTTATATTTTTGATTAAGAGAAAAATGAGCTGGCTTGTGAAAGAAATATGTTGAGAAAGGCTATTGATGATGAAAAACATATCTATCCTTGCTCTTAATTTGATATTAGAGTTTTGAAATCACTAAGTCTTAAATAAAACCTCAATCAATCGATTGAGTCCAGAGCATTAATAGTTCTTGAACTCCTTTGATCAAAGCTAGTTTAAAAATTTTTAATACACTGTTAAAACCACTTAGTGTGTAATTGAAACATCCTTACTTTCATATGTCTTAGGGACCATTTGATAGCCTTTAGAATCACTTTCAAGGTCATTGAAGTCCAATTTCTCAATCTGGAGTTTTACTCTTATCGAGTACTGTTCACTATGAAAATTCCAGATGAGTGACCTGACTTCGAAAAATCATAACTAATTCTAAAAAAATTGGAATGAAGTGGTTCCAATTGATACATGAATATAAATCAATTATATTTCAGAAAAAAATAACTCGTTGACCATTCATTGACCGAATCAATGTCAGTCAACGTCACAACTTTACTGTTCATCCAACGTTTTTCTCCTAAATCCAGCATTCTGGTCCCAACTTTGATAATTCATATCATCATGTGTAGACATCCAAATGAGTCATACTATATATCAAATCGAATCTTGGTATGTTTACTATTTACCTTAAAAGTATCATATATTTATTCATTCATTTACTATTTTTAATTATGGCTTAAACATCCTCATGTCCCCACGTGTTACTGTTCATAGTGTTAAATTCCAGCATTCAACTTTGTTCAGCCTCTTACATATGTATACATCCATCATATATCAGTCAAATATGCCAAACAACACTTATTATTAAATAATAAGTTGTTATACATCAGAGCATGAACAGAATTCTCATATTTCTATTACATCTTTTCCTACCTGAAATCCGGCAGCATAACCGCTACGCTTCATCTTTAGAAAGTAACTGATCTTGTACCGATTCGGTAATTCCCGTGAGAACTACCATTCTACGTAAGTACCCAGGAAAGACTGGATGAACTGGCTAGGTCCACTCACTTCCAGCCTCCTTAGACAGTACCTACGTACACAGTACGTATCAGCTGCTTTCCTTATCTTGTCATAATTTCGGCAGCATAACGGCGTCTCTCAAAATTCACAAAATTCACTTCGACATAACCTCCCCTATAATGGGTTATTTATTGGGATGAGATTCGGGGGAATCTCAGTAGCAACAATCATAACAATATATGTAATGTAGAGTGACAGTGCTTGCTTGTGATTGTGTACAGATAAGTATGCTGCGTGCTTCCATACTCAATAACATATGATCATAGCATTGCAGTAGAGCTTCAGACATAACATATAAGACAACAATCCAACTAAACAATAGCACAACAAATCACAAAGCCATTACATAAAAGCTAGGATTAGTTACTACCTCAAAGGCTCAGCTGAACTCTACTATCTCTATTATGCTTCTAGCTCTGCCAGAACTTCCTTTCTTTCTTTCTTCCTCTCACTTTCTCTCTCTAGCACTTCCTCCTCTCTCTAAAACTTGCTTGGGCCGTGCATAATGAAGAGCAAAGGGGGGGTATTTATAGTTTTGGTCAATGGCATTCCTGTAATTTTGAAGCCATCTGATCCTGTGGTCCTGGTTTTTTCCGGAATTTCCTATTTTTCTTTATTCCTTTTACTGCATCATGCATGACATCATCTCAAGGCCACCTCATGGGACACCTCATCACCACATTCTTCACATGTCACAATTCCTGTACACCTCATCAGCTGACTCAGAATTTCCAGTCCAATCCAGTACCGGTCAAGTTCGATTTCCCACAAACTAGACTCACCGGCTAAGATTGTGTCACATGTCACATGGAAGGGACCTTTCACGCCTTCCAATGCTATCCAGATAAATCCAGGACTTTATCTGATCACCTCCTCAATTATCGTGCCAACCGAGTAACTTTACTTTATTGAAACAGCATTAAAATAGTATTTTAATGCCACTTTTCCCCACATATCACTGGGCCTACATTTTTGGGATCTGGGAATGTTATCCTGGATCCTGATCAAGCTCAAGTACTCTGATGGCTCGATTCCCAAGAAACATCCCTTGGCAAATTACCAAAATACCTTTGGGTGCCCTTTCTTGCATTATCTTAACCCTAAGGGTAAAATCATCATTTTACACCCTTCTGTACTCTGTCAGGGCATATACTGACTCTGAGTAACTTTATTTGTATGTGCCTTGGCTCCTGGGCCTGTCCAAAATGACCAAAATGCCCTCATACATCTACTACCCCTTTAGTACAACACTGGGGCATTTTCGTAATTTCGCACTTTTTCGGGGTTCTACCGGACACTGGCCCACCTATCACTCCAAGTGTCTTATTGGACTTTTGATGGCGCCATTATTGGGCCTTTCATGATCCATTACCTTTATGACACGTATTACGAGGAATCCTCCCTTGTCAATGATTATTGAATATTTTATCTATTATTCACCGTTTATACACATATCCGGACACCGGCTCCTTCTGTCCGATACACTGGCCTGCGGTATTCAAGCATCCCTGTGAGTCACATCAGTCATCTGACTGAGGTCATCCGAACTCATTCAGTCCCTTTTTAAATACTGATAAATCTCCCTATCGGATAGCCGGAGGCCTAACACTCCCGTCTGGATTTTCTAATTTGCAAATAACTTTTTCTACAGGCCTCCTATCGGTATTCTGTCAGTTTCCTGATATCCGCCCCATAAGGACGCATCATCCTGTATTTTCTCACCTAGATCTGAAATCTAGGATATCCGGTAGGAATTTTTATAACTTTTGGACTATCAGATCAATTCTGGCTATCTGGAGTCTTGAAAAATTCCTGTATTAAGCCAGATTACCGAGCGCCACTTGCTCTCTCTACCGGTGAAATCTGGGACTGAAATACTTTCGGACAGTCCAAACCACTTCCAGCCTGACTTTCTTTAATTATACTTTAACCCCAAGGAACTTTTCTTCTTTTTAATTAAGTCCCTTTTATTTGGCTAAAATTACACTTAAGGACCCCACCTTTTTGTCTACTTTTCCTTTTTGGCCTAATACTTTTCATAATTGCACTTAAGCCCCTTCATTTTCTTTCTTTTGCAATTTAATCCCTTTCTTTGCATAAATGGACATCATATCCCTAGGGACTTCCACTATTTACATATAAGTCCCTGGACTTTCACTTATTTGCAGTTTAGTCCCTAAAAACCCTCTGTATGTTTCCAGGACTTCTGCTTAAAGGGATATATCTATTTCAGGCTACTTCTTAAGTCTTTGTCCTGAAAATTGGGGTGTTACATTAATTAAATCAGATGATAAAAATGCCCTCAAATGATCATCGATTGACAACCATGGATTTCAAGCAATTGAATTAGATATCAAAAATCGTTGATAATAGTCCAACTATCCAGAAATCTAAACTAAAATATTCATATTAAAATCAACATTCAAATCATCCAAATTCAATTACAAATACCTAATCTAAGAATAATCAATCGATATTCAATCCCTACTCATATAATGAAATCCCTAAATCTAGAGATATCAAAACATGAAATAGGTATAGATTAAGGTAGAAATATCCCTAAATCTATGAGCTCAAGATATACGGTTCATCACCAAGAGACTAAAAATCTAGCCTCTCATAACTCCTATTGTTTTGCAATTGCTGCCTAGATATGAAGCCATGAAGAAAATCTATGGAAAGATCAAGGAAGATGGAAGATGTGTGTGTAGGTTGTTGAGAGAGCGTTGAGTACTTCTTTTTAGCCAAATCAGGTAAAAACCAACCTCCCTCACATCTTCGACTTCCCTCTCCTTTTAATTCCAGAATGACCTAATAAAAAATACGCAGCTTCACTGATTGTTTTCTTTGGTTGCGACCGGATCTTTTTTTTGGTCATGACCCCTGAATGTAGAAAAACTTCCCAAAAGAAATGAGGTCACGACCTGTGGACACTTTGGTCATGACTAAATAACACAGAAACTGGCTTCCTTGATTTGATTCTCTTTGTGTGATTTCTTTTCTTTTCACATTAGTTGTTGGTTCTCCTCCAAAATACTTGCAATTCCCAATCAAAGCTCATAGTAAAAGTCCAACTAACAAAAGGACAATATATATGCAGTCTGGAGGAGTTAATTTACCATTTTACCCTTTAATCAGCACATTGTCGAGCACAATCATGTGTTATCACAAAAGCATAATTATAGGCATAAAATGAATGGTAAAGTTGTTACAAAACCCTTAAAATGTCACAAAAACCATACACAATTTGTGTCCTATCGATTCCCCCATACTTGAACCTTTGTACTTCTGGACAAAGAGATGAATTACACCTAAGCTAACACTATTAAATCTGAGGTAACAACATAATTCACAGTGTAACCTTAAGACAATTAATGCACCATCTTTTGGGAATGTAAAAGTGATAATATGATCAATGCCAAGTAATCAACTACTAAATGAAATCAACCTTAACTGTATGAGCGTAATAGATTCTCTCTAACGATGTAAGTGTTTAGTTCTCTATATCCTCTCATTGTTAGGGTTCTTTCACTCAAATTCAAATTGGCAAACACCCTACTATATGCTTGTAATGACTCTAAATATCATCAACTATAGAACACTTATGCAAAGAATCAAGAGGACTTTTAAGGGTGAAATGATGGGGATAGGCCACGTGTAATGGAATATGAAGGATAGAAAGTACTATATGCATTCAATAATGAATATATAGCATGAATTCATGTCTTCAGAGATGTAAAGGTGATAATTGTGCTAATAGGGGTTGATAATAGTGCCTCCTTCATTTCTCTTTTATTTTCTTTCTTTTTTTTATTTGGCACCTTATACATAGAAGATGTAGCACAACATCACAACAATAATATTTTTTTTACATGAATAAAAATTTTATTTTGAAATGATGTTGTAGCATGTATGACTTTCTATAAAAAATGATGGAAAGAAAAAGTGATGGGCTCAAAGGGGGTGACTACAGATATAATATGTAACGGGCTTGTGTTTGGGATAAAAAGGTTTAGAAATGAATGCCTCTATCGTATTCAATAACATAAATGCGCAAGTAATTCTCAACTCAGAGCTAAAACAAGTTCTAGAGGATATAAACCAATTGAATAACACACAATAGAGAAATTTAGGCCGAGAATCCTTCCAACTAAGGTTTTCATCTAAATTGCTCATAAGCTAAAGTCTCAAACAATGTTCATCATTCACTAGACATTAAAACACTTATCCCAACTGAAAACCCTATTAAATGATGATTTAAAAGTTCCAAAGTAATCACTCAGAATCATGTAATAATCCTAAATCTAACAGTAAAAACTTAAGTGTCTCCAATTCCATTTCCAAGATTTTTAAAAAATTCAAGTGTGAAAATGGTTTCTATAAACTCTTTATACAAAAGGTTAAAAACAAAAGGGCAATGAATCATTTATAAAAGTACCTTAGCAGCCAAAATGAATCCTTCTATACAGCATTGCACAAAGCAAAGAGAAAGTAAATGGATATTTTCACACTCAGGTTGTGACTAAAAATAGTGAAGGTCATGACCAAATTTCACAAAGAGCATATTAAGTCCAAAATTTCATGTCAGGTCGCGGCCATATAACACATAGGTCACGACTAAAGACCACAGAGACTACCACTTGATAGTTTTTAAAGCCCAAAACATCTTTTACACTAAAACCTTTTTAGCTAACTACAAAACAATTTAAAGTGTGAATCCAATTTTCAGCAAGTCATCACACATTAAGATAAAAAACTAGAAACTTTGTGATGAAATATTGGATTAATAGAAGAATTTTACATTAATTAGCATATAAATAAGAACATCTCCCCATAATTAAACTTGACAGTGTCCCCGGCAATGGCGCCATTGATGAAGTCGAATTGTCGTCGTTCGATCCATCAAAAGATAATATAGTATAAGGCATAACCCTATCATTCTTCTCAAGGAGCCCTTTTTATTGGAATCCTAGCAAATTGGGTGACAAAACCATTGTAGACCTGAGTGAAAATAACATGGGTTTTGGGGTTTGATTGATCTTTGATGCCATAAAATAAGGGTGCAGTAAAATAAATATTTGTTTTTATATTTTTGATTAAGAGAAAAATGAGCTGGCTTGTGAAAGAAATATGTTGAGAAAGGCTATTGATGATGAAAAACATATCTATCCTTGCTCTTAATTTGATATTGGAGTTTTGAAATCACTAAGTCTTAAATAAAATCTTAATCAATCGATTGAGTCCAGAGCATTAATAGTTCTTGAACTCCTTTGATCAAAGCTAGTTTAAAAACTTTTAATGCACTGTTAAAACCACTTAGTGTGTAATTAAATAAGATGATGAAAATGCCCTCAAATGATCATCGATCGACAATCATAGACTTCAAGCAATTGAATTAGATATCAATAATCGTTGATAATAGTCCAACTATCCAGAAATCTAAACTAAAATATTCATATTAAAATCAACATTCAAATCATCCAAATTCAATTACAAATACCTAATATGAGAATAATCAATCGATATTCAATCCCTACTCATACAATAAAATCCCTAAATCTAGAAATATCAAAACATGAAACAGGTGCAGATTAAGGTAAAAAAAACTCCCTAGTGTAGTCCATGAGCTCAAGATATACGGTTCATCACCAAGAGACTAAAGATCTAGCCTCTCATAACTCCTACTGTGCTGCAAACGCTGCCTAGATATGAAGCCATGAAGAAAATCTATGGAAAGATCAAGGAAGATGGAAGATATGTGTGTAGGTTGTAGAGAGAGTGTCGAGAGAGCGTTGAGTAATGCTTCTTAGCCAAATCAAGTAAAAATTGGGCTCCCTAGTGTCTGACCTTTTAATTCCGAAATGACCTAATAAAAAATGCACAGCTTCACTGATTGTCTTCTTTGGTTGCAACCAAATCTTTTTTTTGGTCGCGACCCCTAAAATCAGAAAAACTTCCTAAAAGAAATGAGGTCACGACCTGTAGATACTTTGGTCATGACTAAATACTACAGAAACTGGCTTCCTTTATTTGATTCTCTTTGTGTGATTTCTTTTCTTTTCACATTAGTTCTTGGTTCTCCTCCAAAATACCTGCAATTCACAATCAAAACTCACAGTAAAAGTCCAACTGACAAAAGGGCAACATATATGCAATTTGAAAGAGTTAGTTTACCATTTTACCTTTTAATCTGTATATTGCCAAGCACAATCATGTGTTACCACAAAAGCACAATTATAGGCATAAAATGAATTGTAAAGTTGTTACAAAATCTTTAAAATGCCACAGAAATCATACACAATTTGTATCCTATCACCAATCAAGAAAAACAACATACTTCCTCCTCTAATTCCATTTTTTAATGATGTCAAAAAGGGGGAGAATTAGGATGTACTAATATAGTAGGTCAAGTTTTGTGTTTTTGAAAAACAATCAAATGAAGAATGATGTTTCTTGTTTCTTTTTTATTTCTGTGATCTTTGAATATTTGTTTGTAATGATTGTTGATATGCCTACTCATTGTTATCTGTCAGTGCTTATTTTCAAATTGAAATTCAATATTTTTCAAGCATCTCAATTAAGTTTTGACATCATCAAATGGGGGGGATATTAGACTCCAATATTTTGATGATGACAATTAATTGAGAAAAGATTTTAAAAAGGAACTTAATTGATAAGTTCTTCGATAAATGAGACAGAACTTTTGAAGGAAAAATTGATTTCTAAAAGATATTTATCGAGAACTTATTTGATAAGGGTTCTTATCGATAAAGACATCGATAAAACAATATGAACTTAGTTCTTATCGAAGAAGCCTTTGATAAGTATGACCAGATTGAGTTTGCAAAATAATTTTATAAAAGCTTTTATCGAAGTGTTGATCGATCAATATATTTATCGATAAAGAATTTAATCAATGAATTCTATTTTTTTAAAGAAGAGTTTCTTATTTAAAATACTCATTTATAGAAAGACTATTTGATAAGATGATTTATCGAATAACTCTTCGATAAATAAGAGAAAATTTATGTTCTATCAAAAGTAATGATAAATTATTCTGAATATAACTTGCTTCTTGCTTTTTGATAAAATCTTGTTCGTTTCTTCTCAAAACAATTTATAAAAGCTCATGATTAGAGAAAGAAAGTTTTAAAGATTTAAATTCTGATCATCGAGGTGTTTTCAAGATTATGCAGTTCACTGAACTTCTATTTTGATAAATGGTCTTTACAATGATCTAATTGAATTATTCCCTTCTCAAATTTATCTGAGGAAATATTGGAATACAAATATTTATAAGATCAAAATCTAAGAAAGAAATATTTAAAGTCATCTTTGTTGTTCGTCGATAAGTTGATAAGCTATTTTCAGTTTTATCCAAATTACTAAAACACTAAGTTGATAAATGATTTTGATGGTGGTTTATTGCTTATCATGTTGCTAATTTGTTTGAATTATCTATCTATCAAAATGCTTTAAGAAATCTTGCAAAAAGAAGAGAGATTAAATACATCTGACATTACTTTTCTGGCTCTTATCAATAAGCTATTTGATAAGCCTATTTATCGAAGAACACTTTGATAAATTGGATACTCTAAAATATGAGAACTTGTGGTATTTATCAAATATTTATTTAGTAAGGCCATTTATCGAAGTCCTTTTCGATAAGGGCCCTTTTCAATAAGGACTTCAATAAATGGGAAGAAACTTCATATTCTAAATTTATTGAAAATTTAACGTATGATTCTTTGAATGGTTTTAATGATCTTATGACTTGCTTTGATTTTCTAAATGATCTTATGAACTCTTGTTTCCAAAAATATTACATGGTTTAAAAATCGAAGAATGTTTGAAAGTCTATTTGAAAAGAATATTCTTCAGCATTTATTAATAAGGTATTATGAAATATATCAATAAGTCTAAAATATATGTTTTGAAAGAATATTTTTCAAAGAGTTATTCGATAAGGATATTTATCAAAGAACTATTTGATAAATCATGAACTATCTCTGACCAATTCATTGAAGATTTATCAAAGTCCTTCTCGATAAGGTTGATTATCGAAGTATTGCTTGATAAGTTTTTAACTGTTTCAAATGTAATTCTTTAGCAATTTATCGAAGACCTTTTCGATAAGGGATCTCTTTTATAAGAAATTTGATAAATCAAGTTTATTTGTGAAAAGATTTTTATACCAGACTTTTACAGATTTTGATTGTTAAATTCTAAATCATTTGGAAATAATTGCTATGTGCTTATACTAATTATATATTTTCTCTAAATCACGTGTGAAGATAATTTACAGATCAAATGAAGAATCTCATAACAGGTGAAAAGTCAGATTGCATACGTTAGTATTAACGGCTATATTTTAACCGACTTGCTCAACGGCTATCAACGGACTTATGAAAAGCTCATCTATAAAAGAAGAAGAAGCCAAAGAAACAAAGCTAGCGATGATGAGAAAAAGTTGAAACACTAAGAAGAGACAAGAAAAGCTATATAATGCACTTTGATCATATACAGTGATTGTTTCTGTTTTACTTTGTTTCTCTTTTTTGGTTCAGAGCATCATATATTCTTGAAAGAGAGAAACTTATATTGTATGTACTTAAGTTATTATCACAATTCCTCTACTAGAGTTTCAAATCATTCTCTGATTTGCTCAAGTGGGTTTCTTCAGCAGAATATTACCTTACGATTGTAAGGGGGAGTGAGAGAGATTCTCACTAGTTGTAAGCTTACGAGTTGTAAGAGGAGTATGAGGGATTCACACGTTAATGTACTGGGGTGCCAAGAGCCCGTGGAATCTTGGAGAAAGTATAATAGTTAGAGGAGCTCTAGAAACTGGATGTAGGTCAAGTGGATTGATCCGAACTAGTATAAACCGTCTGTGCAATATTTCCTCATCATCTTTCTTCATTCCTTCATTCCTCTGTGCAATATCATTTCAAAAAATTTTAAAATTACTCAATTCACCCCCTCTTAGGTGATACAACCAGATTCAACAGCTTTTACACAACCCAATACATTGCCACCTAGACCAATTCCAAAATCTAGGTATATACCTTGCCATTTCAATCCATCTGGATGGGACATTTTGCTTCACATGTTTAAGAAATCAAGATTTCAATTCTACGAGAGTCATGTATGTTTTCAAGAATCTCCCATCATTGAATTTATTTGGAAGAATCAAGCCTCACTTGGCCTACCTTTCTTGATCAAATATCTACGTGCCTCCCTCATGTGGATTCGTAACTCCAATATCCAGCAAGACTTTCTTGGACTTCATCTTAAGACTAATTGTGTTGGCACTGGTGGTTTCATTGATTTTGCTAGGGATTCAAGTTGAACATCCTCAATACCGTGGAAAGAAGTCCTATCTTTTTCAGTTCATGTTATATGAGTCTTATTTAAAAACTTTTGCCAATATTGTATGTTCTGTGTTTTGGTTCTTTGTAAGACTGTTATTAATTGATGTCATTTTGTCTCTTTATAAAAAAAAAGAGGTAGATAGAAGTCAATACCTCAAGATATATATTTGGGACTTCACTTTCTACAGCCGAATTAATCCCAATTTAATCATATGGTGAAAAGGTGATAGAAATTATATACAAAAACGGAGTTTAACGATGGATATAATTCCTCACACTAATCAGATTTTGCACTTGTTTGCAACAATTAAAGTGCTGAGCAAATTGCTAGCAAACAACAATGCACATTCGCAACGAAGATTATGCTTTATCATGGCTAAATTCTCAGATTTCTTCCCAAGAGCAAGATCTAATCTGTATGGCTATGACAACTCATGGGATAAAATGAATTGATTTTTATTTCTAAGTTCTAAACACTAAAAACATCCATGTGCAATTGTGCATTGAGGAAAAAGGACATTTATCTTTATTTTTATTTTTATAGTTACTTATTTATAATTGCTTATATAATTATATTTTGCACCCTCTAAATATTATTACTTTTATAAAATTATTAACTTAATATTTTCTCAATATTGAACTTATATTAACTTTTAATGTTCACTTGGATGTGTAAAATCTAGTTAAAAGTAAACTATATATACTAACTATCATAAATGTATGACTTTAATTTAATTCATCTTAAATTAATTTATCTAACTTAGGTATTATATAGAGCTGGTAAGGCTGGTTGTCAACCTGCCAATGTGAGGTTATTCCAACCCTCACTGTCTAACCCACATGTATAACAAATTATTTGTTATATTTATCATAAATGTATGACATCAATCTATTTTTTTCTCTTATATTTATTATTTTTTAAAACCAATCCACTTAACTTATATAATGATATATATAATTTTATGTTACATAAAAAGTATTTTAGAAAAATTGACTCAGTTAATTGAATGGTCCTTTGTTTTTTTTTCCCAATCATTTTAAGACTGACATAGATTGGAGAAATATTTTTTCTCCATATATATATCTGCGACTTCAGTATTGACAAAATGACAAGGGATCTTGTATGAGCCCCATATTTTTTTTAAACGTCATTTTTTGCTTGTATAGATAAAATTATTGAATATTGTGCTTCTCTACACCAGCTCAATTTCCCCATTATATCATTATGAAAAATCAATTTTATTTTTGTTAATATTGTACCACGTCTTGATTATTCTATATTAGTAATATATGTTGTTAATTTGGTAATTTGTATTTATTTCAAATTGTAAAATTTGATCTAAACAAAGTATTATTATTATCGAACAACGTATCTCATCTGTGAAAGCCTTGCTTATACTTATTAAAAGGGTACTTTATGATCTTCACAAAAATACTTTCAAAACAAATGCATAGTATGTAACGCAATACAACAACATAATATCTAACTATCTAACTAAAACAAGATCGTTGGAATTGCACCCCAAATCCTTCAGCCTAAAAGCTGACCTATTTTGGTTTTTCCCAATTCGACTTCCTTTCTATATTGCATCCCAGTAGTCAAGTGCACTTATTTCCAATCTCACAGACAAATTTTACACAATATCAATTGAAAAGCACACAACAATTGTGGAACTATTAAAATAACCTCAAGAATAAATTTAGCATGTGATTTGGGAACATATTAAAGTCCAATAAATGGAGTGCAATTCCTCTTTTTGAGGTCACTAAAGCGCGTGAAATATAGAAGAATGTACCAAGTTATAACAATAATTTAGCAAAAGCATAAAAGGAATATTTTTTTGGTTAAGTTAGCATAATCTAAATACATCAACTCTGTAATTTGGCAGATAGATAGTTAGAAGGGTCCATTTGACAGACAGCTCTTAATTTAATTAAGAGACATAAATCATGTTCCAAGAGTTTGAACTGCAAAACGAACTGTCATCTGAAATGTCAACTCTACATGAACAAAATACTCAAAAGCTTTCAACTTCCTACTCCGATTTGTCAAAGAAAAGGGCCACCATCTCTGTATTCAAAAGGATCTGCAAGTCAACATCTTCGGCTTGAAATATAGACATGCCCAAACAGTTTTATTCAAAGCATTCACAGTAATTTGCAATAACTTCAGCTTCATCCAGCTATTGACATCAAACATTAGGATCAGTAAAATTTGGGAGACAGCTATGACATTAAACACATTAATCGTTACTAAAGTTTAAAACCTCAAAATACCTGCAGGTGACTTCCAAAAACGCAAGCACTTATCGGTTGTGTCTATTAAGAAACCTCCAGTAGTCAACTTGAAACATCCTTACTTTCGTACATCTTAGGGACCATTTCGTAACATTTAGAACCACTTTTAAGGTCATTGAAGTCCAATTTCTCAATATGGAGTTTTACTCTTATCGAGTACTGTTCACTGTGTAAATTCCAGATGAGTGACCTGACTTCGAAAAATTATAACTAATTCTAGAAAAATTGAAATGAAGTGGTTCCAATTGATACTTGAATATAACTCAATTATATTTCATAGAAAAATAACTCGTTGACCATGAATTGACCGAGTCAACCTCAGTCAACGTCACAACCTTTCTGTTCATCCAGCATTTTTCTCCTGAATCCAGCATTCTGGTCCCAACTTTGATAATTTATATCTCTATGTGTAGACCTCCAAATGAGTAATTCTATATATAAAATCAAAGCTTGGTATGTCTAATATTTACTTTAAAAATATCATACATTTATTCATCCATTTAATATTTTTAATTATGGATCAAACATCATTAGGTCACCACGAATTACTGTTCATAGTGGCAAATTCCAGCACTCAACTTTGCAAACATATGCATACATCCATCATGTATCAGTCAAGTATGCCAAACAGTATCTATTATTAAATAATATGTTGTTATACATCAGGGCATGTACAAAATCCTCATATTTCTATTACAACATTTCCTGCCTAAAATCCAGCAGCATAACCGCTACGCTTCATCTTTAGAAAGTAACTGATCTTGTACCGATTCGGTAATCCCCGTGAGAACTACCATTGAAACATCCTTACTTTCATACGTATTAGGGACCATTTGGTAGCATTCAGAACCACTTTCAGGGTTATTGAAGTCCAATTTTTCAATCTGGAGTTTTACTCTTATTGAGTATTGTTAACTATGAAAATTCCAGATGAGTGACCTGATTTTGAAATATCATAACTAATTTTAGAAAAATCAAAATGAAGTGGTTCCAATTTCTATTTGAAGATAACTCAATTATATTTCAGGGAAAAATAACCTGTTGACCACGCATTGACCAAGTCAATGTCAGTCAACGTTTCAACTTTACTATTCATCCAACATTTTTCTCCTGAATCCAACATTCTGGTCCCAACTTTGATAATTTATATCTTCATGTGTAGACATCCAAATGAGGAATTCTATATATAAAATCGAAGCTTGGTATATCTACTATTTTCCCTAAAAATATTATACATTTATTCATTCATTTACTATTTTTACTTATTTATCAAACCTCATCAGGTCACCACGAATTACTGTTCATGGTGGTAAATTTCAGCATTCAACTTTGCATACATATGCATACATCCATCATATATCAGTAAACAATGCTTATTATTAAATAATAAGTTGTTATACATCAAAGCATGTACAAAATTTCCCATATCTCTATTACATATTTTCTTGCTTGAAATTCGGCAGCATAACCGCTACGCTTCATCTTCAGAAAGTAACTGATCTCTTATTGATTCGGTAATTCCCGTGAGAACTACCATTCTACATAAGTACCCAGGAAAGACTGGATGAACCGGCTAGGTCCACTCACTTTCAGCCTCCTTAGATAGTACCTACGTACACGATACGTATCAGTTCCTTTCTTTACTATTGCCATCTTGTCATAATTTTGGCAGCATAACGGCGTCTCTTAAAATTCCCAAAATTTACTTCAGCATACCCTCCCCTGTAATGGGTTATTTATTGGGATGAGATTCGGGGGAATCTCAGTAGCAACAATCATAACAATATATATAATGCAGAGTGACAGTGCTTGCTTGTGATTGTGTATAGATAAGTATGCTGCATGCTTCCATACTCAATAACATATGAACATAGCATTGTAGCAGAGCTTCAAGCATAACATATAAGACAACAATCCAACAAACAATAGCACAATAAATCACAAAGCCATTACATAAAAGCTAGGATTAGTTACTACCTCAAAAGCTTAGCAGAACTCTAGAATCTCTATACTGCTTCCAGCTCCGCTAGAACTTCCTTTCTTTCTTTCTTCCTCTCACTTTCTCTCTCTAGCACTTCCTTCTCTCTCTTAAAGGCTCTTGGCCGTGCTGCATATGAAGGCAAGGGGGTATTTATAGTTTTGATGGATGGCATTTTCGTAATTTTGAAGCCATATGAACTTGTGGTCTTGATTTTTCTGAAATTTCCTATTTTTCTTTATTCCTTTTACTGCATCATTCATGACATCATCCCAAGGCCACCTCATGGGACACCTCATATGTCACATGGCAAAATTGCAAGCTCCTGGGATACCTCATCAGCTGACTCAGCGGTTCCAGATAGTTCCAGAGTCTTGCACCGGAATACACGGCTGAGATCGTGCCACGTGTCCTCAACTTTTTCTTCCTCCTCTATGTTGGCGCCATGTGGCATCTTACTGGCACCTTTCACACCATCCAATGCTATCCAGATAATTCCAGGACTTTATCTGATCACCTCCTCGGTTATCGTGCCGACCGAGTAACTTTACTTTATTGAAACAGCATTAAAATAGTATTTTAATGCCATTTTTCCCCCCATATCACTGGGCCTACGTTTTTGGGCTCTGGGAATGTTATCTTGGATCCTAATCAAGCTCAAGTACTCTGATAGCTCGATTCCCAAGAAACATCCCTTGGCAACTTACCAAAATACCCCTAGGTGCCCTTTCTTGCACTATCTTAACCCTAAGGGTAAAATCATCATTTTACACCCTTCTGTACCATGTGAGGGCATATACTGACTCTGAGTAACTTTATCTGTATGTGCCTTGGCTCCTGGGCCTGTCCAGAATGACCAAAATGCCCTTCATACATCTACTACCCCTTTAGTACAACACAGGGGCATTTTCATAATTTTGCTCTTTTCCAGGGTTCTGCTGGACACTGGCCCACCTATCAGTCCAAGTGTCTTGTTGGGCCTTTGATGGCGCCATTATTGGGCCTTTTAGGGTCCATTACCTTCATGGCATATATTACGAGGAATCTTCCCCTGGCCATGTTCATCGAGTACTTTAACTATTATGCACCGTCTATACACATCTCCTGACACCGGGTCCTTTTACCAGATACACTGGCCTGCTGTGTTTGGGCATCCCTGTGGGTCATAACAGTCATCTGACTGAGGTCATCCGAACTCATTCAGTCCCTTTTTAAATACCGATAAATCTCCTAATCGGATCCCTGGAGGTGTAACACCCCAATTTTTAGGCCTAGAAAGGCCAGAAGGAGAATTCAAGGACACAAGAATGGCACCCAAAAAGAGGAAGGGTTAGGTGTACCAAGGGAGGCCATGCTAGTGATGTCATGGTGGTAAGGTCTTGAGTGAAAAGTGAAAAGACATTCCAAGATCAAACCTTTAACCATTAGATCAAATAGTTTCCAAAGTGATCTTAGCCTTCAAATGGCACATGACTTTTGCTATAAATACCCCCCTTTCCATTCATTCTTCACACCCAAGAGCTCCTTTAGAAAGAGAAGTGAGTTCTAGAGAAAGAAAGTGGAAGAAAGCAAGGAAGAAGCAAGGGTCTTGAAGGAGCAAGTAAGGTAAGTTATCTCCTTGCTTCTACCTTTTGTTCTTATGGTTTGTGCTTGAGTTTAAGTGATTTTTTAGGCTTAAATATTGGGGAAATGCTGCTGGAATTTCTATGTATATGTGAGAGGAACATGAGTTTTATGTCATAGATAGTTTAGACAAGCTTAAACAAGCTAGTTGCATGGTTGGTTGTTGGATTAAGTTGATGTTCTTGACTTTACCATGGAAGAACATTTCGGTTTGCACTGTTCATGATAGAAGGAAATGGAATTTCAATGATTTAATGCTTCCATTGAGTTTATATGATGATTTTGTGTAGGATTGGAAAGGTTTTGAACCTTGGAAACCATTGGAATTAAAGGTTATAATGTTGAAAATTCCTCACGGTACTGTTCACTCGCGTGAACAGTGATTTGAATTTCATGATTTTGATACTTCCAATGGTCTTAAAATGAGATTTTGTGTGGGGGAAAGTGGAGGAACAAGTATGGGAAGCATTGGAATCAAAATGAGAATTTTTGAAAGAATTATGCATGTTTTTCAAATCTGTCCGGAACAGTGCATAGTTGCTGGAATTTGGTTGTTTTGAGTTCATAAATGGATTCAAAAGGCCAAATTGTGTAGGGTAAGGTCAAGACATCAATTGATTCAAAGGTCAAGTCAATTGGTAAAGATTAAAGGATGTTATGTTACTTAAAGTAAGCTTAGTGTTCAAGAGAAGTTAGATTGTAATGGTTTGATGGTAATGTGATGTTAGGATTTGCTTGGTGTGCTCAAAAGAGGGCAGCCACATAGCAAGGAAAAGTAAGAAGGAAGAAGCAAAGTTAAAGTGGAAAGAAGTAAAGCAATAAGGTAGTAAACTTACCCTAAACTTGTATGTATTGAATATTATGCTTGATTGTGCTATGACTTTGTTGAATTGTGTGCATATGTGTATATGATTGAAGCTCTGTTTCTATGATTACCTTGGCCAATTGTATTTCATATGTTACATGGAAGCATGCACATTACACAATGTTTACACTTTCACAAGCAAGAACAAGTATTTACTTTAATGCATGCATTGTTTAGTACCGTTTGCTACTGAGATTTCCCCAGAAATCTCACCCCATCCATGTAATCCCAAACCCACAGGTTTACGAATGAGTAAAGAAGATAAAGAGGCATGAAGAGAGGTTGGGAATTGGAAGATTTGAATTCTATGTAATAAATGTGCGAATTGTTGCATGTAATGTTGTTATATGATAAGTTGAGCAACAATGTTCATGATGAAAAGGTATAATAGTAAATGATGAAATAAATGTATCAAATAATTATGGCATAACCCCATAATGTATATGAATGTATGAAAGGCCAAAGAGATTGGTTATGTTTTCTGGAACAATTAATGGAAAATTCATGTTTTTGAGGTTAAAGTTAAGGTTAAGATTCAAAGATGTGTACTAGAAAATGCCGTTGTGCTGGGTAGACTATACAAAGTACTGTGTACGTAAGTGCTGTCTAAGGAGGCTGGAAGTGAGTGGACCTAGCCGGTTCATCCAGTCTTTCCTGGGTACTTACGTAGAATGGTAGTTCTCATGGGGAATTACCGAATCAGTACAGTTATTTTCTACCAGAATTTCCGGCAAGAGAGATATAATCCAGTTGAGAGTGCTATAGCAAGAGTACTCTGAGAGATATAAAGTAGGATGTTTCATTTTGGTATCAGAGCAAAGGATTCTGGCTTAGGAAATGCTCTGAACAGATGATTTGTAGCGTTAGTACATAATAAAGTTAGCACAGAACAAAGGGTTCTGGCTTAGAGCATAAGATTCTGGCACAGAACAGAAAGTTCTGGCTCAGTGATGCTCTAGTTTAGTTAGACTGATCCCTTAGACAAATGAGAAATTTGAATGGTTCTCTCCCTAGAGTATGATATAAGGATGGTGTTCACTACTTGGAAAGGTTTAGACGGAAGACAGTGACACCCTGATGAATGAGACTGTACCCCGAGCTTTACAGTCTTACAAAGGATATGATTGCGATAGGCTAATCTTAGTCAGTCGATACAGCTGAGGTCTCATGTTTATTAAAACATTATGGCTGGAGTAAGCAGAATAATGTTTAAGAAGCAATTTCCTCTATGGATAGAGACAGAAGCTAATCAGTTCACGACTAAGGAAGCTGCAAGAGTATTTTGAGGTATCATGCTGTGACCAGATACTACAGTAAGGATGCCAAATGTCCAAGTTGCGATAGGTTAAGTCATAAGTCACGATGAAAGAAGACTTTTGGGTCACAACGACAGAACACAGAGCAAATGCTGCAGCAGTAGACATGGGGATTCATGAAGTTAAGCTTGAAACATCAGTTAATCAGTGAGACCCCTAACCTGTAATGCTGTATAAAGATGAGGTACACCTAGACTTTGACTCTTTAGGTAGTGAAGAGAGTTCAGATGACAACATAAGGGACTCAATCAGGAAGGTTTATAGTAAGGTACCCCATGCATATTTTTATAGACTCAAATTTACAGTCTTGAGATTATGAGAAATTCAGTCAGATGTTGTGTATGCACCAGATAATGTTGACTAGGTAATGATGGGTCTAGTAATTATATACAGGATGAGTTTGATAGAGTGCTCTCTAACCCTGAGGTAAGCTCTCTTCCTTCGATAAGAGGATAGATTAGGCTGAGGAAGCTGAGAACTGATACCAGATTATAAGTAGGCTAGATATTATTCCTCCTCTACTAGAGTTTGAGGATAAGTTTGATATGAGTAGCCTAAGAACCAGTTACAATCTGTGACATCCCTTCCTATTATCCCAGTCCAGGAATATATGAGGTTATAGATAAAGATTAAAGGGATATTCCTGGCCCTAATCCACCCCAGCTTCTTTATGAAAGATAGACAATGTGACTATACTAGTCTCAAGAAGGCTGTGGGAAGTGAACTACTTAGTTTAGGTCAAGGGATGGAAAGAAGTAGAAAACAAGAGCAGTCAGCTTAGCTGCAGTTCCTCAATGCCGTAGCAAGGATGATAAACAGAGATGTGATAGAGGGCATTGACCTGGATTAAGTTTTCATGTTAGTAGCATGATATGAGATGGCCATAAGCCAATATTGCCATATACCCTACGTGACATGTAAAGCTAAGTAAGCTTTTGGAAAATAGTTCACAACTGAGGTGTAAGGATCGGCCATTACTAGGGTAAAGACTAGACAAGAACATTCTAAGGGAATGTTTAAAGCAAGTTAGATCCAGGTCGGATGTAAAGCAGTTTGGGACATAGCTAGAAGTCCTCGAGAAGTTAGGCCATGACGAAAGGTGACCCGAGGTAGTGACTAAAGATGTAGAGCTATCAAGTCATGACAAGTAGAATGAGACGGTCACAACTAAAGTTCATGGATGAGTTGCGCCTAGTTCATACTCAGGTCACGATGAAGATACGCAGGGACTTGATGTAGGATGAAGATGCCAGCCTCATTGAAGGTTATCAGTTAGAGATTTAGCACATGATGTAGGCAAGCTGAACAGTATGAGAAATAGAAATACATGCTAGTCTAAGATGATGTTCAGAAGTAGATCCTCTATGTGACTATCAAGAGTAGATCTACATTTGGATAGACTTTGTTCAGGTAGGATAAGGCTTGTGCAAGAAATGAGCCTAACATATGGCTTCAAGTTCTCAAAAGTTAAAGTCCCTGAAACAGGATATTAGTCCCACATCGATTGGGGAGGTGAACGAAGCATGCCTTATAAGGGTGTGGATACCTCTCCCTCATGAACGCGTTTCCAGTACTCACCAAGCGCCCTCGTCACCAAGCGCCCCAGTGGGGGTAGGCAGGCACGAGTGGTAGGCAGGAAGTGCTGGGGAACAAAACCCTGACCTCGTGTGGGCCCAGAGGTGCCTGCCTAAGGGGAGAGGGGATAATATCTTTATCTGCATAGCTCTGATACCCGGAGGACGCATTTTCGGGTGCCTAAGGGGTTAAAGTCCTCATGTGCCTGGGAACAAAACCGTGCTCTCGTGTGGCCTCAAGGCTGCTTAAGGGAAAAGCGGACAATATCTATGTGGAAGGGTGCGGGGCTGTTAGAGAACACAAGTAATGGTACTAGATGATGAATGAGATTTATATTATCTAAGTTGGTCAGGATCAAGAAAAAGACCAGGAAGGAACCATAGTCCGGTCAAGAGTAGACTGAGACTGATGTATACGTGCGAAAAGAGTTAAGAGATAGTAGAAAGACACTAATGTTACTCCAGAGAAATGGAAACTGTTCCGCTCACCTGAGAAGTAATTTTTGAGTAAGATTATGAAAAGTATTCCTCTCAGTTAAATAGGGATGAGCGTGAGGCTAAGGGTTAAAAAGAGAAAGAGGAACCCTTTGATGAAATATCTAGCCGAGTTCATCCACATGAGCAATGAGAGTTGAATGACTAAGAAGTCAGTTAATGGGTTGAATTCCGTGTTATAAAGAAAAAGTTTTTCTCAGGTAGTCACAGAAGTTCAATAGAGTGGTAGCTGTAAGCAAGATTAGAAAAAGAAAGATAGCCACGGTTCAAAAGATAAAGTAACTCCCCTATTCGATAGAAGGGTCGAGTCTATACCCTGATAAAAGGGTAGCGTGGCAGCCTAAGTGAAATAGATAGATGTTTCAGGATAAATGATCAGGATATGATAGGCAATATGATAAAGGAAATATGTTTTGAGGCTTACTTAGTTTATTACAATGTCTGATGGATGGTTGAGCAAATTATGATGATGAATAGTTGCATCTCCTTGCAGTTGTCATATAATGACATGCATGTTAGAGTATGCCATGATGAATACTCCTATTTCGCAGTATATGCAGGGTAGAGTATATATGGTGAGGAAATTATGAGAAAATTATGTTGCTCCCATACCATATGATATGCAATAAGGAATGTATTGAGGATGATAGATAGTCTCAGTTTATGGGACGATAAGTTATGATATGATATTCTGATATGATTTATAATTGGGGTGATTCAGGTTTTTCTATAGGCTTGCGAATGCAGTACTCAGAGCCATTTCTATTGAAAGGAATGGTATACAGAAAGAGTTAGATTTGAAACAGATGACTCTGAGATAGAGACTAGATTCAGATGAGTACAGATCACTCTTCAGATAAGAGTTGGATCTGATGCAGTCTGCTCGTAGTTAGAGCATAGTTCAAATGGCTCGCAGTTAGAGCACAGATTTACATGAGAAGTTATGATGAGGCCATAGCAGCAGAATGCAATGGCAGGTGGTTAAACCATGATTGCACAAGGCATGGTAAGCCACAGTAAGAGAAAGATGAGAAGGAACTCCTGAGTAAGAGAGGAAATAAGTAAAGTCTTGGGCAATAATATGGGCTACTGAACGTAATTTTTCTAAATTTTTATTGAGTTATCAACAAGTAGAAGCAGTGAACCCTATAACTTAGTCTGTTGGTTTAAGATCTTCGGGAGATATACAGAATCGCAGTTAGATTCTGGAGGGTCACAGTTAGATCCTAACAGTTCCAGAGTCGCAGTTAGATTCTGAAGAGGCTGACGGTTGATCGCAGTTAGATCCCGAGGTCGAAGTTAGACCTAGCCTAAGGAAAGTAATGAGCCATGAGATATGAGTACAATGTAGTATCTCTTTGGGAAGATGAATGCCAAAGACGAAGTTAAGGTAAGGAAGCTTCACTAGTTGATAAACTCATCCAGAAAAATTATTTATAATGATTTTCCTCAGATAGCCTATATTATACAGACTAAACTTAGTTTTCTTTAAACAAAGACGGAGTCCAAGTTAAAGTCTGAGTGCTGATATTCAAAGGTTTTATAGAAGTATGCCTGAGAAACAAAGAAGAGAACCCCATATGTTTTGAGAATAGAAAAGTATGAGCAGATAAATCCTCCAGATGAGGATAAAAAGATTAAAAGGCTAGAGAGACCTAGAGAAGGAGGTCTAAAGTAAAGATAGAACCCAGTAGTTCTATGAGATAGAGAATGCTAAGGCTTAGAAGAGTAATGTATCCTTCATCCAAAAAGATGCTTAGGCAAGAGTAGTCTAAGAAAGAGTAATGAAAAAGGGTCCAGTTGTCACAGAAGTTGGTATAGATGGACAAGGTAAGAAAAGTGAAAAGTTAAAGTAAGATAGACCCCATAGCTACACCAAGATGTTAAGGGGTAAGATATGAAAGAGTGTAAATGACATAGAAGTTTGGCATATATATGATAAATGATAAACAAAGTTATGAAAAGTTAGAAAGGGTTATGAACATTAAAGGATTAAAACCCTTCTGTCAAGTCCAAATAAGAGTGGATTTGAAATGAAAGATTTAAATTACGACTTTGTTCAGGAGAACGAGAAGAAAAGAGCAATACTCTCCTAAGAGGCTGATAAAGTCATAAGAGAATGTTAGACTTATGGTAACTCAGAATATGTCATGATAAGGTAAGATAAGTTATGAAAGAGTAAGATACGCCATGATATAGCCAGACTTGGCTAGATATGCCACGATACAGCATAAGAAGTATGTAATGAGATACACTATGATAAATGTGTAAGGTGGCACGTAATGAGAAATGTGCATTTTATGTTATGTTTGAAAATACGCTAAAGCTCTGATGTTAGAACTTTGCATTTATGAGCAGGTATACAGTCCTGCAAGATATTGGCCAGGCATTATGCATGTTAGAGTATGTGCTCCTACTTAGCAGTAAAGTAAAGAAAACAATAACTGCATAAGTCCTCTCTCTGTATGATGTTGAATCATTAAAGATGATAAGAGCAATAATAGAGTTATAAGAGTTTCTATACGAAAAGATGATGAAGCTTTGCAGATGTTAAGACAGTTTGCGAGATGCTAAGAAAAGTAATAAGAGATAAATGCTAGAAGTATGATGAGTAATTGATGAAAACTCCCGAATATAGTAATATTCGAGAGAGTTGGATATGAAAGAATGGACATTACTCACAAGTCTAGTACAAGGAGTTGTCCATAAGCAAATGGATGCATAGCACAAGATCAAGTGCCGTGATGAAGTAGACATAAACTCCAATTAAGTTGACTCATACAAAAAGAGTAATGACAGTAAGGACATGAAGCGGATATTGAAAGTACTCTGCTAGATAATAAGATAAAAGGTAAGAGATGGATACCCCAATTCTTAGTCATAAAGCAGAAAAAGATTTAAAGAGGATGTATATTTAAGATTGTTGACTAAGGTACTAAGTAAATTTCGAGGACGAAATTTATTTTAAGGGGGAGAGAAATGTAACATCCCTAATTTCTGTACTAAGTTGTATGTACAGATTGAATAAAATATATGAGATGTTTAGGAAAATATGTGGCCATGTTTATGTAAAGAAAAGGATTAATTGGAAGAGGAAGAAAGTCTAAGAGCCAAAGTGCAAAATTACGAAAATGCCACTGTGATGCCCTAAGAAACCAGAAGTAAATGGAGGGCATTTTGGTCATTTCACACAATGGATGGATATCAGAGGAAATTTGATAGTAAATTATTATAATTAATATGAGAATTTATGGAGTTAACAGAAGTTAAAAAGGAGTCCTGTAGAATTAATTATGGAATTTACGGTGAAAAATGACACCGATAAAGGGTTAAAGGAAACATATGTAATTTTTAACAGGACTTCTGGGTCTCAGAAAATTATGAAACTTTGTAGAGAATTCATTTTATATTAGAATGAATTTCTAAAAATGTTAGAACAATTAAAAGAGGTGTTTAGCATTTATGCTAAGATCAGGGTAAGTTACGGATATCGGTATGAGGAAAGTACATTGGGATTTGGGCCAGTTAGCTATTGGACCTAAAAGAGGTCCAATATTTCGTCCTAGGCCAGCCCAATAAGGCCCAAAAGTTATCTTGGAGCCCAAGTCCAAATAATAAATAATTTATGGATTTTTGAAAAGAAAGAAAAAGAGAATAAAGTAAGAATTAGGTGTTGCACATGGTGGGACCCACAAGGACACAAGAATGGCACCCAAAAAGAGGAAGGGTTAGGTGTACCAAGGGAGGCCATGCTAGTGATGTCATGGTGGTAAGGTCTTGAGTGAAAAGTGAAAAGACATTCCAAGATCAAACCTTTAACCACTAGATCAAATAGTTTCCAAAGTGATCTTAGCCTTCAAATGGCACATGACTTTTGCTATAAATACCCCCCCTTTACATTCATTCTTCACACCCAAGAGCTCCTTTAGAAAGAGAAGTGAGTTCTAGAGAAAGAAAGTGGAAGAAAGCAAGGAAGAAGCAAGGGTCTTGAAGGAGCAAGTAAGGTAAGTTATCTCCTTGCTTCTACCTTTTGTTCTTATGGTTTGTGCTTGAGTTTAAGTGATTTTTTAGGCTTAAATATTGGGGAAATGCTGCTGGAATTTCTATGTATATGTGAGAGGAACATGAGTTTTATGTCATAGATAGTTTAGACAAGCTTAAACAAGCTAGTTGCATGGTTGGTTGTTGGATTAAGTTGATGTTCTTGACTTTACCATGGAAGAACATTTCGGTTTGCACTGTTCATGCACTGTTCATGATAGAAGGAAATGGAATTTCAATGATTTAATGCTTCCATTGAGTTTATATGATGATTTTGTGTAGGATTGGAAAGGTTTTGAACCTTGGAAACCATTGGAATTAAAGGTTATAATGTTGAAAATTCCTCACGGTACTGTTCACTCGCGTGAACAGTGATTTGAATTTCATGATTTTGATACTTCCAATGGTCTTAAAATGAGATTTTGTGTGGGGGAAAGTGGAGGAACAAGTATGGGAAGCATTGGAATCAAAATGAGAATTTTTGAAAGAATTATGCATGTTTTTCAAATCTGTCCGAAACAGTGCATAGTTGCTGGAATTTGGTTGTTTTGAGTTCATAAATGGATTCAAAAGGCCAAATTGTGTAGGGTAAGGTCAAGACATCAATTGATTCAAAGGTCAAGTCAATTGGTAAAGATTAAAGGATGTTATGTTACTTAAAGTAAGCTTAGTGTTCAAGAGAAGTTAGATTGTAATGGTTTGATGGTAATGTGATGTTAGGATTTGCTTGGTGTGCTCAAAAGAGGGCAGCCACATAGCAAGGAAAAGTAAGAAGGAAGAAGCAAAGTTAAAGTGGAAAGAAGTAAAGCAATAAGGTAGTAAACTTACCCTAAACTTGTATGTATTGAATGTTATGCTTGATTGTGCTATGACTTTGTTGAATTGTGTGCATATGTGTATATGATTGAAGCTCTGTTTCTATGATTACCTTGGCCAATTGTATTTCATATGTTACATGGAAGCATGTACATTACACAATGTTTACACTTTCACAAGCAAGCACAAGTATTTACTTTAATGCATGCATTGTTTAGTACCGTTTGCTACTGAGATTTCCCCAGAAATCTCACCCCATCCATGTAATCCCAAACCCATAGGTTTACGAATGAGTAAAGAAGATAAAGAGGCATGAAGAGAGGTTGGGAATTGGAAGATTTGAATTCTATGTAATAAATGTGCGAATTGTTGCATGTAATGTTGTTATATGACAAGTTGAGCAACAATGTTCATGATGAAAAGGTATAATAGTAAATGATGAAATAAATGTATCAAATAATTATGGAATAACCCCATAATGTATATGAATGTATGAAAGGCCAAAGAGATTGGTTATGTTTTCTGGAACAATTAATGGAAAATTCATGTTTTTGAGGTTAAAGTTAAGGTTAAGATTCAAAGATGTGTACTAGAAAATGCCGTTGTGCTGGGTAGACTATACAAAATACTGTGTACGTAAGTGCTGTCTAAGGAGGCTGGAAGTGAGTGGACCTAGCCGGTTCATCCAGTCTTTCCTAGGCACTTACGTAGAATGGTAGTTCTCATGGGGAATTACCGAATCAGTACAGTTATTTTCTACCAGAATTTCCGGCAAGAGAGATTTAATCCAGTTGAGAGTGCTATAGCAAGAGTACTCTGAGAGATATAAAGTAGGACAATAATGAAAAGACAATAATGCCCCTAGACCTAGTAAAGGAAATGAAAGGATTTAAGTGCAATTGTGGAAAGTTTCAAGGCCAAAAAGGAAAGTAGACAAAAATGTGGGGTCCTTAAGTGTAATTTTAGCCAAGTAAAAAGGGACTTAAATGAAAAGAAGAAAAGTTCCCTGGGGCTAAATTGTAATTAAAGAAAGTCAGGCCGGAAGTGGTTTGGACTATCCGAAAGTATTTCAGTCCCAGATTTCACCGGTAGAGAGAGCAAGTGACGCTCAGTAATCTGGCTTAATACAGGAATTTTTGAAGACTCCAGATAGCCAGAAATGGACTGATCGTCCAAAAGTTATAAAAATTCATACCGGATATCCTAGAATTCAGATCTAGGTGAGAAAATACAGGATGATACGTCCTTATGGGACGGATGTCGGGAAACTGACAGAATACCGATAGGAGGCCTGTAGAAAAAGTTATTCACAAATCAGAAAATCCAGACGGGAGTGTGAGGCCTCCGGGGATCCGATAGGGAGATTTATCGGTATTTGAAAGGGGACTGAATGAGTTCGGATGACCTCAGTCAGATGACTGATATGACTCACAGGGATGCCTGAACACCGCAGGCTAGTGTTTCGGACAGAAGGAGCCGGTGTCCGGATATGTGTATAAACGGTGAATAATAGATAAAATATTCAATAATTATTAACGGGGGAAGATTCCTCGTAATGCGTGCCATGAAGGTAATGGACCCAGAAAGGCCCAATAATGGCGCCAACAGAGGCCCAGTAAGACACTTGGACTGATAGGTGGGCCAGTGTCCGGCAGAACCCCGGAAAAGTGCGAAATTACGAAAATGCCCCTGTGTTGTACAAAAGTGTAACAGATGAATGAAGGGCATTTTGGTAATTCTGGACAGGCCCAGAAGCCAAGGTATATACAGATAAAGTTACTGAGAGTCAGTATATACCCTGACAGAGTACAGAAGGGTATGAAATGACGATTTTACCCTTAGGGTTAAAATAGTGCAAGAAAGGGCACCCAAGGGTATTTTGGTAATTTGCCAAGGGCTATTTCTTGGGAATCGAGCCATCAGAGTACTTGGGCTTGATCAGGATCCAAGATAACATTCCCAGAGCCAAAAAACGTAGGCCCAGTAATGTGTGGGAAAAAGTGGCATTAAAATATTATTTTAATGCTGTTTCAATAAAGTAAAGTTACTCGGTTGGCACGATAACCGAGGAGGTGATCAGATAAAGTCCTGGATTTATCTGGATAGCATTGGAAGGCGTGACAGGTGCCAGTAAGATGACACATGGCGCCAGCATAAAGGCAGAAGAAAAAGTTGAGGACACGTACTACGAGGTAAGAGACTGGACCGGTGAGTCAGCATGCTGAGTCAGCTGCTGAGGTGTCCAGGATTTCAGACATGTGATAAATGTGGCGCTGAGGTGTCCTGGTGAGGTGTCCCAATGATGTCATGCATGATGCAGTAAATGAGGAATTAAAGAAAATAGGAAAATCCAGGAAAAACCAGGACCGCAGGATCAAAGTTCATAGAAACTGCAGAATTGCCATTGAAGGCAATTATAAATACCCCCCCTCCATTCCATTTTCATTCACGCAAGGCAAGGGAGAAGGGAGAGAAAGAAGAGAGAGAAGGAGAAGGAAAGGAAGAGAGAAAGGAGAAAAGGAAGTAAGGAAGTTCTGGCGGAGCTGGAAGCAGAATAAGGATAATGGAGTTCTGCTAAGCTAGCCAGGTAGTAACTAATCCTAGCTTTTATGTAATGGCTTTATGATTTATTGTGCTATTGTTTGGTTGGATTGTTGTCTTATATGTTATGTCTGAAGCTCTGCTATAATGCTATGATCATATGTTATTAAGCATGGAAGCACGCAGCATACTTATCTATACACAATCACAAGCAAGCACTGTCACTCTGCATTATATATATTGTTATGATTGTTGCTACTGAGATTCCCCCGAATCTCATCCCAATAAGTAAACCATTACAGGGGAGGTTATGTCAAAATGAGTTCTGGAAATTTTAAGAGACGCCGTTATGCTGCCAAAATTATGACAAGATGGCAATAGTAGAGAAAGGAGCTGATACGTACTGTGTACGTAGGTACTGTCTAAGGAGGCTGGAAGTAAGTGGACCTAGCCAGTTCATCCAGTCTTTCCTGGGTACTTACGTAGAATGGTAGTTCTCACAGGAATTACCGAATCGGTACAACATCAGTTACTTACTGAAGATGAAGCGTAGCGGTTATGCTGCCGGATTTCAGGCAGGAAAAGATGTAATAGAGATATGGGAATTTATGTACATGACTAGATGTAAAACAACTTATTAATTAATAATAATTGTTGTTTGGCATGTTTGACTGATGTATGATGGATGTATGCATATGTATGCAAAGTAGAAATGCTGAAATTTACCACTGTAAACAGTAACACGTGGTGATCTAGTTATGTTTGATAAATGATTAAAAATAGTGAATGGATGAATAAATGTACTAAATTTTTATTGTAAATAGTAGACATACAAAGATTTAACTTGATATATAAAACATCTCATTTGGATGTCTACACAAGGAGATATAAATTATCAAAGTTGGGACCAGAATGCTGGATTCAGGAGAAAACGCTGGATGAACAGTAAAATAGAAACGTTGACTGACGTTGACTCGGTCAATGCATGGTCAATGAGTTATTTTTACCTGAAATATAATTGAGTTAGCTTCATTTATCAATTGGAACCACTTCATTTCAATTTTTCTAGAATTAGTTATGATTTTTCGAAGTCAGGTCACTCATCTGGAATTTACACAGTGAACAGTACTCGATAAGAGTAAAACTCCAGATTGAGAAATTGGACTTCAATGACCTTGAAAGTGGTTCTAAATGCTACCAAATGGTCCCTAAGACATATGAAAGTAAGGATGTTTCATTTTGGTATCAGAGCAAAGGATTCTGGCTTAGGAAATGCTCTGAACAGATAATTTATGGTGTTAGTACAGAATAAGGTTAGCACAGAACAAAGGGTTCTGGCTCAGAGCATAAGATTCTGGCACAGAACAGAAGGTTCTGGCTTAGTGATGCTCTAGTTTAGTTAGTTTGATTCCTTAAACAAATGAGAAGTTTGAGTGGTCCTCTCCCTAGAGTATGATATAGGGATGGTGTTCACTGCTTGGAAAGGCTTAGACAGAAGACAGTGACACCAGATGAATGAGGCTGGACCCCGAGCTTTATAGTTTTACGAAGGATATGATTATGATGGGCTAATCTTAGTCAGCCGACACAGTTGAGGTCTTGTGTTTATTAACACAATATGGCTGGACTAAGGAGAACAAGGTTTAAGAAGCAGTTTCCTCCGGAGATGGAGACAAATGCTGATCAGTTTATGACTAAGAAAGCTGCAAAGAGTAGCTCGAGGTATCATGTTGTAACCAAATACTGTAGTGAGGATGCCAGATATCCAAGTTACAACAAGGTAAGTCATAAGTCACGATGAGATGCGGGCAGCCCAGGCTCGCCAAGATCAAGAGGGAGATTCTGCTATCACTACGGCGGTTGCTGCTGCGGTTGCTAGCTTACAGCAGTCTGGGAAGGAGGTAGTACCAGAGAATAATATAGAACCTGAACCTCAGCCAGATCATGAGCAGACTGGAATGAATAGACATCAGGGGTCTATAAGAAATAATAATAACCAGGAAAGTCTGCAAACATAGATGGAATGATTCCATAAATTTGATCCGCCATGTTGAAGGGACTTTTGACACTCAAGCAGCTGAGGATTGGGTAAGCTAGTTAGAGAAAATCTTTAAGGTTTTAGAATGTCCCACTGAAAGAAAGACCCAGGTGGCAGTTTACAAGCTAGAAAGGAATGTGCAATAACCAGAAAAGAGTGAGCCTACTCCATCAGTACCACTGAAAGTAATGCCACCAGTTCCTTGAGAGGGAACAGTAAGAAGAGAAATGGGCCAGCATATGGGTCAGAAGTTAATAAGAAACAGGGAAGTAGGCTAGGTAGTGGGCCAAAAGAAGTTAGCAGGCAACCAAGGCCTAATGTATGTAGGAACTGTGGTCGAGACCATGGTACGAGGCCTTGTCCAGTAGGTCAAGGGTTATGCTATAGGTGTGGAAAGTATGGACATTATGCCAGGGAGTGTCCACAGAACACAACAGGCGAAAGATACCCGACTTAGGGAAGAATATATACCCTGACTGGCAACGAGATAAGAAAGTCGCCTGCGCCAAATTAAGGTACGAGTTTATTTGTGTTCTGTTTCCACTGGCTAATGAACGGATAAATCCTGTATGTGATTGGATTGTATTGTCCAGTATGCACACTATTGAGCTACCCTATACCTAGTGTGTTGCCGTTGTATGAGGATGAGTATGACTACATGTTTTAAAAGTAGGAAGTAGAAAAGGAGTCTTATGTCGCGACTAATATGTACAGATAAGTTGATGTTGCGACGTGAGAAGACCTCAGGTCGCGATGAGTAATATTGCAGTACGCGACCAGTGTATAAAGGAGTTCAGGTAGCGATGTTATAGGTTGCGACTAAAGGACGCAGAGCTGCTAGGTCGTGACGAGTAGTGTGCGACGGTTGCAACTAAAAGTCACAGAGTATGTGAGTTGCGACTATGAGGTTCTCAAGTCGCGACTATAATTGGCAGAGGCCATATGATGAAGAGAATGAAGGTACCAAACTCGCTGAAGTCCACCAGCTAGAGGATTGGTATAGCATATGGTAAGCCAGACAGTACAAAAGTACTGAGAAACGAAAGATCAGTTTAAGACGAGGTTTAAAGTAGATCCTCCATGTGATAACTAAGAGTAGATCTGCATTACAGAGGTTTTATTCAGTTGCTCTGAATAGAAGACCTAAAAGTTAGATTGAGATTTGCCTAGGAATGATCCTAGCACATGGCCTAAGGTTAGAGCCGTGATGGTTAATAGATAAAGAGCTAAATGAGAAGAGGGATTCCATCACGAAGAAGTAGTAGACCTAGGGGAGAATACCCTAGAGAACAGAAGTAATAGTGAAAGATGATGAATGAGATCCATGAGGATTAAGGATAAAAAGAAAGACCAATAAGGAACCATAGTCCGGTAAAGAATAGACCAGGACTGATAGGGACTGATGGAAAGATAGAAGAAGTTGAGAGATAGTAAAGAGGTAGCCACAGTTAAGAGATAAAGTGACTCCCCTATTCCCTATGTAAGATAAAGTAGTGAAGGGTTGAGTCTATACCCTGGTAAGAGGGTAGTGTGGCAGCCTAAGTAAGATAGACAAAGGTGCCTGTCAGATCCTGAGCATGTGATTGATAATCTGACAGATAATGCGATAGATAGTATGATCAGATGATGATCTGACAAATAATATGATCAAGAAAATATGTTTTAAGGCTTACTTAGATTGTTACGATATCTAATGGATGGTTGAGCAAAATATGGTGATGATATGGCTTATATTGCCATAAGTTATGATAGTTGCATCTCCTTGCAGTTGTCAAAGGATGACATGCATGTTAGAGTATGCTATGATGAATGGATACTCCCCTTTTGCAGTGCATGCAGGGTAGAGTATATATGAGTACATATATGAGATAAGAAAGTTATGAGAAAGTAGGTTGCTTCCATGCTATATGATATGAGGATGATATGATTGTTTTGAGGATGATAGATAGTCTCAGTTATGGGACGATAAGTTATGATATGATACTCAGACATGATGTATGATTGAGGTTACTCAGGTATTTCTATAAGCTTGTGAATACAGTACTCAGGGCCATTTCTATTGAGCGGAATGGTATACAGATAACGGTAAAGGGATTGTTTATAGATCACTCTTCAGATAAGAGTTGGATCTGAAACAGGTGGCTCTCAGATAGAGCTAGATTCAGATGAGTATAGATCACTCTTCAGATAAGAGTTGGATCTGATGTAGAATGCTCGCAGTTAGAACATAATTCAAATGGCTCGCGGTTAGAGCACAGGTTGAAAGATGAGAAGGAACTCCTGAGTAAAAGAGGAAGTAAGTAAAGTCTGGGTAAATGATATGAGGCTATAAAATTTTCAAATGTTTATTTATGGAGTTATCAACAGGTGGAAGCAGTTAACCTTATTACTTAGTCGGTTGGTTTAAAATCTTCGGGAGATATACAGTACAACAGAATCGCGGTTAGATTCTGGAGGGTCGCAGATAGATCCTAGCATGGCTCCAGGGTCGCAGTTAAATCCTAACGGCTTCAGAGTCACAGTTAGATTCTGAAGAGGCTAACGGTTGATCGCAGTTAGATCCCGAGGTCGCAGTTAGACCTAGCCTAAGGAAAGTAATGAGCCATGAGATATGAATACAATGTAGTATCTCTTTGGGAAGATGAATGCCAAAGACGAAGTTAAGGTGAGGAAGCTTCACTAGTTGATAAACTCACCCAGAGAAATTATTTTATAATGGTTTTCTCAGGTAGCCTCTAGTATACAGACTAAACTTAGCTTTCCCTTAGCAAAGACGGAGTCCAAGTTCAAAGCTGAGTACTGATATTCAAAGTTTTGTAGAAGTATGCCTGAGAAGCAGAAAAGAGAATTCCCTGTGAATAGAGAATAGAAAAGCATTGGCTAAGAGCACTCTGGGAGGTAGCTCAAGTTGTAAAGCCAATAGCAAGAAAAAGAGGCGATAGTTCAGACAAGGGACTGATCAAGGTAATGATCAGATTGGAGAGCAGAGATGTCAATGTGGTGGAAAGAGCCATGGCACATGGGAATGTCGAGCAGGGCAAAGCAGTTGTGGTAAGAAATTCCACTTTGTAAGAGGTTGCCCTAAGAATGCGGACATCCTTAGGAAAGGTATTTGCTCTTACCCCAGACACAGTCTTCAATATTCCCTGAAGTCGACCCTAAGAATGATTAAGAAGAACCATAGCGGTAAGGGCGACTGAGCTGTAAGGAACTATAGGCCTAGATAATGATGTGGATAATGAAGGGTTCTTTTCTGATATAAAGGAAATGGTAATAAAAGGCCAGAGAGACCTAGAGAAGAGGGTCTAAGGCAAAGCAAAGATAGAACGTAGTTCTATAAGAAAGAGAATTGCTAGGGCCTAAAGCTATATAAAGAGTAATCTAGCCCTAACCCAGTAGCACGTTAAATTGAAGGTGCTAAGGCAAGAGTAGCCTAATGATAAGCCCTAAGAAGGGATAAGAAAGTACAAATGCCACAAAGGTTTGGCATATATGCATGAAGTTATGAGAACAATTAAGAAAAGTTAGAGAAGTTATATGGGTTATGATCTCGTATCAGGAGAAAGAAAGTCAGAGGAACAATATCTCTCCTAAGAGATTAGCAAAGTGTAAGAAGAGTGAAGTAGACCCCAGAATTACATCAAAATTCTGATGAATAAGATATGAAAGAAATGGACACTACTCACAAGTGTAATGAGTTGTCCATAAGTATAAGAGGATGAATGCCCCAAGCCTTAGTCATAAACCAGGAAAGGATATACAGAAGAGCTATATCCAGGATCGTTGACTAAGATGCCAAGTAAATTTCGAGGACGAAATTTATTTTAAGGGGGGTAGAAATGTAACACCCCAATTTTTAGGCCTAGAGAGGCCAGAAGGAGAATTCAAGGGCATAATCGTAATTATGGGAAAGATCGGACTGGTGGCCGATGAGTACCATATTTTGGCAGAAAATAGAGAAAATTATGCTGATCATTTCATTGAACTGTGAAATGTGCATATGAGGTCTCTCTGTGTATGAAAGAATTAGAAATATGACCAGGGGTAAAATGGTCATTTTGGAAAAGTGTGCGCGTGAGTGCTTTTTCAGGCCAAAACAGCCCTGTCCGGATAAAATATCTGAAAATACCGGGAGATAGAGAAAAGGATTTCGGACTGAATGAGGTGTCACAGAATTTTGATTTGAGGTCCCGATTTTTCTGTAAAAATCCTTGAAGATGGAAAATTACAGTTATAATCGGTAAAGGAAAGGCAGTCCGAATAGAGATGATCGGACTATGGCCAGAGGCCATACAGTGTTGTCTAAGGCCCGTAGTGACACCAGGGAAGGTCCGGGCCCATAATATCAGTTCAATGGTAAGAGGGGCCGGTGTCCGGGGAAAATGTGCAAAATGACCAAAATGCCCTTATGTTATAGAATAACTGAAGAATGAGTAAAGGGTATTTTGGTCATTTGGCTAAGGTTAGACAGTCAAGAAGGGGTATCTGGATAGTTGACCAGGGTCAGAGAATACTCTGGTAAAATATAAAAAGACAATAATGCCCCTAGACCTAGTAAAGGAAATGAAAGGACTTAAGTGCAATTGTGGAAAGTTTCAAGGCCAAAAAGGAAAGTAGACAAAAATGTGGGGTCCTTAAGTGTAATTTTAGCCAAGTAAAAAGGGACTTAAATGAAAAGAAGAAAAGTTCCCTGGGGCTAAATTGTAATTAAAGAAAGTCAGGCCGGAAGTGGTTTGGACTGTCCGAAAGCATTTCAGTCCCAGATTTCACCAGTAGAGAGAGCAAGTGACGCTCAGTAATCTGGCTTAATACAGGAATTTTTGAAGACTCCAGATAGCCAGAAATGGACTGATCGTCCAAAAGTTATAAAAATTCATACCGGATATCCTAGAATTCAGATCTAGGTGAGAAAATACAGGATGATACGTCCTTATGGGATGGATGTCGGGAAACTGACAGAATACCGATAGGAGGCCTGTAGAAAAAGTTATTCACAAATCAGAAAATCCAGACGGGAGTGTGAGGCCTCCGGGGATCCGATAGGGAGATTTATCGGTATTTGAAAGGGGACTGAATGAGTTCGGATGACCTCAGTCAGATGACTGATATGACTCACAGGGATGCCTGAACACCGCAGGCTAGTGTTTCGGACAGAAGGAGCCGGTGTCCGGATATGTGTATAAACGGTGAATAATAGATAAAATATTCAATAATTATTAACGGGGGAAGATTCCTCGTAATGCGTGCCATGAAGGTAATGGACCCAGAAAGGCCCAATAATGGCGCCAACAGAGGCCCAGTAAGACACTTGGACTGATAGGTGGGCCAGTGTCCGGCAGAACCCCGGAAAAGTGCGAAATTACGAAAATGCCCCTGTGTTGTACAAAAGTGTAACAGATGAATGAAGGGCATTTTGGTAATTCTGGACAGGCCCAGAAGCCAAGGTATATACAGATAAAGTTACTGAGAGTCAGTATATACCCTGACAGAGTACAGAAGGGTATGAAATGACGATTTTACCCTTAGGGTTAAAATAGTGCAAGAAAGGGCACCCAAGGGTATTTTGGTAATTTGCCAAGGGCTATTTCTTGGGAATCGAGCCATCAGAGTACTTGGGCTTGATCAGGATCCAAGATAACATTCCCAGAGCCAAAAAACGTAGGCCCAGTAATGTGTGGGAAAAAGTGGCATTAAAATATTATTTTAATGCTGTTTCAATAAAGTAAAGTTACTCGGTTGGCACGATAACCGAGGAGGTGATCAGATAAAGTCCTGGATTTATCTGGATAGCATTGGAAGGCGTGACAGGTGCCAGTAAGATGACACATGGCGCCAGCATAAAGGCAGAAGAAAAAGTTGAGGACACGTACTACGAGGTAAGAGACTGGACCGGTGAGTCAGCATGCTGAGTCAGCTGCTGAGGTGTCCAGGATTTCAGACATGTGATAAATGTGGCGCTGAGGTGTCCTGGTGAGGTGTCCCAATGATGTCATGCATGATGCAGTAAATGAGGAATTAAAGAAAATAGGAAAATCCAGGAAAAACCAGGACCGCAGGATCAAAGTTCATAGAAACTGCAGAATTGCCATTGAAGGCAATTATAAATACCCCCCCTCCATTCCATTTTCATTCACGCAAGGCAAGGGAGAAGGGAGAGAAAGAAGAGAGAGAAGGAGAAGGAAAGGAAGAGAGAAAGGAGAAAAGGAAGTAAGGAAGTTCTGGCGGAGCTGGAAGCAGAATAAGGATAATGGAGTTCTGCTAAGCTAGCCAGGTAGTAACTAATCCTAGCTTTTATGTAATGGCTTTGTGATTTATTGTGCTATTGTTTGGTTGGATTGTTGTCTTATATATTATGTCTGAAGCTCTGCTATAATGCTATGATCATATGTTATTAAGCATGGAAGCACGCAGCATACTTATCTGTACACAATCACAAGCAAGCACTGTCACTCTGCATTACATATATTGTTATGATTGTTGCTACTGAGATTCCCCCGAATCTCATCCCAATAAGTAAACCATTACAGGGGAGGTTATGTCAAAATGAGTTCTGGAAATTTTAAGAGACGCCGTTATGCTGCCAAAATTATGACAAGATGGCAATAGTAGAGAAAGGAGCTGATACGTACTGTGTACGTAGGTACTGTCTAAGGAGGCTGGAAGTGAGTGGACCTAGCCGGTTCATCCAGTCTTTCCTGGGTACTTACGTAGAATGGTAGTTCTCACGGGAATTACTGAATCGGTACAACATCAGTTACTTTCTGAAGATGAAGCGTAGCGGTTATGCTGCCGGATTTCAGGCAGGAAAAGATGTAATAGAGATATGGGAATTTATGTACATGACTAGATGTAAAACAACTTATTAATTAATAATAATTGTTGTTTGGCATGTTTGACTGATGTATGATGGATGTATGCATATGTATGCAAAGTAGAAATGCTAAAATTTACCACTGTAAACAGTAACACGTGGTGATCTAGTCATGTTTGATAAATGATTAAAAATAGTGAATGGATGAATAAATGTACTAAATTTTTATGGTAAATAGTAGACATACCAAGATTTAATTTGATATATAAAACATCTCATTTGGATGTCTACACAAGGAGATATAAATTATCAAAGTTGGGACCAGAATGCTGGATTCAGGAGAAAACGCTGGATGAACAGTAAAATAGAAACGTTGACTGACGTTGACTCGGTCAATGCATGGTCAACGAGTTATTTTTACCTGAAATATAATTGAGTTAGATTCATTTATCAATTGGAACCACTTCATTTCAATTTTTCTAGAATTAGTTATGATTTTTCGAAGTCAGGTCACTCATCTGGAATTTACACAGTGAACAGTACTCGATAAGAGTAAAACTCCAGATTGAGAAATTGGACTTCAATGACCTTGAAAGTGGTTCTAAATGCTACCAAATGGTCCCTAAGACATATGAAAGTAAGGATGTTTCATTTTGGTATCAGAGCAAAGGATTCTGGCTTAGGAAATGCTCTGAACAGATAATTTATGGTGTTAGTACAGAATAAGGTTAGCACAGAACAAAGGGTTCTGGCTCAGAGCATAAGATTCTGGCACAGAACAGAAGGTTCTGGCTTAGTGATGCTCTAGTTTAGTTAGTTTGATTCCTTAAACAAATGAGAAGTTTGAGTGGTCCTCTCCCTAGAGTATGATATAGGGATGGTGTTCACTGCTTGGAAAGGTTTAGACAGAAGACAGTGACACCCAGATGAATGAGGCTGGACCCCGAGCTTTATAGTTTTACGAAGGATATGATTATGATGGGCTAATCTTAGTCAGCCGACACAGTCGAGGTCTTGTGTTTATTAACACAATATGGCTGGACTAACTACTGGTAAAATCTGGGACTGAAATGCTTTTGGGCAGTCCAAACCACTTCCGGCCTAACTTTCTTTAATTATACTTTAGCCCCAAGGAACTTTTCTTCTTTTCAATTAAGTCCCTTTTATTTGGCTAAAATTACACTTAAGGACCCCACCTTTTTTGTCTACTTTTCCTTTTTAGCTTTAAATTTTCCATAATTACACTTAAGCCCCTTCATTTCCTTTCTTTTGCAATTTAATCCCTTTCTTTGCATAAATGGCCATCATATCCCTAGGGACTTTCACTGTTTACATATAAGTCCCAGGACTTTTACTTATTTGTAGTTTTGTCCCTAAAAACCCTCTGTATGTTTCGGTGACTTCTGCTCAAAGGGATATATCTTTTTCAGGCTACTTCCTAAGTCTTTGGCCTGAAAATTAGGGTGTTACAACCATTCTACTTAAGTACCCAGGAAAGACTGGATGAACCGGCTAAGTCCACTCACTTCTAGCCTCCTTAGACAGTACCTACGTACACAGTAGTTATCAGCTCCTTTCTTCACTACTGTTATTTTGTCATAATTTCGGCAGTATAACGGCGTCTCTTAAAATTCCCAAAGTTTACTTTGACATAGCCTCCCCTGTAATGGGTTATTTATTGGGATGAGATTCGGGGGAATCTCAGTAGTAATAATCATAACAATATATGTAATGCAGAGTGACGGTGCTTGATTGTGTTGTGTACAGATAAGTATGCTGCGTGCTTCCATACTCAATAACATATGGACATAGCATTGTAGCAGAGCTTCAAGCATAACATATAAGACAACAATCCAACCAAACCATAGCACAACAAATCACAAAGCCATTACATAAAAGCTAGGATTAGTTACTACCTGGCTAGCTTAGCAGAACTCTACTATCATTATACTACTTCCAGCTCCGCCAGAACTTCCTTTCTTTCTTTTTTCCTCTCACTTTCTCTCTCTAGAACTTCCTTCTCTCCCTTAAATGCTCTTGGCCGTGATGCATATGAAGGTAAGGGGGGGTATTTATAGTTTTGGTTGATGGCATTTCCGTAATTTTGAAGCCTCCTGAACTTGTGGCGCTGGTTTTTCCAGAATTTCCTATTTTTCTTTATTCCCTTTTACTGCATCATCAAGGGACACCTAAGGGGACACCTCACCCCTCACATTCTTCACATGGTGAAATTGAAGCCCTGTGGAAGCCTGTAACATCCCAATTTTCAGGCCTTGAGACACGGAAATAGCCTGAGAATGAGAGGCTACCAGACCCCTTTTGAGCAGAAGTCCCAGAGACATAAGAGAGTTTTTAGGGACTAAGCTGCGAGTAAGTAAAGGTACGGGAACTTATGTGCAAACAGTGGAAGTCCCAAGGGGTAGAATGGCCATTTGGGGTGATGTAAAGGTCAAAGGTTGAAGAGTTACAAGCTGACCGTTCTGGTCGCGACTAGAGTAAAGCATGGTCGCGACTAGTGGTTACAGAAAGAGCTAGACGCGACAAGAAAGCATTATGGTCGCGACGTAAAAGAAGTATGGTCGCGACTAGAAAGCAGTGATATCGCGACTAATAGTGGCAGAAAGCCTTAGACGCGACTAAAAAGTATTATGGTCGCGACTAAAATGTGTTGTGGTCGCGACGATAGAATGTTTTGGTCGCGACGAGAATATGTTTGGGTCGCGACTAATGTACACAGAATTGTAAGGTCGCGACAAGATGATGTTGAGGTCGCGACTAGTGACTAAAGTGGCGCTAAGCGTACGGGCCAAGAGGGGTGAAGGTCCAAGAGAGAGATAGTTACCCAGTTGGAGATAGACCGGAGGCAGGATATCAGATACAGGAAAGGTTATATGGAAACCATGAAGTAAACTGATAAGGTATACTCATGGGATGCCACATGGCATTAAAGTAATGGTTTAGTAGAATAAAGTTACTCGGTTGGCACAAAAACCGAGGAGGCACGATAACCGAGGAAATGATCAGATAAAGTCAGGGACTTATCTGGGTGGCATTGGGAAGCGTGCAAGGTCTCTTCCAGTCGCCACATGGCATTAGTCTGCAGAAAGTATATAAAGTTGAGGGCACGCATTACGAGGCAAGACTGGACCGGTGAGTCAGCATGCTGAGGTGTCCCAGGAATTCAAGCATGTGATAAATGTGGTGCTGAGGTGTCCCGGTGAGTTGGCACGATGATGCAGTAAAAAAGGAATTAAGAAAAATAGGAAAATCCAGGAAAAACCAGGACCGCAGGATCAAAGTTCATGGTAATTACAGAATTGCCATTGAAGCCTATTATAAATACCCCCTCCCCTCATTCCATTCTTGCATCACGCATGGAGAGGAGAATGAGAGAGAAAGAAGAGAGGGAAAGGGAAGGAAAGGAAGAGAGAAAGGAGAAAGGAAGAAAGGAAGTTCTGGCGGAGCTGGAAGCAGAATAGAGATAGTAGGGTTCTGCTGAGCTAGCCAGGTAGTAACTAATCCTAGCTCCTATGTAATAGCTTTGTGATTTGATGTGCTATTGTTTGGTTGGATTGTTGTCTTATATGTTATGTTTGAAGCTCTGCTGTAATGCTATGGTCATATGTTATTAAGCATGGAAGCACGCAGCATACTTATCTGTACACAATCACAAGCAAGCACTGTCACACTGCATTACATATATTGTTATGATTGTTGCTACTGAGATTCCATCGAATCTCATCCCCATCCATAACCCATTACAGGGAGGTTATGCTGAAGTGGATTTAGAGAATCCTAAGAGACGCCGTTATGCTGCCGGAGTAAAGACTGAACATCAGTATATGATAAGTACTGTGTACGTAGTGCTGTCTAAGGAGGCTAGAAGTGAGTGGACCTAGCCGGTTCATCTAGTCTTTCCTGGGTACTACGTAGAATGGTAGTTCTCATGAGGGAATTACCGAATCAGTACGGTTTAGTTCTTTGTACAGATGAAGTGTAGCTGTTATGCTGCCGGAGTTTAGGCAGAAGAAGAGCTAGTATAGCTTCCGCAAGTGTACTCTGAGGGCTGTATGGGAGGATGTTTCATTTTGGTATCAGAGCAAGAGGTTCTGGCACCAACCAGAAAGGACTCTGGTTCAGAGCATAAGATTCTGGCACAGAACAGAAGGTTCTGGCTCAGTGATGCTCTGATTTAGCCCTTGAGTACGACAGAATAGCACTCCGGTCGCGACTAACGTGGTTTATGTCGCGACTGGTAGCCTCAATGAGAGGTTTAGTCGCGACGCATAAGTTTATAGGTCGCGACGGTTATTCACAGAAAGATTTGGTCGCGGCGAGTATGTTCCTAGGTCGCGACGTTATTTAACAGAGAGCTAAGGTTGTGACGAGAAAAGTTTAATGTCGCGACTAGAAATGGCTATGGTTGCGACGTGAAGAGACATAAGTCGCGACGAGAAAATATCCTGGTCGCGACGGTAGAGGAGTTGAGTCGCGACGTAGAAAGGTTAAGGTCGCGACGACAGAAGATTTAGGTCGCGACTAGAAGACAGAAAATGTTAAGGACGCGACGTCTGAAGCTGTAGGTCACGACTAAAGAATAGAAATGATAAGTCGTGAGGAGTTAAGGGTAATGAAGAATCATAGAGGCTATGAATAGCGATTACCCAATACTCATATCGCGACGGAATGACAGAGATGTCCTGGTATGACATTAGAAGATTCAGATCGGGACTATTATGGGTTTAGAAGAGCCCGCGGAGATAAAGCTCCTAGATGGAATAAGAGGTGTTCATGTTTCGTTGTAAAGGAAAAGACAGGTGAACACAAAGCATGAACATAGAGCTTGAGTGGAGAAGCCATGCATAGAGGAAGTTGGCAACTCCAATAAGCAAGTCATCCTTGCTAGGTAGGATAGGCCGCAAAGGATGATAACGATAAGTTAAGATGAGCTGGCTAGATGAGATAGCTAGAATGAGACAGATCCTCCATGTGATTACGAGGAGTAGATCTACATGGTAAAAGTCTTATTCAACCTAGTTGAATAAAAGACCTGAGAGCTAGAATGGGATAGCTAGTATGAAGTTTGCCTCGGAGTAATCCTAGGGCATAGCCTAAAGGCTAGAGAAGTGATGATGTTTGATATGGCCTAAGGCTAAGGCTAAGGACGTGATGGTTAATAGGTAAAGAGTTAAAATTCCCTAAGCAGAGGGATTCCATCACAGAGATCTAGGGTAGAGTACCCTAAAGAATAGAAATAATAGTAAAAGATAATGAATGAGATCTAGGCGACTGAAGTTCGCTAGGATTAAGAGAAAGATGCGTTTTCAGGTGCTTAGGGGCTGTGGCTCGTGTGTCTGGAAAACAAAACCGTGACCTCATGTGGGCACCAAGCCTACCTAAGGGGAAAGCGGATAATATCTTTGTAAAGGGGTTCTAGGCTGTTACAGTAAAGGCCGATAAGGAATCACAGTCTGGTCAAGAATAAACTGAGACTGATAGATAGACAAAAGAAGAAATGAGATAGTAGAAGGTAGCCACAGATTACGGGATACAGTGACTCCCCTATGTAAGAAAGAGTGATGAAGGGTTGAGTCTATACCCTAATAGGAGGGTAGCGTGGCAGCCTGAGATAGACAGATGTTTCAGGATGACTGACCAAGATATGATAGGCAATATGATAAATAAAATATGCCTTGAGGTTTAGTTAGTCTGATGGATGGTTGAGCAAAGTATGATGATGATATGGCTTATGATGCCATAAGTTATGATAGTTGCATCTCCTTACAATTGCCATATGATGACATGCATGTTAGAGTATGCCATGATGAATGAATACTCCCTTTTACAGTGCATGAAGGGTAGAGTATATATGAGATGAGAAAGTATGTTGCTCCCATACCATATGACATGTAATGAGATATGTATTGAGGATGATAGATAGTCTCAGTTCATGGGACAATAAGTTATGATATTCAGATATGTTTGAAGTTACTCGGGTAATTCTGCAGACTTATGAATATAGTACTCAGGACCATTTCTGTTGAAAGGAATGGTAGACAGAAAGAAAGCAGATAAGAGTAAAGAGATTGTTTTTAGATCACTCTTCAGATAAGAGTTGGATCTGAAACAGATGGCTCTCAGATAGAGCTAGATTCAGATGAGTATAGATCACTCTTCAGATAAGAGTTGGATCTGATACAGGATGCTCGCAGTTGGAGCATAGTTCAAATGGTTCACAGTTAGAGCACAGATGAGTTATGATGAGGCCATAGCAGTAGAATGCAATGGAAGGTGGTTAGACCATGATGGCACAGGCCAATGGTAAGCCACAGTAAAGTAAGAAAGATGAGAAGGAACTCCTGAGTAAGAGAGGAAGTAAGTAAAGTCTGGGTAAAAGATGTGAGGCTATAAAATTTTTATGGAGTTATCAACAGGTGGAAGCAGTTAACCTTATAACTTAGTCTGTTGGTTTAAGATCTTCGGGAGATATACAGTACAACAGAATCGCAGTTAGATTCTGGAGGGTCACAGTTAGATCCTAGCATGGCTCCAGGGTCGCAGTTAGATCCTAACAGATCCAGAGTCACAGTTAGATTCTGAAGAGGCTAACGGTTGATCGTAGTTAGATCCCGAGGTCGCAGTTAGACCTAGCCTAAGGAAAGTAATGAGCCATGAGACATGAGTACGATGTAGTATCTCTTTGGGAAGATGAATGCCAAAGACGAAGTTAAGGTAAGGAAGTTTCACTAGTTGATAAGCTGACCCAGAGAAATTGTTTTATAATGATTTTCCTCAGGTAGCCTCTAGTCTACAGACTGAACTTAGCTTTCCCTTAAACGAAGATGGAGTCCAAGTTTAAATCTGAGTACTGAGATTCAAAGTTTTGTAGAAGTATGCCTGAGAAGCAGAGAAGAGAATCCTCTGTGTAATGAGAAGCAGAGAAGAAAATCCTCAATGTAATAAGAATTGAAAAGTATGAGTAGATAAAGATTACCCAGATGAGGGGTAAAGAGATTAAAAGGCTAGAGAAGACCTAGAGAAGAGGGTCTAAGGCAAAGCTGAGATAGAACACAGTTCTATGAAAAAGAGAAAGCCAGTCTTATGTTAGTCTTGTGATAAGACAAGATAAGTTATGAAAGGGTGAAATACACCATGAGATAGCTAGAGTGGGCTAGATATGCCATGATAACGTATCAAAGGCATGTAATGAGATACACGGTAGTAAACGTGTAATATGACACGCACCTAGAGATGTGCATTGTATGAACAGACAGAGAGGCTCCCTGTTTGGTAGGAATCAGATGTTTGAATGTTATGCTATGAAAGAGAATAGAAAATGAGAGCTTTCACTCTTTGCATGAGATGTCAGGCTTAATGTTATGCTAAAACTATGCAAGCTCCGAGTGTTAGAGCTGTGCCTAGTTAGAACAGGAATGCTTAAGCTCCGATGTTAGAGTTTTGCATTCATAAGCAGGTATGCAGTCCTGCAGTATGTTGGCCAAGCATTATGCATATTAGAGTAGGTGCTTTTGTTTAGCAGCAAAGTAAAGAAAGAATAGCTGCGTAAGTCCTCTCTCTGTATGATGTTAAGTGCAAAGAAAGATGAAATGTTGCAGATTTTAAAGCAGTCTGCGAGATATCAAGAAAAGTAGTAAGAATATGATGCTTAAAGTATGATGAGTAGTTAGAAGAAATTCCCGAATACAGTAATATTCGAGAGGATTTCATATGAAAGAAATGGACACTACTCATAAGTGCAGTAAGTGGTCCATAAGAGGAAAGTAGATTTCAACTCTGATTGGATTAACCCAGAGAAAGAAAGGCATGTTACAAAGAGGTGTACAGTTATGATGCGTACTTTGCCAGATGTTAAGTTAATTTGGCTATGGTACTGATTAAATTTCGAGGACGAAATTTATTTAAAGGGGAGGAGAAATGTAACATCCCAATTTTCAGGCCTTGAGACACGGAAATAGCCTGAGAATGAGAGGCTACCAGACCCCTTTTGAGCAGAAGTCCCAGAGACATAAGAGAGTTTTTTGGGACTAAGCTGCGAGTAAGTAAAGGTACGGGAACTTATGTGCAAACAGTGGAAGTCCCAAGGGGTAGAATGGCCATTTGGGGTGATGTAAAGGTCAAAGGTTGAAGAGTTACGAGCTGACCGTTCTGGTCGCGACTAGAGTAAAGCATGGTTGCGACTAGTGGTTACAGAAAGAGCTATACGCGACAAGAAAGCATTATGGTCGCGACGTAAAAGAAGTATGGTCGCGACTAGAAAGCAGTGATATCGCGACTAATAGTGGCAGAAAGCCTTAGACGCGACTAAAATGTGTTGTGGTCGCGACGATAGAATGTTTTGGTCGCGACAAGAAGATGTTTTGGTCGCGACTAATGTACACAGAATTGTAAGGTCGCGACAAGATGATGTTGACGTCGCGACTAGTGACTAAAGTGGCGCTAAGCGTACGGGCCAAGAGTGGTGAAGGTCCAAGAGAGATAGTTACCCGGTTGGAGATAGACCGGAGGCAGGATATCAGATACAGGAAAGGTTATCTGGAAACCATGAAGTAAACTGATAAGGTATATTCATGGGTCCCACAAGATGCCACATGGCATTAAAGTAATGGTTTAGTAGAATAAAGTTACTCGGTTGGCACAAAAACCGAGGAGGCACGATAACCGAGGAAATGATTAGATAAAGTCAGGGACTTATCTGGGTGGCATTGGGAAGCGTGCAAGGTCTCTTCCAGTCGCCACATGGCATTAGTCTGCAGAAAGCAGATAAAGCTGAGGGCACGCATTACGAGGCAAGAGACTGGACCGGTGAGTCAGCATGCTGAGTCAGCTGCTGAGGTGTCCCGGGAATTCAAGCATGTGAAAAATATGCTGCTGAGGTGTCCTGGTGAGTTGGCACGATGATGCAGTAAATGAGGAATTAAAGAAAATAGGAAATTCCAGGAAAAACCAGGACCGCAGGATCAAAGTTCATGGTATTTACGGTTGTGCCATTGAGGGAGGCTATAAATACCCCCCCCATGGCCTTCACTTGCGCAAGAGCAAGAGGAGAAGGGAGAGAAAGAAGAGAGAGAAGGAGAAGGAAAGGAAGAGAGAAAGGAGAAAGGAAGAAAGGAAGTTCTGGCGGAGCTGGAAGCAGAATAGAGATAGTAGGGTTCTGCTGAGCTAGCCAGGGAGGTTATGCTGAAGTGGATTTAGAGAATCCTAAGAGACGCCGTTATGCTGCGGGAGTAAAGACTGAACATCAGTATATGATAAGTACTGTGTACGTAGTGCTGTCTAAGGAGGCTAGAAGTGAGTGGACCTAGCCGGTTCATCTAGTCTTTCCTGGGTACTACGTAGAATGGTAGTTCTCATGAGGGAATTACCGAATCAGTACGGTTCAGTTCTTTGTACAGATGAAGTGTAGCTGTTATGCTGCCGGAGTTTAGGCAGAAGAAGAGCTAGTATAGCTTCCGCAAGTGTACTCTGAGGGCTGTATGGGAGGATGTTTCAGAAATGCTATTTAAGAACTCGGTATTGAATGAAGAAACCAACCAATTGACTGATACAACAACTTCTGAATTTATCACATTATCAGTTATTCTTCATTCTCTATGCAATTCCACATTCATTGAGATTTAGTGTGTAACATCATATTACACTTTGAGAGAGATTGTAAAAACTTTTCTTTCATTCTGTTAGCTTAAGAGATCGATTCTCTTAAGTTGGGATCATAGCCTTACGGGGAAGTAAAGGGGAGTAATTGAGGGATTCAATTGTAGTACTGAAGGCATCAAGAGCCCGTTATAATCTTGGAGATAGTGAAAATCTCAGGTATCTGAAGACTAGACATAGGACAAGAGTTTAATCCGAACCAGTATAAATTGATTTTCTTCTCCTCGGTCAAATCTTTCTTATCTTCATTTTTATTTATCATGCCTATATTTTTCTTTTCATTGAAGTTTAGATTTTAATTAAAATTGTAAAACACCCTATTCATCGCCCTCTTGGGTGTTTCTACCTAAACTAACATATCTGATCTTGCCTCCTCCTAATAACCAAACTCAGTCAATTATGCATATTGATCGTACCCCAACCTAACACCCAACTAAACAACCAGCCCAACAAACTTGAGATAATTCCTCTCTTCTCACCCAAACCAACCCATCATCAAATTTGCTTCCTACTGATTCCCATGCCCCAAATCCCACTTCTTAGCTAACTGTCATATCCTAATTTTTCTCTATCTATATAATACTGATAGAGGAAAGAGGTTTGGAAAAGATTGTGATGATGAATGAGAGGAAAAATGATGATTAGAGAAAGGTATAAAGAAGAGGGACTAAAATAAAAAGTCTAAAAGTTCTATGGTGCAAAATATAAAGTAGACATAAACTTTGGGCCATTAAGTATAATTATGAAAAGTTGAGGGCCTAAAGTGTAATTTTCAAAAGTTCAGGGCAAAATGGTAATTATGAGAAAGTTGAGCCGAAAAAAGCCCAAAAATGCCCAGAATCAGTTTGGTCCCAAATTTTTTCAATAAATAGAGAAAATTATTCTGATCAGTTTAACGCAACACAGAATTTTGATTTGAGGTCCCGAAAAATTGATATTAATTTTAGAAATTTGGTAATTATTGTAGTATCTTCTAGACCTCATAATCAGATAAAATTTGGTAGTAAATTCTTATAATTAATATGAGAATTTATGAAACTGACAGAAGTAAAAAAGGAGTCATGTAGAATTAATTATAGAATTTACAGTGAAAAAGGACACCGATAAAGGGTTAAAAGGAAATATATGTAATTTTTATCAAGACTTCTAAGTTTCAAAAAATTATGAAACTTTGCAGAGAATTCATTTTATATTAGAATGAATTTCTAAAAATGTTAGAACCATTAAAAGAGATGTCTAGCATTTATTCCAAGATTAGGCTAATTTTAAGGATATCGGTATAAGGGAAGTACATTGGGATTTATACCAATTAGCTATTGGACCTAAAAGAGGCACAATATTTTGTCCTAGGGAAGCCCAATAAGTTCCAAAAGTTGTCTTGGAGCCCAAGTCCAATAATGAATAATTTATGAATTTTTGAAAAAGAAAAAAAGGGATAAAGGAGAATTAAGGTTTTGCACATAGTAGATCCCATAAGTTTTACACTTGGGACCAAGAAGAAGAAAGGAAGGTTATCCCATGTGCTAAAATGTAATAAAATAATATAAGAATTAACCTAATTATGATTAAGGTTAATTAATCCAAAAACTAACCAATAAAATTCAAAATTAAGCTATTGTAATAATTAGGAAAAGTGAGGACATTATGGACCCAAGGTGCCAAAGTTTTGGCTATAAATACCCCCCTTGTCTTCATAATTTCGTGCACCTAGAGTACCCTTGGGGAAACCATGCCAAAATGAAGAAAGAACTCAAAATAAGATCAAGGAGAAGCCACCCAAGTAAGTACCTAAGGTGAGCAATCCTTCTTAGTTTATTTATGTGTTTTGGAAGGGTAAAACCTAGGTTTTAGTGGTTGAAAATTCCATTAAACCTAGAGTATACTTTCTGTCCAAATCTTAAGTTAAAGGAGGAAGAAGGAGATAAAGGTAGAACTATGTGATTAAGGCTTAGATAAGTTGGTTTAGATGATTGGTTATTGAATCAAGTTGACATTCTTGACTTTGCCATGAAAGAGACCTTTTGGTCTGCACTGTTCATGATAGAAGAAGAATGAATTTTAATGATCTAATACTTCCATTGAATTTATATGATGATTTTGTGTAGGATTGGATGGGTTTTGAACCTTGGAAGCATTGGAATTAAAGTTGTAATTATTGAAAGTCTTCTCTGCTACTATTTATAGGCATGAACAGTGATTGATTTTCATGATTTTGATACTTCCAATGGTTTTAAAATGAAAAGTTGTGTGGGATAAAGTAGAGAAACAAGTATGGGAAGCATTGGAATAAAAAATGAGAATTTTTGGAAGAATTATGCTTGTTTTTTAAATCTGTCCAGAACAGTGAATGGGAGCTAAAATTTCATGATTCTAAGCTCATAAATGGATTCAAAAGGTGAAATTGTGTAGTGTAAAGTTAAGACATCAATTGATTCAAATGCCAAGTCAATTAGTAAAGATTAAGGAAAGTTAATGTAGTTAAGTAAGCTCAATGCTCAAGAGAAGTTAGATTGTAATGAATGGATGATTATGTGATATTAGGATTTGGTTGTAGACTCAAAAGAGGCAACCACATATCAAGGAAAAGTAAGAAGGAAGAAGCAAAGTTAAAGTGAAAGGAAGTAAAGCAATAAGGTAGTAAACTTATCCTAAACTTGTATGTATTGAATGTATGCTTGGTTGTGCTATGGCTATGTTGAATTGTGTTGCATATGTGTATATGATTGAAGCTTTATTTCTATGATTACTTTGGCCAATTGTATTTCATATGATACATTGAAGCATCCACATTACAGAATGTTAACACTTTCACAAAAAGCACAAGTATTTACATTAATACGTGCATTATTTAGTACCGTTTGCTACTGAGATTTCCCCAGAAATCTCACCCCCTCCATGTAATCCCAATTCCAACAGGTTTATGAATGATGAAAGAGGATGAAGAAGCATGAAGAGGAGTTAGGATTGGTTAATGTAAATGTTACATGATGTTATGTGTAGAATTGTTGCAAGTAGTAATGCTGTATGACCAGTTTAAGCAACAATATTTATGATATAATAAAAAATAGTAAATGATGGAATAAATATATAAAATTTTACAGACATTAATTTAACATGTCAACCTTCATTTTGACACCAAGAACGCCATATTTTGATGTCTGTACAAAGAGAACAAATTTTTCTAAGTCAGGGATCAAAATCTATTTTCAGAATTTTTAACCAAATAAACAGTAATATTTAACGATTAAACTGTATTAATTGGCTAAGCATTTGGTCAGGAACTTATTTTTCCCTTAAATTTCAAGATGTTAGCTTCGAGTAAAATTTTTAACCACTTTATTTTTATTTTTCTAGAATTAATTATGATTTTTCGAAATTCGTCGCCTAATCTAGAATACCATATGAACAGTAACTCGCCAAGAGTAAAAATTCTAGATTTAGCTAATGGACTTCAAGGGTCATGTAAGTGATTCTAAATGCTACCGAATGGTCCCTAAGACGTATAAAAGTAAGGATGTTACACTAACCCCTTCATCCCCTTCCAACTTTATTCCTCTTTCCATTGGTGCCCTTTCACACAAGCGTCTTTATCTCAACACAAATTTAGAGGGTCCAAGGGCTGAAGTTGATGCCTTTTTTTATAGAATTCTAAAATTTTAAGCAAAATTTCAGCTTTCTTTGGAGATCAGAACCATTTCCATCTGATTGACAATGTCCCCATCATCTTGAAAACAAAATGGCAGCTTGCAAAGCATTCTCCTCTTCCTCTGGAAGTAGTCATTATTTGGTGGAATTAGTGTAGATAATCAAATAACTGGGATCATTAGGGTTTTTTGTCCTATATCTTTGCTCGAACAATGAAATATATAACGGGCAACTCATCCCAATTAATCATGAGAATTTTCTCACTACCTTTCATGATAGTGGTATATTCTATTACTATGTTCCTTCTTGTGGCCCCCTTACTTTTGCAGCTGAGAACATCATGCCAAGTCCAAAATGGGAGGGATACTTCTCTATGGTTATCAACTTTGATTCTCCTGTGGTTCTCCTTGGAGCAGTTCATGTTTCTTCTTCCAACCCTCCTACTAAGTTGCAGACCCCACCCCTAATGACTTTGATCTCGATAGCTCCCCTAGCCATGATTTCTTGAAATTCTTTTTCTAAGATGTAAGTAGGAAGCACATGCTGGAGATTGCTTATAACATCCCAATTTTTAAGCCTAGAAGCCTAGGAAGTAGCCTAAAATAGGTAGGCTACCAGGCCCCTTTGAGAAGAAGTCCCAGAAATATACAAAAGATTTTTAGGGATAAAATTGAAAAATAGAGAGTATAGAGACTTGATGTAAACATGGTAAGTTCCTGCGGCAAGTATGTAAATAAAGTTATAGGCTCCAGAAGAGTCTCATGGGCACAGCAAGAGGAAAGAGGAAGGAATGACTAAATTGTAAGAAAAGAAAGTCCTTCAGGGCCTAAATAAGAAAGCAATGGACTAAAGTGAAAAGTATAAAAGTTCTAAGGCTTAAAGTAAAAGTAGTGTCAAGTCTTGGGAAAATAAGTGTAATTATGAAAAATTAAGGGACGTGTATGTCATTCTTTAAAAAGATGGGGATACAAGAGTCATTTTTGAAAAAGTTTCTATAATTTAGAAGATAGAGGGGATTTTCCTGAATTGCTTGATTAATAGCAAAATTTTTATTTGAGGCCTCGATTAATTGATATAAAATTTTAAAGTAATAGAAATTGTCGAGGAATATTATATCAAATATCTAACATATAATGTAACCTTGTACAAAAAATTAAACAGGGGTAATTATGAGAAATATCCTGGAGAGATGTGAAAGCATAAAAATGCCCCTAAGTGTTATAAAAGTGAATAAGGGCATTTTGGTAATTTCTAAGGCTTAAGTAATTAAATTCATACCCAGCCCAAGAATTTTAAAGGTAGGAAAAATCTAGACACTTAATCTAATATTAGAAAACATATTATGGACTCTTACAAAAATTAGATCCAGGAAATAGTCTAGTTTTTGGGAAATCAGACTGAGCCGGTACCGAATTAGCCTAGATTTTTCCATAAGCCTCTTCCCCACAAAATGACGCCAACTAGTGAAACATCCTACCTTAGACTCCTCAGAGCACACTTGCGGAAGCTATACTAGCTGTACTGATTCGGTAATTGTAACATCCCAATTTTCAGGCCTTGAGACACGGAAATAGCCTGAGAATGAGAGGCTACCAGACCCCTTTTGAGCAGAAGTCCCAGAGACATAAGAGAGTTTTTAGGGACTAAGCTGCGAGTAAGTAAAGGTACGCGAACTTATGTGCAAACAGTGGAAGTCCCAAGGGGTAGAATGGCCATTTGGGGTGATGTAAAGGTCAAAGGTTGAAGAGTTACGAGCTGACCGTTCTGGTCGCGACTAGTGGTTACAGAAAGAGCTATACGCGACGAGAAAGCATTATGGTCGCGACGTAAAAGAAGTATGGTCGCGACTAGAAAGCAGTGATATCGCGACTAATAGTGGCAGAAAGCCTTAGACGCGACTAAAAAGTGTTGTGGTCGCGACGATAGAATGTTTTGGTCGCGACGAGAATATGTTTGGGTCGCGACTAATGTACACAGAATTGTAAGGTCGCGACAAGATGATGTTGAAGTCGCGACTAGTGACTAAAGTGGCGCTAAGCGTACGGGCCAAGAGTGGTGAAGGTCCAAGAGAGATAGTTACCCGGTTGGAGATAGACCGGAGGCAGGAAATCAGATACAGGAAAGGTTGTCTGGAAACCATGAAGTAAACTGATAAGGTATACTCATGGGATGCCACATGGCATTAAAGTAATGGTTTAGTAGAATAAAGTTACTCGGTTGGCACAAAAACCGAGGAGGCACTTATCTGGGTGGCATTGGGAAGCGTGCAAGGTCTCTTCCAATCGCCACATGGCATTAGTCTGCAGAAAGCAGATAAAGTTGAGGGCACGCATTACGAGGCAAGAGACTGGACCGGTGAGTCAGCATGCTGAGGTGTCCCAGGAATTCAAGCATGTGAAAAATATGCTGCTGAGGTGTCCTGGTGAGTTGGCACGATGATGCAGTAAATGAGGAATTAAAGAAAATAGGAAATTCCAGGAAAAACCAGGACCGCAGGATCAAAGTTCATGGTATTTATAGTTGTGCCATTGAGGGAGGCTATAAATACCCCCCCCATGGCCTTCATTTGCACGCAGGAGCAAGGGAAAGAAAGAGAAAGAAGAGAGAGAAGGAGAAGGAAGGAAAAGAGAAAGGAGAAAAGGAAGTAAGGAAGTTCTGGCGGAGCTGGAAGCAGAATAGAGATAGTAGGGTTCTGCTGAGCTAGCCAGGTAGTAACTAATCCTAGCTTCTATGTAATGGCTTTGTGATTTGATGTGCTATTGTTTGGTTGGATTGTTGTCTTATATGTTATGTCTGAAGCTCTGCTGTAATGCTATGGTCATATGTTATTAAGCATGGAAGCACGCAGCATACTTATCTGTACACAATCACAAGCAAGCACTGTCACACTGCATTACATATGTTGTTATGATTGTTGCTACTGAGATTCCCCCGAATCTCATCCCCATCCATAACCCATTACAGGGAGGTTATGCTGAAGTGGATTTAGAGAATCCTAAGAGACGCCGTTATGCTGCCGGAGTAAAGACTGAACATCAGTATATGATAAGTACTGTGTACGTAGTGCTGTCTAAGGAGGCTAGAAGTGAGTGGACCTAGCCGGTTCATCTAGTCTTTCTGGGGTACTACGTAGAATGGTAGTTCTCATGAGGGAATTACCGAATCAGTACGGTTTAGTTCTTTGTACAGATGAAGTGTAGCTGTTATGCTGCCGGAGTTTAGGCAGAAGAAGAGCTAGTATAGCTTCCGCAAGTGTACTCTGAGGGCTGTATGGGAGGATGTTTCATTTTGGTATCAGAGCAAGAGGTTCTGGCACCAACCAGAAAGGACTCTGGTTCAGAGCATAAGATTCTAGCACAGAACAGAAGGTTCTGGCTCAGTGATGCTCTGATTTAGCCTTTGAGTACGACAGAATAGCTCTCCGGTCGCGACTAACGTGGTTTATGTCGCGACTGGTAGCCTCAATGAGAGGTTTAGTCGCGACGCATAAGTTTATAGGTCGCGACGGTTATTCACAGAAAGATTTGGTCGCGGCGAGTATGTTCCTAGGTCGCGATGTTATTTAACAGAGAGCTAAGGTTGTGACGAGAAAAGTTTAATGTCGCGACTAGAAATGGCTATGGTTGCGACGTGAAGAGACATAAGTCGCGACGAGAAAATATCCTGGTCGCGACGGTAGAGGAGTTGAGTCGCGACGTAGAAAGGTTAAGGTCGCGACGACAGAAGCTTTAGGTCGCGACTAGAAGACAGAAAATGTTAAGGACGCGACGTCTGAAGCTGTAGGTCACGACTAAAGAATAGAAATGATAAGTCGTGAGGAGTTAAGGGAATGAAGAATCATAGAGGCTATGAGTAGCGATTACCCAATACTCATATCGCGACGGAATGACAGAGATGTCCTGGTATGACATTAGAAGATTCAGATCGGGACTATTATGGGTTTAGAAGAGCTCGTGGTGATAAAGCTCCTAGATGGAATAAGAGGTGTTCATGTTTCGTTGTAAAGGAAAAGACAGGTGAACACAAAGCATGAGCATAGAGCTTGAGTGGAGAAGCCATGCATAGAGGAAGTTGGCAACTCCAATAAGCAAGTCATCCTTGCTAGGTAGGATAGGCCGCAAAGAATGATAACTATAAGTTAAGATGAGCTAGCTAGATGAGATAGCTAGAATGAGACAGATCCTCCATGTGATTATGAGGAGTAGATCTACATGGTAAAAGTCTTATTCAACCTAGTTGAATAAAAGACCTGAGAGCTAGAATGGGATAGCTAGTATGAAGTTTGCCTCGGAGTAATCCTAGGGCATAGCCTAAAGGCTAGAGAAGTGATGATGTTTGATATGGCCTAAGGCTAAGGCTAAGGACGTGATGGTTAATAGGTAAAGAGTTAAAATTCCCTAAGCAGAGGGATTCCATCACAGAGATCTAGGGTAGAGTACCCTAAAGAATAGAAATAATAGTAAAAGATAATGAATGAGATCTAGGCGACTGAAGTTCGCTAGGATTAAGAGAAAGATGCGTTTTCAGGTGCTTAAGGGCTGTGGCTCATGTGTCTGGAAAACAAAACTGTGACCTCATGTGGGCACCAAGCCTACCTAAGGGGAAAGCGGATAATATCTTTGTAAAGGGGTTCTAGGCTGTTACAGTAAAGGCCGATAAGGAATTACAGTCTGGTCAAGAATAGACTGAGACTGATAGATAGACAAAAGAAGAAATGAGATAGTAGAAGGTAGCCACAGATTACGGGATACAGTGACTCCCCTATGTAAGAAAGAGTGATGAAGGGTTGAGTCTGTACCCTAATAAGAGGGTAGCGTGGCAGCCTGAGATAGACAGATGTTTCAGGATGACTGACCAAGATATGATAGGCAATATGATAAATAAAATATGCCTTGAGGTTTAGTTAGTCTGATGGATGGTTGAGCAAAGTATGATGATGATATGGCTTATGATGCCATAAGTTATGATAGTTGCATCTCCTTGCAATTGTCATATGATGACATGCATGTTAGAGTATGCCATGATGAATGAATACTCCCTTTTACAGTGCATGAAGGGTAGAGTATATATGAGATGAGAAAGTATGTTGCTCCCATACCATATGACATGTAATGAGATATGTATTGAGGATGATAGATAGTCTCAGTTCATGGGACAATAAGTTATGATATTCAGATATGTTTGAAGTTACTCGGGTAATTCTGCAGACTTATGAATATAGTACTCAGGACCATTTCTGTTGAAAGGAATGGTAGACAGAAAGAAAGCAGATAAGAGTAAAGAGATTGTTTTTAGATCACTCTTCAGATAAGAGTTGGATCTGAAACAGATGGCTCTCAGATAGAGCTAGATTCAGATGAGTATAGATCACTCTTCAGATAAGAGTTGGATCTGATACAGGATGCTCGCAGTTGGAGCATAGTTCAAATGGTTCACAGTTAGAGCACAGATGAGTTATGATGAGGCCATAGCAGTAGAATGCAATGGCAGGTGGTTAGACCATGATGGCACAAGCCAATGGTAAGCCACAGTAAAGTAAGAAAGATGAGAAGGAACTCCTGAGTAAGAGAGGAAGTAAGTAAAGTCTGGGTAAATGATGTGAGGCTATAAAATTTTTATGGAGTTATCAACAGGTGGAAGCAGTTAACCTTATAACTTAGTCTGTTGGTTTAAGATCTTCGGGAGATATACAGCACAACAGAATCGTAGTTAGATTCTGGAGGGTCACAGTTAGATCCTAGCATGGCTCCAGGGTCGCAGTTAGATCCTAACAGATCCAGAGTCACAGTTAGATTCTGAAGAGGCTAACGGTTGATCGTAGTTAGATCCCGAGGTCGCAGTTAGACCTAGCCTAAGGAAAGTAATGAGCCATGAGACATGAGTACGATGTAGTATCTCTTTGGGAAGATGAATGCCAAAGACGAAGTTAAGGTAAGGAAGTTTCACTAGTTGATAAGCTGACCCAGAGAAATTGTTTTATAACGATTTTCCTCAGGTAGCCTCTAGTCTACAGACTGAACTTAGCTTTCCCTTAAACGAAGATGGAGTCCAAGTTTAAATCTGAGTACTGAGATTCAAAGTTTTGTAGAAGTATGCCTGAGAAGCAGAGAAGAGAATCCTCTGTGTAATGAGAAGCAGAGAAGAGAATCCTCTAAGAAGCAGAGAAGAAAATCCTCAATGTAATAAGAATAGAAAAGTATGAGTAGATAAAGATTACCCAGATGAGGGGTAAAGAGATTAAAAGGCTAGAGAAGACCTAGAGAAGAGGGTGTAAGGCAAAGCTGAGATAGAACACAGTTCTATGAAAAAGAGAAAGCCAGTCTTATGTTAGTCTTGTGATAAGACAAGATAAGTTATGAAAGGGTAAAATACACCATGAGATAGCTAGAGTGGGCTAGATATGCTATGATAACGTATCAAAGGCATGTAATGAGATACACGGTAGTAAACGTGTAATATGACACGCACCTAGAGATGTGCATTGTATGAACAGACAGAGAGGCTCCCTGTTTGGTAGGAATCAGATGTTTGAATGTTATGCTATGAAAGAGAATAGAAAATGAGAGCTTTCACTCTTTGCATGAGATGTCAGGCTTAATGTTATGCTAAAACTATGCAAGCTCCGAGTGTTAGAGCTGTGCCTAGTTAGAACAGGAATGCTTAAGCTCCGATGTTAGAGTTTTGCATTCATAAGCAGGTATGCAGTCCTGCAGTATGTTGGCCAAGCATTATGCATATTAGAGTAGGTGCTTTTGTTTAGCAGCAAAGTAAAGAAAGAATAGCTGCGTAAGTCCTCTCTCTGTATGATGTTAAGTGCAAAGAAAGATGAAATGTTGCAGATTTTAAAGCAGTCTGCGAGATATCAAGAGAAGTAGTAAGAATATGATGCTTAAAGTATGATGAGTAGTTAGAAGAAATTCCCGAATACAGTAATATTCGAGAGAATTTCATATGAAAGAAATGGACACTACTCATAAGTGCAGTAAGTGGTCCATAAGAGGAAAGTAGATTTCAACTCTGATTGGATTAACCCAGAGAAAGAAAGGCATGTTACGAAGAGATGTAAAGTTATGATGAGTACTTTGCCAGATGTTAAGTTAATTTGGCTATGGTACTAATTAAATTTCGAGGACGAAATTTATTTAAAGGGGAGGAGAAATGTAACATCCCAATTTTCAGGCCTTGAGACACGGAAATAGCCTGAGAATGAGAGGCTACCAGACCCCTTTTGAGCAGAAGTCCCAGAGACATAAGAGAGTTTTTAGGGACTAAGCTGCGAGTAAGTAAAGGTACGCGAACTTATGTGCAAACAGTGGAAGTCCCAAGGGGTAGAATGGCCATTTGGGGTGATGTAAAGGTCAAAGGTTGAAGAGTTACGAGCTGACCGTTCTGGTCGCGACTAGTGGTTACAGAAAGAGCTATACGCGACGAGAAAGCATTATGGTCGCGACGTAAAAGAAGTATGGTCGCGACTAGAAAGCAGTGATATCACGACTAATAGTGCCAGAAAGCCTTAGACGCGACTAAAAAGTGTTGTGGTCGCGACGATAGAATGTTTTGGTCGCGACGAGAATATGTTTGGGTCGCGACTAATGTACACAGAATTGTAAGGTCGCGACAAGATGATGTTGAAGTCGCGACTAGTGACTAAAGTGGCGCTAAGCGTACGGGCCAAGAGTGGTGAAGGTCCAAGAGAGATAGTTACCCGGTTGGAGATAGACCGGAGGCAGGATATCAGATACAGGAAAGGTTATCTGGAAACCATGAAGTAAACTGATAAGGTATACTCATGGGATGCCACATGGCATTAAAGTAATGGTTTAGTAGAATAAAGTTACTCGGTTGGCACAAAAACCGAGGAGGCACGATAACCGAGGAAATGATCAGATAAAGTCAGGGACTTATCTGGGTGGCATTGGGAAGCGTGCAAGGTCTCTTCCAGTCGCCACATGGCATTAGTCTGCAGAAAGCAGATAAAGTTGAGGGCACGCATTACGAGGTAAGAGACTGGACCGGTGAGTCAGCATAATGAGTCAGCATGCTGAGGTGTCCCAGGAATTCAAGCATGTGAAAAATATGCTGCTGAGGTGTCCTGGTGAGTTGGCACGATGATGCAGTAAATGAGGTATTAAAGAAAATAGGAAATTCCAGGAAAAACCAGGACCGCAGGATCAAAGTTCATGGTATTTACAGCTGTGCCATTGAGGGAGGCTATAAATACCCCCCATGGCCTTCATTTGCACGCAGGAGCAAGGGAAAGAAAGAGAAAGAAGAGAGAGAAGGAGAAGGAAGGAAAAGAGAAAGGAGAAAAGGAAGTAAGGAAGTTCTGGCGGAGCTGGAAGCAGAATAGAGATAGTAGGGTTCTGCTGAGCTAGCCAGGTAGTAACTAATCCTAGCTTCTATGTAATGGCTTTGTGATTTGATGTGCTATTGTTTGGTTGGATTGTTGTCTTATATGTTATGTCTGAAGCTCTGCTGTAATGCTATGGTCATATGTTATTAAGCATGGAAGCACGCAGCATACTTATCTGTACACAATCACAAGCAAGCACTGTCACACTGCATTACATATGTTGTTATGATTGTTGCTACTGAGATTCCCCCGAATCTCATCCCCATCCATAACCCATTACAGGGAGGTTATGCTGAAGTGGATTTAGAGAATCCTAAGAGACGCCGTTATGCTGCCGGAGTAAAGACTGAACATCAGTATATGATAAGTACTGTGTACGTAGTGCTGTCTAAGGAGGCTAGAAGTGAGTGGACCTAGCCGGTTCATCTAGTCTTTCCGGGGTACTACGTAGAATGGTAGTTCTCATGAGGGAATTACCGAATCAGTACGGTTCAGTTCTTTGTACAGATGAAGTGTAGCTGTTATGCTGCCGGAGTTTAGGCAGAAGAAGAGCTAGTATAGCTTCCGCAAGTGTACTCTGAGGGCTGTATGGGAGGATGTTTCATTTTGGTATCAGAGCAAGAGGTTCTGGCACCAACCAGAAAGGACTCTGGTTCATCATCAGTGCCACCTCAGGGAACACCTCAGCAGCCACCTCACCAGCACATTTTCCACATGTCAAAAAAACCTGGGACACCTCATCAGCTGACTCAGCATGCTGACTCACCGGTCCAGAGTCCTGCCTCGTATAGCGTGTCCTCAGCTTTATCTGCTTCCTCCAGACTAGAGCCATGTGGCGACAAGGTAGGCACCCTTCACGCTACCCAATGCTATCCAGATAAGTCCCAGACTTATCTGATCACCTCCTCAGTTTTCGTGCAACTGAGTAACTTTACTATACTGAAAGGTCACTGAACCACTTACTTTAATGCCATGTGGCATCTTGTGGGTCCCATGAGGACACCTTATCAGTCTACCTCATGGTTTCCAGATAACCTTTCCTGTATCTAGCCCTCATCCCCAGTTATATCTCTAACCGGGTAACTATCTCCTTTGGACCTTCACAACTCTTGGCCCACTAGATCTCATACGGCTAGCACCACTTATAGTCACTAGTCGCGACCTAGCCATCATCTCATCGCGACATAACACTTCTGTGTACATTAGTCACGACATAACAGTCTTTCATCGTGACCACATCACTTTTTAGTCGCAACCAGGCTCATTCTACTCATTAGTCGCGACACCACATACATATCCGTCACGACCAATCCTCTCTGCCAATATTAGTCGCGACCAATCTACTTCCTCATCGTGACCAAAAGTCACTAATACATCTTTCTCATACTATCTGCTTTCCTTCTTATGGACAACTCTACTGCTCAGTGTCCATTCCTTTCATATCTCACCCCACAGAATCTTAGCATAATTCTGGGGTCTATCTTATCTCACTTTCTTCTTATCCTTCATCCTAAGTTCTAGAAATTCTCTTTCAATAACTCATCCCCTACTCTTCGGGAGTCCTTGTTAATTGAAAGGCTGGAAAACCCTCCATATTAGGTTATCTTACACAGGAGCCAGCCTATATCAAGCTACCTGCAGAATTCCTAGGCTTAAGACTTAGGACATTCCTCCCATTCCTTATTTTGAACCTAGGTGAACTGTCCCGATTCTGTAGGTTAAAGACTTAACTATCTTTACATCCTGAAGGACTTAGCTCATCCATCGGATCCTACAAAATACAGGTAAATAATCCGCCCATATCAGATTACTACCCTAGGACTACGGGTTTAGCAGCCTGCCCATATCAGACTACCTCCCAGTTCAACTAGACCCAAAAATTGGGATGTTACAACTAGCATGACACCTAGCATGATAATGTCATGGATGATGTAAGCAAGGTTGGTTGGCAAAATCTTAGCCATTGATCTAATCTTAGATTTTTCTATATAAACCACCATTCTGTAGCAGCACACAAAGCTTAGAAGACCATGGGGAACCTCTTGCAAAATGAAATCTCAAGCAAGATCAAGGCAAGTTCAAGTGTATTTGAGCAAGGATCCAAGGTAACATCTTTTCCTAAGTTTTTAAGCTTGTAGTTAGGAGGTTTAATTGATAGATTAAGTGGTTAGAAATTAAATTGTGCCCTCCCTAAGCATATTGGATGAATCTTTATAGGTGAGTGATAAGATACAAATTGTATATGGTTTCTTTGGCCTTTTGAAGGGTTTTGTGACACTTTTACCATTCATTTTTTGCCTGTAATTGTGCTTTCATGATAATATATGATTGTGCATAGCAATATACTTATTAAAGGTTAAAATGATCAATTAGTTCTTCCAAGCTATATGTATTTTATTCTTTAATTAGCTTGGCCTTTACAATGAGTTTTGATTTTAATTGATAGGGGTTTTGGAAGAGACTCAAAGACCCAAAGTGGAGCAAAGAAGAAATCGCAAGACAAAGAGGACCAGAATCGAGAAAGTAAGCTTTTATGATTTTAGTCGTGATCTCAAAGTCCACTGGTTGTGACATATTTTTCTTCTGGGAGATTCTCTGTGTTATCAGGTCGTGACCTAAATATGGATTTAGTCGCGACTATAATAGACAGTTAGTGAAGCTGTACATTTTTGCTTAGGTCATTGGGAAATTAAGGCAAGTCAGCAGGCACGAGGGGAGGCGTGTTGTTTTGCCATATTTGGCCAAGATCAAGCTGCTCTTATACTCTCAACTCCTCTTATCAATTCACAGCTTAAACTTCCATTTTCCTTCAATTTTCCAAATTTTTCTCTATTTCTGCACTGATCAATTCATCTCTACATCCTTTCTCTTCATCTTTCTATCACCTTTTTCTGTTTCTCTCATGGCACCAACCTCAGATCGTGATGGCGGGATGGTCGAAGCTATGAGAGGCTAGATCTCTTAGCCTCTTAGTGATGGACAGAATAGCTTGAGCTTATGGATGACAATGGGGAAGCTTCTATCTTAACTGCATTTATACACATTTTGAGGACCCTAGATCTAGAGTTTTCATGATTTATATGAGACTGAGTTATTGATTGATTAATTATCTGATTAGACATTTATAATTGAATTAGATGATGTGATTGTTGAACTTCATTTATACATTCAGTTGATTTCTGGTTAGTTGAACAATTATTGATGATTGTTGAAAGTTGATTCAATTGATTAGAGGTTTTAGCTATTGATTGATAGTTAATCGATGTGCTTCGTGTCATCTGATTCTAATTATGCACTAAGTAGATTTTCAACAGTGCATTAAAGGGTTTTTAATTCAGCTTTAATTAAAGTGACTTTTAAACTCAGTGATGTATTGGACTCGATTGATTGAGGTTTAATTTAAGACTTAGTAATTTTATAACTTCCAACTCAAATTAAGAGCAAGGAAAGCTATGTTTTCATCATCAAGAGGTGTTTTTATCATATTTCTCCTACATTCATCACTACTTTCACATTAATAAAAAATACAAAAAACATTTACTTTTATTGCACCCTTTTTTTTATTGTACCAATGTTCGATCAAACCTAAATACTTCATGTTTTTACTCAGGTTTTCAAAGTTATCATTCACTAAATGTTAGGATTCCACATTAAAGGTTAATTGAGAAGAATGATAAGGTTATGCTCTATACTGCATTATTAGGGCGCACTCTTTATTTTGAAGCCCAGATGGTGACAATCTCAAGGCATTTCAATGCGCCATTACCGAGGAACTAGTTTAATGGTTCCCTATCAATTGGTTGTCAATTGCTTTGTTAGCCGGAGTCATTTTCTTTGTTTGAGCTTTAGTTTTTTGTTGTTTCCATTGTATAGCATAAAAATTTTTAGAAATAGAAACACATATCTTATTTTCTTTCACTTTGGCATGTGCATCATTGCATAGCATTATGTATTTTTCACTCTTTAGAGTTTGGTCTAGTTGATCCACCATTCTCTACATGATTATGCGTGAATTGAGATTTTCAAGGCCATCAACTTTGAATTGAATCCTTTTTCACTTGCATGAATATTCTAGAAATTGCTCATGAGTTTCTGAGTGCAGTTGGCTAAGTTAAGTGGTTAAATTTTCCAAGTTTATGCGAATTTCCTGCTCTGTGTTTGTGTGTCGCGACCACTTCCTTGTTTAGTTGCGACCTCATTCTCTTGCTGAAGTAGTTGATTGTCTCTGTGATTTTTAGTCGTGACTTTGATATATTTTTGTTGTGACTAAATTAAACTTGCTGAACGAGTTCTTGTATCTGTGACAATCAATCGCAACCATTTTCATCAGTTATCGCGACTTGACATCTATTTTCAAGAGTTTTTCTCTTTATGATCAAGAGTCGCGACCTGAAGATCTTTTTGTCACGACTAGAGTACTTTCTGCTGTGAAATTATTTTGCCTAATTCTGATTGATAGCTCCATTTTCATTATTGTTGCTATGTTGTAAGCATAGAAGAATTGAACCCTTAGTGCCTTTTGGTCCTAAAATTGAGAGGGCACTTAGGAAATTTAGAAAATAATTTAGAGAACAAAGACCTAGCGAAGCTGTAGCTGAAGAAGAGGTAAGATCATTAGAATCGAGTTCATCCTCTAGTGTTCTGAGGTCTAAAATTGGACTTAATTTAGAGATTCTTTTAGACATCCCTAATATGACTGAGATTAATCCTAACGGGCATAATGGGAATCATGGACAAGGAGAGAATGAAATATTTAATAATGTAGAAGATAATAGGAGCGTTAGGTGTCACATCCTCACTCTCCTAGCTTCATCTTCTCTAAACCAGTACCCTGTTATGTTTGGAAAAGATAGGGGTAAGATTTCGGGGGAAATCTCAGTAGCAAACAGTACTAAACAATATATGCATCAATGATTGGTATAGTGCTTGCTTGTGATTGTGTCAACTTAATGTAATGAACATGCTTCCATGTAACATATGAAATACAATTGGCCAAGATAATCATAGCATAGAGCTTCAACAATTACATATTAACATCAATCAATCAAGCCATAACACAATCAACCATACATTCACACATACAAGTTTAGGTAAGTTTACTACCTGGCAAGCAGCCTCTCCTCTAGTCCTTAACCTTTGATCTGAGGTTCCACTTTTTCATAGGTCAGAGCCTATACATCAAACAATGATTGGGGTAAGATTTCGGGGGAAATCTCAGTAGCAAACAGTACTAAACAATATATGCATCAATGATTGGTATTAGTGCTTGCTTGTGATTGTGTCAACTTAATGTAATGTACATGCTTCCATGTAACATATGAAATACAATTGGCCAAGATAATCATAGCACAGAGCTTCAACAATTACATATTAACATCAATCAATCAAGCCATAACACAATCAACCATACATTCACACATACAAGTTTAGGTAAGTTTACTACCCGGCAAGCAGCCTCTCCTCTAGTCCTTAACCTTTGATCTAAGGTTCCACTTTTTCATAGGTCAGAGCCTATACATCAAACAATGATTGGGGTAAGATTTCGGGGGAAATCTCAGTAGCAAACAGTACTAAACAATATATGCATCAATGACTGGTATTAGTGCTTGCTTGTGATTGTGTCAACTTAATGTAATGTACATGCTTCTATGTAACATATGAAATACAATTGGCCAAGATAATCATAGCACAGAGCTTCAACAATTACATATTAACATCAATCAATCAAGCCATAACACAATCAACCATACATTCACACATACAAGTTTAGGTAAGTTTACTACCTGGCAAGCAGCCTCTCCTCTAGTCCTTAACCTTTGATCTGAGGTTCCACTTTTTCATAGGTCAGAGCCTATACATAGCATAATAATATTTCATTATTATCTTATCTAGCATAACTCCACTTAATTCAGGCTTATCTTGAGGCAATACCCCTATTCTAACAATCCCCTAACTTTCTTTCTATCCACAGCTAACCTTATAGAGAGAGATATTTCTCTATTCTAACTACTAAATTTATAAGAACAATCCTCTAATTTATTAGAGCAGGGACTAGAATAAATTACTTACCTTATTCCTAAGCTTGCCGAGTCCCTAAGCTCCTTGGATTGCTCCTAGCTCAGCCAGAACTCCTTCTTTCTCTTCCTTTCTTTCTTTCTTTCTCTCTTTCTCTTCCTTTCTCTTCTTCTTGCCATGGTGTGAATGAAATGGGAGTGGGTGAGGAGTATTTATAGGTGGAGGGAGTTGGCTTGAATGGTCCAAATCGAATCACGATGAACGGATCAGATCGCTTAGCTTCCTTAAGAAGCTTCACCTGCATCATCGTGATGACATCATCATCCTCAATGACTCATCAAAATGACATCATCCATGGAAACCTCACATGCTTAGGTGGTGCAATGGTGGGGCCCTTGGGATACCTCACCAGCTGACTCAGTGAAACATCCTGCCTTAGACTCCTCAGAGCACACCTGCGGAAGCTATACTAGCTGTACTGATTCGGTAATTCTCTCATTAGAACTACCATTCTACGTAAGTACCCAGGAAAGACTGGATGAACCGGGTAGGTCCACTCACTACCAACCTCCTTAGACAGTACCTATGTACACAGTACGCATCATATCCTTTCTCCACTACTGCTATCTCCGCCGAAATTTCAGCAGCATAATGGTGTCTCTCAAAATTCTCAAAATCTACCTTGACATAACCTCCCTGAAATGGTTATACAAGGGGGATGAGATTCGGGGGAATCTCAGTAGTAATAATCATAACAGTATATGTAATGCAGTGTGACAGTGCTTGCTTGTGATTGTGTACAGATAAGCATGCCGCGTGCTTCCATACTCAATAACATATGATCATAGCATTGCAGTAGAGCTTCAGACATAACATATAAGACAACAATCCAACCAAACAATAGCACATCAATCACAAAGCCATTACATAAAAGCTAGGATTAGTTACTACCTGGCTAGCTCAGCAGAATTCTATTATCCTTATTCTGCTTCCAGCTCCTCCAGAACTTCCTTACTTCCTTTCTCTCTTCCTTTCCTTCTCCCTTTCTCTCTTCTCTCTCTCTCTTTCCCTTCACCATGCGTGAATGGAAATGAAGCAAGGGGGTATTTATATACATCCTCAATGGCAATTTCGTAATTTCTATGCCATCTGATCCTGCGGTCCTGGTTTTTCCTGGAATTTCCTATTTTCCTTAATTCCCTTTTACTGCATCATCAGTGCCACCTCAGGGGACACCTCAGCAGCTGACTCATCACCACATTTTCCATATGCTGAAATTCCTGGACACCTCAGCAGCTGACTCAGCATGCTGACTCACCGGTCCAGTCTCCTCCCTCGTAATGCGTGCCCTCAGCTTTATCTGCTTTCTCCATACCAGAGCCATGTGGCACCTGGAAGAGACCTTGCACGCTTCCCAATGCTATCCAGATAAGTCCCAGACTTATCTGATCACTTCCTCGGTTTTCATGCCGACCGAGTAACTTTACTCTACTGAAAGGTCACTGAACACTACCCTAATGCCATGTGGCATCTTGTGGGTCCCATGAGGATACCTTATCAGTCTACCTCATGGTTTCCAGATAATCTTCCCTGTATTTGATCTCCTGCCTCCGGTCTATCTCTAACCGGGTAACTATCTCATTTGGGACCTTCACCACTCTTGGCCCATACGCTTGGCACCACTTTAGCCACTAGTCGCGACCTCATCATCATCTTGTCGCGACCTAACATCTTTGTGTACACTAGTCGCGACTACAACATCTTCTCGTCGCTACCATATCACTTTTCAGTTGCGACCTCAGTACATTTTAGTCGCAACCAAACTCATTTACTTATTAGTCGCGACACCACACATATTTCCGTCACGACCAATCCTCTCTGCCAATACGAGTCGCGACCAAGACACTTCCTCGTCGCTACCAAAAGTCACTTTACATCTTTCCCATGGACAACTCTACTTCTCTCATAAGTAGTGTCCATTTCTTTCATATCTTTCCACACACAATCTTAGTATAATTCTGGGGTCTATCTTATCTCACTTTCTTCTTATCCTTCATCTTAAGTTCTAGAAATTCTCTTTCAATAACTCATCCCTTAACTCTTCGGGAGTCCTCATTAATTGAAAGGCTCGACAACCCACCCATATCAGGTTATCTTACACAGGAGCCAGCCCATATCAAGCTACCTGCAGAATTCCTAGGCTTAAGACTTAGGACATTCTTACATTCCTCATTTTGAACCTAGGTGAACTGTCCCAATTCTGTAGGTTAAAGACTTAACTCATCTTTACATCCTGAAGGACTTAGCTCATCCCTCGGATCCTACAAAATACAGGTAAATAATCCGCCCATATCAGATTACCACCATAGGACTACGGGTTTAGCAGCCTGCCCATATCAGACTACCTCCCAGCTCAACTAGACCCAAAAATTGGGATGTTACACTCAGCGCTTCTAGAGAATGCCAGAGTCTTATCCCGAAATATAGGGCTGAGATCGTGCCACGGGTCCTTAGCTTTTTCTTCTTCCCTTATGCTCATGCCAGGTGGCACCTTGTGGGTACCTTTCATGCCACCTCATGGCTTCCGGATAAGTCCCGAACTTTATCTGATCAATTCCCCGGTTATCACTTCAATCGGGTAACTCTACTTTATTGAAAAGTCATTAAAATATTATTTTAATGACACTTTAACTCACATAACTCTTGGGCTACATTTTTGGGCTTTTGGAATGTCGTCTTGGGTCTCTGATCAAGCTCAAGTACTCTGATGGCTCACTTCCCAAGAAATATCCCTTGATAAATTATCAAAATGCCCTTGGTTCCTGTTTATTTACTTTAATGAGTCTAGGGGCATTATTTTCTTTTCACACCTTACCAGAGTATCCCCTGACCCTGGTCAACTACCCAGATAACCTTTCTTGACTATCTAACCTTAGTCAAATGACCAAAATACCCTTTACTCATTCTTTACTTATTATATAACATAGGGGTATTTTCGTCATTTTGCAACTTTTTTGACACTAGCCCTTTTTACAGCTGAACTGATATCATGGGCCTGGGCCTCCCTTGGTGTCATTATAGGCCTCTGTGTGATGCCATATGGGCTCATTCAGTCCCATTTTGCTTACCGATTAATTTCTCAATCGGATATCGGGCGTTCACAAACTCCTGTCTAAATTCACTAAAAGGTGAATAACTTTTTCTACAGAACTCCTTTCAGGATTCTGTCAGTTCCCTGACCTCTGGCTTCACAGGACGCACATTCCTGTAACTTTTCACTCATATCTGAGGTCCAGGAGATCTGATAAAAAATTTAGATAACTTTCAGACTATCAGATAAATTTGAGCTATCTGAAACTCTAATAAAATTTTTGTATTAGGCTAGATTAACCAACATCATTTCCTCTATCTACTGGTGAAATTTGGGACTGAAATGCTTCCGGGCTATTCTGAGCCACTTCCGGCTCAACTTTGTATAATTATCATTTTGCCCCTGGAAACTTTTCCTCTTTTCAATTAAGTCCCTTAACTTTCCATAATTACACTTAATGGCCCACAACTTGTGTCTACTTTCATTTTTGCATCATGGAACTTTTAAACTTTTCACTTTCTTCCCTTTCTTTTCTAAAATGACCATTATGCCCTTAGAGACTTTCACTATTTACATATAAGTCCCTGTACTTTTACTGATTTGCAGTTTACTCCCTAAAAACCCTCTATATATTTCTGGGACTTCTGCTAAAAGGGGTCTAGTAGCCTAGCTATTTCAGGCTACTTTTTGAGTCTCTCGGCTTAAAAATTGGGATATTACATTAGGGAAATAAATCATTTGCATGTGAATTATGATCCTTAGAGTTTTTACACTGATGAGGTTAATTATGAAATTAAAGGAGCTTTGATTGTAGCCTTACCTAAATTTCATGGTTTTGTAGGAGAATGCCCGCATTAACACCTCCAGACCATGCATATGATTTGTTCTTCAATGAAGCCTCTAATGACTGCATTGGATGACGTCTTGAGGAGGTTTTTCCACTCACTGTGGAGGGGAAGGCTAAGGAGTGGTTATATAATCTGCTAAATCATTTCATAAATCAGTTAAAGACAACATTCTTATAACAGTTCTTCCCTGGCCTCCAAGACCACTCGGATGAAGAAACAAATTACAAATATTCTGCAACAAGATGGAGAGTCACTACATGAATATTGGAAAAGGTTTATAAATTTATTGGCTCAGTGTTTGCACCACAACATCACCAAAGATGACTTAGTAGACATATTGTTTGACGGTCTACTACCTCACAACAAAGTATCCCTGAATGTAGCTGCAAATGGTTCCTTAAGAGATTAAACTCCACAAACAAGTAGAGAGTTATTTTAGATAATGTTTAATGAAGATCATCAGTCTGAGGATCCAAGGGAGCTGCATTTGTCAAAAATAGCAGCTTTAGGCAACAAAATGGAGAAAAGAATGAGCCTAATCGAAAGGGAACTGTATTCTATAAAACCAGTTCATGCTGTGGGTACATGTAAGTACTAGTTACAGGGTGTGAGTCTTGTGGTTCAACGATGCATGCTACAAGTACATGTGATAGACAATATGAAGAAGTAACAACAATGTATCAAGGGAGAGATAATCAGTTCCAGAAGAGAGACCCTTATTCAAATTCTTATAATCCTGGCTGGAGAGGCCACCCAAACTTTAGGTGGGGAAGTGGTGATAATAGGCCAAATCAATTTTAAGGTGGAGGTGATTCTTCAAGCAACTATCAAAGTAATGCAAGGCTTATTATTCGTGTTCAACCTAATGCTTTAGTGTCACCAAGACCAGATGAGACCTCTCAATTGTTGAAAAGTATAGATGTATAAATGAATAACATGGGTGATAGAATTACCCATATAGACAACAAGCTAAAAAAGAATGATGGTCAATTCAACTCCATAGCTTTAATTCTTCAAAGTATGCAGAAAGATAATATAGATATGCAGAGGAAACTTAAAGAGTTAATTTCTAAGAATGCTAATATCTCCAACCATCTAACTCAAGTCTCCAATACTGTGAGTGATATCCAAGCAAAGAGCAGTGGTAGCATACTTTCAAATACTGTCATTAACCCGAGGCTCTGAATGCTATCTCATTAAGGAATAGTAGAAAGGTCTACTCTAAAAAAATCAAGTGTGAATGCAGTAACTGAACTTCAAACGCATTGTGACAAGCTTCATTTTCTCCCTTATTTGTTAAAGCTTTAAAATTATTTTCTCAAAGGTATTATAAAACCATTAAAGACTTCATTTGATATTTTAACATTACTGAAAACCTTTTGCCATTTGTCATCATCATACTTTCCAACAATCTCCCCTTTTTTCATGATGGCAAATCTTTAATGAAAAATAACATTTTTCATGTTTGATTTCTCCCCCTATTTGTCATCATAAAAAAGTTTGAATGATATCAAATGTAAGATTCATTACTCCTCGTTTGACAAGTAATATATTATCCTTCTCACTTAAAGTGATGAAAATATAAGAGAAAAAGTAAATCATGAGAAATATAAAAAATGGCATGATGCAATGTTTAAAATAAATAGAGAGGGTTTAGCTATGCTCATTTGATTTCGGTAGTTGTATTGATCTTTGAAATCCTGTGCCTTTCTCTCTTACTTCTTTTGAATGTTAAGTCTTCTGCTACATAACTCTGATTCTTGTTTACATAATTCAGTTCTTTGCACTGAGTTGAGTTTTCTTGAATTACTCATATTCCAAGTGTAAGTGACTTTTAAGATACCAAATGTTAACGACATTTTAGGTATTAATTGAGTGGACACTAATAGTACCACATACACCAAATATTGTTTGGCCAACTTGCAGCTCTGGTACCAAACCTTTATAGCTTTGAATGCCTTCTTGATATTTTCACCTTTTGAACCAGTGGCTACATATCAGAGCATCCTTGTACTTTGTTAATTCTCCTATAATGAATTCAAAATATTTCTTGCACAGAGAATGGTTAGCATCGTCAAGAAACCTTTCCAACTAAGATATTTTCTAGTTTAGTCATGGAAGGGATCATATGAATAACTCATCATCAAAACATAATGAATTGATAGTGAATGCATATGAGTTATATTAGGAGATGAGCTTTATGAGATAAGATACACATATGAATGTGAAGCTCCCCTTAATCAATGCAAGATATGAAGAAAATATTATAATAGAGTTGAGAGCTCCCCCTTAATTATGCAGTTGGCTAAAGCTTTGAAGAAGAGAAACCTTGCTTGCTTCTAATCCTACAATCAAATGAGTTTATTTGGTACTAAATGCTTATTGAGTCCAAGGGGTCAGATAGAGCAATTTTATTGGTATCAAATGTTGGTGACATATCAGGGTACCTTCTAAGTAAATCATTTGCTCTGAAATTCTTTTGAATATAATAAAATGATAAAATCTTTGAAGAATAAATTCTATCTCTGTAATGTAGAAACATTCGAGAAATAATGTTTCTTTTGGAATAAGGGTTTTATACAATTTCTCAAAGATTTGATAAAGACAGATGCCTTAGTCGAAAAACACAAACTAGTCAAACTGGAATTCAACTAAGTTAGTCAAATGAGGTTTTTCAAATCAGTTTCACACAATAAATTGATTTTCAAATAAAATATATGAACTTTTTTAAAATAAAAAATGATTTGATGTATAAATTTGAAATATAATTTTGGATTGTGCATTAATCAATTATATGTTTGATTAATGTTCATTAATTGACCAATCAATCGATGAATTTCACATATAAGCACACATCAACATTTAAAATTAATTAATTAACTAGGTGTTCGATTAATCACAGTTAATCGAACTGTTAAACAATTAACTCTATAAAAATGAAATTATTTAACATATTTATCACTGATTAATGATTAGTTGTTCAATTAATCTCAATTAATGGAATAGTTGATTGATTAATTCTATAAAATATAACTCACAGACATACATTAGTCGATTAATTAATCGATTAACATCCATATTTCACAAACATAAACACAACATGATAAAATTATTGAAGGATGAGAATGCAAACTTTTTATGAGAAACAATGCTTTCTTTGAAATAAAATTAATCAAAAGATGAAACTTTGAAAATAGGTTTTAAAACTTGTTAAAACAGATGCTTTTGTTAAAACCATGGAAGTTAGCAAATTGTAGAAAAAAAATCAAATAGCTTCGCTTTGAAAGATCAAGTCAGATAACATGTCAAACATCAAAGTTAACACGTTAGAAATTTTTTCAAGAGAAAAATTCATATGGATAAGTGTTAGCCAAAAAGGCTTTGCACGATGAAGATTCAAAGTCTTTGCTCATACTCAGATATTGGATTTTTGAAAAAAATGATGAATTACAACCCGTTAGTCCAAATGACTATCATGTTAAATAGGTTCCAGCTGAGAATACAAGTCATTCCATTGAAATGACTAACTCAATTTCATGCTTGGAATAACTCAGCCAATAAGGGATATCCACATTAAGCATAAGACTCTTATGTATTGTAATCTTTCTATGAGGATAGGCTTGAGATTCATATAGATGATTAACTCGTTAGACATATAGTAAGTCTAACTCATTAGATAGGAGGACTCAGAAGTTCAAGCATAGAATAGCACATTAAGACCAATGGTCAGTATTACGAAAAAATCTTCAAGATAGATTTGAAGCATTTCAAAACTTTTTACTCAAATATATTAACTTCCAACTTTAAAAAGCAAATTTAAAAGCTAATCAAAATCAAATGCATTTTTCAAATCAAATTTATGCAAGTGAAAACATGAGTATTTTCATAATCAAGTGTATGCAATTTTTGTAGAGATCAAAACATTTGATGCATGAATTTGAAATCCAAGAAAACTAACTTTTGGATTACGCATTTCAAAACAAATTCAAAGAAAAAATGCATAAGTTTGCTTTTCGTCCATTTAGCAATCTCAAAATATTTTGAAAACCTTTAAAGAATTATTGCTAATGGAATGCAATAAGGAACAAGTATTCATTACCCAAATATGAATTCATTTAATAAGCACAAGATTGGGTAGGAGTATATTTCACCATCATCACTCTTATTATAGTGTCTACTTGATTTCTGTGTGCTGCTTACTAATTCTTCAGGTTTGTGAGATTCAGCACCATAATCAAAAGTCTGCTTCCTCAAGATTTGAATTTGTTTTTGTGTAGCCATATTTTGATATGCAGCCTTCTCTAATTTTCTTTCCTACAATATAAATCTTTTTTTTCCATAGTATCCAACTTGCTTGAATCCATCACAGTTTGGTTGTAGGAAATATAGTACTATTCACATGCTCAGAGAAAATGAATAATTTAGAACAATTGAACATAGTGAAGTACATATGTCTTTATGCATAAAAAGAGATATTTGCTTTTTAGTTTATGTATGCACAAAAAATTGAGTTATTGAATAATGTAATTCTTCAAGTTTCAGCAGGAGTAAATAAAAAAATTAAAGCAATTGCAATGTTCATTACTAAGATTACAAATATAAACCTCAAATAATTGTCAAACATGCTAATGCATGAGGTTTACCATTGCACTTTTTCCTTAGGTGCACGGAGGATTGCCTTTGCATGCGCATTGCATCTTGAATATCTTCTGACAGATACTTGCAATAGTCTCTCGACTGTTATGAACTTTAATGCTTGAGAAATCCTCCTTATTTTGGTCTCCTCAAGGTAATTGAATAGTACACTATGATAGTCCATTTTTTAGGTAGAACACACTCCTTGATCCTTTCTCCATTGCTTCTTATAAATAGACATTGAGGTTGCAACAGTAGATTCTTCATGAGTTCTCTTAAGTGATATGGCTTTCACCGATGAACAAGAGACTCTTGGATGCCCCTTTTTCAATGTACCGTGTCCATTCCTCTTAATATTATCCATCATATTTAAAGTACTAGGAGAATATTTTGGTATACATTTGACTTTGGATCCTTGAGCATTAGTTTTAGACCTTGATTGTCCTTTAGAAACCCATACTATATTTCTCACATTAGAATTTCTTCTAATATAGCATGTGTGAGAAATGTGACATAGTTCACCACAATAATTGCAGATAATTGGATGATACACTTTATAATCATATTTGCAAGTATTGTATTGCTCAAGTGGAAGTAGTTTATAATCATTGTACAAAGTGTTTTTCTTCCTATTGATAACATCATTAGATTCTAAATGTACAATATTTTTGCTTTTCAAAACAGATTCAATGATTGGTTGAAAAATCATATCATGAAAACTTTTAAAATTATTTTTCTTAAATCTACAAGAGGAATTGAGATTGTTTACCATTGATGCATTTTGAGCTTTGAATAATGATTCAGCATATTCATGCACATTGAGCTGTTCTTGATTCTCTTCTTCCTCTTGTTGTTTTATGTTGGCCGATTCATGGAAGTCTATTTAGATTTCTCCTTCAATGGTCTCTGCTTCTATTTGTTCATCGTCAGTAGATATGTAACTTTTTGATTCTAATGAACTATCAGAACTTTCAACATCAACACAAAGGTAAAGGAATAGGCAGATTCAAGAGTATGAAAAATGTCTCTGACATTAGAGCAAAACTTATTTTTTGATAATCATTTTCATTTAAGACATAGTGAATAAGTTTCAAAGCTCTAGTATTTAAAGAAAACATTTTCTTTTCATAATCAATCCAATCCTTTCTTGGTTTGAAATCAATGTCATTTGAAAGGATTTCCCCATATCATAATCAAGAGTTTTCAAAAATATTGTCATTCGACATTTCCAATATAGAAACTCAGAATTTTCAAAAACAGAAGGAATAGTAATATCAAAACTATCAGTAAGCATTTCACAATCAAATCCAACCATGATCTTTGCACTTGAGATCGTTAGATCCTTTAAACAAGTAACCTACATTAATTGATACCAAATGTTAGAGTAGGTTGGATCATCCAATAGAGGGTGAATTGGGTGTTTGCAGGATTTTCAAATTTAGAAACATGTTATTTTAGGTAATAACATGGAAAATTAAAAGAATTGTACAAATTATTTGTTATATTATCATAAATGTATGACATTAATCTACTTTTTCTCTTATATTTATTATTTTTTTAAAACCAATCTACCTAACTTATATAATAATATATATAATTTAATGTTATATCAAATTATTTTAGAAAAATTGACTCAAAATGGTCCTCTGTTTTTTTTCATTATTTTAAGACTGACATAGATTGGAGAAATAATTTTTCTCCATATATCTGCATGACTTCAGTATTGACAAAATGACAAGGGATCTTGTACGAGTCCCATATTTTTTTAAACAAATGTCATTCATTGAATATTGTGCTTCTTTACACCTGCTCAACTTCCCCATTATATCATTATGAAAAATCAATTTTTATTTTTGTTAATATTGTACCAGGTCTTGATTATTCTATATTAGTAATATATGTTGTTAATTTGGTAGTTTGTATTTATTTCAAATCGTAAAATTTGATCTAATCCTAGTTCTGCCAATTCCAAATCGAACCTACCTTTGTAAAATTTGATCTAAACAAAGTATTACTATTATCGAACAATATATCTCATCTGTGCAAGTCTTGCTTATACTTATTAAAAGGGTACTTTATGATCTTCTCAAAAATATTTTTAAAGTTACTAAAAATTAGGGTAAAGGGTAGGTTTTAAAAACAAAAGGAAACTCTATATAAATTTAGAAAAATTGAAGTTAATGTATTTTAATTATAATCACAGTAAATATTATAGATAAATATATACTATCTCATTTAATGTTTATTTTCTTTATCATCCTATGTATTAAATGTGGCATTCTCTAACATCCTAAATTTTGATTTCTAGAACTTAGGAAGTAGCATTAAGTTTAATTAGAGGTGAAAATATGATTAAATTAGTGGAAAGTCACCTAGGGCTGGATCTTTCTGTAGCATCCTAATATTCTTTAAAAAAGAAAGAAAGAAAAATTTAAGGATTTAGGAGTATCACCTGCCAGTGGTGTTTTGTTCAATTTACAAAATTATGATTTGCTTCTACTTTTTCTTTTCAGCAAAAAATAGTCCATTTTATTAATATTTCAAAAATATATTACCCTGACTAATCAGTAAAGCAAACAAAAACAAACAAAAACCAATACACGCCCTAAATAAAACATGATAATGAAACATAAGACAAAAAAAAACAAATGCATAGTATGTAACACTAAAACAACACAATATCTAACTAAAACAAGATCATTGGAATTGCACTCCAAATCCTTCAGCTATAAAAGCTGACCCATTCTGGTTTTTCCCAATTCGACTTCTTTTCTATATTGCATCCCAGTAGTCAAGTGCACTTATTTCCAATCTCTCATACAAATTTTACACAATATTAATTGAAAAGCACACAACAGTTGTGGAAATATTAAAATAACATCAAGAATAAATTTAGCATGTGATTTGGGAAACATATTAGAGTCCAATAAATGATTTGGTAAACATATTAAAGTCCAATAAATGGAGTGCAATTCCTCTTTTTGAGGTCAATAAAGCGCGTGCAATATAGAAGAATGTACCAAGTTATAACAATAATTTAGCAAAAGCATAAAAGGAATATTTTTTTTTGGTTAAGTTAGCATAATCTAAATACATAAACTCGGTAAATTTGACAGCCAGCTCTTAATTTAATTAAGAGACATAAATCATGTTCCAAGAGTTTGAACTGTAAAATGAACTATCATCTGAAATGTCAACTCTACATGAACAAAATACTCAAAAGCTTTTAACTTCCTACACTGATTTGTCAAAGGAAAAGGCCACCATCGCTGTATTCAAAAGGATCTGCAAGTCAACATCTTCGGCTTGAATTATAGACATGCCCAAACAGCTAGTTACTGAAATAAGATTTATTCAAAGTATTCACAGTAATTTGCAATAACTTCAGCTTCATCCAGCTATTGACGTCAAACATTAGGATCAGTAAAATTTGGTAGACATCTATGACATTAAACACATTAATCGTTACTAAAGTTTCATACCTCAAAATACCTACAGGTGACTTCCAAAAACGCCAGCACTTATCATTGTGTCTATTAAGAAACCTCCAGTAGTCAACTAGCTTGTGATCCCAAGGTACCACATCCTTCCATCTTCCTGTATAAAGTATTGCATATGCATCGGCTGCATACCTGATTGAAATAGAATCACTGTCAATCAAGATAACCTCAGCTAGATAAAACTGACCAAATATTATAATTAACAGACTAATAAAACAAAAAATGCACATTCTAACTTACCTGCCAAGGCCATATAACTATGTGACATGAGTCCAAGTATCTTTCAAATAGTCCAATGAATTCTTCTAGTGTCATATCTAATTTTATATCCTTAATTTTATTATATTATTTTTTATTAAAAGTTATTCTTCTTTCACATATTCCTTCTTTTTTTCTCTCTATATTCTTCATAATCTTTATGTTAGGAAATTGGTTAGTCCACCCATAGTGGATTAGGCCCAAGTTTATGAAACTCTGTGGAGGAAACAATTTCATTTTGAAAAGGAGGAAATGAGGGAATGGGAACTTACATGGGTATCCCACTCCCCCACCATATATGCACGTATAGGAGCAGAAGTGGGTGAAAGTGTGTGCAAGTGCTTCATTTTCCTACTCGCTTTCCAGTCGGGTCTGTACGACCAGGCTGTAGGTCAGGGATGATCAAAACGCACTGTTTTGATCATCCTAAAACGGTGTCGTTTTGAGACGCAGCAACAAAAAAAATGGAGCTGCTGCGCTGTTGTACTATGGACTGGGCTGGTCAGCCCAGTTCAGCGAAAAAAACATTTGGGCTGAGTCTGGGCCAAGCCCATTAGCAAAAAAAAAGTTTTTTTATCTTTTTGGCAGTAGGGGTATGGGCAGGGTCGAATCAGTGGATTCAACCCGGACCCACAATTAAAAAAATTGAGTAATTAAAAAAAAGGTTTGTTTTAATTTAAAAAAACAAAAAGAGAAAAATCTGTGGCTGACACATGGCAATGGCCACGTGGCAACACCAGGCTAGAGGCTGAGAGTGGGCTTTGTTCAATTTTTTTGAATTTTTTCTTCTTGGGGCGAGTGAGGGAGCGTGGGATCTCCGATTGAGGTGCGATTTATTCCTAAACATCCCTAAAATCAAGATCTTTATTTTGATATATAATTTGCCTAATTTTGAGGGCAATTCTAGACCTATTTATGACTATTCAGTATATTTTCTGGTGTTTTTTAGTGTTTAAAAATTCCAAAATATTATGATAATTAATATGTTTTATTATTTAGGTGAAAATGACTTCATCTAGCACTGAATCTCTGGGATATAGCTTATATGATAACATCTCATTCTGGATGATGTCAATAACCCAGAGGAGAACCTTTAAGAGGACCCCATGGGGGAACCTGAAGAGGATCCAAAATAAGAACTTGATGAACTTTCTGAAGAAGACCCAGAGGAGTTGGTGGAGGAAGTTCCACAAGAGGAATCAAAAGTAATATATGATTCCGGACCAAGGTCAAAAAATTTATTCCCATCGAACCCCTTCCTGAGCAGCCTTTCATGGTTTCTTTCAACTCGTACTCCAAAATGGTGCCTACTCTTCACGATGAATCTCCAGTTGAGGACGGAGAGGCAGTGAACCAACCTCTTACCCCTACTTTGGCCACGAACATAGCTGAAAGAGATCTAGCCAAATTAACAAATAGAAAAGGCATGAATGGCGTGATTGGCAATTACATTGAATTCATGACAGATAAGAAGAATATTGCATTCTACCTAAAAATCATAATGGAATACATAAGAGCAGCTAGGGTTAGAGGCAATCCTAGACAAGGACGCATAAGCAAAACGTATTGGCTTAAAACAATATAATTTGTATCTAACCTTATCAAGCCACCTTGTAAGCTTAAAACAATAGAATTTGTATTTGATTTCTACTACTTCGCTTTATTAAGGACATATTTTAATTACTCTTTCTTTGTAAAGATTTGCCATTTATTACATGCCTTATATGCAAGAGAAATATGTTTTATTTTATTTCTTTGTCGTAGTTATGATTCATGTATAATTTTTATAAGTGGGAGCCTTTTAGATAATGAGTATTTAAAAGCAAAATTTGATGAGAATAGTGCTTATATTAATTTTGATAGGAAGTGATGGCGTTGCTAGTGCCTATATGATGAGAGGTACAAATGTATTCTCCTGATCATGGGTCTAGTGATATTATTTTCTGATAAAAATGATAAAAGTATATGATGTAACACCCCAATTTTTAGGCCTAGAGATGCTAGAAAGAGAATTCAAGGGCATAATCTTAATTATGGGAAAGATCGGGCTGGTAGCCGATGAGTACCATATTTTGTCAGAAAATAGAGAAAATTATGCTGATCATTTCACTGAACTGTAAAATGTGCATATGAGGTCTCTATGTGTATGAAAGAATTAGAAATGTGACCAAGGGTAAAATGGTCATTTTTGAAAAGTGTGCGCGGGAGCGTACTTTCAGGCAAAAATAGCCCAGTCCGGATAAAATATCTAAAAATACCGGGAGATAGAGAAAAGGATTCCAGGTTGAATGACGCAACACATAATTTTGATTTGAGGTCCCGATTTTTCTGTAAAAATTCTCGAAGATGGGAATTTACAGTTATAATCGGTAAAGGAAGGGTAGTCCGAATAGAAATGATCGGACTATGGCTAGAGGCCATACAGTGTTTTCTAAGCCCCGTAGTGACACCAGGGAAGGCCCAGGCCCATAATATCAGTTCAGTGGTAAGAGGGGCCGGTGTCCGGGAAAAATGTTCGAAATGACGAAAATGCCCTTATGTTATAGAATAACTGAAGAATGAGTAAAGGGTATTTTGGTCATTTGGCTAAGGTTAGACAGTCAAGAAGGGGTATCTGGATAGTTGACCAAGGCCAGAGAATACTCTGCTAAGATATGAAAAGACAATAATGCCCCTAGACCTAGTAAAGTAAAGAAAAGAAAAGGTAGGGACTTAGATGCAATTATGGAAAGTATAAGGTGAAAAAGGAAAAGTAGACAAAAAGGTGGGGTCCTTAAGTGTAATTTTAGCCAAATAAAAAGGGACTTAAATGAAAAGAAGAAAAGTTGCTTGGGGCTAAATTGTAATTAAAGAAAGTCAGGCCGGAAGTGGTTTGGACTGCCCGAAAGCATTTCAGTCCCAGATTTCACCGGTAGAGAGAGCAAGTGACGCTCGGTAATCTGGCTTAATACAGGAATTTTTGAAGACTGCAGATAGCCAGAAATGGACTGATCGTCCAAAAGTTATAAAAATTCATACTGGATATCCTAGATTTCATATCTAAGTGAGAAAATACAGGATGATACGTCCTTATGGGACGGATGTCACGAAACTGACAGAATACCGATAGGAGGCCTGTAGAAAAAGTTATTCACAAATCAGAAAATCCAGACGGGAGTGTGAGGCCTTCGGGTATCCGATAGGAAAATTTATCGGTATTTAAAAAGGGACTGAATGAGTTCGGATGACCTCAGTCAGATGACTGATATGACTCACAGGAATGCCTGAACACCGTAGGCCAGTGTATCGGACAGAAGGAGCCGGTGTCCGGATATGTGTATAAACGGTGAATAATAGATAAAATATTCAATAATCATGGACAAGGGAGGATTCCTCGTAATGCGTGCTATGAAGGTAGTGGACCCTGAAAGGCCCAATAATGGCGCCATCAAAGGTCCAGTAAGACCCTTGGACTGATAGGTGGGCTAGTGTCCGGCAGAACCCCGGAAAAGTGCGAAATTACAAAAATGCCCCTGTGTTGTACTAAAGAGTAATAGATGAATGGAGGGCATTTTGGTCATTCTGGACAGGCCCAGAAGCTAAGGTACATACAGATAGAGTTACTTAGAGTCAGTATATACCTTGACAGGGTACAGAAAGGTGAAAAATGACGATTTTACCCTTAGGGCTAAGATAGCGCAAGAAAGGGCACTCAGGGGTATTTTGGTAATTTGCCAAGGGTTGTTTCTTGGGAATCGAGCCATCAGAGTACTTGAGCTTGATCAGAGATCCAAGATAATATTCCAAGGCCCAAAAACGTAGCCCATGAAGTATGTGGGAAAAAGTGGCATTAAAATACTATTTTAATGCTATTTCAATAAAGTAAAGTTACTCGGTCGGCACGATAACCGAGGAGGTGATCAGATAAAGTCCTGGACTTATCTGGATAGCATTAGATGGCGTGAAAGGTCCCTTCCAGATGACACATGGCGTCATCTTAGAGGGAGAAGAAAAGTTAAGGACACGTGGCACAATCTTATCCGGTGAGTCCAGTTTGTGGGAAATCGAACCGGACCGGTACCGGATTGGACTGGAAAGCTTCAAGAAGGCCTCAATTTCGCCATATGAGACATGTGACTGATTAGGTGTCCACTGAGGTGTCCACGATGATGTCATGCATGATGCAGTAAAAGGAATAAAGAAAAATAGGAAATTCCGGAAAAACCAGGACCACAGGATCAGATGGCTTCAAAATTACAAGAATGCCATTGACCAACACTATAAATACCCCCCCTTGCTTCATATGCTGCACGGCCAAGGGCCTTTTAGAGAGAGGAGGAGGTGCTAGAGAGAGAAAGTGAGAGGAAGAAAGAAAGAAAGGAAGTTCTGGCGGAGCTGGAAGCAGAATAGAGATAGTAGAGTTCTGCTGAGCTTTTGAGGTAGTAACTAATCCTAGCTTTTATGTAATGGCTTTGTGATTTGTTGTGATATTGTTTGGTTGGATTGCTGTCTTATATGTTATGTCTGAAGCTCTGCTGTAATGCTATGATCATATGTTATTAAGCATGGAAGCATGCAGTATACTTATCTGTACACAATCACAAGCAAGCACTGTCACTCTGTATTACATATATTGTTATGATTGTTGCTACTGAGATTCCCCCGAATCTCATCCCAATAAATAACCCATTACATGGGAGGTTATGTCAAAGTGAATTTTGGAAATTTTAAGAGACGCCGTTATGCTGTCGAAATTATGACAAGATGGCAATAGTAGAGAAAGGAGCTTATACGTACTGTGTACGTAGGTACTGTCTAAGGAGGCTGGAAGTGAGTGGACCTAGCCGGTTCATCCAGTCTTTCCTGGGTACTTACGTAGAATGGTAGTTCTCACGGGAATTACCGAATCGGTACAAGATCAGTTACTTTCTGAAGATGAAGCATAGCGGTTATGCTGCCGGATTTTAGGCAGAAAATGATGTAATAAAAATATGAGGATTTCATACATGCCCTGATGTATAATGACTTATTATTTAATAAAGATATTGTTTGGCATGTTTGACTGATGTATGATGGATATATGCATATGTATGCAAAGTAGAAATGCTAAAATTTACCACTGTGAACAGTAAACGTGGGGACATGAGGATGTTTGACCCATAATTAAAAATAGTAAATGGATGAATAAATGTATGATATTTTTAAGGTAAATAGTAGACATACCAAGATTCGATTTGATATATAGTATGACTCATTTGGATGTCTACACAAGGAGATATAAATTATCAAAGTTGGGACCAAAATGCTGGATTCAGGGAGAAAACGTTGGATGAACAGTAAAGTTGAAATGTTGACTGACGTTGACTTGGTCAATGCATGGTCAACAAGTGATTTTTCCCTGAAAGATAATTGAGTTAGCTTAAATTTTCAATTGGAACCACTCAATTTCTATTTTTATAGAATTAGTTATAATTTTTCGAAGTCAGGTCACTCATCTGGAATTTGCATAGTGAACAGTACTCGATGAGAGTAAAACTCCAGATTGAGAAATTGGACTTCAGTGACCTTGTAAGTGGTTCTAAATGCTACCAAATGGTCCCTAAGACGTATGAAAGTAAGGATGTTTCATATGACATTGTATACTTTACATGTACTATATATATATGTAAATTCACTTAAATGTTCTTATGGTTCAATGAATTAATGTGGGATAGGTTTGTTCCAGAACTGATATTGAACAATGGCATTAAAGAACATTATTGCTGAATTAAACAAGGGGAAAACTCAACATGGACAACTAGGATATTTGGAACCGAAAGGTCTAATATATTCTAGAAGAATAGGATGCAATTAAGCCATTAACAATGGCAATGGTAGAGCCTGATGTTGAAAACACGGTCCAGCACAGGAGAGACCAGGAGGCATACCTATCCTAGAAAAAGAAGAATAGTATAGCAAGAATCATACTGCTAAGTGCAATGGCTGATGATTTGATGTGCGAGTTTGAGACACATAGAACGGCACAAGCTATGTGGATTGCCTTAAAGGATAAGTTTGGTAGAGTCTCCACGACTAAGCTCGTGTGATTCCTGATGATTAAATTCGATACCTATAAGCTAAAACCAAATAATCCTATGAGGCAACATCTAAGAGAGATATCCAAGATGATACGTGAATTGAAGGAGGCTGGACATAATCTATCTTATGAACAGTAAGTGCAGGCTGTCATCAAGTCGCTCCCTGCCAGTTGGGAGCACATGAAAGTTAATCTGACCTATAATGAAAATATCATCACTTTCAATGATGTAACTAAGCATTTCTAGCTAGAGGATGAATGTCTGGAAGCATATAAGGCCACTGGATGAGCCTATCTGACCGAAGGTGCTGGTCCTTCCTAATCAAAGCCTGAATTCAAAAAGGGTACAAAATTTTAGAAAAATGGGAAGAAAGTGAAGGGAATTGGAAGACACGCAGCGGAAATTAACTTTAAATTTTTTTCCATTCCCAGCCAGGATCTACCGGATGTGTTTAAGTTAAGGAGAAGAAGTGTTACCTTCGGTATTCAAGCTGTGGTCACGACCTCAGTGTCCACTAGTCGCGACTCTTCGCCTTTGGAGTTTTTAGTCGTGACCTCATCAGCTTCTTGTCACGACCTGTCGCCTCTGGAGTTTGCAGTCGCGACCTACTCAGCTTCTAGTCGCGACCTGTCATCTCTGGAGTTTGCAGTCGCGACTTCCTCTGCTTCTAGTCGCGACCTGTAGTCTTTTTCAGATTTCTGACGTTCAGATGCCAATTTAGTTGCGACCTATGTGTCAACTGGTCACGACTTCATTGTACCTGGTGCTCTTTTCTTGATCGCAAGAAGTCGACAACTCAGATCGGCTTCCTCTACCGGTATCCACACGAATAGCGTTCCAACCACGAACGACGTGCTAGTGCCTCTTATCCCTCTAGGGCTTTCTCAAGATTCCGTCCTCACCGTCTCTATTTCGGCAGTTTCTTATATGCAAACCTTTTGCACTCTCCTTGCCTCCTTTTCTTGTGTGTGGAACCCTAACCCCTAATGTCAAATATATAGGATGGTATCGGGCTTCTAATTGGGCCGGGCTTCAGAATTAATCTTATATTAATTTTGAAATTAATACAATATCATATATTGCATAATTTGATAAGAAACTAATTAAATAAATATGGTTTTTATTAAATCCGTCCCACAGATTTAATTCACCTATTTATTTAATTTAAAATAAAGATAAGACAGAATTATATTTGATTTATTCTCATAAATCAAATTTGAGATATCTTATCAATTTAAATTTTAAATTCAAATAGATCATATCAATTTAAATTCAAATTCAAAAGTGATAGAGATTTAATTTATCCTTATAAATTAAATCTTGCAAATATCTCTTATATTATATATAATATATAAATACAAATTTATAATTATAATATAAAAATTCACCCTAGATTATTCATTGAATCAAGACATGTCTTAGATTCAATGAACCTGGACATCACAGCTCGAGTTGGGTTATTTTGTGTGTGACCCTGTAGGCCCATATGAAGTTGGCAGTGGGCCATTTACTATACTAATCCATAAGTCGTAAGCGGTCTCTAGCAAGACATTATGACTACCCAAATCATATGAGGATAGATGAACGATATTACCTTTCATACAACCATATCACGTCCCTTTTGTCACACGATATTTCGGTCATGGATGAGGCATGGTGAACGTCATCCTCCTATTCCTGACCGTTATTTTCTCGATCCCTGAGTAATCTGACTATAGAAATGGAACTACCCTTCCATTACAGTATGGCCATACATTTCTCAGACTCACTTATCGAGGGGCCTAGTAATATCTCTCTACGAATGTGAGGGACAAATTTCATCTTGACCATTCACATTCCTCGGCATGAAAAACCACTGAGCCCGAACATAGCCTTTATGATCACTCGGTCAAAAGTGACTTTTGACTAAGTCAAAGCTGAGCGTTTGTCATGTAGGAATCCATGATGATCTCAGGTCAAAGGGCATAGTGACATGGTTTGTATATGAGAGAAGCTTATGACTTAACCCATGCAGCTCTCTCATAGTGGGTCGGTCCAGCACCCTGTACTCTTACATGTGCATATGACTTTGATTTATATCTCTATATATCTTCAAAGTCATACTGGTCTTATTTCATCTTTGCTCCTGCATAGATGACCGACTAGGGACATTTAGGATAAGATCATGAGTTATCTAAGGATGGTCATCGCAGTAAACATGCAAATAATGTGATAACATAATTAAGAAATTCATAAAACAATAATGTTTATAAGACAATGATTGGCCCCTAGGGCACAATTTCCAACATCCTCCCACTTGCACTAGGTACAATCATTAATTTGCTTAATTCCCATTGACCTAACATGACACTCATGCTTTGCTTGCACAAGTGGCTTTGTTAGAGGATCGACGACATTGCCTTCTCCAGCTACCTTGCATATTTTTATATCACCTCTATCATTGATTTCTCTGATGAGGTGAAAATGCCTGAGTATATGCTTGGTCCTTTGATGTGACCAAGGCTCTTTGGCCTATGCAATGTCACCACTATTGTCACAGAACAAAGTTATTGGATCTGAGATGATAGGTATCACCCCTAGTTCAGTAATGAACTTCCTGATCCAAAAGGCCTCCTTAGCTGCATCAGATGCTGCTATATACTCGGCTTCCGTTGCAGAATCTGCTACTTTGCTCTGCTTAGAGCTCTTCCAGCTTACTGCTCCATTATTCAGGAGGAATATGTATCCAGATTGCAATTTTCTGGTCGTCTTGGTCAATTTGGAAACTTGTATCTGTGTAACCAGTTACACAGAGCTCGTAATCCAATCCACCATAGACCAAGAATAAGTCCTTAGTCCTTCTCAAGTACTTAAGGATATTCTTGACAGCAGTCCAATAGCCCTCACCAGGGTCCTGTTGATATCTGCTAGTCATACTTAAGGTAAATGAGAAATCCGGTCGAGTACATAACATGGCATACATGATAGATCCTATGGCCGAGGAATATGGAACCTTACTCATGCGACCTCGCTGATCAGGTGTACTAGGACACAAATCCTTGCTGAGGTGAATACCATGAGACATGGGTATGAAACCCCTCTTTGATTCCTACATACTAAACCTATGCAGTATCTTGTCTATATATGTGCTCTAACTGAGTCCTAGAAGTCTTTTAGATCTATCTCTATAGATCCTAATTCCTAGGATGTAGGTGGCTTCACCCAAGTCTTTCATTGAGAAAGACTTTCCTAACCAAGACTTGACAATCTGCAAGGTAGGAATGTCATTCCCAATAAGTAGGATGTCATCAACATAGAGTACCAAAAACACAACTGTGCTCCCACTAACCTTCTTGTACACACAAGGTTCATCAATGTTTTGAAGAAATCCAAACTCTTTGACTACTTCATCAAAACGATGATTCCAACTCCGAGATGCTTGCTTCAGTCCATAAATGGATCTTTGAAGCTTGCACACCTTACCAGAGTCCTCAGAACGCACAAACCCTTGAGGTTGTATCATGTACACATCCTCAAGGAGCTTTCCATTAAGGAAGGCTGTCTTGACGTCCATCTGCCATATTTCATAGTCATAATATGTTGCAATGGCAAGGAGGATTCTGATTGATTTGGCCATTGCAACTGGGGAAAAGGTCTCATCATAGTCCACACCATGAGTTTGAGTAAATCCTTTTGCAACCAGTCATGCCTTGAAGATATTTACATTGCCATCCATGTCGATTTTCTCTTTAAAAACCCACTTGCACCCGTCGGTTTTTACACCTTCAGGCGAGTCGACTAAGGTCCATACCTTATTGTCGTACATGGATTGCATCTCATACTTCATGGCACTAAGCCATTTTTCAGAGTTTGGTCCCACTATAGCTTCTCGATAGGTAGTTGGCTCATTATGCTCAATGAGCAACATATCACGATTGTCAGAAATCAGAAATCCATATTTCTGAGGCTGAAGTCGTGTCTTATTAGATCGTCGTGGGACTTGCGTGACTTGAGGAGTCTCAACAACTTGTTGTGAGTCTTCTCTATTTTCCATCTCTAGTTCTGTGGTGTCTTGTGGCTCTCGAACTTCTTCGAGGTGTACCTTGCTCCTACTGGTTCTTTTAGAGATAAATTCTCATTCGAGAAAGATACCATTTTTGACAACAAACACTTTGTTATCAGTGGGGTTGTAGACATAATATCCCTTGGTTTCCTTAGGATATCCCACAAAAAGGCACTTTGAAGATTTGGGCGCTAACTTATCTGAGGCTTGTTGCTTAACATAGACCTCACATCCCTAAATCTTGAGAAAAGACAAACTAGGTTTCCTCCCAGTCTATATCTCATACGGAGTCTTTTCAACTGCCTTAGATGGAACACGATTCAGTGTGAACGCAACTGTCTCTAGGGAGTGGCCCCAAAAGGACGGTGGAAGATCTGTTCGACTCATTATGGATCAAACCATATCCAATAGTGTTCGATTCCTCTGTTCAGAAACGCCGTGCCATTGTGGTGTTCCTGGAGGAGTCAATTGTGAGACTATCCCACAATTCCTAAGATGATCGATAAACTCTTGGCTCAAATATTCACCACCCCGATCAGATCGAAGGGCTTTAATTATTTTACCAAGCTGGTTTTGTACTTCATTTTGAAATATCTTGAACATTTCAAAAGATTCATATTTATGTTTCATTAGATAGACGTAGCCATATCTACTGAAATCATCTATGAATGTGATGAAGTATGAATAATCTCCTCTAGCATTTGTATTCATCGGTCCACACATATCTGTATGTATGAGGCCCAATAAATCAGTGGCCCTCTCACTGTGCCCAGTGAAAGGTGACTTTGTCATCTTACCTAACAAACAAGATTCGCAAGTATCATATGATTCAAAATCAAATGAGTTGAGAAATCCATCTTGATGGAGATTAGAAATGCGTTTCTCATTTATGTGGCCCAGACGACAGTGCCAGAGGTATGTCGGATTCAAATCATTTGGTTTGACCCTTTTGGTGGTTATGTTATAGATATTTCCATGATTGGGTTGTTCCAATTTTAATATGTAATGATCAACATGCAAATCACCATAAGCATAGAAAATATCATTATGATAAATGGAACATCTACCATTCCCAGTAATGGAAGTGTAACCTTCCTTATCCAAATAAGAAAGAGAAAAAATGTTACTACTCAAAGCAGGAACATAATAGGAATTGTTCAAAACTAACAAAAGCCTAGTGGGCAGAACTAATTCATAAGTGCCTACAGCTAAAGCAGCAACCCTTTCTCTGTTTCCAACTCGTAGGTCAACTTCGCCCTTCTTCAGCTTTCTACTATCCTTTAGGCCCTGCATATTTGTACAAATGTGAGAACCACATGTGGTATCTAATACCCATGTAGTGAAAGTAGAGAGATGAATGTCTATAACATAAATACCTGAAGCGATAGCCCCGCTATCCTTCTTGTTCTTTTTCAGATCTTCAAGGTAGAGTTTGCAATTCCTCTTCCAATGACCCAGTTCATTGCAGAAGAAACAAACTCCTTCCTTTGGAGGCTTTGCCTTCTTTGGTGCAGGCTTGGTTTCGGGCTTGCCTGACTCTTTGGTCTTACCAGATGAGCCATTACCCTTGCCCTTGCCCTTGCCTTTCTTTTTCATACCCTTTCCTTTCTGAACCATCAAAATTGTACTGGGCTTCTTCTTAACAGTCGGCTCAGCAGTTTTAAGCATCCCATGCAGTTCAGAAATAGATTTCTCCATGTTGTTCATGTTGTAGTTCATGACAAACTAGTCATAACTTTCTGGGAGTGAGTTCAAGATCAAATCTGTAGCTAACTCCTGGCTTATGGGAAATCCAAACCTTTCAAGGTGATCAATGTACCCTTTCATCTTTAAGACATGAGTAATCACTGATGCACCTTCAGCCATCTTGCAGGAATGTAAGGCCTTTGTGGTCTCATACCTCTCTTGCCTTACTTGTTGCTGGAACATTTCCTTAAGATGCACAATCATCTCATAAGCCTCCATGTGTTCCAGATCTCTTTGGAGCTCCGGAACCATGGTTGCAAGCATCAAGCATCCCATATCGACAGAGCCTTCCTTATGCTTCTTATAAGAATCTCTCTGAGCTCTAGGAGCTTTGGCTGCTGGCTCCTCAGGAATGGGTTGACCTAGGACATATGCCTTTCTTTCCTGCTTGAGAACAATTCTCAAGTTCCTGAACCAGTCAAGAAAGTTTGTCCCATTAAGTTTGTCCTTCTCAAGGACAGATCGCAACGATAATGTAACAGTATTACTAGTCATCATGATTCTACAATTAAAATATGCAAGCGAATTAGCAATCTCCCACTGAATAAAACAATCCTCAATGTAATAATTAGTGGGCTAAGATCCATATTTGGCTTAAACTTGAGTCCGCTTTGGCAGGACGCTCAACTTTAAGTTATTTAGGTAGGTAACAACTTTACCAATTACATCAAATGTAACTCTTAGATGTTTATGGGATTCCATCATCATATGATCCGGCATGTTTTAATCCCATCTAATACCTTAAGACCCAAAACCGTTTTGATAATCTCAATTAAGTCAAACAATAACAAACATAAGAGTAGTACCATTACTCTTGCTTATCTCCCTAAGATAACTCAAATGCACCCACTTTGGTGGAGCCTACAAATGAGCGATCGAGGTTTTGACAAGTGTTCATTAATTGACGGCATATGACTTAAGATTTCTTTTAGAGGGTTTAATTAATTATCTGGTTTACAAAATATATGTATCTTGGTTGTATCTCATACAAGCAATATGCATATCGAACATATAAACATAAGATGCATAATTTTAAACGTGATACAATATGGCTCACCTATCCTAAGTCCCCTCAAGCCAATGAGAGGAGCTGTCTAATTAGAATAGAAAAATTACATAAGGAAACCTCATTTTAACATTCGAGGGGAGTGAGATGAGAAGAGAATGTACAACGAGAGTAATTAGAGGAAGGCACGACTTGCAGGCCTTATTTAGAAAAATTACAACACTTGTAATCTAGAGCCATATTGTTCACCATACCCAAATATTCAAGAATCAAAATTCATACTATTTGAAGGGCAATAAATGTTTCAAAATATTCGTACATCAGGAAAGTCAGTACATATTACGATTATATTGCGCTACGATCACGTAGCCACGGCGGTCCCGCTAGGATCAACCGGATGTGTTTAAGTCAAGGAGAAAGAAGTGTTACCTTCGGTATTCAAGCTGTGGTTGCGACCTCAGTGTCCACTAGAAAGGTAGTCCTCCACCCAAGAAAGGCAAGCAATAATATAAGAAGAAGGAAAAGAAAGGCGGTAAGAAAATGATAGACCTAAAGAAGGTTAAATACTTTGCCTGCCATAATATGGGATATTTCACATATGACTGTTCTAAACAGACTGAGAGTGGAAAGGTAACAGTGAATTATGTGAATTCACATGTCTTATTTATTTTAGTACTATTTTTCTGATAGAACTATTTTCTTTTCTTAGATTATTGATTCAGGCTCCACATACCATGTAAGTCGAGATCAATGACATTTCATGAAATACCGTCGATTGCTGTTTCAAAGCAAGTGGCTTTACGTTGGCAATAATTCAAGGATCGAGGTTCGAGGCATTGGCACCTACAAACTTGTTTTGCATAATGGAAAGACCTTGATATTGCATGATGTGCTTCATGCTCCTGACATTCGACGTAATTTAATTTCTGTAATTTGCTTATTAGACTGTGGGTTCTGTAACATCCTGATTTTTGGGTCTAGGAGAACTGGGAGGTAGTCTGATATGGGCAGGCTGCTAAATCCGTAGTCCCAGGGTAGTAATCTGATATGGGCAGATCACTTACCTATATTTTATAGGAATCCGAGGGATGAGCTAACCCCTCAGGATTTAAAGATGAGTTAAGTCTTTGACCTACAAAACAGGGACAGTTCACTTAGGTTCAAAAAGAGGAATGTAAGGAATATCCTAAGTCTTAAGCCTAGGAATTCTGCAGGTAGCTAGATATGGACTGGCTCCTAAGTAAGATAACCTGATATGGGCAGGTTGTTGAGCCTTTCAATTAACAATGACTCCCGAAGAGTTCAGGGGATGAGTTGTTGAAAGAAAATTTCTAGAACTTAAGATAAAGGATAAGAAGATAAGTAAAGATGTCAGAAAGAGAATAAGGGGCATAATCGTAATTATGGAAAATATCGGGCTGGTAGCCGATGAGTACCATATTTTACCATAAAATAGAGAAAATTATGCTGATCATTTCACTGAAGTGTGAAATATGCATATGAGGTCTCTATGAGTATGTAAGAATTATGAAAAGTTAGGGACTTAATTAAAAAGAAGAAAAGTTTCCAAGTGCAAAATGGTAATTATGGAAAGTTCAACCGAAAGTGGCTTAGAACTGCCCAAAAGCATTTCAGTCCCAAATTTCATCAGTAGATAGAGGAAATGATGGTGGTTAATTTGGCTTAATACAGGAATTTTATCAGAGTTTCAGATAGTTAAAATTTATCTAATAGTCAAAAAGTTATCTAAAATTTTTATCATATCTCCTGGACCTCAGATATGAGTGAAAAGTTACAGGAATATGCATCTTGTGAAGACGGAGGTCAGGGAACTGACAGAATCATGAAAGGAGTTTTGTAGAAGAAGTTATGCACTTTTTAGTGAATTTAGACGGGAGTTTGTGAGCTCCTGGGATCCGATAGGGAGATTTAGCAGTAAATAAACTGGGACTAAATAAGCCCAGATGACATAACACAGATGCCCATAGTGACACCAAGGTTGGCCCAGGCCCATGATATCAGTTCAGTGGTAAAAGGGGCCAGTGTCCGGAAAAAGGTGTAAAATGACGAAAATGCCCTTGTGTTGTAAAATAGCTGAAGAATGAGTAAACGGTATTTTGGTCATTTGACTAAGGTTAGTCAGTCAAGAAAGGTTATCTGGATAGTTGACCAGGGTCAGAGAATACTCTGGTAAGATATGAAAAGATAATAATGCCCCTAGATTCATTAAAGTAAATAAAGAGGAACCAAGGGCATTTTGGTAATTTACCAAGGGATGGTTCTTGAGAATTGAGCCATCAGAGTACTTGGGCTGGATCAGAGACCCAAGATAGCATTCTCAGAGTCTAAAAATGTAGCCCAAGGAATATGTGGGTTAAAGTGGCATTAAAATACTATTTTAGTGTTTCCATAAAGTGGAGTTACCCGGTCGAAGTGATAACCGGGAAATTGATCAGATAAAGTTCTGAACTTATCTGGTAGCTATAGGATGGCGTGAAAGGTGCCATCAAGATACCACATGGCACTAATCTAGAGGGAGAAGGAAAAGTTAAAGACAAGTGGCACGATCTCAGCCGTTCATTCTGGGACAAGACTCTGGAATTCTCTGGAAATGCTGAGTCAGCTGGTGAGGTGTCCCAAGGGCCCCACCATTGTGCCACCTAGCATGTGAGGTGTCCCATGATGATGTCACTTTTGATGAGTCATTATGGAGGATATTGTCATCATGATGATGTAGGCGAAGCTTCTTGAGGAAGCAAGCGATCTGAGCTACTCATCGTGAATCAATCTGGGCCATTCATTCCTCCTTGCCTCAAGTATAAATACCCCCCTTGCCTTTCCATTCATGTACAAGCAAGGAAAAGAAGAGAAAAGAAGAGAGAGGAAGAGAAAGAAAGAAGGAAGGAAGTTCTGGCAGAGCCGTGAGCAGTATAGAGATAGTAGAGTTCTACTAAGCCAGTAAGGTAGTAACTAATCTTAGCTTTTATGTAATGGCTTTGTGATTTGATGTGCTATTGTTTGGTTGGATTGTTATCTTATATGTTATGTCTGAAGCTCTACTGCAATGCTATGATCATATGTTATTGAGTATGGAAGCATGCAGCATACTTATCTGTACACAATCACAAGCAAGCACTGTCATACAGCATTACATTTATTGTTATAGTTGTTACTACTGAGATTCCCTCGAATCTCATCCCCTATGTATAACCCTTTACAGGGAGGTTATGTCAAAATGAATTTTGAGAATGCTAAGAGACGCCGTTATGCTGCCAAAATTATGACAGAATGTCAGTAATGAAGAAAGGAGATGATACGTACTGTGTACGTAGGTACTGTCTAAGGAGTCTGGAAGTGAGTGGACCTAGCCGGTTCATCCAGTCTTTCCTGGGTACTTATGTAGAATGGTAGTTCTCACGGGAATTACCGAATCAGTACGGATCAGTTATTTTTAAAGATAAAGTACAGTAGTTATACTGCCAGATTTCAGGCAGGAAAGATGTAATAGAGATATGAGGATTTTGTTCATGCCCTTTTGTATAATAATTTATTATTTAATAATAAGTATTGTTTGGCATGTTCAGCTTGTGTATAAGAAATTAAGAGAGAAATTCGTAGGTCCTGAGGCAACGATGTTCCGACCTCAGTTTGACCTAGTAAACGAAAGAGTTTGGCCATAAAATTTGGTGAGCTAGTAGCACACAACTGGGCATTTCGTGGATAGGCAATAAGCCTCATTTGGATGTGTAGAATGAGATAAATCAGTTGTCAAAGTAAAGGTTCTGAATAAGAAACTTAAGAATAAAATTTTAATTTCTAGGCTTAAGTTAAGATATAATCGAGCCAATATCACTTCTGCAAGTGTACTCTGAGGAGTCTAACGGTGGATGTTTCACTCTCCGCCTGCTCTCTGAGCATCTTGAAGGCTAGCATCTTTTGCTAGAGGTTTCATATTCTATCGAATGTGCCTACGTGGCATTCATCTTGTCTTCCTCCTACTTGATCTGAGCTTAGGCGTAAGCCAGGAAATCATCCATGGTCTAGCACGAATACTTGGTTAACACCTTATAGAGGTTGGAGTTGGGGAGTACACCCTTGCAGAAGGCGGACACTACTGTTTAAGTGTCACAGTTATGGATGTGGATCTTCTCTTTGTTGAAGCATCTAACGTAGTCTCGTAGGGGCTCACGACATCCTTACATCACCTTGTAGAGATCACTCGATTCCTTCTCTAGTTTGTGGCTGCTGGAGAATTACTGGACGAAGGGGTCATTCAATTCTCTAAATGACATAATAGACATGGTCAGCATGTTTGTGTACCACTTCAGAGCGAGACCTGTCAGACTAGATCCAAACTCTTTACATATGTAGGCTTTGATTAGGTCTCATGTTATGGCAGATGTGAACATCCTCTGTTTATATTGTGCCTATGTTTTTTGGGGTTTGTCAACCAATCGTACAGGCATACATTAGGGAATGTAAATTTCTAAGGCATCTTGATAAGGGTGATCGTGTATGTGAAAGTCCAGTTGGTGAAGCTCTTTGGGGCTCTCTTTTTGATGGGCATGGGAAAGCTTGGGAGGCGGTGTACCATTGCCTCAAGCTCTTGAAACTTCTTCTACTCGTTCGATGATAAGAACTACATATTCAAGCATGGCCCCATGTTATGTGAGGTGCGTCAAACTCCTCATTTCCCTTTATAATTTCAAGTTCTCCTGTCATATGGCTTCATTTTCTTCCTTGAGGCATTTCAAGTGCTCGGTTTGCTCAATTGCCTGTGTCCACCGGGTGACATTTGTTACACTTGTTGAAGTACGGCAGAAAATTCTTAGATTTGCTCATGGAGGTTCTTGTTGCCATCAGCCATCAGGAGTGGTAATGATCTTGCAAGACAACAACTAGTAAAGGATTGTTATATTCATTGTTAGGTCCCTACAGGTGACGCCAAACTATTGATGTAATTTTCATCGAATCGGGTTACTAACATGTATAATCGGATAATCAAAATAATATGAGTAAGAAAGGAATAAAAGAGAAAAATCCTAGGAGGAGGAAAAAGAGCTCTAATATTATTGCTACAAGAGTACTTTCATTTACAATGAGTCAAGCACTTGAACAGGATCAGCCCCTATCTCTAGCTAATAGTCTATTATTCCCTTGGTCACCCTGTGTGTCGTTCGAGTGCAGATCTTAGGGATGTGGCATCAACAACTTCCTTCGAGATCTTTGAGGTCTTCCTCTTTGATGCCTTGCTAGTCAATGGATTGGACTCGAGGGCTTTGGCAAGGTTGGGCCTTCTTGCGGTTAGTAGACTAGGCTCACTGGAATGGGCTTTGAAGCATTCTTACTTATAACCCTTAGAGTATGCGCTCAGAAGCAAATAGATACGCGGAAACTTTGCTTAGGCCTACAAATTAAAAATTTCCAATTTTGGTCCTCGGGTATTGTTCATTTTTCATTTTCTAGAATTAGTAGTCCAACTTTGAAAAATTATAAATAATTATACAAAAATCATATAGAGGTGGTTCAAATTTTTACTTGAAGCTCTTTCAATTTTATTTAAGGGGAAAATATAAAAATAGACATTTAGAACTTCTAGATTCATTAATTATTACTGTTCATATTTGGGAATTCATATCTCCTAGCATACACATCTAATTAAGTCAAACTACCCATGTTTTTAAAGATTGGGATATGTACTATATCTCACCAAATTCTGTGGTCAGATTCTATCATTTGCTAGGTCAAACTGAAGCCAGAACAAAACTACTCTAGGACCTACAAATTTACCTTACTAACTCCTTTCTCTAATTCTCTTTAATTATTCTAGTATTCTTGAACCATTCATTAACTTGGCTTCTCATACATTCATATACATCATAAAAATATGCCATAATTGTTTCATATAATTTCATTACATAAAATGGTACATTACATAATATTTACATAAATGGTTAATCAAGCATTACAAGCTAGAACATAGAATTCTCTACTTTTCTTCTTCCATTCATTGCCTATTCTTCATGCATACATCTTCCTTCATGCTTGACCTATTATGGTTGGTTAAGGGAGGGTAAAATTATGTGGAATCCTAGTAGTAAACATTACCATATATATATAAGCAAGATGGATACTAATACAAGATATGTCATTTTACTTAAATTGATGTTAACTAGTGACATGCCATCATGCTTTATGCTTTGTATAAAAATATATGACCATGGAAAGCATGTTACAAGCAGAATTTTTAGAAACCATTATCATGTCACAATATCATTCAATAAACTTAAACATATTAACACATAAGCATACCACATCAAGCACAAAAAGGGGTAAGTCAACTACCTTGTACATAAGCTTTCTTATTGATTTCCACTTGCTCCCTAAGCTTTCCAACCAATGGGGACTTTAGGACTACCATATTAAATCATCCTCTTGGATGTATCAAGGTCCTAAACACATCCACATTTATCATACAATTCATTAGGACCAAGAACTTACACCTTAGTCTAGACTAGCTTACTTGAACTTAGCCTCTTTCTCTTGATTTTTTGGATTATTGTTCTAGTTTTCTAAAAATTACTCTCATAGGACAATCCTATATAATTTTGCATGAATAATCCAAATATGATCTTGGATTTATCAAAATCACACTTCTTTTCCATGATATGCACTTGGCCGAGAGGTTGTCTTCTTTGGTGCCAAAATGCCACTTTTGATTCCAATGCTTCTAACTTCACTTTCTTAACTTGGTTTCACATAATTTTTCAATATAAATCATTTGGAAACCTTAAAATAATAAAAATCACATCCTAGGGTTTAGAACCAGTCATGGATATGGCATCCCTTTAGGCAACCAAATCATGCAATTCAATCAACTACAAGCTATAACCATTTAAATCCTATCTATTACAACTTGTTTTGCCTATTTCTAACATCAAATTCATCTTCTCCTTATGCATTCATATTTCTTCCAGCATGTATGAGAGGAATAAAATTATGTCTAACCATTTAATCTAACAATTAATCCTCCCAACTACAAGATTAAGTACTTAGGGGAAGATCTTACCATGTATACTTGATCAATTGAACCTCGGATTGCATCTTCTAGCTTGAATGAACATTTTGAAAGAGTTTCCCCATGGTATCCTTATGCTTGCCTAGCTGCTGCAATAGGGTATTTATAGACAAAATCTAGGATTAGATAGATGACCAAGATTGCATCTTACTAATGGATGGTCATGATTGCATCTTACAAATCAATGGTCAAGATTTAACCGTCTATCCATCTTACATCATCCTTCCCCTCTTCTTGCATCATCCTCATGTCATCCTTCATCATACATGGTGTTCTCTCGTGGCTTCGTGAAAGCTCTTGGAAAATCTTGTCCAATCATGTACCGATTCTGTCAAATTTTTTAAAAAAATGGACTATTTCCTAATCTAATTTTTTTGAGGTTGCATAATTTATCTTCTGATGTGTTCTTCATAACTTCAACATTACTGGACTGGTATAAATTGACCAAAATGCTCTTAATTTACTTTTATAAAACTGGAGGAATTTTCATTTGTTCACATTTCACTAGGGTATTTCTTAGCCCTGTCCTCTATTCCTGTAACCCTCTTTGACTTCATGCCCAGCGTTATATTCTTTATTAGATATCTGATCTAACATTACCTGAAAACTTCTACTGTAACTTTAATTCTTCATAAATTCATAACAATTTATCAAGGTCTCATATCAAAATTCTGATGCCCGTCAAACGGCTCAGAATAATCCCCTCTAACTTATACTAAACTCTAGTTTTCGGGTATATTTCTATATTTATATTTGTGTCCTTTTTTTTTTCAAGAATTACACTTATCTCTCTTACTTCTTCAAAATTACACTTATGTACCCTTAACTTATCACTGTATTAACTTTGATCCATGGAATCTTTATATTTTACACTTTGGTTCCTTTAAACTTTCTTATTTAGGTACTAAAGGAATTTTTTAATGGCCTTTTGGAGCTTAGAAAATTCTTCTGTATATTCTATAATCATCCTTTAATTATAGGAAAAATTCATAAATTTTCTTGGGCCATAACTTTTTCTTTAACTATTTCATTCTAAATCCCCATAAAATGCCTCTTACAGTCATCCTGAGCTTTTAGTATTTCTGTAACTCACACAATTAACCTTTTAGAAATGAGACTAATTTTATAAATATCTTTAGTCTCTTAATTATTTATTCCCAATTTTTACGTGCATTTTTCATGCCTCCTCATGGCCCAAATAAGTATATCTAGATAATTACCTCAAATTAAGCCATGATACTAAAAATTCCAGTAAAGTTATTTTAGGGGTATTTTTGTCATCTATAGTTATAAGAAGCTCTTTATACCTCATTTCTCATTTTTTTAGATTTTCTAGAATTTTTGTACTTTTTATATTCATAGTTACCTATGTTGGCTTGAAACTTTATAAAATTATGGTTTTGTCCCTGCTCTAGCTCAACCTCATAAACCATCATTTTGAGGTCTTTACTTCAACCTTAAGCCTGTAACTAACCTCTTTCCTCTTTCTAAGTCTCAAGGGCTCTTATGGAGTCCCTAACTTTATTTATATATTTGCCCACAATAACTTTCTATATTTGTAACTTAGTCCCTGTACTTTCTCTATTTACAGTTTAGTCCTTAAAAACTCTTTGTATATTTTCAGGTCTTCTGCTTAAAGGAGCTGGTAGCCTACTATTTTAGGCTATTTTCTGGGCTTCTTGGCCTAAAAATTTAGAATGTTACAGGCTTATCCTGGAGTAGGTTCCAACATGTTTAAAAACAAGTAATGTTGCCCTTAGCTATTAAAAATATTAATAATTGACATAAGTTTTTTAATAGTTATGGTGGCTTTATTCTATTTTTAATACTTATGGGGTGATATTGATCAAATGAAAACTTTCTGATACCCAAAGTAGAGATCCTAAGCCAAAACTTTTGGGATAAGTTGGATGTTAACTCATTTTAATTCATTATATATAAAGAACAATGGTAATAATAATGATTGAGTGTTCCTCTTTTAATTCTCAAGTGTATATCAAAATTAATGTATTTTAATAATACACGTTAATAAAACTTAATTAATATTATCTCATGTCTTTAATATAATATCTACTTAATTAATTTGGATAGATTAAAGAAGTTAGTTAAGTTAATTATTTATAATAATTGTGTATTCATTTTCTTAAAATACCACATTTAATCATGTGCATTTTGAACTATCATTTGTAGAATATTCTTTAATATGTGTAATCATATAAGGATATTTTGGTAGAAAAATTATAATTATGAAAAACAAAATAGATTAAGTCTTATAATTAGGACTAGAGGGAGTAATAAATTTTCTCAATTTAACAAATAGAATATTTATTTTGTAAATAACAAAGCGTGACTTTACAGTTTGAAGTTTGAACATCCATAAATAAATAAGGAATAAATGGTAGTTGAGTTGGGGGGAAGAAAATTTTTATAAATAAAGTAAAGTTTCCAACTAATGGTGTGGATGAAAAGAATCACAATTGGGAGAACTATTTTAGAAAAAGTTTAAAAACTGAAATTTTTTGGCTGGCACAACTGCTTATTCACCGATTTATTCATTCTTCTCCTAGTTTTGCATCATATGGGAACTGCACATGGAATTGCTTATCACTCTAATTGGTCAAATCCATATGATTTTCTTGAGTTTTGGACTCTTGAGTGATATGTGTCTTATAAGGGAGAGTGAGAAGGAATTATCACGGTGATTGTACTGAAGTGCCAAAAACCCAAAAAATCTTAGATATTAAGTAGAAAATTCTTAGAGAAAATCTAAAAATTGGACGTAAGCTAAGTGATTAGGTCGAATCAGGATAAATCTCTAGTGTCAATTTTTTCTTTTCATTACTCTTAGTGACATAATTCTTATCTTATCTATTTTATTTTTAAAAAGTTATAATTTTTTTAGTATCACCTAATTCACCTCCTTTTTAGGGATAACTATCATATTAACACATTTTTCTATTTTATACATAGAAACATAGAAGTATGTAATATATGATATGGAGTAAATAATGGAGAGAGAGTGTATGTATTTAATTATATAAAGCCCGTAATTTGAGAGGGAAAAATGGGAATTCTAAGTGAATTTAATTGCCAAGAAAATCATGTGCCATAAGTATAAAGTCAAATATAGAGAGATGAATAAATACATTGAAGAGTGGCCAAAGTCAAATCCATATATTTGGATTATATTTCATTTCATACATATCGAAGTATTGGGCTATGTTTCATTTTTCCTTTATAATGAACAATAATACAAAAGGAAACTTTTTTGCCTTTTGCCATTCCCACGTCTCTGCTTTTCTGTCGTTCTCTCCATTGCAACTATCTATAGCTCTCCTCTCCTCTCTGGCAATAAAAGCCATTTTTTCTTCTTCCTCTCCCACTCTTCAAATTGTATCTTTTTCATAATTTTATTTTAAAAATTAACATATATTATTATCAGCATTGTAATTTTTTATGTTTTTAAATTTTTACATAACCATATATAATTTTTATTAAATAACTTTTGTAACACTATGAAATTATTTAAAAACATTTAATATAATAAAGTATTAAAGTATTAAAAAATGGAGAATATTGACCTCAAAATTCCATATATCCAATACGTCAAATTTTTCAATCACACTTTATCTTGTGTGCTATTTTTTTCAAGTGGATTTAAGTTAAATAAATATATTAAAAATCTAAAATATATGATAAAGTGATATTGCATAACTTGATATAATGAATGTAAAGAACTTGCTTTTAAGTTTTATACGTAAAAAATTCTCACCCCAACATATATAGTTGACATAGTACTCCTCCAGTCTTTAATATAGGATGCGTTTAACTAATTTAATTAGATTAATGAAATTAGTTGATATGATATATTTTTCTAATTAAAATATCATAATTATCTTCCTTAACTCTATCCTCCTCCTTATTTTATTATTGTTGAATGAGTATCAATAGGGATAATTTAAAAATAATTAATAAATATAGAAAATATATCTTATATTTAGGATCAAAATTAATTTAGTAGTATAAAGTAAGTACACAAATCTTACTACTCCCCAAACCACATCCGTCAAAATTAAGAGGCAAGAACTATTAAGAAATGAATTGTACTAATTTTTTAATCTATTAGTATTAGTAACCACACCCCAATGGCAAGTGAAGAAAAAAAACTTTTGCAAAGGCTTCCATACCCTCCTCTCTTAACAGAATCGCTCCAAGTTTGGCGTTATTTCATGCGAACAAAGTTTAAAATATGTACAAAAAGAAATAAATTATTAAAAATATGAATTAAACTAATTTTTTTATAATTTCTTAATTATTAAGATAAATATATGTCAAATAAAATCAAATTAACTATAAATCAACAAGCAAGTGACAAAGATCAAGCTTTAGTAAGTAAAATTATGACAATAATATGGTTTATCTCATCTTTATTTCAACTTCAACAGAAAATGTTGGTCGTTTTTTTTCTTAAATTTTAAAATATACTATTTTAATTATAAAGGAGCCTGCTTATTTAAATGTGAAAATTATAATAAAATCCAATTGCAATACTAAAATTTAAATCCACGCCAACACCTTTAAAAAAACTTAATCATGCCAAAATGACTAATTAGGGATTTCATAATCTTGTTAAATCTCCAAAATTGCCCTTTAAATTTTTTTCTCTAACATCTTTTTTTCCTTATCATTTAACAAAAAAATCAAACACCCGGGGCACTGTTGTTGTTTAGTTAATACTGAGTTTGTTTCCCTTCATTTTGTGCCCATATAAAAATTGCAAAGGTCTTTTTAAAGAATTCAAATAACTTTATTTTTCTCGTGGGAAGTTCTCATGAATTTGAGTTATGCAATAAGTTGTGGTTGAAGCAAAGGGCTAATCACACACATAATCAATGATGTTCTTTGTCACATCCTAATTTTTCTTATCAATATAAGACTGATAGATGATAGAGGTTTTTAGAAGGGATTGTGATGATAAACAGAAAGAAAGGTAATGAATAAACAAGGGTATAAAGAATAGGAACTAAAGTAAAAACCCTAAGATTTTATGGTGTAAAATAGAAGTAGACATAAGGTCTATGCCATTAAGTACAATTTTGAAAAGTTAAGGGACTAAAGTTCAATTTTCAAGAAGTTCAGGGGCAAAATGGTAATTATAAAAAGTTGAATCAGAAAATGTCTAAAATTGCACAAAAATATTTTGGCCCTAAATTTTACCAATAAATAGATTATAGAAATTGGGTTAGACATATTTCTCAGAATTTCAATATGAGGCCTAGAAAAATTGATATTAATCTACAAAGTCTGGCAATTAGTACAGTATCCTCCACACCTATTAATCAGATAAAAATTTATAGTAAATTTTTATAATTAATATAAGAATTTATGAAACTAATAGGAGTCAAAAAGGAGTCCTGTAGGATTCATTATAAAATTTAAGATGAAATAAGACACTGGTAAAGCATTAAAAAGAATGTATAGAGTTTTTATCAGGACTTCTGGACTTAGAAAATTATGAGACTTTATAAAAAGTTTATTTTATATTAAAATAAATTTCTAAAAATGTCAGAACTCTTAAAAAGAGTTCAATAAAATTTATCTCAAAAACCAAAGTAAATTAAGGATATCGGTATATGGAAAGTGCCTTGGAATTTATGTTAATTTGCAATTGGACTCAAGAGGAGGTTCAAATGGCATGAAGATGAAGCCCAAGAAGTCCAAGGAAGTGCCTTGGAGCTTAAGTCAATTTTAGATATTATATGAATTTTTAATTGAAAAATCAAAGGAAATTATCAAGAATGGAAGGTGGCGTGTGAGGTGTTTCTTGTGGGCTCCACTTTGCGCCACATGGAAGCTAGACAAGGAAAGGAAGAATTATCGCATGTGCTGAAATTTATTAAAATAAAATAATCAAGGGAGAAGACAAGCGCACATGGTGGGCCTTACATCTCTTCCAAATGGCGCCATATGCAAAGAAAGAAGAAGGATTTCGGCATGTGATTTTATCTGAAAGATTAACCCAAGATTGTGAGCAAATATCAACCATTGGATTAAATAGTGTTCAAGTGAATCTTAGCTTTTCATTTTTCATGGAATTTATCTATAAATACCCCTCTATTTTCCTTGTAAAACTGTGCCATATGGTACCTTGGGGAAACTATGGTCAAATAAAACTCAAGCCAAGACAAAAAGAAATTCAAGGAACCAACATTCAAGCTAGCTAGAGATTAAGGTAAGTAATCTATTCTAGTTTGTATTCCTTTAATTTTAAGGCTTGAACTTGGGGTTTTATGGAAGAAAAAGGGGGAAATTCTCTAGGGTATATATGCTGTTCAAAACTCTAGATGAAAGAAGAAAGAAGAAATTAAAGCTAAAATTATGTGATTAATGCTTAGATAAGTTAATTTAGATGATTGGTTGTTGGATTAAATTGTATTCTTGACTTTGCCAATGAAAAGGGTCATTCAACCAACTACTGTTCAGTACCAAGGAAATTGAATTTCATAGTTCTAATGCTTCCATTGAATTTAGATGATGATTTTGTATAGGATTTGATAGGTTTGAAACCCTATAAGCATTGGAATTGAAAGATAAAATTTTGAAGTCTTCTCTATTACTATTCACACATATGAATAGTGATTTAAATTTTATGATTTTGATACTTCCAATGGATTTAAAATGTAAAATTGTGTGGTATAAGTAGAGAAACAAGTAATGGAAGCATTGGAATAAAAATAAGAATTTTTAGAAATTTTAAGGGTGCTATATGGTACTTATAACATCCTTACTTTCGTACAGTTTAGGGACCATTCGGTAGCATTTAGAACCACTTGTAAGTCCTTGGAAGTCCATTAGCTAAATCTTGAATTTTTACTCTTCTCGAGTTACTATTCATATGGTATTCTAGGTTAGGCAACGAACTTCAAAAAATCATAATTAATTCTACAAAAATTGAAATTAAGTGGCTCAAAATTCTACTTGAAGCTAACATATTTAAATTTAAGGACAAAATAAGTTTCTGACCAAATGCTTAGCCAAGTAATACAGTTTAATAGTCAAAAATTCTAAAAATAGATTCTGGTCCCCATCTTTAGAAAATTCATTCTCTTTGTACAGACATTGAAATAAAGCATTCTTGGTGTCTAAACGAAGCTTGACATGTTAACTCCATGTCTGTAAAATTTTATACATTTATTCCATCATTTACTATTTTTCATTTCATCATAAACATTGTTGCTTAAACTGGTCATATAGCATCATTACTTGCAACAATTCTTCACATAACATCATATAACATGTACATTGACTAATCTCTAACTCCTCTTCACGCTTCTTCATCCTCTTTCATCATTCATAAACCTGTTGGGATTGGGATTACATGGAGGGGATGAGATTTTGAGGGAAATCTCAGTAGCAAAAGATACTAAACAATGCATGTATTAATGTAAATGCTTTGTGTTTGCTTGTGAAAGTGTTAACATTGTGTAGTGTGCATGCTTCCATGTATCATATGAAATACAATTGGCCAAGGTAATCATAGAAACAGAGCTTCAATCATCTACACATATGCACACAATTCAACAAAGTCATAGCACAATCAAGCATAACATTCAATACATACAAGTTTACAGTAAGTTTACTACCTCATATACTTGACTTTCTTTCACTTTAACTTTGCTCTTTCTTCCTACTTCTTCTTGATGTGTGGCTGCCTATTTTGAGCACAGCAACAAATCCTAACATCACATAATCATCCATTCATTACCATCTAACTTTCTTGAACATTAAACTTACTTTAACTAACATAACTTCCTTTAATCTTTACCAATTGCCTTGACCTTTGAATCAATTGATGTCTTGACCTTACCCTACACAATTTCATCTTTTGAATCCATTTATGATCTTAGAATCATGAAACTCTAGCTCCCATGCACTGTTCTAGATAGATTTGAAAAATATGCATAATTCTTCTAAAAATTCGCATTTTGATTCTAATGTTTCCCATACTTGTTTCTCTACTTTATCCCACACAACTTTTCATTTTAAAACCATTGGAAGTATCAAAATCATGAAAATTCAATCACTGTTCATACAAGTGAACAGTACAGGGAAGAATTCCAAATATTACAACTTTCAATTCTAATGCTTCCAAAGTTCCAAAACCGAACTAATCCTACACAAAATCATCATATAAATTCAATGGAAGCATTAGATAATTGGAATTCCATCTCCTTCTAACATGAACAGTGCAGACCAAAAGGTCTCAACCATGACAAAGTCAAGAATATAAACTTTATTCAACAACCAATCATCTAACTAGCTTGTTTAAGCTTTAATCACATAACTCTAACTTTAATTTCTTCTTTCTCCTTTCATCTAGGGTTTTAGACAGCACATATTTCTTCTTTCTCCTTTCATCTTCCATGAAAATCCTAAGTTCAAGTGTAACACCTTACTTTTATACGTCTTAGGAACTATTTGGTAGCATTTAGAACCACTTACAAGTCCATTGAAGTTTAATCTCAAAATCTAAAATTTTTAAGTTTATGGTTACTGTTTGGTAATTCTAGATTTAGTGATGAACTTTGAAAAATCATAACTAATTCTAGAAAAATCGAAATGAAGTGGTTCAAAAGGCTAATTGAAGATAACATCTTGATATTTAACAAAAAAATATTACTTGGACCAATTGACTATTAAACTAAGTCAACTATGATGTCAAATTTTACTGTTCATTTGGTCAATTTTTGAAAATAGTTTCTAGTCCCTAACTTTAGAAAATTTGTTCTCTTTGTACAAACATCAAAATAAGGCGTACTTGGTATTAAACGAAGCTTGACATGTTAACTAACTACTGCTAAAATATCATCCATTTATTACATTATTAACTATTTTTAGTTACAGACCAAACTTCCTAGTTCAAATCTGTCTAACATTTTCTTTTACATACATTCATCCCAAAACTTGTCTATAACACAACCATATCATCATCTAGCATTCTTTCTCCCTCATACTTGAGGTTCCTGTTGATTGGAGATATAATTTGAGGTGAGATTTCTAGAGAAATCTCAATAGTAAACGGTACCATTCAATGCATACAAGATGAATGCAAGTGCATGACGTGTTTCCTTTATCTTTCCTTAGTTTCCATTTGCATACCATTATGCTCCATGCCTATTCCTTTCATGCATGACTATAACCTCATAAAAGCAGAGCATATATCATTCATACCTACCATACATCATCATCACCTATCACAAACATATCAACACACAAGCATATACATCAAATATACAAGAAATGGGTGAGTTCACTACCTTGATTCTTTACTTTTCCTTATCCTCTTTCTTGTCACCTTTCCTTGAAGTAAGGTTGGCTTCTTAAACAAACAAATCAAATTCTAAACATCACATATTCATTCATTCATCATGATCCAAATCAATTGGTATATAAAGACATTGAACTTAATCAATTAACCCCTATCTTTCTTAATTTGTGGTTAATTATCTTGTCCTTTGAATTAATTTGTACATTGACTTTACCCTACACAATTTCACCTTTTGAATCTATTATGAACTTAGAATCATGAAATTCTAGCTCCTTCAACCTGTTCTAAATAGAACAAAAAATGTACATAATTCTTTCAAAAATTCTCATTTTAATTACAGTGCTTCCAATACTTATTTCTCTACTTTATCCCATACAACTTTTCATTTTAAAACTATTGAAAGCATCAAAATCATGAAATTCCAATCACTGTTCATGTGTGTGAACAGTAACAGAGAAGACTTAAAATTTATAACTTTCAATTCCAATGCTTCCAAGGTTCCTAACCTATACAATCCTACACAAAATCATCATTTAAATTCAATGGAAGCATTAGATCATTGAAATTCATCCTTCTTGATCTAGAACATCCCTAGGCCGAATGGCCTTTAACATGGCAAAGTCAAGAGCACAACTTAATTCAACAACCAATCATCAAAACCAACTTATCTAGCCTTAATCACCTAGTTCTATCTTTATTTCCTTCTTCCTCCTTCAACTTACAATTTGGACAGCAAGCATACCAAGGGAATATCTCACTTTTCTTCCATTAAAACTTAGGTTTCATCCTTCCAAAATACTTACAAATAAACTAGGACTGATTGCTTACCTTATGCCTTAGCTACTTTGGTCTTCAATTGCCTTGAATTGTCTTTATCTTGGTTGAGATTTTGGTTGACAAGAGTTTCCCCAAGGGTACGCTTAGGCCACGGTTTTATGAAGAATGGGAGGGATATTTATAGCCAAAACTTTGGCACTTTGGGTCCATAATGTCCTCACTTGTCCTAATTATTACAATGGCTTAATCTTGATCTTGATTGGTTGGTTTTTAGATTAATTAACCTTAATCATCATTAGGTTAATTCTCATATTATTTTATTACATTTTAGCAAATGGGATAATCTTCCTTTTCTCTTCTTGGTGCCATGTGTAAAGCTTGTGGGGCCCACCATGTGCAAAACCCTAATTCTCCTTTATTCCTTTTTCTTTTCTTTTTTTAAAAATTCATAAATTATTTATTATTGGACTTGGGCTCTAAGACAACTTTTGGGACTTATTGGGCTGCCATAGGACATGGCCTTCCTTAGGTCCAATAGTTAATTGGCATAATTCCCAAGGTACTTTCCTTATACCGATATCCTTAAAATTACCCTGATCTTGAGATACATACTAAACACCTTTTTTAATGGTTCTAACATTTTTAGAAATTCATTATAATATAAAATTAATTCTCTACAAACTCTCATAATTTTTTGAGACCCAGAAGTCCTAATAAAAATTCCTTACGTTTTCTCAAAACCTTTTATCGGTGTCTGATTTCACCTTAAATTCCATAGTTCATGCTACAGAACTCCTTTTTGACTTCTGTCAGTTTTATAAATCCTTATATTATTTATAAGAATCTACTACCAAATTTCATCCAATTCTGAGGTCCAGAGGATACTGCACTAATTCCTCAATCTTCAAAATTTATATCAATTTACAAATCAAAATTATGTGTTACGTTAAACTTATCAGAATAATTTTCTCTATCTACTGGTAAAATTTGAGACTAAACTATTTTTGGGCATTAGTGGGCCTTTTTCGACTCAACTTTTTATAATTACCATTTTGCCCCATGAACTTTCAAAAATTACACTTAAGTCCCTTAACTTTTCATAATTACACATAATGGCCCAAAACTTATATCTACTTCCTTTTGGCACTATTGAACTTTTAAACTTTTCCCTTTAGTCCCTTTTCTTCCTTAAAATAACTATTATGCCCTTGGGACTTTTCTAAAATTATAGTCTTACCCTTGGCTTCTAAGCCTAAAAATTGAGATATGACATCAAGCTCCCAAATCAAATGAAAATAAGTTAGGATAGATTGCTTACCTTTAATCTCTAGCTTGCTTGAACTTTGGACCTTGGATTCTTCGTTATCTTGGCTTGAGTTTTCAAATGGACATAGCTTCCCAAGGGTTCCTTCATGCACGGCTTTGAGCAGAAAATATGGGGGTATTTATAGAAAAATCTCATGGAAAATGAATTGCCAACATCACTTTGTATACTATTTGATCTAATGGCTCATATTTATTCTTGGATTTAACTTTTCTTAAAGGCTAAATATGACATCATCAATGGACAACTCATAGAGACATGTGGCAAAATTTCAAGGGAGAGAAGCTTCTGGAAAAATTCCAGTCTAATTCGGTACCTGCTCAGTCCAATTCCCCAAAAACCAGACTATTTTCTGAATCTAATTTTTCTAAGATTCCATAATATGCTTTCTGACCTTAAATCTAGTATCTAGATTCTTCCTACCATTGACATTCTTGTACTGGGTCTAAACTTAATCATGGATCCCTTGGCAAATTACCAAAATGCCCCTTGGTTCTTCTTTATTTACTTTAATATCTCAAGGGCATTATAGTATTTTCACAACTCATCAAAGTATTCCCTGACTTCAGTCAGCTATTTTGGGAACTCTACTTGACTGTCTAACCTTATTCAAATGACCAAAATACCCTTAGTCTATCTCTGGCTCAATGACACAACACAATGGCATACTCAGTGGTATTTTCATAATTTTACATTTTTCCGAGGTCTTTATTAGCCCAGGACCACATACTTTTCTAAAAATATTATTGGGCCTATAAGGCGCCATTTTGGGCCTTCTACATGATCCACTACCTTCGTGGGCTCAACTCCCAAGAAATTCCCCCGAAACGTATTTATTGGGTATTTTAATCTATTGTAAATTCCATAATAAATTCTACATAACTCCTTTTTAAGTCTGTCATATTCATAAATTCTCATATTAATTATAATAATTTACTGTCAAATTTCATCTGATTCTGAGATCTAGAGAATACTGTATTAATTTCCCTTTCTTTAAAAATTCATATCAATTATTCGGGACCTCAAATCAAAATTATGTGTCACGTCAAATTGATCAGAATAATTTTTTCTATTTACTGGAAAAATTTGGGACTAAACTGATGCCGGGCATTTTTTGGCCTTTTCCGACTCAACTTTCTCATAATTACCATTTTGCCCTAGAAATTTTTGAAAATTACACTTTAGGCCCTCAACTTTTCATAATTACACTTAATGGCCCAAAGTTTATGTCTACTTTACATTTTGCACCAAGTAACTTTTAGACTTTTCATTTTAGTCCATCTTCTTTATTCCTTTGTTGAATCATCACTTTTCCTTTCATTTCATCATCACAATCCTTTCCAAACCTCTTTTCTCTATCAGTCTTACACAGATAGAAAAAATTAGGATATGACAATACTGGACAGATTACATAGGAGGAGTTTGGTTTCTATAATTCCAAGTTCATATTTGGATTTCTTGGACAAAATTATGTAGGATTGGTTTAAGGAAATAATTATTACAAAGCTAAACCACTAACTCCAAGAATTAAGTTAAGAGTTATGGGTTTTAAGGAACTTGATATGCAATATTTATGTAATGGCTCTAATGGGTTGTATACACAACGTAATTCTGTTTAGGGCCATGATATGTCAAAGGAAATGAGTTAAACAGGATGAGCACGTAACCAATGTTTGGTTGGACACCAAGGGAGCAAAGAGAAAAGGATAAAGTTTTAAGGTGGTGAACTTACCTCTTTATGTGCTTGATGTGGTATGCTTATGTATTGACATGTATATGATGATTGAATGATGTTGTGCATGATAAATAATGTTGAATATCTTATGAATAACATGTTTCCCATGGCCATGTATTTTTATAAAAGGTATATAGCATGATGGCATGTTACTAATTAAATAAAGTTTAATGAAATTATATATCATGCATTAGCATCCATCTTGCATATTTAAGTGGTAATGCTTGCTACTGAGATTCCCAAGAATCTCACCCTCCCACAACCAAACAATTTAGGTAAAGCATGATGGAAAGGGTATTCATGGAGAAGAGTTAAAGAATAGAAGAAAGAAAGTGGAGTAATTGATGTTCTAGCATATGCTATGAATTTCCATGTATGTAAATGCTATGTAAAGTGCCTAATTATGTGATATAAATATATGAAATAATTATGTCATATTTACATGATGTATATGAATATATGGGAAGCCTATTTGATGGTTTATGAATGCTAGATTAATTTCTGAAAATTAAAGAAAGAAGTTGAAATAGTAAAAATGTAGGCCGTGAAGCAGTTTTGTTGTGGTTTCAATTTGACCTAGAAAATGAAGAAATTAATTCACAAAACTTTATGAGCAATTAGTAAACATCCAGAGCTTTAAATGCATAGGTAACACATCACATTTGGATTTGTATATCAAGAGCTTTAAATGCATATTAAGAATAGGAATACTTAAGCTCCGATGTTAGAGCTATGCATTCATGAGCAGGTATGTAGTCCTGTAACAAGTTGGTCAGGCATTATGTATGTTAGAGTATGTGCTCCTACTTATAAGTAAAGTAAATAAAAGAATAATCATATATGTCCTCTCTTTGTACTGATTCTAATCGTTAAAGATGATGAGAGTAGTTGGTAGAGTTAGAAAACCCCTAAGACTTCTAATATAAATTGAATAAGCATGAGGTCTAAGCCAAACATAAAATGAGAGATAGGTTGTTGGCTAGAGATTTCTAAGGCCTAAGGGAATGGTATTGATTATGGGAACAAATCAGAATCGTTCAATATACCTAGAGGTAGCAATCAGATGATGTAGAGACGATAAAAACGAAGGCTGAAACATCCTCCCTTAGACCCCTCAGAGTACACTTGCAGAAGTAATATTAGCTTGATTATATCTTAACTTAAGCCCAGAAATTCAAAATTTTACTCTTAAGTTCCTTATTCTGGACTTTTAATTTGAAAACTGCTTAATCTCATCTACACATCCAAACAAGTCTTATTACCTATCCACGTAATGCCCCAGATGTGTACTACTGGCTCACCAAATTTCATAGCCAAACTCCTCCGTTTACTGGGTCAAACTGAGGTCAAAATACTGCTACCTCAGGACCTGCGAATTTCTCCCTTAATTCGTCATCCACAAATTGAACATGCCAAACAATATTTATTATTAAATAATAAAATGTCATACAACAAATCATACACCAAATTCTCTTATTTCTATTACATCTCTTCTTGTCTAAAATCCGGCAGCATAACTGCTACATTCCTTCTGTAGAAAGTAACCGATCTTGTACCGATTCGGTAATTCCCGTAGGAGCTACCATTCTACGTAAGTACCCAGGAAAGACTGGATGAACCGGCTAGGTCCACTCACTTCCAGCCTCCTTAGACAGCACCTACGTACACAGTACGTATCAGTTCCTTTCTTTGTTCCTTCTTCGTTGCCAGAATTTTGGCAGCCTAACGGCGTCTCTTAAAATTTCCAGATTTTATTTTGACAGAACCTCCCCTGTAATGTTATATATGGGAATGAGATTCGGGGGAATCTCAGTAGTAATAATCATAACAATATATGTAATGCAGAGTGACGGTGCTTGCTTGTGATTGTGTACAGATAAGTATGCTGCGTGCTTCCATATTCAATAACATATGATCATAGCATTGTAATAGAGCTTCAAGCATAACATATAAGACAACAATCCAACCAAACAATAGCACAACAAATCACAAAGACATTACATAAGAGCTAGGATTAGTTACTACCTCAAAAGCAGAACTCCAGAACTTCTATACTGCTTACAACTCCACCAGAACTTCCTTTCTTTCTTTCTTTCTCCTTCTCTCTCTTCTTTCTCTCTCTTTTCTTGCCAAAAACGTGGGATGCATAAAATGGGAGGGGAAGGGGGTATTTATAGCTTTAATGGGTGGCATTTCTGTAATTTTGAAGCCATCTGAACATGCGGTCCTGGTTTTTCCTATTTTTCTTTATTCCTTTTTACTGCATCATGCATGACATCATCCAGGATACCTCACCGGGACACCTCATCGCCACATTCTTCACATGTCACAATTCCTGGACACCTCATCAGCTGACTCAGCAGTTCAGTCCAATCCAGTACCGGTCCAGAGTCTTGCACCGTAATACGTGTCCTCAACTTTTCTTCTGCCTCTAAGATTGCTCCATGTGGCATCTGGAAGGGACCTTTCACGCCTTCCAATGCTATCCAGATAAGTCCCGGACTTTATCTGATCACCTCCTCGGTTATCGTGCCGACCGAGTAACTTTACTTTATTTAAACAACATTAAAATAGTATTCTAATGCCACTTTTTCCCACATACTCCATGGGCTACGTTTTTGGGCTCTGGGTATGTTATCTTGGATCCTGATCAAGCCCCAGTACTCTGATGGCACGATTCCCAAGAAACATCCCTTGGCAAATTACCAAAATACCCTTGGGTGCCCTATCTTGCGCTATTTTAACCCTAAGGGTAAAATCGTCATTTCACACCCTTCTGTACTCTGTCAGGGCATATACTGACTCTAAGTAACTTTATCTGTATGTGCCCTGGCTTCTGGGCCTGTCCAGAATGACCAAAATGCCCTCATTCATCTCCTACCTCTTTAGTACAACACAGGGGCATTTTCGTAATTTCGCACTTTTCCGGGGTTCTGTCGGACACTGGCCCACCTATCAGTCCAAGTGTCTTACTGGGCCTTGTTGGCGCCATTATTGGACCTTTCAGGGTCCATTACCTTCATGGCATGCATTACGAGGAATCTTCCCCCGTTAATGTTTATTAAATATTTTATCTATTAATCACCGTTTATACACATATCCGGACACCGGTTCCTTCTGTCCGATACAATGGCCTGCGGTGTTCAGGCATCCCTGTGAGTCATATCAGTCGTCTGACCGAGGTTATCCGAACTTATTCAGTCCCTTTTCAAATACCGATAAATTTCCCTATCGGATACCCGGAGGCCTCACACTCCCGTCTGGATTTTCTAATTTGCGAATAACTTTTTCTACAGGCCTCCTATCGGTATTCTGTCAGTTTCCCGACGTCCGCCCCATAAGGACGCATCATCCTGTATTTTCTCACCTAGATCTGAAATCTAGGATATCCGGTATGAATTTTTATAACTTTTGGACGATCAGTCCATTTCTGGCTATCTGGAGTCTTCAAAAATTCCTGTATTAAGCCAGATTACCGAGCGTCCCTTGCTCTCTCTACCGGTGAAATCTGGGACTGAAATGCCGTCGGACAGTCCAAACCACTTCCGGCCTGACTTTCTTTAATTACACTTTAGCCCCAAGGAACTTTTCTTCTTTTCATTTAAGTCCCTTTTTATTTGGCTAAAATTACACTTAAGGACCCCACCTTTTTGTCCTTAAACTTTCCATAATTCTTTCATACTCATAGAGACCTCGTATGCACATTTCATAGTTCAGTGAAATGATCAGCATAATTTTCTCTATTTTCTGGCAAAATATGGTACTCATCGGCTACCAGCCCGATCTTTCCCATAATTACGATTTTGCCCCTACATTCTCTTTCTGGCCTCATTGCTCATCTTCTCATCCTTTATCTTAAGTTCTAGAAATTCTCTTTCAATAACTCATCCCTTAAACTCTTCGGGAGTTATCGTTAATTGAAAATCTTGACAACCCGCCCATATCAGGTTATCTTACACAGGAGCCAGCCCATATCAAGCTACCTGCAGAATTCCTAGCCTTAAGACTTAGGATATTCCTCACATTCCTCATTTTGAACCTAGATGAACTGTCCCGATTCTGTAGGTTAAAGACTTAACTCATCTTTACATCCTGAAGGACTTAGCTCATCCCTCGGATCCTACAAAATTCAGGTAAGTGATCCGCCCATATCAGATTACTACCCTGGGACTACGGTTTAGCAGCCTGCCCATATCAGACTACCTCCCAGTTCAACTAGACCCAAAAATTGGGATGTTACAATTCTCCTCCCCTTTAAAAAAATTTCGTCCTCAAAATTTCAAGGGATACCTCATCTTTCCTGAAGAGAATCTCTTACTAACCTATACAGCTATGTGATTCTTATAACGCAGTCATACATATAACCAGTAAGATCATCCCTCTCTGTCTTATCCTCACTCCAGTGATGGTCTAGAGGAGCAACAGCTTGGTCCTAGACCTTCCACATGGATTCTTAGCAACTAACATCTTTCATTATAGTTGCTTACAGCTATCCATGTTCTAACCCCTCATACAGCAACCTCATCACTGAGTTAAGACAGATTTATTATCTTACTACTTATTTCTCATGACTTGTTACAATAACCACATTCTCTAGATCAGAAAGGAACTCTTCATTAATCACATCATTTACATCTAGGCATACAGTTCTTACCACTAAGTCACCCTTACAGCTATGGTTCTTCTTAACCATTCTTAGGGTCGACCTCAGGGGATTTGGAGACTCTGTTTGAAAAAATGGAAAATACTCTTCCTGTTGTCTTTGGCCTAGGGATGTCAGCATTCTTAGGGCAAACTCTTGCAAAGTGACCCTTCTCGCCACAAATGAAACAGCCGCTTTGCCCTGCTCGACACTCCCTTGTGCCGTGGTTCTTTCCACATCTTTGACATCTTTGTCCTCCAACCTGATCCTCACCTTGATCAGTCCCCTGCCTAAACTGTTGCCTCTTTCTCTTGTTATTATTATTATTGGCTTCATAACCTGAGTTACCTCCCAGAGTGCTCCTAGCCAATACTTCTTTACTTCTTGCTTCTGACTTAGCTACCTCCTTGCTCCTTACGCTGTTCCCGGTTGCTGCATGATTGTTCATACTTCTCTCTGTCAATCTGCAGACTTCTACCGCTCTATTGAACTGCGTAAGTTGCTGAGGAATTATTCTTTCCTTTAGGGTGCTGCTCAGACCCTCTACTAATCTCTTTGTCGACCATTCTTCGTCCTCCATTCTTCTAAGGTATGTGGAATAGTACGACAATCGGAGATACTTAGCCAAATACTCATCGAATGACTCTTTCTCTCCTTGCTTCAAAGTTAGGAACTCAACTTCCTTCGCGTCCCTCACTGACTGGGGAAAGTATTTTTCCCTAAACTGACCCAGAAATATTTCCCATGTAACTGGGACTCCTTTTGCTTGAAGAATAAGCTCAGTATTCCTCCACCATCTTCGCGCATCCTTCTCTAGCTTGAAAATGGCCAGTCGGGCTTTTCTTCCTGATGGGCAATCCAGCACCTCAAAAATCTTCTCAAGCTGATCTATCCAATCCTCAGCTACTTGGACGTCAAATGTCCCCTCAAACACCGGAGGATTATACTTTTGGAACCGCTCCATCCATTGCTGAATGCTATTAGGATCTACCACTGGATCCTCTATTCTTGACTGCCCATTATTTGGAGGAATTCCTGATATCCCTTCTGCTGGTCTATCAGGGGTTTGCAATTGATTAACTATAGCTGTAAGAGTAGCTATAGTGGCATCTCTTTCTTGATCTCGGCGAACTTGTTCCGCCCTCATTTCTTCCATCATCCTCTGCTGCTGTTCTAGCCTAGCAAGGATGACTTGCATAGGATTTACCTCATTGGAGTTGCCAGCCTCCTCTACGTGTGGCTCCTCCACTTGAATTCTACGTCCTCGTCTCGTGTTCACCATCTGGTTCCTTGTCAATCAGAAAAGAAAAGTGAATACATAACATTATACTACTTACTCATCTAGGGAATTTTACCTCCACTGGGCTTTTCTAAACCTCTATGTACTCTAGGGAAATAACATTTCTAAATCAGAGCATCACTGAGCCAGAACCTTCTGTTCTGTGCCAGAATCTTATGCTCTGAACCAGAATCCTGTCTGGTTTATGCCAGAACCTATTGCTCTGATACCAAAATGAAACATCCTCCCTTAGACTCCTCAGAGTACACTTGCGGAAGCAACATTAGCTTGATTATATCTTAACTTAAGCCCAGAAATTCAAAATTTTACTCTTAAGTTTCTTATTCTGAACCTTTGATTTGAGAACTGATTAATCTCATTCTACACATCCAAACAAGTCTTATTACCTATCCACGTAATGCCCCAGATGTGTACGACTGGCCTGCCAAATTTCATAGCCAAACTCCTCCGTTTACTGGGTCAAACTGAGGTCAAAATACTGCTACCTCAGGACCTGCGAATTTCTCCCTTAATTCGTCATCCACAAATTGAACATGCCAAACAATATTTATTATTAAATAATAAAATGTCATACAACAAATCATACACCAAATTCTCTTATTTCTATTACATCTCTTCTTGTCTAAAATCCGGCAGCATAACTGCTACATTCCTTCTGTAGAAAGTAACCGATCTTGTACCGATTCGGTAATTCCCGTAGGAGCTACCATTCTACGTAAGTACCCAGGAAAGACTGGATGAACCGGCTAGGTCCACTCACTTCCAGCCTCCTTAGACAGCACCTACGTACACAGTACGTATCAGTTCCTTTCTTTGTTCCTTCTTCGTTGCCAGAATTTTGGCAGCCTAACGGCGTCTCTTAAAATTTCCAGATTTTATTTTGACAGAACCTCCCCTGTAATGTTATATATGGGAATGGGATTCGGGGGAATCTCAGTAGTAATAATCATAACAATATATGTAATGCAGAGTGACGGTGCTTGCTTGTGATTGTGTACAGATAAGTATGCTGCGTGCTTCCATATTCAATAACATATGATCATAGCATTGTAATAGAGCTTCAAGCATAACATATAAGACAACAATCCAACCAAACAATAGCACAACAAATCACAAAGACATTACATAAGAGCTAAGATTAGTTACTACCTCAAAAGCAGAACTCCAGAACTTCTATACTGCTTACAACTCCACCAAAACTTCCTTTCTTTCTTTCTTTCTCCTTCTCTCTCTTCTTTCTCTCTCTTTTCTTGCCAAAAACGTGGGATGCATAAAATGGGAGGGGAAGGGGGTATTTATAGCTTTAATGGATGGCATTTCTGTAATTTTGAAGCCATCTGAACATGCGGTCCTGGTTTTTCCTATTTTTCTTTATTCCTTTTTACTGCATCATGCATGACATCATCCAGGACACCTCACCGGGACACCTCATCGCCACATTCTTCACATGTCACAATTCCTGGACACCTCATCAGCTGACTCAGCAGTTCAGTCCAATCCAGTACCGGTCCAGAGTCTTGCACCGTAATACGTGTCCTCAACTTTTCTTCTGCCTCTAAGATTGCTCCATGTGGCATCTGGAAGGGACCTTTCACGCCTTCCAATGCTATCCAGATAAGTCCCGGACTTTATCTGATCACCTCCTCGGTTATCGTGCCGACCGAGTAACTTTACTTTATTTAAACAACATTAAAATAGTATTCTAATGCCACTTTTTCCCACATACTCCATGGGCTACGTTTTTGGGCTCTGGGTATGTTATCTTGGATCCTGATCAAGCCCCAGTACTCTGATGGCACGATTCCTGAAACATCCTCCCTTAGACTCCTCAGAGTACACTTGCGGAAGCAACATTAGCTTGATTATATCTTAACTTAAGCCCAGAAATTCAAAATTTTACTCTTAAGTTTCTTATTCTGAACCTTTGATTTGAGAACTGATTAATCTCATTCTACACATCCAAACAAGGCTTATTACCTATCCACGTAATGCCCCAGATGTGTACGACTGGCCTGCCAAATTTCGTGGCGAAACTCCTTCGTTTACTAGGTCAAACTGAGGTCAAAACACTGCTACCTCAGGACCTGCGAATTTCTCTTTTAATTCGTCATACACAAGTTAAACATGCCAAACAATATTTATTATTAAATAATAAAATGTCATACAACAAAGCATACACCAAATTCTCTTATTTCAATTACATCTCTTCCTGTCAAAAATCTGGCAGCATAACTGCTACATTCCTTCTGTAGAAAGTAACCGATCTTGTACCGATTCGGTAATTCCCGTAGGAACTACCATTCTACGTAAGTACCCAGGAAAGACTGGATGAACCGGCTAGGTCCACTCACTTCCAGCCTCCTTAGACAGCACCTACGTACACAGTACGTATCAGTTCCTTTCTTTGTTCCTTCTTCGTTGCCAGAATTTCGGCAGCCTAACGGCGTCTCTCAAAATTCTTAGAATTCAGTTCAACATAATCTCCCTGTAATGGGTTAGACATGGGGAATGAGATTCGGGGGAATCTCAATAGTAATAATCATAACAATATATGTAATGCAGAGTGACAGTGCTTGCTTGTGATTGTGTACAGATAAGTATGCTGCGTGCTTCCATATTCAATAACATATGATCATAGCATTGTAATAGAGCTTCGAGCATAACATATAAGACAACAATCCAACCAAACAATAGCACAACAAATCACAAAGACATTACATAAGAGCTAGGATTAGTTACTACCTCAAAGGCTTAGCAGAGCTCTACTATCTCTATACTGCTTTCAGCTCTGCCAGAACTTCCTTTCTTCCTCTCACTTTCTCTCTCTAGCACCTCCTCCTCTCTCTAAAAGGCTCAAAACCGTGGGATGCAAATGAAATGGGAGGGGGAGGGGTATTTATAGTTTCCCTCAATGGCATTCCTGTAATTTTGAAGCCATATGAACTTGTGGTCCTGGTTTTTCCTGGATTTTCCTATTTTCTTTAATTCCTCAATTACTGCATCATGCAGGACATCATCCAGGACACCTCAGCGGACACCTCAGCAGCACATTTCTCACATGTCTAAAACCCGGGACACCTCATCAGCTGACTCAGCCTGCTGACTCACCGGTCCAGAGTGTTGCACCGTAATACGTGTCCTTAACTTTTCTTCCGCCTCTAAGATGACGCCATGTGGCATCTGGAAGGGACCTTTCACGCCTTCCAATGCTATCCAGATAAGTCCCGGACTTTATCTGATCACCTCCTCGGTTATCGTGCAAACCGAGTAGCTTTACCTTATTGAAAAGTCATTAAATCATTATTTTAATGACACTTTTCCCCCTGAGTCACTGGGCCTGCGTTTTTGGGCCTGGGAATATCCTCTTGGGTCTCTGATCCAGCCCAAGTACTCTGATGGCACGATTCCCAAGAGACACCCCTTGGCAAATTACCAAAATGCCCTTAGTCTCTCTTTCTTTACTTTATTAGGTCTAGGGACATTATTATCTTTTCCCATCTTACCAGAGTATTCTTTGACCCTGGTCAACTATCCAGATAACTTCCCTGGACTGTCTAACCTTAGGCAAATGACCAAAATACCCTTTACGCATTCTTCAGCTGTCCTATAACATAGGGGCATTTTCGTCATTTCGCACCTTTTTCCCGGACACCGGCCCCTTTTACCACTGGACTGATCTAATGGGCCTGAGCCTTCCCTGGTGTCACTATAGGCCTTAGAAACACTATACGGCCCCCTGGCCACAGTCCGATCATCCCTATCGGGACTGCTTTTCCTTTACCGATTATAACTGTAAATTCCCATCTTCCGGAATTTTTACAGAAAAATTGGGACCTCAAATCAAAATTCCGTGACTCCTCATTCAACCCGGAATCCTTTTCTCTATCTCCCGGTATTTTCAGATATTTTATCCGGACCGGGCTATTTTGGCCTGAAAAAGCACTCACGCGCACACTTTTCCAAAATGACAATTTTACCCCTGGTCACAGTTCTAATTCTTTCATACACATAGAGACCTCATATGCACATTTCACAGTTCAGTGAAATGATCAGCATAATTTTCTCTATTTTCTGCCAAAATATGGTACTCATCGGCTACCCGCCCGATCTTTCCCATAATTACGATTTTGCCCCTGCATTCTCTTTCTGGCCTCATTGCTCATCTTCTCATCCTTTATCTTAAGTTCTAGAAATTCTCTTTCAATAACTCATCCCCTAAACTCTTCAGGAGTCATCGTTAATTGAAAGGCTCGACAACCCGCCCATATCAGGTTATCTTGCACAGGAGCCAGCCTATATCAAGCTACCTGCAGAATTTCTAGGCTTAAAACTTAGGATATTCCTCACATTCCTCATTTTGGACCTAGATGAACTGTCCCAATTCCTAGACCAAAAATTGGGATGTTACAATTCCCAAGAAACATCCCTTGGCAAATTACCAAAATACCCTTGGGTGCCCTATCTTGCGCTATTTTAACCCTAAGGGTAAAATCGTCATTTCACACCCTTCTGTACTCTGTCAGGGCATATACTGACTCTAAGTAACTTTATCTGTATGTGCCCTGGCTTCTGGGCCTGTTCAGAATGACCAAAATGCCCTCATTCATCTCCTACCTCTTTAGTACAACACAGGGGCATTTTCGTAATTTCGCACTTTTCCGGGGTTCTGCCGGACACTGGCCCACCTATCAGTCCAAGTGTCTTACTGGGCCTTGTTGGCGCCATTATTGGACCTTTCAGGGTCCATTACCTTCATGGCACGCATTACGAGGAATCTTCCCCCGTTAATGTTTATTAAATATTTTATCTATTAATCACCGTTTATACACATATCCGGACACCGGTTCCTTCTGTCCGATACAATGGCCTGCGGTGTTCAGGCATCCCTGTGAGTCATATCAGTCGTCTGACCGAGGTTATCCGAACTTATTCAGTCCCTTTTCAAATACCGATAAATTTCCCTATCGGATACCCGGAGGCCTCACACTCCCGTCTGGATTTTCTAATTTGCGAATAACTTTTTCTACAGGCCTCCCATAAGGACGCATCATCCTGTATTTTCTCACCTAGATCTGAAATCTAGGATATCCGGTATGAATTTTTATAACTTTTGGACGATCAGTCCATTTCTGGCTATCTGGAGTCTTCAAAAATTCCTGTATTAAGCCAGATTACCGAGCGTCCCTTGCTCTCTCTACCGGTGAAATCTGGGACTGAAATGCCGTCGGACAGTCCAAACCACTTCCGGCCTGACTTTCTTTAATTACACTTTAGCCCCAAGGAACTTTTCTTCTTTTCATTTAAGTCCCTTTTTATTTGGCTAAAATTACACTTAAGGACCCCACCTTTTTGTCCTTAAACTTTCCATAATTCTTTCATACTCATAGAGACCTCGTATGCACATTTCATAGTTCAGTGAAATGATCAGCATAATTTTCTCTATTTTCTGGCAAAATATGGTACTCATCGGCTACCAGCCCGATCTTTCCCATAATTACGATTTTGCCCCTACATTCTCTTTCTGGCCTCATTGCTCATCTTCTCATCCTTTATCTTAAGTTCTAGAAATTCTCTTTCAATAACTCATCCCTTAAACTCTTCGGGAGTTATCGTTAATTGAAAATCTTGACAACCCGCCCATATCAGGTTATCTTACACAGGAGCCAGCCCATATCAAGCTACCTGCAGAATTCCTAGCCTTAAGACTTAGGATATTCCTCACATTCCTCATTTTGAACCTAGATGAACTGTCCCGATTCTGTAGGTTAAAGACTTAACTCATCTTTACATCCTGAAGGACTTAGCTCATCCCTCGGATCCTACAAAATTCAGGTAAGTGATCCGCCCATATCAGATTACTACCCTGGGACTACGGTTTAGCAGCCTGCCCATATCAGACTACCTCCCAGTTCAACTAGACCCAAAAATTGGGATGTTACAATTCTCCTCCCCTTTAAAAAAATTTCGTCCTCAAAATTTCAAGGGATACCTCATCTTTCCTGAAGAGAATCTCTTACTAACCTATACAGCTATGTGATTCTTATAACGCAGTCATACATATAACCAGTAAGATCATCCCTCTCTGTCTTATCCTCACTCCAGTGATGGTCTAGAGGAGCAACAGCTTGGTCCTAGACCTTCCACATGGATTCTTAGCAACTAACATCTTTCATTATAGTTGCTTACAGCTATCCATGTTCTAACCCCTCATACAGCAACCTCATCACTGAGTTAAGACAGATTTATTATCTTACTACTTATTTCTCATGACTTGTTACAATAACCACATTCTCTAGATCAGAAAGGAACTCTTCATTAATCACATCATTTACATCTAGGCATACAGTTCTTACCACTAAGTCACCCTTACAGCTATGGTTCTTCTTAACCATTCTTAGGGTCGACCTCAGGGGATTTGGAGACTCTGTTTGAAAAAATGGAAAATACTCTTCCTGTTGTCTTTGGCCTAGGGATGTCAGCATTCTTAGGGCAAACTCTTGCAAAGTGACCCTTCTCGCCACAAATGAAACAGCCGCTTTGCCCTGCTCGACACTCCCTTGTGCCGTGGTTCTTTCCACATCTTTGACATCTTTGTCCTCCAACCTGATCCTCACCTTGATCAGTCCCCTGCCTAAACTGTTGCCTCTTTCTCTTGTTATTATTATTATTGGCTTCATAACCTGAGTTACCTCCCAGAGTGCTCCTAGCCAATACTTCTTTACTTCTTGCTTCTGACTTAGCTACCTCCTTGCTCCTTACGCTGTTCCCGGTTGCTGCATGATTGTTCATACTTCTCTCTGTCAATCTGCAGACTTCTACCGCTCTATTGAACTGCGTAAGTTGCTGAGGAATTATTCTTTCCTTTAGGGTGCTGCTCAGACCCTCTACTAATCTCTTTATCGACCATTCTTCGTCCTCCATTCTTCTAAGGTATGTGGAATAGTACGACAATCGGAGATACTTAGCCAAATACTCATCGAATGACTCTTTCTCTCCTTGCTTCAAAGTTAGGAACTCAACTTCCTTCGCGTCCCTCACTGACTGGGGAAAGTATTTTTCCCTAAACTGACCCAGAAATATTTCCCATGTAACTGGTGTTGAAGATTGTGCCCTAGGGGCCAATCATTATCTTATGAACATTGTTGATTTATGAATTTCTTAATAAAGTTATCATATTATTTGCATGTTTACTATGATGACAATCCTTGGATAACTCGTGATCTTATCCTAAATGTCCCTGGTCGGTCATCTATGTGGGAGCAGAGATGAAATAAGACCAGTATGACTTTGAAGATATATAGAGATATAAATCAAAGTCATAAGCACATGTAAGAGTACAGGGTGTTGGATCGACCCGCAATGAGAGAGCTGCATGGGTCAAGTCATAAGCTTCTCTCATATACAAGCCATGTCACTATGCCCTTTGACCTGAGATCATCATGGATTCCTACATGACAAACGCTCAGCTTTGACCTAGTCAAAAGTCACTTTTGACCGAGTGATCATAAAGGCTATGCTCGGGCTTAGTGGTTTTTCATGCGGAGGAATGTGAATGGTCAAGATGGAATTTGTCCCTCACATTCGTAGAGAGATATTACTGGGCCCCTCGATGAGTGAGTCTGAGAAATGTATGGCCATACTGGAATGGAAGGGTAGTTCCATTTCCACATTCAGACTACTCAGGGATCGAGAAAGTAACGGTCAGGAACAGGAGGATGACGTTCACCATGCCTCATCCTTGACCGAAATATCGTGTGACAAAAGGGACGTGATATGGTTGTATGAAAGGTTACATCGTTTATCGATCCTCATATGTTTTGGGTAGTCGTAATGCCTTGCTAGAGACCGCTTACGACTTGTGGGTCAGTATAGTAACTGGGCCACTGCCAACTTCATATGGGCCTACAGGGTCGCACACAAAACAGCCCAATGCGAGCTATGATGTCCAGATTCATTGAATCTAAGAGATGTCTAAATTCAATGAATAATCTAGGGTGGATATATATTTTATATATATATAAAAAATTAGTTTATATATGTATTATATATATAATATAAGAGATATTTGTAAGATTTAATTTATAAGGATAAATTAAATCTCTATCATTTTTGAATTTGAATTTAAATGGATATGATCTATTTGAATTTGAAATTCAAATTGATAAGATATCTCAAATTTGATTTATGAGAATAAATCAAATATAATTCTGTCTTATCTTTATTTTAAATTAAATAAATAGGTGAATTAAATCTGTGGGACGGATTTAATATAAACCATATTTATTTAATTAGTTTCTTATTAAATTATGCAATATATGATATTGTATTAATTCAGAATTAATATAAGACTAATTCTGAAGCCCGGCCCTATTAGAAGCCCGATAGCTTCCTATATATTTGACATTAGGAGCTAGGGTTCTACACACAATAGATCTCTTCACACACATTCAGTCGTGAGAAAAGGGGGCAGGGAGAGTGCAAAATGTTTGCATATAAGAAATCGCCGAAATAGAGACGGTGAGGACGGAATCTCCAGAAAGCCTTAGAGGGACAAGAGGCGCTAGCACGTCGTTCGCAATTGGAACGCTGTTCGTGTGGATACCGGTAGAGGAAGCCGATCTGAGCTGTCGACTTCTACGATACGGCTAGACACGAAGAAAGGTCGCGACCAGAACACACTTAGGTCGCGACCAAACGGGCATCTGAACGTCAGAAATCCGAAAAGAGGAGACAGGTCGCGACGTGAAGTTGAAGAGGTCGCGACTAAAAGCTCCAGAGGCGACAGGTCGCGACTAGAAGCAGAGTAGGTCGCGACTACAAACTCCAGAGGCGACAGGTCGCGACTAGAAGCTGAGGAGGTCGCGACTGAAAGTTCCAGAGGCGAGGAGTCACGACTAGTGGACACTAAGGTCGCGACCAAAGCTCGAGTACCGAAGGTAACACTTCTTTCTCCTTGACTTAAACACATTCGGTAGATCCTGGCTGGGAATGGAAAAATTTTTAAAGTTAATTTCCGCTGCGTGCCTTCCAATTCCCTACAGTGGTATCAGAGGTATGCCGTTTTGTGTTTAAGTTAGGTTTGATTGTTGATACATGTGATGTATGTTAGACTTCTTAGCTGATTATATGATAACATGCGAGATATGTATGACATATATGGAATCTGTTTATGTATGACATATACGGAATCTAAAAGGAAACTGAAATCGGTGGTGTATATCAATTGATTTGATCAATTAATATTGATGGGGTCTAAGGAAAAAGAATTAAGATTCTTGATTATTTATCAAAAAAATTTCTGATATATGAATGTTTTGAAACATTTATTGCCCTTCAAATAGTATGAATTTTGATTCTTGAATGTTTGGGTATGGTGAACAATATGGCTCTAGATTACAAGTGTTGTAATTTTTCTAAATACGGCCTGCGTGTCGTGCCTTCCTCTAATGACTCTCGTTGTACATTCTCTTCTCATCTCACTCCCCTCGAATGTTAAAACGAGGTTTCCTTATGTAATTTTCCTATTCTAATTAGACAGCTTCTCTCATTGGCTTGAGGGGACTTAGGATAGGTGAGCCATATTGTGTCACGTTTAAGATTATGCATCTTTTGATTAGATCACTGCATGTATGTTTTATATGCATAATACTTGTATGAGATACAACCGCGATACATGCATCTTATAAACCAGATAATTAATTAAACCCTCTAAAAGAAATCTTAAGTCATATGCCGTCAATTAATGGACACTTGTCAAAACCTCGATCGCTCATTTGTAGGTCCACCAAAGTGGGTGCATTTGAGTTATCTTGGGGAGATAAGCAACAGTAATGGTGCTGCTCTTATGTTTGTTATTGTTTGACTTAATTGAGATTATCAAAACGGTTTTGGGTCTCAAGGCATTAGATGGGATTAAAACATGCCGGATCATATGATGATTGAATCCCATAAATATCTAAGAATTACATTTGATGTAATTGGTAAAGTTGTTACCTACCTAAATAACTTAAAGTTGAGCGTCCAGCCAAAGCGGACTCAAGTTTAAGCCAAATATGGATCTTAGCCCACTAATTATTACATTGAGGGTTGTTTTATTCAGTGGGAGATTGCTAATTCGCTTGCATATTTTAATTGTAGAATCATGACGACTAGTAATACTGCTACATTATCGTTGCGATCTGTCCTTGAGAAGGACAAACTCAATGGGACAAACTTTCTTGACTGGTTCAGGAACTTGAGAATTGTTCTCAAGCAGGAAAGAAAGGCATATGTCCTAGATCAACCCATTCCTGAGGAGCCAGCAGCCAATGCTCCTAGAGCTCAGAGAGATTCTTATGCGAAGCATAAGGAAGACTCTGTTGATGTGGGATGCTTGATGCTTGCCACCATGGTTCCGGAGCTCCAAAGAGATTTGGAACACATGGAGGCTTATGAGATGATTGTGCATCTTAAGGAAATGTTCCAGCAACAAGCAAGGCAAGAGAGGTATGAGACCACTAAGGCCTTACATTCCTGCAAGATGGCTGAAGGTGCATCAGTGAGTACTCATGTCTTAAAGATGAAAGGGTACATAGATCACCTTGAGAGGCTTGGATTTCCCATGAGCCAGGAGTTAGCTACAGATTTGATCTTGAACTCACTCCCGGAAAGTTATGACCAGTTTGTCATGAACTACAACATGAACAACATGGAGAAATCTATTTCTGAACTGCATGGGATGCTTAAAACTGCTGAGCCGACTGTTAAGAAGAAGCCCAGTACTGTTTTGATGGTTCAGAAAGGAAAGGGTATGAAAAGGAAAGGCAAGGGCAAGGGGAAGGGTCATGGCTCATCTGGTAAGACCAAAGAGTCAGGCAAGCCCGAAACCAAGCCTGCACCAAAGAAGGCAAAGCCTCCAAAGGAAGGACTTTGCTTCTTCTGCAATGAACCGGGTCATTGGAAGAGGAATTGCAAACTCTACCTTGAAGATCTGAGAAAGAACAAGAAGGATAGCGGGGCTATCGCTTCAGGTATTTATGTTATAGACATTCATCTCTCTACTTCCACTACATGGGTATTAGATACTGCATGTGGTTCTCACATTTGTATAAATGTGCAGGGCCTAAAGGACAGTAGAAAGCTGAAGAAGGGCGAAGTTGACCTACGAGTTGGAAATAGAGCAAAGGTTGCTGCTCTAGCTGTAGGCACTTATGAATTAGTTCTGCCCACTGGGCTTTTGTTAGTTTTGAACAATTGCTATTATGTTCCTGCTTTGAGTAGTAACATTGTTTCTCTTTCTTATTTGGATAAGGAAGGTTACACTTCCATTTCTGGGAATGGTAAATGTTCCATTTATCGTAATGATATTTTCTATGCTCATGGTGATTTGCATGTTGATCATTACATATTAAACTTGGAACAACCCAATCATGGAAATATCTATAACATAACCGCCAAAAGGATCAAACCAAATGATTTGAATCCGACGTACCTCTGGCACTGTCGTCTAGGCCACATAAATGAGAAACGCATTTCTAAACTCCATCAAGATGGATTTCTCAACTCATTTGATTTTGAATCATATGATACTTGCGAATCTTGTTTGTTAGGAAAGATGACAAAGTCGCCTTTCACTGGGCACAGTGAGAGGGCGACTGATTTGTTGGGCCTCATACATACAGATGTGTGTGGACCGATGAATACAAATGCCAGAAGAGGTTATTCGTACTTCATTACATTCATAGATGATTTCAGTAGATATGGCTATGTCTATCTAATGAAACATAAATCCGAATCTTTTGAAATGTTCAAGATATTTCAAAATGAAGTACAAAACCAGCTTGGCAAAACAATTAAAGCCCTTCGATCTGATCGAGGTGGTGAATATTTGAGCCAAGAGTTTATCGATCATCTTAGGAATTGTGGAATAGTCTCACAATTGACTCCTCCAGGAACACCACAATGGAATGGGGTTTCTGAACGGAGGAATCGAACACTATTGGATATGGTTCTATCCATGATGAGTCGAACAGATCTTCCACCATCCTTTTGGGGCCACGCCCTAGAGACAGCTGCGTTCACACTGAATCGTGTTCCATCTAAGGCAGTTGAAAAGACTCCGTATGAGATATGGACTGGGAGGAAACCTAGTTTGTCTTTTCTCAAGATTTGGGGATGTGAGGTCTATGTTAAGCAACAAGGCTCAGATAAGTTAGCGCCCAAATCTTCAAAGTGCCTTTTTGTGGGATATCCTAAGGAAACCAAGGGATATTATGTCTACAACCCCACTGATAACAAAGTGTTTGTTGTCAGAAATGGTATCTTTCTAGAACGAGAATTTATCTCTAAAAGAACCACTGGGAGCAAGGTACACCTCGAAGAAGTTCGAGAGCCACAAGACGCCACAGAACTAGAGATGGAAAGTAGAGAAGACTCACAAGAAGTTGTTGAGACTCCTCAAGTCACGCAAGGCCCAAGGCGATCTAATAGGGCACGACTTCAGCCTCAGAGATATGGATTTCTGATTTCTGATAGTCGTGATGTGTTGCTCATTGAGCATAATGAGCCCACTACCTATCAAGAAGCTATAGTGGGACCAAACTCTGAGAAATGGCTTAATGCCATGAAGTCTGAGATGCAATCCATGTACGACAATAAGGTATGGACCTTAGTCGACCCGCCTGAAGGTATAAAAACCGTCGGGTGCAAGTGGGTTTTTAAAGAGAAAACTGACATGGATGGCAATGTAAATGTCTTCAAGGCACGACTGGTTGCAAAAGGATTTACTCAAACTCATGGTGTGGACTATGATGAGACCTTTTCCCCAGTTGCAATGGCCAAATCAATCAGAATCCTCCTTGCCATTGCAGCATATTATGACTATGAAATATGGCAGATGGACGTCAAGACAGCCTTCCTTAATGGAAAGCTCCTTGAGGATGTGTACATGACACAACCTGAAGGTTTTGTGCGTTCTGAGGACTCTGGTAAGGTGTGCAAGCTTCAAAGGTCCATTTATGGACTGAAGCAAGCATCTCGGAGTTGGAATCATCGTTTTGATGAAGTGGTCAAAGAGTTTGGATTTCTTCAAAATATTGATGAACCTTGTGTGTACAAAAAGGTTAGTGGGAGCACAGTTGTATTTTTGGTACTCTATGTCGATGACATCCTACTCATTGGGAATGACATTCCTACCTTGCAGATTGTCAAGTCTTGGTTAGGAAAATCTTTCTCGATGAAAGACTTGAGTGAAGCCACCTACATCCTAGGAATTAGGATCTATAGAGATAGATCTAAAAGGCTTCTAGGACTGAGTCAGAGCACATATATAGACAAGATACTGCATAGGTTCAGTATGCAGGAATCAAAAAGGGGTTTCATACCCATGTCTCATGGTATTCACCTCAGCAAGGATTTGTGTCCTAGTACACCAGATCAGCGAGGTCGCATGAGTAAGATTCCATATGCCTCGGCCATAGGATCTATCATGTACGCCATGTTATGTACTCGACCGGATGTCTCGTTTGCCTTAAGTATGACTAGCAGATATCAACAGGACCCTGGTGAGGGCCATTGGACTGCTGTCAAGAATATCCTTAAGTACTTAAGAAGGACTAAGGACTTATTCTTGGTCTATGGTGGATTGGTAGACGAGCTCTATGTAACTGGTTACACAGATGCAAGTTTCCAAACTGACCAGGATGACCAGAAATCGCAATCTGGATACATATTCCTCCTGAATAATGGAGCAGTAAGCTGGAAGAGCTCTAAGCAGAGCACTGTAGCAGATTCTGCAACGGAAGCTGAGTACATAGCAGCATCTGATGCAGCTAAGGAGGCCGTTTGGATCAGGAAGTTTATTACAGAACTAGGGGTGGTACCTACCATCTCAGATCCAATAACTTTGTTCTGTGACAATAGTGGTGCCATTGCACAGGCCAAAGAGCCTAGGTCACATCAAAGGACCAAGCATATACTCAGGCGATTTCATCTCATCAGAGAAATCAATGATAGAGGTGATATAAAAATATGCAAGGTAGCAGGGGAAGACAATGTTGCTGATCCTCTAACAAAGCCGCTTGTGCAAGCAAAACATGAGTGTCATGTTAGGTCAATGGGAATTAGGCAAATTAATGATTGTACCTAGTGCAAGTGGGAGGATGTTGAAGATTGTGCCCTAGGGGCCAATCATTATCTTATGAACATTGTTGATTTATGAATTTCTTAATAAAGTTATCATATTATTTGCATGTTTACTATGATGACAATCCTTGGATAACTCGTGATCTTATCCTAAATGTCCCTGGTCGGTCATCTATGTGGGAGCAGAGATGAAATAAGACCAGTATGACTTTGAAGATATATAGAGATATAAATCAAAGTCATAAGCACATGTAAGAGTACAGGGTGTTGGATCGACCCGCAATGAGAGAGCTGCATGGGTCAAGTCATAAGCTTCTCTCATATACAAGCCATGTCACTATGCCCTTTGACCTGAGATCATCATGGATTCCTACATGACAAACGCTCAGCTTTGACCTAGTCAAAAGTCACTTTTGACCGAGTGATCATAAAGGCTATGCTCGGGCTTAGTGGTTTTTCATGCGGAGGAATGTGAATGGTCAAGATGGAATTTGTCCCTCACATTCGTAGAGAGATATTACTGGGCCCCTCGATGAGTGAGTCTGAGAAATGTATGGCCATACTGGAATGGAAGGGTAGTTCCATTTCCACATTCAGACTACTCAGGGATCGAGAAAGTAACGGTCAGGAACAGGAGGATGACGTTCACCATGCCTCATCCTTGACCGAAATATCGTGTGACAAAAGGGACGTGATATGGTTGTATGAAAGGTTACATCGTTTATCGATCCTCATATGTTTTGGGTAGTCGTAATGCCTTGCTAGAGACCGCTTACGACTTGTGGGTCAGTATAGTAACTGGGCCACTGCCAACTTCATATGGGCCTACAGGGTCGCACACAAAACAACCCAATGCGAGCTATGATGTCCAGATTCATTGAATCTAAGAGATGTCTAGATTCAATGAATAATCTAGGGTGGATATATATTTTATATATATATATAAAATTAGTTTATATATGTATTATATATATAATATAAGAGATATTTGTAAGATTTAATTTATAAGGATAAATTAAATCTCTATCATTTTTGAATTTGAATTTAAATGGATATGATCTATTTGAATTTGAAATTCAAATTGATAAGATATCTCAAATTTGATTTATGAGAATAAATCAAATATAATTCTGTCTTATCTTTATTTTAAATTAAATAAATAGGTGAATTAAATCTGTGGGACGGATTTAATATAAACCATATTTATTTAATTAGTTTCTTATTAAATTATGCAATATATGATATTGTATTAATTCAGAATTAATATAAGACTAATTCTGAAGCCCGGCCCTATTAGAAGCCCGATAGCTTCCTATATATTTGACATTAGGAGCTAGGGTTCTACACACAATAGATCTCTTCACACACATTCAGTCGTGAGAAAAGGGGGCAGGGAGAGTGCAAAATGTTTGCATATAAGAAATCGCCGAAATAGAGACGGTGAGGACGGAATCTCCAGAAAGCCTTAGAGGGACAAGAGGCGCTAGCACGTCGTTCGCAATTGGAACGCTGTTCGTGTGGATACCGGTAGAGGAAGCCGATCTGAGCTGTCGACTTCTACGATACGGCTAGACACGAAGAAAGGTCGCGACCAGAACACACTTAGGTCGCGACCAAACGGGCATCTGAACGTCAGAAATCCGAAAAGAGGAGACAGGTCGCGACGTGAAGTTGAAGAGGTCGCGACTAAAAGCTCCAGAGGCGACAGGTCGCGACTAGAAGCAGAGTAGGTCGCGACTACAAACTCCAGAGGCGACAGGTCGCGACTAGAAGCTGAGGAGGTCGCGACTGAAAGTTCCAGAGGCGAGGAGTCACGACTAGTGGACACTAAGGTCGCGACCAAAGCTCGAGTACCGAAGGTAACACTTCTTTCTCCTTGACTTAAACACATTCGGTAGATCCTGGCTGGGAATGGAAAAATTTTTAAAGTTAATTTCCGCTGCGTGCCTTCCAATTCCCTACAACTGGGACTCCTTTTGCTTGAAGAATAAGCTCAGTATTCCTCCACCATCTTCGCGCATCCTTCTCTAGCTTGAAAATGGCCAGTCGGGCTTTTCTTCCTGATGGGCAATCCAGCACCTCAAAAATCTTCTCAAGCTGATCTATCCAATCCTCAGCTACTTGGACGTCAAATGTCCCCTCAAACACCGGAGGATTATACTTTTGGAACCGCTCCATCCATTGCTGAATGCTATTAGGATCTACCACTGGATCCTCTATTCTTGACTGCCCATTATTTGGAGGAATTCCTGATATCCCTTCTGCTGGTCTATCAGGGGTTTGCAATTGATTAACTATAGCTGTAAGAGTAGCTATAGTGGCATCTCTTTCTTGATCTCGGCGAACTTGTTCCGCCCTCATTTCTTCCATCATCCTCTGCTGCTGTTCTAGCCTAGCAAGGATGACTTGCATAGGATTTACCTCATTGGAGTTGCCAGCCTCCTCTACGTGTGGCTCCTCCACTTGAATTCTACGTCCTCGTCTCGTGTTCACCATCTGGTTCCTTGTCAATCAGAAAAGAAAAGTGAATACATAACATTATACTACTTACTCATCTAGGGAATTTTACCTCCACTGGGCTTTTCTAAACCTCTATGTACTCTAGGGAAATAACATTTCTAAATCAGAGCATCACTGAGCCAGAACCTTCTGTTCTGTGCCAGAATCTTATGCTCTGAACCAGAATCCTGTCTGGTTTATGCCAGAACCTATTGCTCTGATACCAAAATGAAACATCCTCCCTTAGACTCCTCAGAGTACACTTGCGGAAGCAACATTAGCTTGATTATATCTTAACTTAAGCCCAGAAATTCAAAATTTTACTCTTAAGTTTCTTATTCTGAACCTTTGATTTGAGAACTGATTAATCTCATTCTACACATCCAAACAAGTCTTATTACCTATCCACGTAATGCCCCAGATGTGTACGACTGGCCTGCCAAATTTCATAGCCAAACTCCTCCGTTTACTGGGTCAAACTGAGGTCAAAATACTGCTACCTCAGGACCTGCGAATTTCTCCCTTAATTCGTCATCCACAAATTGAACATGCCAAACAATATTTATTATTAAATAATAAAATGTCATACAACAAATCATACACCAAATTCTCTTATTTCTATTACATCTCTTCTTGTCTAAAATCCGGCAGCATAACTGCTACATTCCTTCTGTAGAAAGTAACCGATCTTGTACCGATTCGGTAATTCCCGTAGGAGCTACCATTCTACGTAAGTACCCAGGAAAGACTGGATGAACCGGCTAGGTCCACTCACTTCCAGCCTCCTTAGACAGCACCTACGTACACAGTACGTATCAGTTCCTTTCTTTGTTCCTTCTTCGTTGCCAGAATTTTGGCAGCCTAACGGCGTCTCTTAAAATTTCCAGATTTTATTTTGACAGAACCTCCCCTGTAATGTTATATATGGGAATGGGATTCGGGGGAATCTCAGTAGTAATAATCATAACAATATATGTAATGCAGAGTGACGGTGCTTGCTTGTGATTGTGTACAGATAAGTATGCTGCGTGCTTCCATATTCAATAACATATGATCATAGCATTGTAATAGAGCTTCAAGCATAACATATAAGACAACAATCCAACCAAACAATAGCACAACAAATCACAAAGACATTACATAAGAGCTAGGATTAGTTACTACCTCAAAAGCAGAACTCCAGAACTTCTATACTGCTTACAACTCCACCAGAACTTCCTTTCTTTCTTTCTTTCTCCTTCTCTCTCTTCTTTCTCTCTCTTTTCTTGCCAAAAACGTGGGATGCATAAAATGGGAGGGGAAGGGGGTATTTATAGCTTTAATGGATGGCATTTCTGTAATTTTGAAGCCATCTGAACATGCGGTCCTGGTTTTTCCTATTTTTCTTTATTCCTTTTTACTGCATCATGCATGACATCATCCAGGACACCTCACCGGGACACCTCATCGCCACATTCTTCACATGTCACAATTCCTGGACACCTCATCAGCTGACTCAGCAGTTCAGTCCAATCCAGTACCGGTCCAGAGTCTTGCACCGTAATACGTGTCCTCAACTTTTCTTCTGCCTCTAAGATTGCTCCATGTGGCATCTGGAAGGGACCTTTCACGCCTTCCAATGCTATCCAGATAAGTCCCGGACTTTATCTGATCACCTCCTCGGTTATCGTGCCGACCGAGTAACTTTACTTTATTTAAACAACATTAAAATAGTATTCTAATGCCACTTTTTCCCACATACTCCATGGGCTACGTTTTTGGGCTCTGGGTATGTTATCTTGGATCCTGATCAAGCCCCAGTACTCTGATGGCACGATTCCTGAAACATCCTCCCTTAGACTCCTCAGAGTACACTTGCGGAAGCAACATTAGCTTGATTATATCTTAACTTAAGCCCAGAAATTCAAAATTTTACTCTTAAGTTTCTTATTCTGAACCTTTGATTTGAGAACTGATTAATCTCATTCTACACATCCAAACAAGGCTTATTACCTATCCACGTAATGCCCCAGATGTGTACGACTGGCCTGCCAAATTTCGTGGCGAAACTCCTTCGTTTACTAGGTCAAACTGAGGTCAAAACACTGCTACCTCAGGACCTGCGAATTTCTCTTTTAATTCGTCATACACAAGTTAAACATGCCAAACAATATTTATTATTAAATAATAAAATGTCATACAACAAAGCATACACCAAATTCTCTTATTTCAATTACATCTCTTCCTGTCAAAAATCTGGCAGCATAACTGCTACATTCCTTCTGTAGAAAGTAACCGATCTTGTACCGATTCGGTAATTCCCGTAGGAACTACCATTCTACGTAAGTACCCAGGAAAGACTGGATGAACCGGCTAGGTCCACTCACTTCCAGCCTCCTTAGACAGCACCTACGTACACAGTACGTATCAGTTCCTTTCTTTGTTCCTTCTTCGTTGCCAGAATTTCGGCAGCCTAACGGCGTCTCTCAAAATTCTTAGAATTCAGTTCAACATAATCTCCCTGTAATGGGTTAGACATGGGGAATGAGATTCGGGGGAATCTCAATAGTAATAATCATAACAATATATGTAATGCAGAGTGACAGTGCTTGCTTGTGATTGTGTACAGATAAGTATGCTGCGTGCTTCCATATTCAATAACATATGATCATAGCATTGTAATAGAGCTTCGAGCATAACATATAAGACAACAATCCAACCAAACAATAGCACAACAAATCACAAAGACATTACATAAGAGCTAGGATTAGTTACTACCTCAAAGGCTTAGCAGAGCTCTACTATCTCTATACTGCTTTCAGCTCTGCCAGAACTTCCTTTCTTCCTCTCACTTTCTCTCTCTAGCACCTCCTCCTCTCTCTAAAAGGCTCAAAACCGTGGGATGCAAATGAAATGGGAGGGGGAGGGGTATTTATAGTTTCCCTCAATGGCATTCCTGTAATTTTGAAGCCATATGAACTTGTGGTCCTGGTTTTTCCTGGATTTTCCTATTTTCTTTAATTCCTCAATTACTGCATCATGCAGGACATCATCCAGGACACCTCAGCGGACACCTCAGCAGCACATTTCTCACATGTCTAAAACCCGGGACACCTCATCAGCTGACTCAGCCTGCTGACTCACCGGTCCAGAGTGTTGCACCGTAATACGTGTCCTTAACTTTTCTTCCGCCTCTAAGATGACGCCATGTGGCATCTGGAAGGGACCTTTCACGCCTTCCAATGCTATCCAGATAAGTCCCGGACTTTATCTGATCACCTCCTCGGTTATCGTGCAAACCGAGTAGCTTTACCTTATTGAAAAGTCATTAAATCATTATTTTAATGACACTTTTCCCCCTGAGTCACTGGGCCTGCGTTTTTGGGCCTGGGAATATCCTCTTGGGTCTCTGATCCAGCCCAAGTACTCTGATGGCACGATTCCCAAGAGACACCCCTTGGCAAATTACCAAAATGCCCTTAGTCTCTCTTTCTTTACTTTATTAGGTCTAGGGACATTATTATCTTTTCCCATCTTACCAGAGTATTCTTTGACCCTGGTCAACTATCCAGATAACTTCCCTGGACTGTCTAACCTTAGGCAAATGACCAAAATACCCTTTACGCATTCTTCAGCTGTCCTATAACATAGGGGCATTTTCGTCATTTCGCACCTTTTTCCCGGACACCGGCCCCTTTTACCACTGGACTGATCTAATGGGCCTGAGCCTTCCCTGGTGTCACTATAGGCCTTAGAAACACTATACGGCCCCCTGGCCACAGTCCGATCATCCCTATCGGGACTGCTTTTCCTTTACCGATTATAACTGTAAATTCCCATCTTCCGGAATTTTTACAGAAAAATTGGGACCTCAAATCAAAATTCCGTGACTCCTCATTCAACCCGGAATCCTTTTCTCTATCTCCCGGTATTTTCAGATATTTTATCCGGACCGGGCTATTTTGGCCTGAAAAAGCACTCACGCGCACACTTTTCCAAAATGACAATTTTACCCCTGGTCACAGTTCTAATTCTTTCATACACATAGAGACCTCATATGCACATTTCACAGTTCAGTGAAATGATCAGCATAATTTTCTCTATTTTCTGCCAAAATATGGTACTCATCGGCTACCCGCCCGATCTTTCCCATAATTACGATTTTGCCCCTGCATTCTCTTTCTGGCCTCATTGCTCATCTTCTCATCCTTTATCTTAAGTTCTAGAAATTCTCTTTCAATAACTCATCCCCTAAACTCTTCGGGAGTCATCGTTAATTGAAAGGCTCGACAACCCGCCCATATCAGGTTATCTTGCACAGGAGCCAGCCTATATCAAGCTACCTGCAGAATTTCTAGGCTTAAAACTTAGGATATTCCTCACATTCCTCATTTTGGACCTAGATGAACTGTCCCAATTCCTAGACCAAAAATTGGGATGTTACAATTCCCAAGAAACATCCCTTGGCAAATTACCAAAATACCCTTGGGTGCCCTATCTTGCGCTATTTTAACCCTAAGGGTAAAATCGTCATTTCACACCCTTCTGTACTCTGTCAGGGCATATACTGACTCTAAGTAACTTTATCTGTATGTGCCCTGGCTTCTGGGCCTGTCCAGAATGACCAAAATGCCCTCATTCATCTCCTACCTCTTTAGTACAACACAGGGGCATTTTCGTAATTTCGCACTTTTCCGGGGTTCTGCCGGACACTGGCCCACCTATCAGTCCAAGTGTCTTACTGGGCCTTGTTGGCGCCATTATTGGACCTTTCAGGGTCCATTACCTTCATGGCACGCATTACGAGGAATCTTCCCCCGTTAATGTTTATTAAATATTTTATCTATTAATCACCGTTTATACACATATCCGGACACCGGTTCCTTCTGTCCGATACAATGGCCTGCGGTGTTCAGGCATCCCTGTGAGTCATATCAGTCGTCTGACCGAGGTTATCCGAACTTATTCAGTCCCTTTTCAAATACCGATAAATTTCCCTATCGGATACCCGGAGGCCTCACACTCCCGTCTGGATTTTCTAATTTGCGAATAACTTTTTCTACAGGCCTCCTATCGGTATTCTGTCAGTTTCCCGACGTCCGCCCCATAAGGACGCATCATCCTGTATTTTCTCACCTAGATCTGAAATCTAGGATATCCGGTATGAATTTTTATAACTTTTGGACGATCAGTCCATTTCTGGCTATCTGGAGTCTTCAAAAATTCCTGTATTAAGCCAGATTACCGAGCGTCCCTTGCTCTCTCTACCGGTGAAATCTGGGACTGAAATGCCGTCGGACAGTCCAAACCACTTCCGGCCTGACTTTCTTTAATTACACTTTAGCCCCAAGGAACTTTTCTTCTTTTCATTTAAGTCCCTTTTTATTTGGCTAAAATTACACTTAAGGACCCCACCTTTTTGTCCTTAAACTTTCCATAATTCTTTCATACTCATAGAGACCTCGTATGCACATTTCATAGTTCATTGAAATGATCAGCATAATTTTCTCTATTTTCTGGCAAAATATGGTACTCATCGGCTACCAGCCCGATCTTTCCCATAATTACGATTTTGCCCCTACATTCTCTTTCTGGCCTCATTGCTCATCTTCTCATCCTTTATCTTAAGTTCTAGAAATTCTCTTTCAATAACTCATCCCTTAAACTCTTCGGGAGTTATCGTTAATTGAAAATCTTGACAACCCGCCCATATCAGGTTATCTTACACAGGAGCCAGCCCATATCAAGCTACCTGCAGAATTCCTAGCCTTAAGACTTAGGATATTCCTCACATTCCTCATTTTGAACCTAGATGAACTGTCCCGATTCTGTAGGTTAAAGACTTAACTCATCTTTACATCCTGAAGGACTTAGCTCATCCCTCGGATCCTACAAAATTCAGGTAAGTGATCCGCCCATATCAGATTACTACCCTGGGACTACGGTTTAGCAGCCTGCCCATATCAGACTACCTCCCAGTTCAACTAGACCCAAAAATTGGGATGTTACAAAGGCACCAACCTCACTGAAACTTATCAGGTAGAGGATTGGTACAAGATGCGGCTGAGCCAGCTAATGCGATACAATGACATACGAATGATCAATTTAAGAAATGTTCAGAAATAGATCCTTCGTACAATAATCTGGAGTAGATCTACATTACCAAAGACTTCGTTATGCTAGTCATTTTCCAAATGAAAGAAGCAAAGGCTAGACCAAGGCTTGTCTAGAAACATGCCTAGCATATAGTCTAGGTTAAATGATGTAATGATGAATAGACAGAGAGTTGATGTTCTTGAAAAGTTCCATTATGAAGGAACTGGTGACACAGTAGATTCAGTATAAAATATCTTGATTAGGCAAAAGCAACAATAGCATAGAAAGATGAGATCTGAGCAATTCAAGCTTGTCAGGAATAAGAGAAAAATGTTAAAAGATAGTAAAGGGCTCAAAAGTTACCCTATAGGCAAAGAATAACCCGCTCAACTGGGAAGTTTAACTTAAGAAATTTTATGAAAAATATTTATCTCAGTCAGATGAAGATGAGCGCAAGGCTAAGTTTAAGTGATAAGGCAGTAAGAAAAGAAACCCTTTGATGCACATTTAGTCAAGTTCACCGTATCTCTAGTTATTTCACGTATTTGAATTCTATATATGACGAGAGACGAATGACTGAGAAGTTAACTTACGAACTGAATTTTGTGTTGTAAGAAAGAATCCTTCCTAGACAATTACAAAGGTTTAATGGAGCGGTAAGGGCATACACAATTATAGAGAAAAGTGGGTAAAGGCTAGAAGTTGTGAGTAGTAAATGAGTCAAGAAGTGCAAACATATTATCATAACCTAAGAAATGAGAGGTATATGGTAGAGACCATGGAGATAAGATTTAGTTAACAAGTCAAGAAGTTGCTACAGATGTGGCAAGCCAGCACATTCTGCTAGGGAATATCTGTAGAATACAATAGGTAAGAGACCCCAAACAAATAAAAGAACTTTTGCCCTGATTAGAGAAAAGTTAAGAAAGTCGCCTGAGATAATCTAGGAGTTGGTATGGATTAACGATCACTAAGTAGATGTGATATATGACTCAAGTGTTGTTCATTCATGTATAACAATAACTATGAAGGGCAACTGGATCTTCCTGTTAGCATTATGCTATATGATGAATGTGTTCCTATTTCCACTTGCTTAAGGGGTAGTACCCTATGTATGTTTAAACAGTAATGTCTAGCATGCACACTGTCGAGCTACCTTAGACCAAACATGTTTACATTTATATGTTAGAATATATAAGATAATCAGCTATAGTTAATCCTCAACAATTAAAGTTAGGACTAAAATGAGGATTTGAGGTAAGACAATGATAGTTAGTTAGACAGAGAGTTAGAACAAAGGCGATAAGAGCATATGCTCATCATGGTTACAGTACTCAGGATATGTCCCTTTCATAGGGATAAGATGTGTAAATGATGAAACACGAACATGGTACAGGTAATACATAACGAAATGAGATACAGTTATAGAAATGACAATGCAGCTTTGAGAGAGTAGCATCGATATATTGAAAGTAAATGTTCTCGCAATAGAGGTAGATTGCTCTTGTGATAAAGCCCATTTAAAGAAATGGATAGTGCAGCTTATGTTAGAGCCAGGTCCACCAGATGAGCTGAGAAAAATCCTTCAACAGTTTTGCATAAAACTATATTAAGCAAGATGAGATGTATAGTTTTATAGCAGTAAGTGTATAGTAGAGCCTATGTAGCTCTCTGCAGTGTTACCCGTATCAAAGTAAAGTTTTGAAATGAAAGATGAAAGATGAGAATGATGAGAGAAATTCCTCAGTGAAAAAGGAAATGAGTAAAGTCTTAATATAAAATATTGATTTAAAAAATTATGGGGAAATTATCAGTTCAGTTACCAACTGAGTAGAAGTGACTAACTGTAAAATCCTCCTAAAATATAACTATTATTAATTATTTAAGTATATTTTGTAGCCAATATAATTTAAAAATAATATTATAAATGAATTTCATTTATTTCAAAAGAGTTAACCATGGTAGAAAAGAGTTTTACTAAAATATAAAAGAAACTCTACCATGGTTATAAAAAGACTTTTCTTAAAATATAAATAAAATAGTACGGTTTATGAGTATGCAAAATAAAAGTTATTGTGGCAATATACAAGTATTCTACACATACCTTCAAAGGATAAGGTTATACAATCAATATAGCTTTAATCAAACCTCTGAAGTTTTCCCTAGGGTCCTAAGATGAGACTATCACCTGAAAAATGTTGTAAAAATAGAGTGAGACTAACATCTCAGTAACCATCAGTTCTACTCATCATGAGTACTAACATGTGCTCATGAGACGTCAAGTGGGACCGATCACAAAATACAATATATATAAAATAACATATTATCATAATAAAATAAAATGAATAACCCACCCAAGTTCCTCCCCTCAAACCAACCGAACCGCCTTATTCCCGCCGACCGAACCCATGGGCTAGTGGTAACTACCCCTCGAACAGCTAACCGATCGAGTAATATGGATAGGCCAAAATCCACAGAGCATCTGACCGGACCATGGGTCCTTCCCCCTCGATAAACAGGTGGGTGTGTCGTAGCCCCTCGGTAAATAGGTGGGGCACGTCCCTCGAAAAACTGGTGGGACAAAAGCCAACCATTGAGCTCCGATGGTGGCTATACCACGTGGTAAAAACATAACTCCATCATCACCCATCCCCAATGCATAATTCTCAAAATAATCATATGAATCAAAATCTCAATAGTTTGATAAATATCACAAAAGAGTTTTTCTCAAGATAATAACTTTCTTCCAATTTCAATATCAAGATATAACAAGTTTATAATTTTAACTCAAACTTTCCAAATTAAACTTTAAGTCCCACAAGACTATTTTTAATAAAAATAATAAAATAAAATTTCTCAATATAATTATATGAATACCAATAGATTTATATATATCAAAACACTCACAAACATCATATTAGCACACATAATGAGCAGAAAGTGGTTACCTTCTTTAGGAATAGAAAAAAGACTGAGAGAGATGACTAAAAAGAGAAGAGCCGACTTAATAATCAAGTTTGAGGAATAACTAAGGGTCTTAGCTCTATTTATAAAGCCATGATAATAATTTAAAATTCGAATTCATATCTTATCTTTATTAAAATCTTATCAGATATAGTAATTTAAAATTTAAACTATATTATCATTTTAATATAAATACATATATTATTATATGCATATTTAATCAAAGATATAGGTATATTCTTATTATTTTTGTTAGAATTCTATCAGGTATTTGAAAATTTAAGTCATATTTTTAAAATAAAATTATATATCTAAATCTGAATCCAAATCCTGATAAATTTCTAATTAGTAGTGATAATCAAATTATAAGATTCTAAATAAGATAAAAATAGGATAATCTATATATTATATCATATTTTATTAAAAATAATAAAAATATTAAACTATAATAATTTAATTAGATAATATTTTTAAATTATTGATAAATAATATTTTAAATTTTACTTAAATATAAGGATAAAAATTGGGATGTTACACTAACCTTGTAACTTAGTCCATTGTTTTTATGTCTTTTAGAGAATTATGACACAGTACAACATAATCACAGTAGATTATGGAGGATCACAGTTAGATCCTAGCATGGCTCGTACAGAGTTTCAGGGTCATAGTTAGATCCTGAAGAGGCTTATGGTAGATCATAGTAGATCCCGAGGGTTGCAGTAGATTAAGCCTAAGGAAAGTAATGAGCCATGAAGTTATGGGTATAGTTTAGTATTTCTTTGGAAAGATGATTACCAAGGATAAGGTTAAGATAGGAAAGCCTCACAAGTTAGTTAACTCATACAAAGAAAGTACCCACAACATTATTTTTAGATGATTTTCTTATATGGACTAAACTTAGAATCCTCTTACACGATAAAAGAATTAAAGTCAACAGAGTTAAAAGTTTATACTCTTGAGTACAAGGTATTCATAAGTCTATCGAGACCATACTTAAGAAAGAGAAAAAGACTACCCCACATGAAATAAGAAGAGATCAAGTCTAAGTAGATAAATTCCTAAGATGAAATTAAAGAGAATAAGAGCTAGATAGACCCAAGAGAGATAGTATGAGAAGGGTCCAAGACAGGGAAGTACCACGATAAGAGCCTGTTAGTACTAGTGCTTCAGATATTCATTGGCACTTTTCAGTTAAGCGTGCTCAGGCCAGAGTAGATCAATGATGGGTGACCCCCTAGGAAGTGATGAAAAATGGTGCAAATAACGCACATATTTGGCATAGATTCACAAAGTATGTAAGATGATGAGAAAAGCTAAGAAGAGTTAGAAAAAGTTATAAAAAGTAAGAGAGTAAAACCCCTTATGTTAGATCTAAAGAGAAGATCTAAAAGAAAAGATTCAGATTATGACTTTGTTTCAGGAGAAAGAAAGGCAAAAGAGCAATATTCTCCTGAGAGGTTGGCAAAGTTGTAGGTCAAAGAGACTTTTATACTTATGGTATCTCATGATATGTAAAGATATACAATGAGAAACCTGTAATGAGATAAGGAGTATGATGAAAGACAGAAACCTAAGAATTTCATCAAATTTTTGGAGGGTTATTTATGAAAGAAATGGACACTACTCACAAGATTAGTAGGGTGAATTATCCATAAATAGATAAATGGATGATAAATGAGAAAATAGTAGAAAGAAACAGACTTCAACTCTAATTAAGTCGATAAGAAAAGATGGTTAGTAATCCTTAGTAGATAAGAAATTCCTATACTCCACTAATGTTGAAAGAAAGTCCTCGAACATTGACGTAGAACAAAATAATTATGTAAAGACACCCCCGAACCTTAGTAAAGAAACAGAGAAGGATATAAGAGAGATATATCTATAATAGTTTGACTAAGGTATGAGTTCAATTTTGAGGATGAAATTTACTTAAGGGTGAGAAATGTCACATCCTAATTTTTCCTATCTGTATAAGACTGATAGAGGATAGAGGTTTGTAAGGCATTGTGACGATAAACAGAAAGAAATATAATGAGTAGACAAGGGTATAAAGAATAGAGACTAAAGTAAAAACCCTAAGAGTTTTATGGTATAAAATGGAAGTAGACATAAGGTCTAGGCCATTAAGTGTAATTATGAAAAGTTAAGGGCCTATAGTACAATTTTCAAGAAGTTCAGGGGCAAAATGGTAATTATGGAAGGTTCAACCATAAAAGGCCCAAAATTACCTAGAAATATTTTGGGCCCAAATTTTACCAATAAATAGAGGATAAAAATTGGGTCAGGCATATTTCTCATAATTTTAATATGAGGCCTAAAAAAATTGATATTAATCTCCAAAGTCTGGCAATTAGTACAGTATCTTCTAGACCTAATAATTAGATAAAAGTTTATAGTAAATTATTATAATTAATATAAGAATTTATAAAACTAACAGGAGTCAAAAAAGAATCCTGTAGAATTAATTATGGAATTTAAGATAAAATAAGACCCCGATAAAGGATTTAAAAGAATGTATAGAATTTTTATAAGGACTACTGGTTCTCAAAAAATTGTGAGACTTTGTAAAAAATTTATTTTATATTACAATAAATTTCTAAAAATGTCAGAACCCTTAAAAGAGTTAAATAGAATTTATCTCAAAAATCAAGGTAAATTAAGGATATTGGTATAAGGAAAGTGTCTTGGAATTTATGCTAATTAGCAATTGGACTGAAGAGGAGGTTCAAATGGCATCAAGATGAAGCCCAAGAAGTCAAAGGAAGTGTCTTGGAGCTTAAGTCAATTTTAGATATTATATGAATTTTTAATTGAAAAATCAAAGGAAATTATCAAGCATGGAAGGTGGCATGTGAGATGTTCCTTGTGGGCTCCACTTTGCGCCACATGGAAGCTAGACAAGGAAGGGAAGAATTATCCCATGTGCTGAAATTTATTAAAATAATATAAGAATTAAGTTAATGATGATTAAGTGTAATTAATCCAAAAATCAACCAATAAAAGAAAAGATAATCAAGGGAGAAGACAAGCGCACATGGTGGGCCTTACATCTCTTCCAAATGGCGCCATATGCAAAGAAGGAAGAAGGATTTTGGCATGTGATTTTATCTTGAAGATTAAGCCAAGATTGTGAGCAAATATCAACCATTGGATTAAATAGTGTTCAAGTGAATCTTAGCTTTTCATTTTCCATGGAATTTATCTATAAATACCCCTCTATTTTCCTTGCAAAACTGTGGCATATGGTACCTTGGGAAAACTATGGTCAAATGAAACTCAAGCCAAGACAAAAAGAAATTCAAGGAACCAACATTCAAGTTAGCTAGAAATTAAGGTAAGTAATCTATTTTAGTTTGTATTCCTTTAATTTTGAGGCTTGAACTTGGGGTTTTATGGAAGAAAAAGGGGGAAATTTTCTAGGGTATATATGCTGTTCAAAACTCTAGATGAAAGAAGAAAGAAGAAATTAAAGCTAAAATTATGTGATTAATGCTTAGATAAGTTAGTTTAGATGATTGGTTGTTAGATTAAATTGTATTCTTGGCCTTGACAATGACAAGGGTCATTCGGCCAACTACTGTTTAGTACCAAGGAAATTGAAGTTCATGGTTCTAATACTTCCATTGAATTTAGATGATGATTTTGTGTAGGATTGGATAGGTTTGAAACCCTATAAGCATTGGAATTGAAAGATGAAATTTTGAAGTATGCTATGTACTGTTCACACATATGAATAGTGATTTGAATTTCATGGCTTTGATACTTCCAGAAGATTTAAAATGTAAAATTGTGTGGGATAAAGTAGAGAAACAAGTAGTGGAAGCATTGGAATCAAAATGAGAATTTTTAAAAATTTTGAGGGTACTGTACGATACTGGACAGATTGCATAGGAGGAGTTTGGTTTCTATAATTCCAAGATCATATTTGGATTCCTTGGACAAAATTATGTAGGATTGGTCTAAGGAAATAATTATTACAAAGCTAAACCACTAACTCCAAGAATTAAGTTAAGAGTTAGGGGTTTTAAGGAACTTGATATGCAATATTTATGTAATGGCTCTAATGGGTTTTATACACAACGTAATTGTATTTAGGGGCATGATATGTCAAAGGAAATGAGTTAAAGAGGATGAGCAAGTAACCAATGTTTGGTTAGAGATGAAAGGAGCAAAGAGAAAAGGATAAAGTTTTGAGGTAGTGAATTTACCTCTTTATATGCTTGATGTGATATGCTTATGTATTGACATGTATATGATGATTGAATGATGTTGTGACATGATAAATGATGTTGAATATGTTATGAATAACATGTTTCCCATGGCCATGTATTTTTATACAAGGTATATGCATGATGGCATGTCACTAATTAAAGAAAGTTTAATGAAATTACATATCATGCATTAGCATCCATCTTGCATATTTAAGTGGTAATATTTGCTACTGAGATTCCCAAGAATCTCACCCTCCCACAACCAAACAATTTAGGTAAAGCATGATGGAAAGGGTATTCATGGAGAAGAGTTAAAGAATAGAAGAAAGAAAGTGGAGTAATTGATGTTCTAGCATATGCTATGAATTTCTATGTATGTAAATGCTATGTAAAGTGCCTAATTATGTGATATAAATATATGAAATAATTATGTCATATTTACATGATGTATATGAATATATGGGAAGCCTATTTGATGGTTTATGAATGCTGGATTAATTTCGGGAAATTAAAGAAAGAAGTTGAAATAGTAAAAATGTAGGTCCTAAAATAGTTTTGTTGTGGCTTCAATTTGACCTAGAAAATTAAGAAATTAATTCACAAAATTTTATGAGCAATTAGTAAACATCCATAGATTTAAATGCATAGGTAACATATCTCATTTGGATGTGTATATCAAGAGAAATGAACTTCTAAAATAAAGAGACAGAATCTAGAATTTTCATGATTTACTATATGAATAGTAAAAAGTAACGATTTCACTATATTGGTTGGCAAGGTAAATGTCTAGATTTATATTTTTCCGTTAAAGATATATAAAAGAGATTCAATTTGAAATTTGAAGTACCTCCATACAATTTTTCTAGAATTATTTACATATTTTCAAATTTGGACTGTCAATCTAGAATTTACCGAATGAACAATACCCCAAGAAATAAGTTTTAAAATTTTAATTTTTGTGCCAATGTAATACTTTCACTAATCAAATACGCTTCCGAATATGTACTCTGAGAGGTTAAAAGTATGATGTTTTTTTCTTGTCTACAGAAATGTTAATAGGCAATGTGATGATCTGTGTATTATTCTTGTTCTTGAGAAACTAACTTAGTTTAAGATTCATACTCTATTTGAAAATTATTGTTTCATATTTTCATTTTTTTATTTATATTTAGGCAATTTGTTTTTTAAAAATGTATAGTATTAAGTTCTGAGCTGTGATATATTTGGAAAATAGCTTTTTAAATGTATTATTATGTAGTTGGCTAAAAATTAGAGGAGGGAAAGGGAAAATTTAATTTTTTTCTTGGCGGCGGTCTTTTGGTTGAAAGAAGAAGTGGGAAGTGATTTTCAAGGGGAGTGTGATTTTCCAGTGCATAAGGCAAAATAGGATACCTCCTATTTTGTTGGGATCCGATTTTTCGTCCATCACTCCAACTGACGAATGACCTATTTGCCCTGAATTGATCTATGGCAATACTGCTGACAGCTGGAGATTAATGAACTTGAGATGTAGAGTCAACGACAAAGGCGATAGTGACAAACGATACTTCTAAGTTATGACGTAACAAAGTCACGCTCATAAGACGATGACCTCTTTAGCATCTTTGTTGAAGGCTTCAAACTTTGCCTACATTTCCCTTCTTCGTCTGAGTCATGTTCTTGATTTTTTTGAGTTTTTGAGCTGAACAAGAAAGAGGGTTAATTCATATCATTTGCAATAAAGGATGATGCCATAGGTGAGCAAGAAGCAATGAACCAAGATATGGCTGGCTTTTTTTATTTACAAGATGAAGGAGGATAGGAGTTCTTAAAAACAACAGATGAGTGTCACATCCTTATTTTTTATATATCTTAAGGACCATTTAGTATCACTTAGAACCACTTTCAGGGTCATTGAAGTCTAAACTCTTAATCTGGAATTTTATTCTTATCGGGTACTGTTCACTGTGGCAAATTCCAGATGAGTGACCTGACTTTGAAAAATCATAACTAATTCTAGAAAAATCAAAATGAAGTGGTTCAAATTTCTACATGAATATAACTTAATTATATTTCAGTAAAAAATCATTGGTTTACCATTCCTTGACAAATTCAAGGTGGGTCAATATTTCAACTTTACTGTTCATCCAGTGATTTTCTCCTGAATCCAGCATTCTGGTCCCAACTTTAACAATTTATATCTTTTCGTGTATACATCCAAATGAAGAATTATATATATCAAATTAAATCTTAGTATGTCTACTATTTACCATAAAAATATCATACATTTATTCAACCATTTACTATTTTTAATGATTTATCAAACATCAATAGGTCTTCACAGATTACTGTTCACAAAGTCATTTTTCAGCAACCAACCTTACATATTAGTGCATACATACATCACATATCAGTCAAATATGCCAGATAACAACCATTATTAAATAATCAACTGTTATACATCAGTGCATGATTAACATCCTCATATTTCTATTACATTTTTCGTTGTCTAAAATCCGGCAGCATAACTGCTACATTCCTTCTGTAGAAAGTAACCGATCTTGTACCGATTCGGTAATTCCCGTAGAAACTACCATTCTACGTAAGTACCCAAGAAACACTGGATGAACCTGCTAGGTCCACTCACTTCCAGCCTCCTTAGACAGCACCTACGTACACAGTACGTATCAGTTCCTTTCTTTGTCCCTGCTTTGTTTCCAGGATTTCGGCAGCATAAAGGCGTCCCTTAAAATTTCCAAATTTTATTTTGACAGAACTTCCCCTGTAATGTTATATATGGGAATGAGATTCAAAAGAATCTCAGTAGCAACAATCATAACAATATATGTAATACAGAGTGACAGTGCTTGCTTGTGATTGTGTACAGATAAGTATGCTGCATGCTTCAATATTCAATAACATATGATCATAGCATTGTAATAGAGCTTCAAGCATAACATATAAGATAACAATCCAACCAAACAATAGCACAACAATTCACAAAGACATTACATAAAAGCTAGAATTAGTTACTACCTCAAAAGCAGAACTCTAGAATTTCTCTACTGCTTCCAACTTCACCAGAACTTCCTTTCTTCTTTCTTTTTCTCACTTTCTCTCTCAAGCACTTCCTTATCACTCTAAAGCCACCTTAGGCCGTGGGAATGAAGAGCAAGGGGGGGTATTTATAGTTTCCTTCAATGGCATTCTTGTAATTTTTAAGCCATATGAACTTGTGGTCCTGGTTTTTCTGGAATTTCCTATTTTCTTTTATTCCTTTTACTGCATCATGCATGACATCATATCAAGGCCACCTCATGGGACACCTCATATGTCACATGGCGAAATTGCAAGCTCATGGGACACCTCATCAGCTGACTCAGCAGTTCCAGTCCAATCTAATACCCGTCCAGTCCGATTTCCCAAAAACTGGACTCACCGGCTAAGATTATGCCACATGTCCTTAACTTTTTCTTTCTCCTCTATGTTGGCGCCATGTGTCATCTTGCTGGCACCTTTCACGCCATCCAATGCTATCCAGATAAGTCTAGGACTTTATCTGATCACCTCCTCAGTTATCGTGCCGACCGAGTAACTTTACTTTATTGAAACAGCATTAAAATAGTATTTTAATGCCACTTCTTCCCACATATCACTAGGCCTACGTTTTTGGGCTATGGGAATGTTATATTGGATCCTGATCAAGCTCAAGTACTCTGATAGCTCGATTCCCAAGAAACATCCCTTGGCAAATTACCAAAATACCCCTGGGTGCCCTTTCTTGCACTATTTTAACCCTAAGGGTAAAATCATCATTTTATACCCTTCTATACTCTGTCAGGGCATATACTGACTCTGAGTAACTTTATTTGTATGTGCCTTGGCTCCTGGGCCTATCCAGAATGACCAAAATGCCCTTTATACATCTACTACCCCTTTAGTACAACACATGGGCATTTTCGTAATTTCGCACCTTTCGGGGGTTCTGCTGGACGCTGGCCAACCTATCAGTCCAAGTGTCTTATTGGGTCTTTGATGGTGCCATTATTTGGCCTTTCTGGGTCCATTACCTTTATGGCACGCATTTCGAGGAATCCTCCCCTGTCCATGTTCACCGAGTATTTTAGCTATTATACACCGTTTACACACATATCCGGACATCGGCTCCTTCTGTCAGATACACTGCCCTACTGTGTCTAGGCAGCCATTTGGGTCATAACGGGCATCTGACCGTTGTTACCCGACCTCATTCAGTCTTAGTTTAAATACCGATAAATCTCCCTATCGGATCCCTGGAGGCCTCATACTCCCGTCTGGATTTGCTAATTCGTGAATAACTTTTTCTACAGACCTCCTATCGGTATTTTGTCCGTTTCCTGACATCCGCCCCATAAGGACGCTTCATCCTGCAATTTCTTACTTATATCTGATTTCTAGGATATCCGGTAGGAATTTTTATAACTTTTAGACGATCAGTCCATTTTTGGCTATCTGGAGTCTTCAAAAATTCCGGTATTAAGTTGGACTACCCAGCGTCACTTGCCCTATCTTCTGGTGAAATCTGGGACTGAAATGCTGTCGGGCGGTCCAAACCACTTCTGGCCTATTTTTCTTTAATTATACTTTAGCCCCAGGGAACTTTTCTTCTCTGCAATTAAGTCCCTTAAATTTGGCTAAAATTACACTTTGAGACCCCACATTTTTGTCTACCTTTCTTTCCTAACCTTAAACTTTCCATAATTGCACTTAAGTCCCTTCATTTCCTTTCTTTTATAATTTAATCCTTTTCTTTACATAAAGGACCACATCTTTTCCTGAAAAAGAACTCATATATTCCATTTAATCTGTACATAGAAATCAGTACAGAAAATTAAGGATATTACATTTCTCTCCCCCTTAAAATAAATTTTGTCCCCGAAATTTATATTACACCTATCCTATAGGAGCAATTCAGGATACTTCTCTCTCATCTTTTCTTCTTTTTCCCATGTAGCTTCTTGTTCAGTTAAGCCTTTCCAGATCACTTTAACTAAAGGAATTTGTTTATTATGCAACTGCTTGTCTTTTCTATTAGCAATTCGCACTGGTCTAACCTCATAGGTCAAGTCATCTCGCAGTGCGACCTCATCTTGCTCAATCACATGAGATGGATCTGGAACATACTTCTTTAATTGGGAAACATGGAACACATCATGTATCTGGCTGAGATTCGGAGGAAGAGCCAACTTGTAGGCTACTGCTCCTATCTTTGAGAGAATCTGGAATGGTCCGATGTATCTTGGATGCAACTTCTTCACTTTAATCGATCGTCCGGCTCCCGTGGTTGGAGTTAACTTAAGGAATACATGTTCTCCTTCTTCAAACTCCAACGGCTTCCTTCTGACATCTGCATAGCTTTTCTGTCTGCTTTGAGCCGTCAACAATCATTTTCTAATTACCGCAACTTGTTCTACAGTTTGATCCACTATATCCGGACCAAGCATTCTTCTCTCACTCAACTCTAGCCAGCATAAGGGGGATCTACATTTACGTCCATAGAGTGCTTCAAAAGGTGCCATCTGAATACTGGCCTGATAACTATTGTTATAAGCAAACTCTATAAGGGGTAAATGGATATCCCAACTGCCTTTGAAATCTAAGACACATGCTCTCAGCATATCCTCTAACGTTTGTATTATTCTTTCAGATTGACCATCTGTCTGAGGATGATAAGCTGTACTAAATCTGAGAGTAGTGCCCATTCCTTCCTGTAAAGCCCTCCAGAAATTTGAGGTAAATCGAGGGTCTCTATCAAACACAATGCTGCTCGAGATACCATGAAGCCTAACGATCTCCTTTATATACAACTTTGCCAGCTTTTTAAGAGAATCTCTCTTATTGATTTCCAGGAAATGTGCTGACTTTGTCAGTCGATCAATTACTACCCACACTGCATCATGTCTACTTGGAGTCAGGGGTAGTCCTTCCACAAAGTCCATGGCAATCCCATCCCATTTCCACTCAGGGATTTCTAGAGCTGCAAATGTTCCTGCTGGCTTTTGATGTTCAACTTTCACTTTCTGGCAGGTCAAGCACTTAGATACGTAAGTCACAACATCTTTCTTCAATCCAGGCCACCAAAATAACCTTTTAACATCATGGTACATCTTGGTCATACCTGGATGTACAGTATACCGACTTTTATGTGCTTCCTCCATAATCCTTTCCCTTAATCCCACAACATTAGGGATATAGGGTCTTCCCCGAAACTGTAGTAATCCGTCTGGAGACATCTCAAAATTCCTTGTCTTCCCCTTCTCCAGCTTGTCTTTGAATATTGCTGCGAGCTTATCCTGCTTTTGAGCCTCTTTTATCTCATCTTCTATGCAAGCTCTGACATGAACTCCTCCAAAAGGATTCTCTGTCAGTTGCATTTGATATAGAGGGCTCCAATCGCGCATATCTTCTATCAATTCCAACTCCTTGATCATCATGTATGCAACCTGCACCACCTTTCTACTCAGGGCATCAGCTACCACATTGGCTTTTCCTGGATGGTATTTAATCTGGAAGTCATAATCTTTCAACAATTCCATCTATCGCCGTTGCCTCATATTCAGCTCTTTCTGATCCTGTAGATACTTCAGGCTTTTGTGGTCGCAAAACAACTCTATCGTTGCTCCATATAAATAGTGCCTCCATATCTTCAGGGCATAAACCACCGCCGCAAGCTCCAAATCATGAGTGGGATAATTTTCTTCATGTGGCTTTAACTATCGAGAGGCGTAGGCTACTACTCGACCTTACTGCATCAGCACACATCCCAACCCCTGCTTGCTAGCATCAGTGTAGACTACATAAGTCTGAGTTGGGTCTGGAATAATCAGCACGGGAGTAGTGGTTAATCTCTACTTCAACTCCTGGAAGCTAGCCTCGCACTTCTCATCCCACTTAAACTACTGATTCTTTCTGGTCAGCTTGGTAAGTGGTAAGGCAATTCGAGAAAAGTCTTGAATAAATCTTCTATAGTACCCTGCTAGGCCGAGAAAACTTCTGATCTCCATCACTGTCCTTGGCTGCTCCCAGCTCAAAACTACTTCAACTTTGCTAGGATCCACAGCTACCCCGTCTCGGGATATGACATGACCGACAAATTTGACTTCTGGCAGCCAAAACTCGCATTTACTCAGCTTAGCATAGAGCTTCTTTTCTTTAAGGGTACCAAGAACAATACTCAAATGCCTTTCATGCTCCTCTGGAGATTTGGAGTACACCAGAATATCATCAATGAAGACCACAACGAACTGATCTAGATAAGGCCTGAAGATCCGATTCATGTAGTCCATGAAAATAGCAGGTGCATTGGTTAGTCCAAAAGGTATCACAAGGAACTCAAAATGCCCGTAGCGCGTTCTGAATGCCGTCTTTGGAATATCATCTGGCTTGACTCTTAGTTGATGATAGCCAGATCTCAAGTCAATCTTGGAGAATAAGCTCGCTCCTACCAATTGGTCTAGCAGGTCATCAATTCTGGGAAGAGGATACTTATTCTTAACTGTAATCTTATTTAATTCCCTGTAGTCAATGCATAGCCTTAAACTGCCATCTTTCTTCTTGATGAATAGTACTGGAGCACCCCATGGCGATACACTAGGTTGTATGAAACCCTTCTCCAATAACTCCTCAATTTGCTTCTTCAGTTCCATCATTTCATTGGGAGCCATCATGTACGGGGCTTTTGATACTGGTCCAGCTCCAGGTATAACGTCGATCGCAAATTCCACTTCACGCTCTGAAGGCAATCCCTGAATCTCCTTTGGAAAGACTTCAGGAAATTCATTGACTACTGGAATCTCCTCGATGCCTTCTTCCACTTCTGTTTGAACAGAAAAGAATACCACATATCCCTGACATCCTTTCCGTAAACATTTTTCTGCCTTAGCCTCTGTCATGAAGTTCAGTTGTACTTCTGAGCTCCGACCAGTGATCTTTGGACCAAGAACCAGGGTCTTGTTTCTGCAGTCCAACATCACATTATTGGAGGATAACCAATTTAAGCCGAGTATGACATCAATCTCTCTGAAAGGCATACTGAAACATCCTCCCTTAGACTCCTCAAAGTACACTTGCGGAAGCAACATTAGCTTGATTATATCTTAACTTAAGCCCAGAAATTCAAAATTTCACTCTTAAGTTCCTTATCCACGTAATGCCCCAGATGTGTATCACTGGCTCACCAAATTTCGTAGCCAAACTCCTTCGTTTACTAGGTCAAACTGATGTCAGAACACTGCTACCTCAGGACCTGCGAATTTCTCCCTTTATTCCCCATTCACAAATTGAACATGCCAAACAATATTTATTATTGAATAATAAAATGTCATACAACAAGGCATACACCAAATTATCATATTTCTATTACATATTTTCCTGCCTAAAATTTGACAGCGCAACTGCTACATTCCTTCTGTAGAAAGTAACCGATCTTGTACCGATTCGGTAATTCCCGTAGGAACTAGCATTCTACGTAAGTACCCAGGAAAGACTGGATGAACCTGCTAGGTCCACTCACTTCCAGCCTCCTTAGACAGCACCTACGTACACAGTACGTATCATATCCTTTCTTTGTTCCCTCTCTGTTGCCAGAATTTTGGCAGCCTAACGGCGTCTCTTAAAATTTCCAGATTTTATTTTGACAGAACCTCCCCTGTAATGTTATATATGGGAATGAGATTCGGGGGAATCTCAGTAGTAATAATCATAACAATATATGTAATGCAGAGTGACGGTGCTTGCTTGTGATTGTGTATAGATAAGTATGCTGCGTGAAACATCCTGCCTTAGACTCCTCAGAGCACACCTGCGGAAGCTATACTAGCTGTACTGATTCGGTAATTCTCTCATTAGAACTACCATTCTACGTAAGTACCCAGGAAAGACTGGATGAACCGGCTAGGTCCACTCACTACCAGCCTCCTTAGACAGTACCTACGTACACAGTACGCATCATATCCTTCCTCCACTACTGCTATCTCCGCCAAAATTTCAGCAGCATAACGGCGTCTCTCAAAATTCTCAAAATCTACCTTGACATAACCTCCCTGAAATGGTTATACAAGGGGGATGAGATTCGGGGGAATCTCAGTAGTAATAATCATAACAGTATATGTAATGCAGTGTGACAGTGCTTGCTTGTGATTGTGTACAGATAAGCATGCCGCGTGCTTCCATACTCAATAACATATGATCATAGCATTGCAGTAGAGCTTCAGACATAACATATAAGACAACAATCCAACCAAACAATAGCACATCAATCACAAAGCCATTACATAAAAGCTAGGATTAGTTACTACCTGGCTAGCTCAGCAGAACTCTACTATCCTTATTCTGCTTCCAGCTCCGCCAGAACTTCCTTACTTCCTTTCTCTCTTCCTTTCCTTCTCCCTTTCTCTCTTCTTTCTCTCTCTTTCCCTTCACCATGCGTGAATGGAAATGAAGCAAGGGGGTATTTATATACATCCTCAATGGCAATTTAGTAATTTCCATGCCATCTGATCCTGCGGTCCTGGTTTTTCCTGGAATTTCCTATTTTCCTTAATTCCCTTTTACTGCATCATCAGTGCCACCTCAGGGGACACCTCAGCAGCTGACTCATCACCATATTTTCCACATGCCTAAATTCCCTGGACACCTCAGCAGCTGACCCAGCATGCTAACTCACCGGTCCAGAGACCTGCCTCGTAATGCGTGCCCCCAGCTTTATCTGCTTTCTCTAGACCAGAGCCATGTGGCGCCTGGAAGAGACCTTGCACGCTTCCCAATGCTATCCAGATAAGTCCCAGACTTATCTAATCGCCTCCTCAGTTTTCGTGCCGACCGAGTAACTTTACTTTACTAGGTCTAGGGCATTATTGTCTTTTCCCATCTTACCAGAGTATTCTTTGACCCTGGTCAACTATCCAGATAACTTCCCTGGACTGTCTAACCTTAGGCAAATGACCAAAATACCCTTTACTTATTCTTCAGCTGTTCTATAACATAGGGGCATTTTCGTCATTTCGCACCTTTTTCCCGGACACCGGCCCCTTTTACCACTGGACTGATGTAATGGGCCTGGGCCTTCCCTGGTGTCACTAAAGGCCTTAGAAACACTATACGGCCCCCTGGCCACAGTCCGATCATCCCTATCGGGACTGCTTTTCCTTTACCGATTATAACTGTAAATTCCCATCTTCCGGAATTTTTACAGAAAAATCGGGACCTCAAATCAAAATTCCGTGACTCCTCATTCAACCCGGAATCCTTTTCTCTATCTCCCGGTATTTTCAGATATTTTATCCGGACCGGGCTGTTTTAGCCTGAAAGTATGCTCCCGCGCACACTTTTCCAAAATGACCATTTTACCCCTGGTCACATTTCTAATTCTTTCATATACATAGAGACCTCATATGCACATTTCACAGTTCAGTGAAATGATCAGCATAATTTTCTCTATTTTCTAGCAAAATATGGTACTCATCGGCTACCAGCCGAATCTTTCCCAAAATTACGATTTTGCCCCTACATTCTCTTTCTGGCATCTATTCTCATCTTCTTATCCTTCATCTTAAGTTCTAGAAATTCTCTTTCAATAACTCATCCCCTAACTCTTCGGGAGTCATCGTTAATTGAAAAGCTAGACAACCCGCCCATATCAGGTTATCTTACACACGAGCCAGCCCATATCAAGCTTCCTGCAGAATTCCTAGGCTTAAGACTTAGGATATTCCTCACATTCCTCATTTTGAACCTAGGCGAACTGTCCCGATTCTGTAGGTTAAAGACTTAACTCATCTTTACATCCTGAAGGACTTAGCTCATCCCTCGGATCCTACAAAATATAGGTAAATAATCCGCCCATATCAGATTACCACTATAGGACTACGGGTTTAGCAGCCTGCCCATATCAGACTACCTCCCAGCTCAACTAGACCCAAAAATTGGGATGTTACACTGCGTGCTTCCATATTCAATAACATATGATCATAGCATTGTAATAGAGCTTCAAGCATAACATATAAGACAACAATCCAACCAAAAATAGCACAACAAATTCCCTTTTACTGCATCATCATAGCCACCTCAGGGGACACCTCAGCAGCTGACTCATCACCACATTTTCCACATGCCTAAATTCCCTGGACACCTCAGCAGCTGACCCAGCATGCTAACTCACCGGTCCAGAGACCTGCCTCGTAATGCGTGCCCCCAGCTTTATCTGCTTTCTCCAGACCAGAGCCATGTGGCGCCTGGAAGAGACCTTGCACGCTTCCCAATGCTATCCAGATAAGTCCCAGACTTATCTAATCGCCTCCTCAGTTTTCGTGCCGACCGAGTAACTTTACTTTACTAGGTCTAGGGCATTATTGTCTTTTCCCATCTTACCAGAGTATTCTTTGACCCTGGTCAACTATCCAGATAACTTCCCTGGACTGTCTAACCTTAGGCAAATGACCAAAATACCCTTTACTTATTCTTCAGCTGTTCTATAACATAGGGGCATTTTCGTCATTTCGCACCTTTTTCCCGGACACCGGCCCCTTTTACCACTGGACTGATGTAATGGGCCTTGGCCTTCCCTGGTGTCACTAAAGGCCTTAGAAACACTATACGGCCCCCTGGCCACAGTCCGATCATCCCTATCGGGACTGCTTTTCCTTTACCGATTATAACTGTAAATTCCCATCTTCCGGAATTTTTACAGAAAAATCGGGACCTCAAATCAAAATTCCGTGACTCCTCATTCAACCCGGAATCCTTTTCTCTATCTCCCGGTATTTTCAGATATTTTATCCGGACCGGGCTGTTTTAGCCTGAAAGTATGCTCCCGCGCACACTTTTCCAAAATGACCATTTTACCCCTGGTCACATTTCTAATTCTTTCATATACATAGAGACCTCATATGCACATTTCACAGTTCAGTGAAATGATCAGCATAATTTTCTCTATTTTGTGGCAAAATATGGTACTCATCGGCTACCAGCCGAATCTTTCCCAAAATTACGATTTTGCCCCTACATTCTCTTTCTGGCATCTATTCTCATCTTCTTATCCTTCATCTTAAGTTCTAGAAATTCTCTTTCAATAACTCATCCCCTAAACTCTTCGGGAGTCATCGTTAATTGAAAAGCTCGACAACCAGCCCATATCAGGTTATCTTACACACGAGCCAGCCCATATCAAGCTTCCTGCAAAATTCCTAGGCTTAAGACTTAGGATATTCCTCACATTCCTCATTTTGAACCTAGGCGAACTGTCCCGATTCTGTAGGTTAAAGACTTAACTCATCTTTACATCCTGAAGGACTTAGCTCATCCCTCGGATCCTACAAAATACAGGTAAATAATCCGCCCATATCAGATTACCACCATAGGACTACGGGTTTAGCAGCCTGCCCATATCATACTACCTCCCAGCTCAACTAGACCCAAAAATTGGGATGTTACAAATCTCCTCCCCTTTAAGAAATTTCGTCCTCGAAATTTCAAGGAATACCTCATCTTTCCCTGAAGAGAACTTCTTACTGATCTATACAGCTATGTGATTCTTATAACACAGTCATATATATAACTAGTAAGATCATCCCTATCCGTCTTTTCCTCACTCCAGTGATGGCCTAGAGGAGCAACAGCTTGGTCCCAGACCTTCCACATGGATTCTTAGCAACTAACATCTTACATTATAGTTGCTTACAGCTATCCATGTCCTAACCCCTCATACAGCGCCCTCATCACTGAGCTAAGACAGATTTATTATCTTACTAATTATTTCTCATAACTCGTTATAATAACCACATTCTCTAGATCAGAAAAGAACTCTTCATCCACATCATCATCTAGGCACATAGTTCCTTACAGTTCAGTCGCCCTTACAACTATGGTTCCTCTTAACCATTCTTAGGGTCGACCTCAGGGAAATTGGAGACTCTGCCTATGGTAAGAGCAAATACCTTTCCTAGGAATGTCAGCATTCGTAAGGCAACTCTCGCCAAGTGGCCTTTCTCTCACCACTGCATTGCCCTGCTCGACAGTCCTTTGTGCCATGGCTCTTTCCACCACTTTGACATTTCTGCTCTCCAACCTGATCTTTACTTTGATCAGTCCCCTGCCTGAACTATTGCCTCCTTCTCTTACTATTGGCTTCACCACTAGAGCTACCTCCCAGAGTGCTCTTAGCCAATACTTCTTTATCTCTTTCCTCTTGATCCCAGCGAACTTCAGTCGCATGGATCTCATTCATCATCTGAATATCATATCATAACTTATTGTCCCATAACTGAGACTATCTATCATCCTCAATCATTTATCATATCATTTATGTTCTCTAGGGTACTCTACCCTCGGTTACTACTTCTCTGTGATGGAATCCCTCTGCTTAGGGAACATCAGCCCGTCACATCTCTAGCCTTAGGTCCTATCCTAGGATTATTGCTAGACAAACCTCATGCTGGCTATCTCATTCTAGCTCTTAGGTCTTCTATTCAGCCCAGCTGAATAAGACCTTTACAATGTAGATCTACATGGAGGTCTACCTCATTCTAGCTATCTCATCTAGCTAGCCCATCTTAACTCATCATTATCATCCCTTGCTACTTCTTTAGCAAGGATGACTCGCATATTGGAGTTGCCAGCTTCCTCTATGCATGGCTCCTCTACTCAAACTCTACATTCTTATCTTGTGTTCACCATCTTTTTCCTTCAAAAAGAAAAGTGACCACAACACATTCCATCTAGGAATTTTATCTCCACCGGCCCTTTCTAAACCCTCTACATGAATACTGCCGTGACCTGAGTGTTGGATAGTCATGACTCATCCTCTATGATCTTTCGTCGCGACCACCACACTCAACTCATCACGACCCAACATTTTTGTCCCTTAGTCGCGACCACATTCTTATGCCGTCGCGACCTGAACCTATCTAGTCGCGACATAGGACTCCTCACGTCGCGACCTCAACCATTACTAGTCGCGACACGAGACCTTTCTCATCGCAACCTCAGCTCCCTGCCAAATACAGTCGCGACCTGGGAACATATCCGTCGCGACCAAACATCTCAGTCGTGACCTAAAGCACATTAGTCGCGACCTGAGTGCTATTCAAGGGCTAAATCAGAGCATCACTAGGCCAGAACCTTCTGTTCTGTACTAGAATCTTATGCTCTGAACCAGAGTCCTTTCTGGTCTATGCCAGAACCTATCGCTCTGATACCAAAATGAAACATCCTGCCTTAGACTCCTCAGAGCACACCTGCGGAAGCTATACTAGCTGTACTGATTCGGTAATTCTCTCATTCGAACTACCATTCTACGTAAGCACCCAGGAAAGACTGGATAAACCGGCTAGGTCCACTCACTACCAGCCTCCTTAGACAGTACCTACGTACACAGTACGCATCATATCCTTCCTCCACTACTCCTATCTCCGCCGAAATTTCAGCAGCATAACGGCGTCTCTCAAAATTCTCAAAATCTATATTGACATAACCTCCCTGAAATGGTTATACAAGGGGGATGAGATTCGGGGGAATCTCAGTAGTAATAATCATAACAGTATATGTAATGCAGTGTGACAGTGCTTGCTTGTGATTGTGTACAGATAAGCATGCCGCGTGCTTCCATACTCAATAACATATGATCATAGCATTGCAGTGGAGCTTCAGACATAACATATAAGACAACAATCCAACCAAACAATAGCACATCAATCACAAAGCCATTGCATAAAAGCTAGGATTAGTTACTACCTGGCTAGCTCAGCAGAACTCTACTATCCTTATTCTGCTTCCAGCTCCGCCAGAACTTCCTTACTTCCTTTCTCTCTTCCTTTCCTTCTCCCTTTCTCTCTTCTTTCTCTCTCTTTCCCTTCACCATGCGTGAATGGAAATGAAGCAAGGGGGTATTTATATACATCCTCAATGGCAATTTAGTAATTTCCATGCCATCTGATCCTGCGGTCCTGGTTTTTCCTGGAATTTCCTATTTTCCTTAATTCCCTTTTACTGCATCATCAGTGCCACCTCAGGGGACACCTCAGCAGCTGACTCATCACCACATTTTCCACATGCCTAAATTCCCTGGACACCTCAGCAGCTGACCCAGCATGCTAACTCACCGGTCCAGAGACCTGCCTCGTAATGCGTGCCCCCAGCTTTATCTGCTTTCTCTAGACCAGAGCCATGTGGCGCCTGGAAGAGACCTTGCACGCTTCCCAATGCTATCCAGATAAGTCCCAGACTTATCTAATCGCCTCCTCAGTTTTCGTGCCGACCGAGTAACTTTACTTTACTAGGTCTAGGGCATTATTGTCTTTTCCCATCTTACCAGAGTATTCTTTGACCCTGGTCAACTATCCAGATAACTTCCCTGGACTGTCTAACCTTAGGCAAATGACCAAAATACCCTTTACTTATTCTTCAGCTGTCCTATAACATAGGGGCATTTTCGTCATTTCGCACCTTTTTCCCGGACACCGGCCCCTTTTACCACTGGACTGATGTAATGGGCCTGGGCCTTCCCTGGTGTCACTAAAGGCCTTAGAAACACTATACGGCCCCCTGGCCACAGTCCGATCATCCCTATCGGGACTGCTTTTCCTTTACCGATTATAACTGTAAATTCCCATCTTCCGGAATTTTTACAGAAAAATCGGGACCTCAAATCAAAATTCCGTGACTCCTCATTCAACCCGGAATCCTTTTCTCTATCTCCCGGTATTTTCAGATATTTTATCCGGACCGGGCTGTTTTAGCCTGAAAGTATGCTCCCGCGCACACTTTTCCAAAATGACCATTTTACCCCTGGTCACATTTCTAATTCTTTCATATACATAGAGACCTCATATGCACATTTCACAGTTCAGTGAAATGATCAGCATAATTTTCTCTATTTTCTAGCAAAATATGGTACTCATCGGCTACCAGCCGAATCTTTCCCAAAATTACGATTTTGCCCCTACATTCTCTTTCTGGCATCTATTCTCATCTTCTTATCCTTCATCTTAAGTTCTAGAAATTCTCTTTCAATAACTCATCCCCTAACTCTTCGGGAGTCATCGTTAATTGAAAAGCTAGACAACCCGCCCATATCAGGTTATCTTACACACGAGCCAGCCCATATCAAGCTTCCTGCAGAATTCCTAGGCTTAAGACTTAGGATATTCCTCACATTCCTCATTTTGAACCTAGGCGAACTGTCCCGATTCTGTAGGTTAAAGACTTAACTCATCTTTACATCCTGAAGGACTTAGCTCATCCCTCGGATCCTACAAAATATAGGTAAATAATCCGCCCATATCAGATTACCACTATAGGACTACGGGTTTAGCAGCCTGCCCATATCAGACTACCTCCCAGCTCAACTAGACCCAAAAATTGGGATGTTACACTGCGTGCTTCCATATTCAATAACATATGATCATAGCATTGTAATAGAGCTTCAAGCATAACATATAAGACAACAATCCAACCAAAAATAGCACAACAAATCACAAAGACATTACATAAGAGTTAGGATTAGTTACTACCTCAAAAGCAGTACTCTAGAACTTCTATACTGCTTCTAACTCCACCAGAACTTCCTTTCTTTCATTCTTTCTCCTTCTCTCTCTTCTTTCTCTCTCTTTTCTTGCCAAAAACGTGGGATGCATAAAATGGGAGGGGAAGGGGGTATTTATAGCTTTAATGCATGGCATTTCTGTAATTTTGAAGCCATCTGAACATGTGGTCCTGGTTTTTCCTGGATTTTCCTATTTTTCTTTATTCCTTTTTACTGCATCATGCATGACATAATCCAGGACACCTCACCGGGACACCTCATCGCCACATTCTTCACATGTCACAATTCTTGGACACCTCATCAGCTGACTCAGCAGTTCAGTCCAATCCAGTACCGGTCCAGAGTCTTGCACCGTAATACGTGTCCTAAACTTTTCTTCTGCCTCTAAGATTACGCCATGTGGCACTTGGAAGGGACCTTTCACGCCTTTCAATGCTATCCAGATAAGTCCCAGACTTTATCTGATCACCTCCTCGGTTATCGTGCCGACCGAGTAACTTTACTTTATTGAAACAACATTAAAATAGTATTTTAATGCCACTTTTTCCCACATACTCCATCGGCTACGTTTCTGGGCTCTGGGTATGTTATCTTGGATCCTGATCAAGCGTAAGTACTCTGATGGCTCAATTCCCAAGAAATAGCCCTTGGCAAATTACCAAAATGCCCTTGGGTGCTCCTTGTGTCCGATACACTGGCCTGCGGTGTTCAGGCATCCCTGTGAGTCATATCAGTCATCTGACCGAGGTTATCCGAACTTATTCAGTCCCTTTTCAAATACCGATAAATTTCCCTATCGGGTACCCGGAGGCCTCACACTCCCGTCTGGATTTTCTAATTTGCGAATAACTTTTTCTACAGGCCTCCTATCGGTATTCTGTCAGTTTCCCGACATCCGCCCCATAAGTACGTATCATCCTGTATTTTCTCACCTAGATCTGAAATCTAGGATATCCGGTATGAATTTTTATAACTTTTGGACGATCAGTCCATTTCTGGCTATCTGGAGTCTTCAAAAATTCCTGTATTAAGCCAGATTACCGAGCGTCCCTTGCTCTCTCTACCGGTGAAATCTGGGACTAAAATGCTGTCGGACAGTCCAAACCACTTCCGGCCTGACTTTCTTTAATTACACTTTAGCCCCAAGGAACTTTTCTTCTTTTCATTTAAGTCCCTTTTTATTTGGCTAAAATTACACTTAAGGACCCCACCTTTTTGTCCTTAAACTTTCCATAATTCTTTCATACTCATAGAGACCTCGTATGCACATTTCACATTTCAGTGAAATGATCAGCATAATTTTCTCTATTTTCTGACAAAATATGGTACTCATCGGCTACCAGCCCGATCTTTACCATAATTACGATTTTGCCCCTGCATTCTCTTTCTGGCCTCTATTCTCATCTTCTTATCCTTCATCTTAAGTTCTATAAATTCTCTTTCAATAACTCATCCCCTAAACTATTCGGGAGTCATCATTAATTGAAAAGCTCGACAACCCGCCCATATCAGGTTATCTTACACACGAGCCAGCCCATATCAAGCTTCCTGCAGAATTCCTAGGCTTAAGACTTAGGATATTCCTCACATTCCTCATTTTGAACCTAGGCGAACTGTCCCGATTCTGTAGGTTAAAGACTTAACTCATCTTTACATCCTGAAGGACTTAGCTCATCCCTCGGATCCTACAAAATACAGGTAAATAATCCGCCCATATCAGATTACTACCCTGGGACTACGATTTTAGCAGCCTGCCCATATCAGACTACTTCCCAGTTCTCCTAGACCAAAAATCAGGATGTTACACATACAGATCAGGTCTAGGGTGGTACTGCAGTGCTCATAACACACAACACTATTTAGACAGGCATTAGACGTAATTACTCTAGCGTTGGTGGGAGTTTTCACCTGTATATCATAACGCAACTTGCTGATCAGAAGGCCTAGTCATTTAGCACATTCATAAGATATAAAGGAATGACTTGCACCCGAATCAAATAGAGCAGTCACAGCATGATCATTGAGATAGATTGTACCTTGGATCATCTCAGGTGATCGCTGCGCGTCCTCCCTAGTGAGTGCAAACACTCGTCCTGCCGTCCTTGGCCTTGGATCAGTTATAGCTTGGGGACATTCTCTGGAAAAATGTTCGGGCTTTCCGCAGGTGTAACAAATATTCTGGCCCATTAAACATGGTCTATCACCATGATTCTTTCCACACTTTTCACATACTGGGGCCTTTGAATCCCTGTTGTTGAACCTGCCGCGGAAATTTCCTCTACTGGGCCTCTTGTTCTGCCACGGTCGCTTCCTTTTCTTTTAGCCGCTTCCACTTGCAGCTCCTTGATTTCGACCGGCTTTGTCAGAGGTCGCCTGATCCTTATTCCTGGATCTGGACAGCATTCGATGATTCATGCTATTTTCTACAATTTGACATGCTTCCACAGCCTTATTAAACTGGCTGTATTGTTGCGGAGTTAACTTTTCCTTTAGCGTGGAATTCAATCCCCAAATCATCCTTTCTGTCATCCAGCGCTCGTCATCCATTTGGCGTAGATACGTAGAATACTGGGATAGCCAGATGAACTTAGCCAGATATTCGTCAAAAGCTTCTTTTTCTCCTTGTCTCAGTACAAGGAATTCGGCCTCCCTTTCATCTCTGACGGATTGAGGGAAATATTTCTCATAAAACTGCTCAAGAAACACTTCCCAGGTAACTCGAATATCTCTTGCTTGGAGAAGTAACTCTGTATTCTTCCACCATCTATCCGCATCCTTTTCTAATTGATAGATGGCCATTTGGGCCTTGGTTTTAGTTAGACAGTCGAGGACCTTGAAGATCTTCTCTAATATACTGACCCAATTTTCTGCTATTTGTACTTCGAATGTTCCTTCGAACACTAGAGGATTGTGTTTGCAAAATCGAACCATCCATTGTTGGATACCCACTGCCTCCTCCCTCGAGTCAACCCGTCTCCGGGGCTGAACCGCCTGCTGTTGTACCCCTTCAGGTTCTCTATTAGCCGCTCCTTAAGGCTCTGGTGGTCTTAAATTACTTACAGCTGCTGCCACTGCTGCGGCTATGGCAGCATCTCTTTCCTGTCATTTCGTGCCTAAGCTGTTCTCATTTCTTCTATCATCTTTTGTTGTTGTTCTAACCGTTCTAAAATTAGTTGATTAAGATTTCTAGCTTCTTGTAGTTCCTCTGCTGGAATCGTTCTTCTTGTTCGAACCATTTTGTTATGCTATAACATAGAAAGGAATGCGATAAACAACATTTCTCATTTAATTTCAAACATAGCATACAAGGTACATGTCACAGTCATATATATGCTACTGTACTGATCTTTTGTACATTAGAAACATTACCCTAATTTTTCTTAAACTTTATTCTAATATATTCTGCTACCAAGTAGATCCAGTCGGATACAGTACATATGGTTCTTTATCAAAATATTGATCCAACTCTGATCTCCAGGTAGGAGTAGTCGGCAATACATCATTCATAATTTCTAGCCAAAGCCCCAGGGTTAACACGTTTGGATCCCAGGCTTGATATATGGCTTTCACCCTTATGATGAAATTCTGATAAACTATATAGCCTTGATCTACATTTCTGATTAGGGTCTGCCTCAGCCCATATAGCTGTCTGGCTAATGCTACCGAGCTCTCAAATTGTTCTCTACTTAGGTTCCTCCCTGGGATCATTCTTACGATTAGACTTCCCAAATATATCTCTACTAGGGTCACTTCGGGCCTACTGGGACCTGGCGCATTACTCTGATCACGTACTTTGATGGATCCTGAATTGTCTGTTATATTCAAAGGTACCGTACTTATGGGAATGGCAGGAATAGGGCCTTCTATCACCATCACCTCCTGATCATCCACAAGATTTGATCCTACGGAAGAACTATCCACTTCTGAGTCACTCACTACTGGAGATATCCAAGGATCATAATCATTGCTCATTATCTCCTCTTCTGAACTATCCAAACTAGAAACCCCTGGTCTTAACTCCCATTGGTTTACTGTAGTTTCAGACCCGGATCTATGTCAAGCCATCTTGCAAACACTAACTTAGTGTCAATTATGTCCGGTTTATTAGGGTATATTTATCTATTCAGAGCATTTCCTAAGCCAGAATCCTTTGCTCTGATACCAAAATATCACATCCTTATTTTTTATATATCTTAAGGACCATTTAGTAGCACTTAGAACCACTTTCAGGGTCATTGAAGTCTAAACTCTTAATCTAGAATTTTATTCTTATCGGGTACTGTTCACTGTGGCAAATTCCAGACGAGTGACCTGACTTTGAAAAATCATAACTAATTCTAAAAAAATCGAAATGAAGTGGTTCAAATTGCTACATGAATATAACTTAATTATATTTCAGTAAAAAATCATTGGTTGACCATTACTTGACAAATTCAACGTGGGTCAATATTTCAACTTTACTGTTCATCCAGTGATTTTCTCCTAAATAAAGCATTCTGGTCCCAACTTTAACAATTTATATCTTTTCGTGTATACATCCAAATAAAGAATTCTATATATCAAATTAAATCTTAGTATGTATACTATTTACCATAAAAATATCATACATTTATTCAACCATTTACTATTTTTAATGATTTATCAAACATCAATAGGTCTTCACAGATTACTGTTCACAAAGTCATTTTTCAGCAACCAACCTTACACATTAGTGCATACATACATCACATATCAGTCAAACATGCCAGATAACAACCATTATTAAATAATCAACTGTTATACATCAGTGCATGATTAACATCCTCATATTTCTATTACATTTTTTGTTGTCTAAAATTCGGCAGCATAACTGCTACATTCCTTCTGTAGAAAGTAACCGATCTTGTACCGATTCGGTAATTCCCGTAGAAACTACCATTCTACGTTAGTACCCAGGAAACACTGGATGAACCTGCTAGGTCCACTCACTTTCAGCCTCCTTAGACAGCACCTACGTACACAGTACGTATCAGTTCCTTTCTTTGTCCCTGCTTTGTTTCCAGGATTTCGGCAGCATAAAGACGTCCCTTAAAATTTCCAAATTTTATTTTGACAGAACTTCCCCTGTAATGTTATATATGGGAATGAGATTCAAAAGAATCTCAGTAGCAACAATCATAACAATATATGTAATGCAGAGTGACAGTGCTTGCTTGTTATTGTGTACAGATAAGTATGCTGCATACTTCAATATTCAATAATATATGATCATAGCATTGTAATAGAGCTTCAAGCATAACATATAAGATAACAATCCAACCAAACAATAGCACAACAATTCACAAAGACATTACATAAAAGCTAGGATTAGTTACTACCTCAAAAGCAGAACTCTAGAATTTCTCTACTGCTTCCAACTTCACCAGAACTTCCTTTCTTCTTTCTTTTTCTCACTTTCTCTCTCAAGCACTTCCTTATCACTCTAAAGCCACCTTAGGCCGTGGGAATGAAGAGCAAGGGGGGGTATTTATAGTTTCCTTCAATGGCATTCTTGTAATTTTTAAGCCATATGAACTTGTGGTCCTGGTTTTTCCGGAATTTCCTATTTTCTTTTATTCCTTTTACTGCATCATGCATGACATCATATCAAGGCCACCTCATGGGACACCTCATATGTCACATGTCGAAATTGCAAGCTCATGGGACACCTCATCAGCTGACTCAGCAGTTCCAGTCCAATCTAATACCCGTCCGGTCCGATTTCCCACAAACTGGACTCACCGGCTAAGATTATGCCACATGTCCTTAACTTTTTCTTTCTCCTCTATGTTGGCGCCATGTGTCATCTTGCTGGCACCTTTCACGCCATCCAATGCTATCCAGATAAGTCTAGGACTTTATCTGATCACCTCCTCAGTTATCGTGCCGACCGAGTAACTTTACTTTATTGAAACAGCATTAAAATAGTACTTTAATGCCACTTCTTCCCACATATCACTAGGCCTACGTTTTTGGGCTCTGGGAATGTTATATTGGATCCTGATCAAGCTCAAGTACTCTGATAGCTCGATTCCCAAGAAACATCCCTTGGCAAATTACCAAAATACCCCTGGGTGCCCTTTCTTGCACTATCTTAACCCTAAGGGTAAAATTATCATTTTATACCCTTCTATACTCTGTCAGGGCATATACTGACTCTGAGTAACTTTATTTGTATGTGCCTTGGCTCCTGGGCCTGTCCAGAATGACCAAAATGTCCTTTATACATCTACTACCCCTTTAGTACAACACAGGGGCATTTTCGTAATTTCACACCTTTCGGGGGTTCTGCTGGACACTGGCCCACCTATCAGTCCACGTGTCTTATTGGGCCTTTGATGGCTCTATTTTTGGGCCTTTCTGGGTCCTTTACCTTTATGGCACGCATTTCGAGGAATCCTCCCCTGTCCATGTTCACCGAGTATTTTAGCTATTATACACCGTTTACACACATATCTGGACACCGGCTCTTTCTGTCAGATACACTGCCCTACTGTGTCTGGGCAGCCATTTGGGTCATAACGGGCATCTGACTGTTGTTACTCGACCTCATTCAGTCTTAGTTTAAATACCGATAAATCTCCCTATCGGATCCCTGGAGGCCTCATACTCCCGTCTGGATTTGCTAATTCATGAATAACTTTTTCTACAGACCTCCTATCAGTATTCTGTCCATTTCCTGACATCCGCCCCATAAGGGCGCTTCATCCTGCAATTTCTTACTTATATCTGATTTCTAGGATATCCGGTAGAAATTTTTATAACTTTTAGACGATCAGTCCATTTTTTGCTATCTGGAGTCTTCAAAAATTCCGGTATTAAGTTGGACTACCCAGCGTCACTTGCCCTATCTTCTGGTGAAATCTGGGACTGAAATGCTGTCGGGCGATCCAAACCACTTCTGGCCTATTTTTCTGTAATTATACTTTAGCCCCAGGGAACTTTTCTTCTTTGCAATTAAGTCCCTTAAATTTGGCTAAAATTACACTTTGAGACCCCACATTTTTGTCTACCTTTCTTTCCTAACCTTAAACTTTCCATAATTGCACTTAAGTCCCTTCATTTTCTTTCTTTTACAATTTAATCATTTTCTTTACATAAAGGACCACATCTTTTTCCTGAAAAATAACTCATATATTCCATTTAATCTGTACATAGAAATCAGTACAGAAAATTAAGGATATTACAATGAGTGTGCAGTAGAAAGCTGAATTCCTTGCAGATTGAGTTTCTGGGTAGCATTATATATTTTCTTTGTAGCACCAAGAAGAGCTCCCACAAACCTCATTGCCCACCGCTATCCCATAGATCCGAGTGTTAGGAAGAAGCGCCAGCACATTGTCCTTCACCCAGTTTAAAGCATGGTCTGGGTTGGAACTCATGTCTTGAAGCTGTCTATTGGGAAGTCTAATTACAAGATCAAGACCAGTTTTACTAAAGGCCTTTAGAACACTATGATTAGCATCATAAGTTCTAACATTTCTTATGTTTGCAACTCTAAGAAGTGTAACAACTTCATCTGGTGAGGGAATATTATCTGTAATTCTCCCATAATTGATTCGATAAGTTCCTATAAATGCTTCCATAGCATTGGGTGCTGCAAAACAAAAACAAGAGAATTATGTTAAGATGATGCCTCTATCATATATCATCACATATTAATGAGCAAAATTAGAAACTACAGGAATTAACTGACAGTTTCAATGTTTTGACACCTTCAATGAATTCAAATATCAGAAAAGGAAAGAGAAAGTTAATTGGAACTATAATTGATATGATTAGACAAATAATCAATAGTGAGAGATGGTGTTCACAGGTGAAGGAAGTGAACACACTTAGTCGGAATAAAAGGAAAGCGTTTAAAAAGGATATCAAATAGGTAAAGAAACAATATAAAGAGTATTTCTTAATAGGGAAAATTTTTTGATAAAGAGTATTGATCGATAAGCTTATCGATAAGGGCTTTGATCGATAAACTCTTTGATATATGAGAAGGAAATTTTTGAAAAAAAAATTGTTTTTTGAAGCCAATTTATCGAAGCCCTATTCGATAAGGCTACTTATCGATAAAACGTTCGATAAATGAACTCTAAAATGTTGATTTGATAAATGATTTTTTATGGTAATTTATTGCTTATAATATTGCTAAGTTGTTTGAATTATATATTTCCCAAAATACTTTAAGCAATCTTGCATAAAGAAGAGAAATTAAACATGAAAGAAGAAAGTTTGACATTGCTCTTCTAATTTTTATCAATAAGCTATTTGATAGCCTATTTATCAAAGAACACTTCGATAAATTAGATATTCTAAAATATAAAATTATAATATTTATCGAATAGCTATTTAATAAGGTCATTTATCAAAATCCTTTTCGATAAGGGCCATTTTCAATAAGCACTTCAATAAATGGAAGAAAATTCAGATTCTGAAGTGATTAAAGATTTATCAAAAGATTCTTTGTATATCTTAACAAGCTTATAACTTGTTTTGATTTGCTAAATGATCTTATGCACTCTTGTTTCCAAATATATTATAGATCAAAGAATTGGAAAAGTGAGGGGTATATCCAGAGGTAATTTTGAGGTGTTAACGTTTAGAAGAGGTGCACACGAAAATAATCATTCAAGTGCAGTTTGAGAAATAATTAATGTAATTATTATTAATCATTTAATATTTATAATAATTTTTATATTTATATTGAATGTTTATATTTATTTAAATTATAATTTTTATATCTTATGAATTATTATATGAGTAATTGAATTTTTTAATATTTTAATTTTAAATTAAAATATGAATTTATTAATAAATACTCATTAAGGATAATAAAGTCATTTGTATATTTTCCTACATAATTTTATATCACTTTTAACCAACTAAACATAAAATTTTCTATCAAACTATTTTCTTTTCCAATGCCAACTAAACATCCAATGGGTCTAGAATTTTATATTCCATTCCCTTCCTTTCCATTCTCTCCCTTTATGTTCCAACCCTTTTTCTGAACCAAACATGTAATCTCACTTCTAAAGAGGTTTAATTTTATTGTGGTTCATATAGCAAGTGTAACATATTAATTTTTATTCATAATATTTAAGTAATATAAGGACGTGATTTAATGAGATTTAGAGTACATCAAATGCATCATTTGAGACATACAAACATAAATTAGAATAATAATAAAATATAATTGAAAATTTAAAGAAGAATTTACTTAAGAAAATAGAGAAAAGAGAAAATTCAATAAAGCTCAATAAGATTTAACAAAAGTATTTAAGATATTTTCCTATTTAGAATATTATAATTATTTATTTCATTATAAAAAGTATTATTTGACAAAAATACATAAGTAGAACTTAATGACTTTTAGAAAATTTTAGAAATTTAGAGCAAGATATTACTTAAGAATAGTTAGAAGTTTATATATGATAAATTAAGAACAAAAGACAAAAAATAATAAAAGGAAAAGGAAAGAAAAGAAGAATAAAAACAAATGATGGTCCCACAACCCTTTTTATATAATATATTAAAACACACAAAATTCAGTGATCATTAGGCTTCTTCTCTCTTCTTCATAAGTTGAGCCTCATTTTGTACTCATCAAATCTTCTAAATATAACACTTATTTCCTAAATATTTTTCTACATCATGGAAGCTTTCTATAAGTAAAATATTTTGTTGGGAACAAAGTTTGAAGATTAGGGCTAAAAGGAAATATGAATTTTCAATAAAGGAGAATCATAGAATTGTAAAGATAAGTGAATACTTTCATTTAGTCAGTTTATTATTTTTCTATTACATTATTTAAGAGATTTAAGATTAGGGTTTGAATGTTAGAAGAGGGATATGATTGAATATGTAATTTTACCGATAAAATTTAAGTTTAATGATTGGATTATATTTCTTAGATGTTAAATTGATATTTAATCAGTTTAGATTGTTGTTAGAGCTTGTAAATTGAAAGTGAGTATTTTTTTTAAACCCTAAATTGGAGAAATTGGGGATTTAGATCAAATTGAATAATTGTGGATTAATTGTTAGTTCGAACGAGTTATTGAAATCTATAAATGATGAGATTTAATCTTGAATTGGAGATTTGGACATTATAAGTGAGATTTGGAAGTTAGAGCTAAAATTAAGAACTTTAAGTCCATGTAATTAAATTGATTATTTGTTAAGTAATTCTATATTGATGATTAGATGGATTGATTTTTGAGGTTTATGATGAAATGTGAACATTGAAGATTTTTTAGTAAACTTTATGAGTTGGAAATTGGAGTTTTTGGACGGTTTGATGAGTTTAATGTTATATATGAATTTAAATTGGTAAAATAGAGTTGAGAAAATATAGAATTACGAAAATGATGAATTGAGGAATAGTTTATTTAAGGATATTTTCCTAATGATTAAAGTGAACAATTTTAGGGATTTTAGGATGATTGATTGGAAGAAATTATTATTTTTAATAATTTCAATGAGTAAAATATATTTATGGGATAATAGGAAAACAATGATTGAGACAAAGAAATTAACTTATGGTAGTGAATTGAGAATTTTTAGATAAATTAAATTTAGAAGAAAAAGTGAGTTTTTATTTAAATAACATATATTTTTGTGTAAAATTAGCATATTATTGTTGTCCATTTATACTAATTATGTAGATTGGTTAGTGAATTATGGTCTAAGCATGGGCTCTTAATTTATGGTATTTTTATTAGCTTTAACGAGAGGTAATCACTTTAAATTTGTTATACATGGTAATATTTTGTTTGTAAGTAGTTTTAGTTTCTTGAACTCATTAAATGCTATGGACTATATTTTAATATATGATAAAATTATTTGAAATGAAATAGACGTGTGGGACTTGTGGTTTTGAAAATACAATCCTTGAAACTAATGTTATTATGTTCGAATTATGAGAATTTGATTTGTAAATTAAATATGGATATTGAAATTGACTACTTGTTGAGCTTTTGAGCATGATTCATATTATGAGAATTTATGAGTGAATTATGTCTATTACCGTCACGTGATGAGGCCACCATTGACGCATGATGGTTGGTTCTTTTGCCCCTAGTGAGTGGGGTACCCCTTGTGGCTCTTTTCGTCCTCCTAGATAAGGATAGGCATTTTATGGCTCTTTTTATCTTCCTATGTAGGGATAGAGCTTGTATGGCTCCTTTGATCCTTCTGCATGGGGATAGACCTTTAAGGCTTTTGGATTGTGGTTTTGAGATTGCATTTGCATCATGTCATTAAATTTTTTTTATTTCCTATTAATTATGATATTATTGTATATTTGTCCAACTTAGCACCTCACGAGCACATATTGGTATGTATGATGAGTATAATTATGGATTAATAAGACGCTTGTCTCACTCATAGTTATTAATATTTTTCAGGTGATAGTCTCATGCTAGGACCTAAGGAAAGGCTTTGAAAGCTTGATTAGTGCTATATCAATTGTATAGCCTCCTCCTTTTGATTTATGTATAGAATGGTTGTATATTGCCACAGTGTGGCTCATTTTGAAGGGAATTGGAAGACACGCAGCGGAAATTAACTTTAAAAATTTTTCCATTCCCAGCCAGGATCTACCGAATGTGTTTAAGTCAAGGAGAAAGAAGTGTTACCTTCGGTTTCAAGCTTTGGTCGCGACCTCAGTGTCCACTAGTCGCGACTCTTCGCCTCTGGAACATTTTAGTCGCGACCTCCTCTGCTTCTCGTCGCGACCTGAAGTCTCTGGAGTTTGTAGTCGCGACCTCGTCAGCTTCAAGTCACGACCTGCCTCTTCTTTTCAGATTTCTGACGTTCAGATGCCCGTAAGGTCGCGACCTCAGCGTGTTCTGGTCGCGACCTTGCTTCGTGTCTGGTCGTATCGTAGAAGTCGACAGCTCAGATCGGCTTCCTCTACTGGTATCCACACGAACAGCGTTCCAATCGCGAACGACGTGCTAGCGCCTCTTGTCCCTCTAGGGCTTTCTAGAGATTCCGTCCTCACCATCTCTATCTCCGCAGTTTCTTATGTGCAAACCTTTTGCACTCTCCCTGCCCCCTCTTCTCACGTCTGAATGTGTGTGTAGAGATGTATATTGTGTGTAGAACCCTAGCTCCTAATGTCAAATATATAGGAAGCTATCGGGCTTCTAATAGGGCCGGGCTTCAGAATTAATCTTATATTAATTCTGAATTAATACAATATCATATATGCATAATTTAATAAGAAACTGATTAAATAAATATGGTTTATATTAAATCCGTCCCACAGATTTAATTCACCTATTTATTTAATTTAAAATAAAGATAAGACAGAATTATATTTGATTTATTCTCATAAATCAAATTTGAGATATCTTATCAATTTGAATTTCAAATTCAAATAGATCATATCCATTTATATTCAAATTCAAAAATGATAGAGATTTAATTTATCCTTATAAATTAAATCTTACAAATATCTCTTATATTATTTATATAATATATATATAAACTAATTATATATATATATATATATAAAATATATATCCACCCTAGATTATTCATTGAATTTAGACATCTCTTAGATTCAATGAATCTGGACATCATAGCTCGCATTGGGCTGTTTTGTGTGCGACCCTGTAGGCCCATATGAAGTTGGCAGTGGCCCAGTTACTATACTGACCCACAAGTCGTAAGCGGTCTCTAGCAAGGCATTACGACTACCCAAAACATATGAGGATCGATAAACGATGTAACCTTTCATACAACCATATCACGTCCCTTTTGTCACACGATATTTCGGTCAAGGATGAGGCATGGTGAACGTCATCCTCCTGTTCCTGACCGTTACTTTCTCGATCCCTGAGTAGTCTGAATATAGAAATGGAACTACCCTTCCATTCTAGTATGGCCATACATTTCTCAGACTCACTCATCGAGGGGCCCAGTAATATCTCTCTACGAATGTGAGGGACAAATTCCATCTTGACCATTCACATTCCTCCGCATGAAAAACCACTAAGCCCGAGCATAGCCTTTATGATCACTCGGTCAAAAGTGACTTTTGACTAGGTCAAAGCTGAGCGTTTGTCATGTAGGAATCCATGATGATCTCAGGTCAAAGGGCATAGTGACATGGCTTGTATATGAGAGAAACTTATGACTTAACCCATGCAGCTCTCTCATAGCGGGTCGGTCTAACACCCTGTACTCTTACATGTGCTTATGACTTTGATTTATATCTCTATATATCTTCAAAGTCATACTGGTCTTATTTCATCTCTGTTCCCGCATAGATGACTGACCAGGGACATTTAGGATAAAATCACTAGTTATCCAAGGATTGTCATCATAGTAAACATGCAAATAATATGATAACATGATACAATGATTGGCCCCTAGGGCACAATTTCCAACACATTTTGCATACTTTGATGTGATGTAATACCTTATTTGGATTTGATTATAAGAATACTTGCTAGTAGTGGGCTTGAGGCCCTAGGCTGTTGCTTATGATTTATTGATTGTGGATTGACTTTTGGAATGTGTGATATTGCAAATTTATTTATCAATGAGTATTATATAGCATCTTGGTTGTGAAGTGGGTTATGTGATGCTATTCCTTGGTTTGATGCGCAGAGACATATTTGAGACGATTGTATTGATAACTGTAATATTACTACGATAATCTAGGGTGCAAATTCTAATAATCATGTTAACAAGGTTGAATCCGTTCAACATATTTTTGAATGAAATAGTTATGTGAAGTTTATTTATCCATGTTAGCTTCTAGAGTTGAGTTTGGTTCCTTTTCTAACATGGACAAGTTTGATTGGTGGTGAGTGTTTTAAATATCCATGATAGACTCTTCTAAATTATTGACTATTTTTTTTTCTATCATGAATAATAATTGGGGATTTGAGTGAAGCCTTTATATCCCTAATAGTCTTCTAATGTAAGTTTAATGATTTTCTATCATGGATGTTCTTTTTTAAATGAGTTGAACCCTTTTAACTATGATAGTGCTTTAAGGGTAGTTTTATCTTTTTCTATTATTGTTAACTTTTTAGAAGTAAATTTTTTTCTATAATCATGATAGCTTTCAAATGATTAACCACCGTGGTTAGTTTGTAATCAATTTTGGTAAAAATAATTTAAGGTAATTAATTATTGTTATTAAAAGGAGAATTTTACAACTAGGCTATTCTTAATTTAAATAGTAAATATAGTTTTCTATATATTTTGAACATTGTTGTTTTCCTATACAATTAAGTTGTTATGGGAGTTCATTGAATATATTATCGAATATTTCCTTTGTAACAAGGAAAATATTCAAAAATTTTATGATGACAAAGTAAAAACTAATGGTTAAAAAAATAAAGATTTTGAGTGCTTTTAAGTTAATAGCAATTAAGAGTAATGGAACTTGGTTTGGAAGTAAAAAAAAAGATTCTTGAGTACGAGTATTTTTGAAACTATGAGGAGCTCAGATACTACACAAGTTGCTACAAAACACAAGGGGAAAGTAAGGTTGAGAATGCGTAAATATATATAATATTAAAGTCAACGAAACGAGAAGTGAAATGAGAATAGTACAACCAAAGGCAACAATAGTATCACATAATCAATAGTTTGACGCCTTAAATAATAATCACAAGAGGAATAATTTTTATGTGAATAATAAATTTTTCATAAATTAGAGATTGAAAGGTTGACTAAGTGGATAGATAAATTAGAGTGATTTGAAGAGAAATGAAAGGGAATTTTAAAGTATAATCCGACGTAGATAGCTTAGGCATAAGGTTATTATTAGGGTAATGAAGTATTAATTGATTCATAGGCTTGAATTTGAACGATTCATTGGATATATGATCATGTGGTTATTGTATTTCTATTAGAAGTAGAATTTTACAGCAAACAATGAGTATTTTTTTAGTATCACTCGAGTTGGAAAATAGGTCAGTCTACCCATGATGGATTAGACCCAAATTCATATGAGGAGTTCTGTGGAGGGAACAGGTTTTATTTGAAAGGAGGAAAATGAGGGAGTGGGAAGTTATTAGTATCCCACTCATCCACAATGCACATTTTCAGGACATGAGACAAGCAGTACATGGAGGTTTTATATATGCTTTTAAGGTTGTGTTTTTTAGTGTCCAATGTGGTGTGTATTGTATCTGCTCTCCCCTATTCATATCCTCTCTCTGCATCCAGACTCTTTCATTTTTCTTCTTCGGTGTCTTTGTTGTGTATACGTAACCAAAGTCCAAACAAGGAGCTCCTATTTGGTGTAGGTATCCCGGTGAATCAGAAAAGATCCAAGTTACGCCCAAAAACTTACATTAGTATCATGAGCAAGGTTCTGTGCTTTTATATGCTTCTCTGTGTTTTCTTTTGTTTTTTGGTTATGCACTATTCCGTATACTTATTTCTATTTTAAAGTGTTTATTTCGTGATAAGATGTATGGAGCATACATTTAAACCATAAAACATAAGTAAACTCACATCCATCGAGCAGAGATCTTTCGTTCAAAATTGGGTCATTAGAAAATAGCATTTTTAGGCCTTGAAATTAATCCCATTGTGTAGAGCACAAAAAATGAAGAAAATGACACTAAGAACTCAAAATTGGAAGTCAGACGAGAAGTTATGGCCAAAAAAAGGGGTCGGGTCTATTTTCCAGTTGGGTATGTGTGACCCGACTGGAGGTCAGGGATGATCAAAACGATGCATTTTGATCATCCCCAAAATGGCGTCATTTTGAGACGCCTGCAAAAAAAATAGAGGAGACTCTGTTTCTACGGATTGGGCTGCGTCCAGCCTAACCCAGTAGAAAATGACAAAAAAATTGTTGGGCTGTCTATAACCCAGTTCAAAAAAAAATTGTTTTTGGGCTACGACTAGGCGAAACCATTACCAAAAACAAAAAACCTTTTTTGGCAGTAGTGGTATGGGTTTGGTCGGGTCGAATCAGTGGATCCAACCCGGACCCACAATTAAATTATTTAAATAATTTTTTTGAGTAATTTAAAAAAATTGAGTGAAAAAAGGAAAAAGGAAAAATCTAGTGGCTAACACATCGCAATGGCCATGTGATAGCACCATTACACGCGCCAGTGGCCAAAGTGGGCTTTCTTCAATTTTTTCATTTTTTCTGAGTTTTTTCTTTGGGCGTGTGAGGGAGCGTGGGACCTACGATTGAGGTGTGGTTTGTCCCTAAAAATCTTTAAAATCAAGATCTTTATTTGATATATAATTTGCCTAATTTTGGGGGCAATTCTGGACCTATTTGTGAATATTTAGTGTATTTTCTAGTGTTTTTTAGTGTTTAAAAAGTCTAAACAATTAGGATAATTAATATTTTTTTATTATTTAGGTAAAAATAACTTCATATAGCACTAAATCCCTAGTACATGACTTATATAATGGCATCTCATTTATGGATGATGTCAATAACCCGGAGGAGAACCTTCAAGAGGACCCCGAGGAGTTGGTGGAGGAAGTTCCACAAGAGGAACCCAAAGTAATATATGCTTTCGGACCGAGGTCAGAAACTTTATTGCCCATCCCCTTCAAGAGAAGCCTTTCATTGCTTCTTCAGACTTAAACTCCAAGTTGGTGCCTACTCTTCACAATGAATCTCCATTTGAGGACGGAGAGGAAGTGAATCAACCTCTTACTCCTGCTTTGGCTATGAGCATAGCTGAAAGAGATGTAGCCAAACTAACAAATATAAAAGGCATTAATGGGGTGATTGGCGAATACATTGGATTCATGACAGATAAGGAGAATACTGAATTCTACGTAAAAGTCATAATGGAATATATAAGAGCAACTAGGATTAGAGGTAAGCCTAGAGGAAGACCCATAAGGAAGATGCATTGGCTTAAAACAATAGAATTTGTATCTAACCTTCACAAGTCGCCTCGTAAGCTTAAGAAGCTAAGAAAAGCAATGATAGAATATTGTAATGCTCATATCAAATGATGTACATTTGTATTTGGTTTCTACTGTTTTGCTTTGTTAAGGGCATATTTTATTACTCTTTCTTTGTAAGGACTTGCCATTTATTACATGCCTTATATGCAAGAGAAACATGTTTTATTTCATTTATTTATCTTAGTTATGATTCATGTATACTTTTTATAAGTGGGAACCTTTCAGATAATGAGTATTCTAAAAGCAAAATTTGATGAGAAAGTGCTTATATTAATTTTTATAGAAAGTGATAGCGTTACTAGTGCCTATATGATGGGAGGTACAAATTGAAGGGAATTGGAAGACACAGCGGAAATTAACTTTAAAAATTTTTCCATTCCCAGCCAGGATCCACCGAATGTGTTTAAGTCAAGGAGAAAGAAGTGTTACCTTCAGTATTCGAGCTTTAGTCGTGACCTCCATATCCACTAGTCGCGACTCTTCGCCTCTGGAACTTTCAGTCGCAACCTACTCAACTTCTCGTCGCGACCTGTCGCCTCTGGAGTTGTTAGTCGCGACCTCCTCAGCTTTTAGTCATGACCTGTCGCCTCTGGAGTTCTTAGTCATGACCTGTCGCCTCTGGAGTTGTTAGTCGCAACCTACTCAGCTTCTAGTCGCGACCTGTCGTCTCTGGAGTTCAAAGTCGCGACTTCCTCTGCTTCTAGTCATGACTTGTAGTCTCTTTTCAAATTTTTGACGTTCAGAAGCCAATTTGGTCGCGACCTCTGTGTCAACTGGTCGTGACCTCGTCGTACCTGGTGCTCTTTTCTCATTTGCAAGAAGTCGACAACTCAGATAGGCTTCCTCTACCGGTATCCACACGAATAGCGTTCCAACCACGAACGACATGCTAGCGCCTCTTGTCCCTCTAGGGTTTTCTCAAGATTTCGTCCTCACCGTCTCTATTCCGGCGGTTTCTTATCTGCAAACCTTTTGCACTCTCCTTGCCCCTTTTTCTCTTGTGTGTTGTGTGTAGAACCCTAGCTCCTAATGTCAAATATATAGGATGCTATCGGGCTCCTAATTGGGCCGAGCTTCAGAATTAATCTTATATTAATTCTGAAATTAATACAATATCATATATTGCATAGTTTGATAAGAAACTAATTAAATAAATATGGTTTTTATTAAATCCGTCCCACAGATTTAAATCACCTATTTATTTAATAAAGATAAGACGGAATTATATTTGATTTATTCTCATAAATCAAATTTGAGATATCTTATCAATTTGAATTTCAAATTCAAATAGATCACATCCATTTAAATTCAAATTCAAAAGTGATAGAGATTTAATTTATCCTTATAAATTAAATCTTGCAAATATCTCTTATATTATATATAATATATAAATTCACCCTAGATTATTCATTTAATCAAGACATGTCTTAGATTCAATGAACCTGGACATCACAGCTCGAGTTGGACTATTTTGTGTGCGACCCTGTAGGCCCATATGAAGTTGGCAGTGGGCCAGTTACCATACTAACCCACAAGTCGTAAGCGGCCTCTAGCAAGACATTACGACTACCCAAAATATATGAGGATCGTTGAACAATGTTACCTTTCATACAACCATATCACGTCCCTTTTGTCACACGATATTTCGGTCATGGATGAGGCATGTAGAACGTCATCCTCCTATTCTTGACCGTTACTTTCTCGATCCCTGAGTAGTCTAACTATAGTAATGAAACTACCCTTCCATTACAGTATGGCCATAAATTTCTCAGACTCACTCATCGAGGGGCCCAGTAATATCTCTCTATGAATGTGAGGGACAAATTTCATCTTGACCATTCACATTCCTTCGCATGAAAAACCACTAAGCCCGAACATAGCCTTTATGATCACTCGGTCAAAAGTGACTTTTGACTAGGTCAAAGCTGAGCGTTTGCCATGTAGGAATCCATGATGATCTCAAGTCAAAGGGCATAGTGACATGGCTTGTATATGAGAGAAGCTTATGACTTGATCCATACAGCTCTCTCATAGCGGGTCAGTCCAGCACCCTGTACTCTTACATGTGCCTATGACTTTGAGTTATATCTCTATATATCTTCAAAGTCATACTGGTCTTATTTCATCTTTGCTCCCGCATAGATGACCGACCAGGGACATTTAGGATAAGATCATGAGTTATCCAAGGATGGTCATCACAGTAAACATGCAAATAATGTGATAACTTGATACAATGATTGGCCCCTAGGGTACAATTTCCAACACAAATGTATTCTCCTGATCATGGATCTAATGGTGTTATTATTTTTTGATAAAAAATGATAAAAGTACATGACAATGTATACTTTACATGTGCTATATACATAAATTCACTTAAATGTTCTATTGTTCAATAAATTAATATGGGATAGGTTTGTCACATAACCGATATTGAACAATGGCATCAAAGAACATTATTGCTGAACTAAATAAGGGGAAATTCTCAATGGGGACAACTGGGATATTTGGCACCGAAAGGTCCAATATATTCTAGAAGAACAGGATGTGATTAAGCCATTAACAATGGTGATGTTGGAACCTGAGGCTGGAAATATGGTTCAGTACATGAGAAACCAAGAGGCATACCTGTCCTGGAAAAGGAAGAATAGCATAGCAAGAATCACACTGCTGAGTGTAATGGCTGATGACTTGATGTGTGAGTTTGAGACACCACAAAATGGCACAAGCTATATTGATTGCTTGAAGGATAAGTTTGGCAGAGTTTCTACTATTAAACTTAGAAGGTTGACGATTAAATTCGATACCTATAAACTAAAGCCAAATAATCCTATGAGGCAACATCTGAGAGAAATGTCAAATATGATTCAAGAACTGAAGAAGGCTGGGCATAATCTATTTAACAAGTCATCAGCCATTACACTCAGCATAATCTATTTAACATGTCTCATTTGTTTCTAGTACTGTTTTTCTGACATAACCTATTTTCTTTTCTTGGATTATTGACTCAGGCTCTATAGACCATGTAAGTCAAGATCGAGGATCTTTCGTGGAATACCGTCGGTTGCCCTTTCAAAGCAAGTGGCTTTATGTTGGCAATAATGCAAGGATCGAGGTTCGAGGCATTGGCACCTGCAAACTTGTTTTGCGTGGTGGAAAGACCTTGATGTTGCATGATGTGCTCATGCTTCCAACATCCGACGGAATTTAATTTCTATAATTTGCTAATTAGACTTTGGGTTTAATGTAATCTTTCATGGTAAAGTTGTAGACATTTATAGCAACTCAATATTTTATGGTTCATCTTTCTTATTTCAAAATTTCTTTATTTTGTATCTTGCTCATGATTTTAATGCTCACATTGTTTTGCTTTTACTTCAAATAATCCTGGTATGAATATCTGTCATGCTAGACTAGGACATATTAATCAAAATAGAACGATTAAATTGGCAAAAGAAGGCTTGTTGGGGGTAATCCTTAACATGGATATGTCATTATGCGAAAGCTGTCTAGCTGGTAAGGCTACTAGAAAAGCCATTCGATAAGGGAACACAAGCAGAAAATCTATTGCAATTAATCCATTTCAATATTTGCGGTCTAATGAGTATGAGGGCGAGACATGGAGCTTGGTATTTTATTACCTTTATTGATGATTTTTCACGATATGGTCATGTCTATTTGATTTCACATAAGTCTGAGGCATAGAGTGCTTTAGATGATACATAAATGAAGTAGAAAATCAAATGGACAACAAAATTAAGGCATTACACACTGATCGAGGCCATGAATACCTTTCGGATCAATTCAAACAACTGTGAAGAAAAATGGATTATTAGGCAACTAACTATCCCCGGTACACCTCAATAGAATGGGGTTGCTGAAAGAAGAAATAGAACTCTTCTAGACATGGTTAGGTCTATGATGGCTTAGACAAACCTTCCAATTTCACATTAGGGTGATGCTTTATTGACGGCAACCTTTATACTTAACTGTGTGCTCTCAAAGTCAGTTGCTTCCACACCTTACGAGTTATGGACTAAACGCCAACTAGAACTAAGCATCCTTAGACCTGGGGCTCAGTGGCCTATATCCATGATAGTTCTTATAGACATGGGAAACTGGATCCTAGAGGGAAGAAATATATTTTCATAAGGTACTCTGAACCCTAAAAAAGATATGTATTCATAAGTAAAATTGAAGATAGGACAGTGACTGAAATAGAATCAAGAGATGTTGTATTCATTGAGATAGAATTTCTATCGTATCCTTAATTTTACCCTTACATATACTCAATTGGAAGTATCTTAGACCAATGGAACACCATTTTAACTTAAAAACATGAATTTTCAAGAATTAGGTTATCGGGTACTGTTCATAGTACTGTTCACTTGGTAAATCCAGACTACACTATGAACTTTGGAAATTCATAATTAAATCTAGAAAAATCGAAATAAGGTGGTTCCAATTTCTAATGAAATATATTTCATTGAAATTTGAACTAAAAATATTTAACTGAGGTTTCCTTGTCCAAATAAAATCAGTTTAATCGTTGAAAAATACTATTCATTTGGTAAGTCTAGAAGTTCCAGTTTCTTTACCTTATTTTCAAAAATTCATTTCTCTTTATGTACTTATCCAAATGAGGCATGTTACATATTTATTTAAATATACATATGTATAGTTTAAGCTCATAAAATTTAGTGGAAAAACTCGTTCATTTACTATTTGAAATTCGTGCATGAACCTCACTGCCTCTAGGTATTCGTTTTATCTTGATCCAGATTTTAATCCCGACTTTGAAAAATCATAACAATTATAATTCTTAACCAATTGAGGCTTTCTTGGTGTCCATTTAAATCTCTAGATCTTGGCTATGTTCATGCCAAATTTCACGTGAAAATTGTGGTATAGGTTATGAAAACTATAGTTGGAAATGTACTGCCTCGGATCGGATTTGTGAAAGCATACATCATACACATAAAAAACATCATCTTCTAAGTTAAGTGCACACCCTTTAAGTCATATACAATTATCCATCCATATTTACCCTCTTGCCTTGAGAAGATCCAGAACCTATAGCATGGTTATTTATATGGAAGGAATGAGATTTCATGGAAATCCCAATAGCAAGTCATACAAACTATAATAACATGCATGCTTGATTAAATGCTTAACATGTTATAATGACATGGGAGCTACTTCATGAACATACATAAGTAACCTCTAACATTCATATTGTCATGACATTCATTGCAAGGAGTTGCAACCATTCATATCTCATCATCATCATCATAAAATCATCTCATGCTCAACCAATAATCATACATAACAAGCAAACATACAATCAATCAAGCATAAGATTATAGTTAGGTATTCTTGCTACCTCTTAGGTGTCTTTGCTATTCCTTTCTTGGATTGATCCTTCCTTATCAAAAATGTCAAAACCTAGCCATTACAAAGTAACATCAAGTTACAATTTACTTCCAACACAATTGCAAGACTAGGGTTTCAACTAGGTTCCATTCTTTCTTTAATTTATGACCTATGCTTCCATCTTTCTCAAACAAATTCTCATGGTTCATTTCCATATAATTTTTCATGTAGAATCCAAATATGCATTCAGAATTTCCAAACTCCAATTGCATCATAACCTACTGTACAGAACCGAAAAGCTACCCTTGTTTTCCAAAAATTCTCATTTTGATTCCAATGCTTCCAATATTGGTTTCTCTACTATATCCCCACACAATTTTCCATTCTAAACCCATTGGAAGCATCAAAATCATGAAATTTCAACATATTAACAGTGATTCATATAGTACCAAAATAGAACACAATCTTTGATTCACAAGCATACTTGAATTTCCAAGCTATTACCACTTGATTCTAGCTTGTTTAAGCTTATCTAAACTATCTATAACATAAAACTCATCTTCCTTTCACATCAAAACAGAATGGACAGCAGCACCATTAGGAGGAATATGTCCCAAAAACCTCTTAAAACTAAGAACAAACTTGCTAGAGCATAGTCTAGGATCAAGGGAACAACTTACCTTACTAATTTCTTCAAGGTGTTTGCTTCCTCCAAGCTTGAGTGGTAATTTTGCAAGAGTTTCCCCAAGGTTCTTGGCTCACCGAAATGGTCTGAAATGGGGGGGTATTTATAGAAAAATTTGGGGAAAATGGAAGGCCAAGATCACTTTGTACACTATTTGATCTAAGCGCTTAGATTTAATCTTAGATTTTCTTTTCTTTAATAATTATGACATCACCACCATGACATCATCAAGAGGGACACCTCATGGGATACCTCATAGAACACTTGGCGCCATTCTAATGGTGGGAAGCTCCTAGAAAAATTCCAGTCCAATCCGGTATTAGCCCGGTCCGATTTCCTGAAAACCAGACTTTTTCTAAATCTAATTTTTCTGAGATTCCATAATATGTTTTCTGACCTTAAATCCAGTATCCGGATTCTTTCTATCATTGACATTCTTATACTGGGTTTAAACTTAATTACAGATCGCTTGGAAAATGACCAAAATACCCTTGGTGCCCTTTCTTGCACTACATTAACCCTAAGGGCATAATCATCATTTCACACCTCTTTGTACCCTGTTAGGGCATATACTGACTTGGACTAACCCTTCTTGAATCTGCCCTGGGGTTTTGGCCTGACCAAAATGACCAAAATGCCCTCCATTCATCTATCTATCCCTTAGTGCAACACAGGGGTATTTTCGTAATTTCGTGCTTTTCCGGGGTTCCTCGGGACACTGTCCCACCTATCAGTACAATCATTTTATTGGGCCATCATGACGCCATTTTTGGGCCTTTTTAGGGTTTACTACCTTTATGGCACGAATTCCTAGAAATCTCTCCTGACGATATTCATCGGGTATTTTATTCCACTGTAAATTCCATTCACAATTCTACAGGATTCCTTTTCTGATCCTGTCAATTTTATAAATTCATATATTAATTATAGGAATTTACTGTAAGGTCTCATCTTATTCTGAGATCCGAAAAATACTATAATAATTTTATCTGACTTCAGAAATTTATATCAATTTTTCGGGACCTCAAATCAAAATTCTGTGTTGCGTCAAACTAACCTGAATAATTTTCTCTATCTACTGGTAAAATTTGGGTCTGGTCTGACTCCGGGCATTTTTGGCCTATTTTCGGTCCAATTCTTCATAATTACACTTTTGCCCATTGACTTTTCATAAATTGTACTTATATCCTTACATTTGGCTAAAATTACACTTAAAGACCCCACATTTTTGTCTACTTTTTCTTTTGGCCTTAAACTTTTGTGAATTGCACTTAAGTCCCTGGATTTTCTTCCTTCTCAATACAATCCCCTTTCTTTACATAATTGGCCACATTTTTCTTAGAAAATCTCACATATATTAAGTACAAACTGTACATACTCATCAGTACAGAAATTAGGGATATTACAATTTCCAGTAAGGGAGTTGTTGACCGTACTGTATCTCTTTATGAGACTCAGGAATAGGATAGTGCCAAACAAATTGGCAGACCAAAATCTCTAGGTATGTCAATCTGTGTGGGAGCCAAGAACGGTCAACATAAAGACTGAGACAAATGAGAAAAGATAAGCAAGTTGCTCAGATCAGAAGAGTAATAGGGAAAGTGTTCCAAAGAGACGTGAAGCACTCTTAGTTACTCCAGAAGAGATAATGAACACCGTACTATTCATGAAGCCTTGGCAGGTCCTGCCAAGGAGGAATGGAAGAAAGCAATGAAAGAGGAAATGGACTCAATGATTAAAAACCAAGTTTGGGAGTTGGTTGATCTGCCAAAAGGGTATAAAGCCATTGAGAACAAGTGGGTTCTCAAAATCTAGGAAAGGTGAATGGATCAATTGACAAATTCAAAGCCCAATTGGTTGCAAATGGATATACACAACAGGAAGGTATAGATTATGATGATACTTTTTCACCTGTTATGCGCTTCAATTCTATAAGACTTATTCTGACAATAGTAAATAGTTTAAACCTGGAATTACATAAGATGGATATAAAAATTGCATTCCTGAATGGTGATCTGGATGAAGAAATCTATATAGAATAACCAATAGGTTTCATTGAAAAAGGGTTTGAACACAAGAAGTGTAAACTCAAAAGATCAATTTATGGATTAAAACAGTCATCCAGATAGTAGTACTTAAGGTTTCACAAGGCGATAACCTCATATAACTTCTAGATGATAGAGGAAGACCACTGTGTCTATGTTAAGTGGTTTGAGGGTAACTTTGTAATATTATCTTTATATGTAGACAACATACTCTTAGTTGAAAATAGTCTTGACTCGGTGATAGCTATTAAAAAATAGATTTTATCGAATTTCGAGATGAAAGACATGGGTGAAGCAGAATACATATTTAGAGTCAAGATTCGAAGGAATCATTCCAACAGAATCCTCACCCTTTCACAAGAGGATTATATCAAGAAGATACTTGAGCGATTCAATATGACTGTCTGCAATCCCATGGATATCCTTGTAGCCACTAGTGTGGCATTGAGTTCTGACATGTGTCTTAAAACTAAATTAGACAAAAAGCAAATGGAAAGAGTTCCATATGCTAGTGCTGTTGGTAGCCTGATGTATGCGATGATGTGTACAAGAACATATATTTGTTATGCCGTGGGGCTAGTTAGTAGATTCCAGTCCAACCCCAGTGAGAAACACTGGAAAGCAGTGAAAAGAATATTGAGATTCTTAAAGGGTACAACTGACTATGCGTTGTGTTATCAAAGAAGTGATTTGCACCTAGCCAGATATTCTGATGTTGATGTAGACGGTGATGAAGAAGAACAAAGATTGACTTTAAGATACACCTTCTTGCTTAACAATGGCACCATATGTTGGAGTAGCTAGAGGCTGTTTGGCTGTTTGGCTAAAGAGATTTATTGAACACCTAGGATTTGGGAATGAGAGTACGGTGTTGATACACTGTGACAATACTGCAGCCATAGCCGACACCAAAGACCCTAAGTATCACAGCAAGACCAAACACATTGATATCAATTATAACTTTATGAGGGATTATATAGCACATAAAATTGTAAATGTACTATACATTTCAACCAAATGTATAGTTGCAGACCCTCTGACTAAGCTAATAGGAAAAGAAACATTTGAGAAACATGTAAAAACCATTGGCATGCAAAAAATGTAAAGTTGCAGACTGTATGTAATATTTTTGTTTTCATTAATGGTATTATGTTATTTATTATTACTTATGTCTGAATGAAAGTACACAATGTCTAGTATGTCGTACAGTTTCAAAAGGTTAGCTCTCTCATACGAGCAACCGCCTTTGATGCTAAAGAAGCGTTCAAGAATGAGACATGTGTTCACCAGTAAAGCAGCAAGAGTATTGATATGGTAGAGAAGAAACAAAATAAATGTCGCATTGGCTTAAAAAGTGCAGTAAGTTGAGATGAGATATGTGAGTATGGATATGGATCGAACTATGGATACCCATATCCATGAAACCTGTAGCCGAGATGAGAATATAATTGAAGAGTTTGGGTTTAGATACTGAGTGTCTGGACTTAAGTCTGTACAATGTGATTGATAGAATCAAAACAATGTAAACTCTTATAGGATAAGAGGAACAATGTAACATTTGATTCATACCACATGTGCTAAAGAACCGCAAATTGAAAGCAAGTGAATCAATCCTTATTTCATTGTTGTGTGAGTTATAGAAAGGTATCATCCATTCATTAATGTCCTTTGACTTTGACAGTATTATGGAGGTATATTTTAGCGATTACTGCTTTAGTATAAATCCTATGGTCAAATTATATATGAACCAAAGGTATTATGCTAGGAAAGCGGTTGATTCATGTCAAAATGATATATGGACAAAAGAAAGATAGCCAGAATATACACATCCATGTTGGTGTATGTTATCGGTCCCTTGTGATATTATTTTTGTTAATTTCATAAGTGTGGATACTATGCATAAGTGGAGGCTATCTGAGTTATATGCTAACTCAAGAGGGATTAGATTAGTCATAAGAAAATTGTATATGGGTAAATCTAGGACATTCAAGGCACTATAACTCATTTGATCGAGCTGTGAAGCATCCTTTCTTTCATCCGTTTTAGGGACCATTTGGTAGCATTTAGAACCACTTTCAGGGTCATTGAAGTCCAATTGCTCAATCTGGAGTTTTACTCTTATCGAGTACTGTTCACTATGAAAATTCCAGATGAGTGACCTGACTTTGAAAAATCATAACTAATTCTAGAAAAATTGAAATGAAGTGGTTCAAATTTCCACACAAATCTAACTTAATTATCATTCAGGGAAAAATAACTCGTTGACCATGCATTGACCGAGTCAACGTTAGTCAACGTTTCTACTTTACTGTTCATCCAGCGTTTTTTCCTAAATCCAGCATTCTGGTCTCAACTTTGATAATTTATATCTCCTTTTGTAGACATCTAAATGAGTCATACTATATATCAAATCGAAGCTTGGTATGTATACTATTTACCTTAAAAATTTCATACATTTATTCATTCATTTACTATTTTTACTTATTTATCAAACATTATCATGTCACTACATGTTACTGTTCACAGTGGCCAATTCCAGCACTCAACTTTGCAAACATATGCATACATCCATCATATATCAGTCAAACATGCCAAACAAAACTTATTATTAATTAATAAGTTGTTTTATATCTGGGTATGTACAAAATTTCCCATATCTCTATTACACCTTTTCCTGCCTAAAATCTGGCAGCATAACCGCTACGCTTCATCTTCAGAAAGTAACTCATCTTGTACCGATTCAGTAATTCCCGTGAGAACTACCATTCTACGTAAGTACCCAGGAAAGACTGGATGAACTGGCTAGGTCCACTCACTTCCAGCCTCCTTAGACAGTACCTACGTACACAGTACGTATCAGCTGCTCTCCTTATCTTGTCATAATTTCGGCAGCATAACGGTGTCTCTTAGGACTCCCGAAATTTACTTCGACATAACCTCCCCTGTAATGGGTTACTTATTGGGATGAGATTCGGGGGAATCTCAGTAGCAACAATCATAACAATATATGTAATGCAGAGTGACAGTGCTTGCTTGTGATTGTGTACAGATAAGTATGCTGCGTGTAACATCCCAATTTTCAGGCCTTCAGACACGGAAATAGCCTGAGAATGAGAGGCTACCAGACCCCTTTTGAGCAGAAGTCCCAGAGACATAAGAGAGTTTTTAGGGACTAAGCTGCGAGTAAGTAAAGGTACGGGAACTTATGTGCAAACAGTGGAAGTCCCAAGGGGTAGAATGGCCATTTGGGGTGATGTAAAGGTCAAAGGTTGAAGAGTTACGAGCTGACCGTTCTGGTCGCGACTAGAGTAAAGCATGGTCGCGACTAGTGGTTACAGAAAGAGCTATACGCGACAAGAAAGCATTATGGTCGCGACGTAAAAGAAGTATGGTCGCGACTAGAAAGCAGTGATATCGCGACTAATAGTGGCAGAAAGCCTTAGACGCGACTAAAATGTGTTATGGTCGCGACTAAAATGTGTTGTGGTCGCGACGATAGAATGTTTTGGTCGCGACGAGAAGATGTTTTGGTCGCGACTAATGTACACAGAATTGTAAGGTCGCGACAAGATGATGTTGAGGTCGCGACTAGTGACTAAAGTGGCGCTAAGCGTATGGGCCAAGAGTGGTGAAGGTCCAAGAGAGATAGTTACCCGGTTGGAGATAGACCGGAGGCAGGATATCAGATACAGGAAAGGTTATCTGGAGACCATGAGGTGGACTGATAAGGTGTACTCATGGGTCCCACAAGATGCCACATGGCATTAAAGTAATGATTCAGTAAAGTAAAGATACTCGGTTGGCATGATAACCGAGGAGGCACGTAAACCGAGGAGGTGATCAGATAAGTCTGGGACTTATCTGGGTGGCATTGGGAAGCGTGCAAGGTCTCTTCCAGTTGTCACATGGCATTAGTCTGCAGAAAGCAGATAAAGTTGAGGGCACGCATTACGAGGTAGGAGACTAGACCGGTGAGTCAGCATGCTGAGTCAGCTGCTGAGGTGTCCCGGGAATTCAAGCATGTGAAAAATGAGGCGCTGAGTCAGCATGGTGAGTTGGCACGATGATGCAGTAAAGGAGAAATAAAAGAAAATAGGAAAATCCAGGAAAAACCAGGACCGCAGGATCAAAGTTCATGGAAACTACGATTGTGCCATTGAGGGAGGCTATAAATACCCCCCCATGGCCTTCATTTGCACGCAAGAGCAAGAGGAGAATGAGAGAGAAGAGAGGGAAAGGGAAGGAAAGGAAGAAAGAAAGGAGAAAGGAAGAAAGGAAATTCTGGCGGAGCTGGAAGCAGAATAGAGATAGTAGGGTTCTGCTGAGCTAGCCAGGTAGTAACTAATCCTAACTTCTATGTAATGGCTTTGTGATTTGATGTGCTATTGTTTGGTTGGATTGTTGTCTTATATGTTATGTCTGAAGCTCTGCTGTAATGCTATGGTCATATGTTATTAAGCATGGAAGCACGCAGCATACTTATCTGTACACAATCACAAGCAAGCACTGTCACTCTGCATTACATATATTGTTATGATTGTTGCTACTGAGATTCCCCCGAATCTCATCCCCATCCATAACCCATTACAGGGAGGTTATGCTGAAGTGGATTTAGAGAATCCTAAGAGACGCCGTTATGCTGCCGGAGTAAAGACTGAACATCAGTATATGATAAGTACTGTGTACGTAGTGCTGTCTAAGGAGGCTAGAAGTGAGTGGACCTAGCCGGTTCATCTAGTCTTTCCTGGGTACTACGTAGAATGGTAGTTCTCATGAGGGAATTATCGAATCAGTACGGTTCAGTTCTTTGTACAGCTGAAGCGTAGCGGTTATGCTGCCGAAGTTTAGGCATAACGAGATGTAATAGAGATATAAGGATTATGTATATGTCTTGTTGTATATGCCATATTGTATGACATTTTATGATTCAATGATAAATAATGTTTGGCATATCCAAATTATGAATGATGAAGTTAAGGCATTCTAAGCTAATATTGCTTCCGCTAGTGTACTCTGAGGGCTGTAAGGGAGGATGTTTCATTTTGGTATCAGAGCAAGAGGTTCTGGCACCAACCAGAAAGGACTCTGGTTCAGAGCATAAGATTCTGGCACAGAACAGAAGGTTCTGGCTCAGTGATGCTCTGATTTAGCCCTTGAGTACGACAGAATAGCACTCCGGTCGCGACTAACGTGGTTTATGTCGCGACGGGTAGCCTCAATGAGATGTTTAGTCGCGACGAATAAGTTTATAGGTCGCGACGGTTATTCACAGAAAGATTTGGTTGCGACGTGAAGAGACATAAGTCGCGACGAGAAAATATCCTGGTCGCGACGGTAGAGGAGTTGAGTCGCGACGTAGAAAGGTTAAGGTCGCGACGACATAAGTTTTAGGTCGCGACTAGAAGACAGAAAATGTTAAGGACGATACGTCTGAAGCTGTAGGTCACGACTAAAGAATAGAAATGATAAGTCGTGAGGAGTTAAGGGTAATGAAGAATCATAGAGGCTATGAATAGCGATTACCCAATACTCATATCGCGACGGAATGACAGAGATGTCCTGGTATGACATTAGAAGATTCAGATCGGGACTATTATGGGTTTAGAAGAGCCCGTGGAGATAAAGCTCCTAGATGGAATAAGAGGTGTTCATGTTTCGTTGTAAAGGAAAAGAAAGGGAACACAAAGCATGAACATAGAGCTTGAGTGGAGAAGTCATGCATAGAGGAAGTTGGCAACTCCAATAAGCAAGTCATCCTTGCTAGGTAGGATAGGCCGCAAAGGATGATAATGTTAAGATGAGCTAGCTAGATGAGATAGCTAGAATGAGACAGATCCTCCATGTGATTACGAGGAGTAGATCTACATGGTAAAAGTCTTATTCAACCTAGTTGAATAAAAGACCTGAGAGCTAGAATGGGATAGCTAGTATGAAGTTTGCCTCGGAGTAATCCTAGGGCATAGCCTAAAGGCTAGAGATGTGATGATGTTTGATATGGCCTAAGGCTAAGGCTAAGGACGTGATGGTTAATAGGTAAAGAGTTAAAATTCCCTAAGCAGAGGGATTCCATCAAAGAGATCTAGGGTAGAGTACCCTAAAGAATAGAAATAATAGTAAAAGATAATGAATGAGATCTAGGCGACTGAAGTTCGCTAGGATTAAGAGAAAGATGCGTTTTCAGGTGCTTAAGGGCTGTGGCTCGTGTGTCTGGAAAACAAAATCGTTACCTCATGTGGGCACCAAGCCTACCTAAGGGGAAAGCGGATAATATCTTTGTAAAGGGGTTATAGGCTGTTACAGTAAAGGCCGATAAGGAACCACAGTCTGGTCAAGAATAGACTGAGACTGATAGATAGACAAAAGGAGAAATGAGATAGTAGAAGGTAGCCACAGATTACGGGATACAGTGACTCCCCTATGTAAGAAAGAGTGATGAAGGGTTGAGTCTGTACCTTAATAAGAGGGTAGCGTGGCAGCCTGAGATAGACAGATGTTTCAGGATGACTGACCAAGATATGATAGGCCATATGATAAATAAAATATGCCTTAAGGTTTAGTTAGTCTGATGGATGGTTGAGCAAAGTATGATGATGATATGGCTTATGATGCCATAAGTTATGATAGTTGCATCTCCTTGCAATTGTCATATGATGACATGCATGTTAGAGTATGCCATGATGAATGAATACTCCCTTTTTACAGTGCATAAAGGGTAGAGTATATATGAGATGAGAAAGTATGTTGCTCCCATACCATATGACATGTAATGAGATATGTATTGAGGATGATAGATAGTCTCAGTTCATGGGACAATAAGCTATGAGATTCAGATATGTTATGATTGAGGATACTCAGGTAATTCTGCAGACTTATGAATATAGTACTCAGGACCATTTCTGTTGAAAGGAATGGTAGACAGAAAGAAAGCAGATAAGAGTAAAGAGATTGTTTTTAGATCACTCTTCAGATAAGAGTTGGATCTGAAACATATGGCTCTCAGATAGAGCTAGATTCAGATGAGTATAGATCACTCTTCAGATAAGAGTTGGATCTGATACAGGATGCTCGCAGTTGGAGCATAGTTCAAATGGTTCACAGTTAGAGCACAGATGAGTTATGATGAGGCCATAGCAGTAGAATGCAATGGCAGGTGGTTAGACCATGATGGCACAAGCCAATGGTAAGCCACAGTAAAGTAAGAAAGATGAGAAGGAACTCCTGAGTAAGAGAGGAAGTAAGTAAAGTCTGGGTAAATGATATGAGGCTATAAAAATTTTTATGGAGTTATCAACAGGTGGAAGTAGTTAACCTTATAACTTAGTCTGTTGGTTTAAGATCTTCGGGAGATATACAGTACAACAGAATCGCAGTTAGATTCTGGAGGGTCACAGTTAGATCCTAGCATGGCTCCAGGGTCGCAGTTAGATCCTATCAGATCCAGAGTCACAGTTAGATTCTGAAGAGGCTAATGGTTGATCGCAGTTAGATCCCGAGGTCGCAGTTAGACCTAGCCTAAGGAAAGTAATGAGCCATGAGACATGAGTACGATGTAGTATCTCTTTGGGAAGATGAATGCCAAAGACGAAGTTAAGGTAAGGAAGTTTCACTAGTTGATAACCTGACCCAGAGAAATTGTTTTATAATGATTTTCCTCAAGTAGCCTCTAGTCTACAGACTGAACTTAGCTTTCCCTTAAACGAAGATGGAGTCCAAGTTTAAATCTGAGTACTGAGATTCAAAGTTTTGTAGAAGTATGCCTGAGAAGCAGAGAAGAGAATCCTCTGTGTAATAAGAAGCAGAGAAGAGAATCCTCTGAGAAGCAGAGAAGAAAATCCTCAATGTAATAAGAATAGAAAAGTATGAGTAGATAAAGATTACCCAGATGAGGGGTAAAGAGATTAAAAGGCTAGAGAAGACCTAGAGAAGAGGGTCTAAGGCAAGGCTGAGATAGAACGCAGTTCTATGAAAAAGAGAAAGCCAGTCTTATGTTAGTTTTGTGATAAGACAAGATAAGTTATGAAAGGGTGAAATACACCATGAGATAGCTAGAGTGGGCTAGATATGCCATGATAACGTATCAAAGGCATGAAATGAGATACACGGTAGTAAACGTGTAATATGTCACGCACCTAGAGATGTGCATTGTATGAACAGACAGAGAGGCTCCCTGTTTGGTAGGAATCAGATGTTTGAATGTTATGCTATGAAAGAGAATAGAAAATGAGAGCTTTCACTCTTTGCATGAGATGTTAGGCTTAATGTTATGCTAAAACTATGCAAGCTCCGAGTGTTAGAGCTGTGCCTAGTTAGAACAGGAATGCTTAAGCTCCGATGTTAGAGCTTTACATTCATAAGCAGGTATGCAGTCCTGCAGTATGTTGGCCAAGCATTATGCATGTTAGAGTAGGTGCTTTTGTTTAGCAGCAAAGTAAAGAAAGAATAGCTGCGTAAGTCCTCTCTCTGTATGAAGTTAAGTGCAAAGAAAGATGAAATGCTACAAGTATGATGAGTAGTTAGAAGAAATTCCCGAATACAGTAATATTCGAGAGAATTTCATATGAAAGAAATGGACACTACTCATAAGTGCAGTAAGTGGTCCATAAGAGGAAAGTAGATTTCAACTCTGATTGGATTAACCCAGAAAAAGAAAGACATGTTACGAAGAGATGTAAAGTTATGATGCGTACTTTGCCAGATGTTAAGTTAATTTGGCTATGGTACTGATTAAATTTTGAGGACGAAATTTATTTAAAGGGGAGGAGAAATGTAACATCCCAATTTTCAGGCCTTCAGACACGGAAATAGCCTGAGAATGAGAGGCTACCAGACCCCTTTTGAGCAGAAGTCCCAGAGACATAAGAGAGTTTTTAGGGACTAAGCTGCGAGTAAGTAAAGGTACGGGAACTTATGTGCAAACAGTGGAAGTCCCAAGGGGTAGAATGGCCATTTGGGGTGATGTAAAGGTCAAAGGTTGAAGAGTTACGAGCTGACCGTTCTGGTCGCGACTAGAGTAAAGCATGGTCGCGACTAGTGGTTACAGAAAGAGCTATACGCGACAAGAAAGCATTATGGTCGCGACGTAAAAGAAGTATGGTCGCGACTAGAAAGCAGTGATATCGCGACTAATAGTGGCAGAAAGCCTTAGACGCGACTAAAATGTGTTATGGTCGCGACTAAAATGTGTTGTGGTCGCGACGATAGAATGTTTTGGTCGCGACGAGAAGATGTTTTGGTCGCGACTAATGTACACAGAATTGTAAGGTCGCGACAAGATGATGTTGAGGTCGCGACTAGTGACTAAAGTGGCGCTAAGCGTATGGGCCAAGAGTGGTGAAGGTCCAAGAGAGATAGTTACCCGGTTGGAGATAGACCGGAGGCAGGATATCAGATACAGGAAAGGTTATCTGGAGACCATGAGGTGGACTGATAAGGTGTACTCATGGGTCCCACAAGATGCCACATGGCATTAAAGTAATGATTCAGTAAAGTAAAGATACTCGGTTGGCGTGATAACCGAGGAGGCACGTAAACCGAGGAGGTGATCAGATAAGTCTGGGACTTATCTGGGTGGCATTGGGAAGCGTGCAAGGTCTCTTCCAGTTGTCACATGGCATTAGTCTGCAGAAAGCAGATAAAGTTGAGGGCACGCATTACGAGGCATGAGACTGGACCGGTGAGTCAGCATGCTGAGTCAGCTGCTGAGGTGTCCCGGGAATTCAAGCATGTGAAAAATGAGGCGCTGAGTCAGCATGGTGAGTTGGCACGATGATGCAGTAAAGGAGAAATAAAAGAAAATAGGAAAATCCAGGAAAAACCAGGACCGCAGGATCAAAGTTCATGGAAACTACGATTGTGCCATTGAGGGAGGCTATAAATACCCCCCCCCATGGCCTTCATTTGCACGCAAGAGCAAGAGGAGAATGAGAGAGAAGAGAGGGAAAGGGAAGGAAAGGAAGAAAGAAAGGAGAAAGGAAGAAAGGAAATTCTGGCGGAGCTGGAAGCAGAATAGAGATAGTAGGGTTCTGCTGAGCTAGCCAGGTAGTAACTAATCCTAACTTCTATGTAATGGCTTTGTGATTTGATGTGCTATTGTTTGGTTGGATTGTTGTCTTATATGTTATGTCTGAAGCTCTGCTGTAATGCTATGGTCATATGTTATTAAGCATGGAAGCACGCAGCATACTTATCTGTACACAATCACAAGCAAGCACTGTCACTCTGCATTACATATATTGTTATGATTGTTGCTACTGAGATTCCCCCGAATCTCATCCCCATCCATAACCCATTACAGGGAGGTTATGCTGAAGTGGATTTAGAGAATCCTAAGAGACGCCGTTATGCTGCCGGAGTAAAGACTGAACATCAGTATATGATAAGTACTGTGTACGTAGTGCTGTCTAAGGAGGCTAGAAGTGAGTGGACCTAGCCGGTTCATCTAGTCTTTCCTGGGTACTACGTAGAATGGTAGTTCTCATGAGGGAATTACCGAATCAGTACGGTTCAGTTCTTTGTACAGCTGAAGCGTAGCGGTTATGCTGCCGAAGTTTAGGCATAACGAGATGTAATAGAGATATAAGGATTATGTATATGTCTTGTTGTATATGCCATATTGTATGACATTTTATGATTCAATGATAAATAATGTTTGGCATATCCAAATTATGAATGATGAAGTTAAGGCATTCTAAGCTAATATTGCTTCCGCTAGTGTACTCTGAGGGCTGTAAGGGAGGATGTTTCACTGCGTGCTTCCATACTCAATAACATATGACCATAGCATTGCAGTAGAGCTTCAAGCATAACATATAAGACAACAATCCAACCAAACAATAGCGCAACAAATCACAAAGCCATTACATAAAAGCTAGGATTAGTTACTACATGAAAGGCTTAGCAAAACTCTAGAACCCCTATACTGCTTTCAACTCCACCAGAACTTCCTTTCTTTCTTTCTTCCTCTCACTTTCTCTCTCTAGCACTTCCTTCGCTCTCTTAAAGGCCCTTGGCCGTGCTGCATATGAAGCAAGGGGGGTATTTATAGTTTTTGTAACATCCCTAATTTCTGTACTAAGTTGTATGTACAGATTGAATAAAATATATGAGATATTTAGGAAAAGATGTGGCCATATTTATGTAAAGAAAAGGATTAATTGGAAGAGGAAGAAAGTCTAAGAGCCAAAGTGCAAAATTATGAAAATGCCACTGCGATGCCCTAAGAAACCAGAAGTAAATGGAGGGTATTTTGGTCATTTCACACAATGGATGGATATCAGAGGAAATTTGATATTAAATTATTATAATTAATATGAGAATTTATGGAGTTGACAGAAGTCAAAAAGGAGTCCTGTAGAATTAATTATGGAATTTACGGTGAAAAATGACACCGAAAAAGGGTTAAAGGAAACATATGTAATTTTTAACAGGACTTCTGGGTCTCAGAAAATTATGAAACTTTGTAGAGAATTCATTTTATATTAGAATGAATTTCTAAAAATGTTAGAACAATTAAAAGAGGTGTTTAGCATTTATGCTAAGATCAGGGTAAGTTACGGATATCGGTATGAGGAAAGTACATTGGGATTTAGGCCAGTTAGCTATTGGACCTAAAGGAGGCCCAATATTTCGTCCTAGGGCAGCCCAATAAGGCCCAAAAGTTATCTTGGAGCCCAAGTCCAAATAATAAATAATTTATGGATTTTTGAAAAGAAAGAAAAAGAGAATAAAGTAAGAATTAGGTATTGCACATGGTGGGACCCACAAGGACTTCAAAATGGCACCCAAAAAGAGGAAGGGTTAGGTGTACCAAGTGAGGCCATGCTAGTGATGTCATGGTGGTAAGGTCTTGAGTGAAAAGTGAAAAGACATTCCAAGATCAAACCTTTAACCATTAGATCAAATAGTTTCCAAAGTGATCTTGGCCTTCAAATGGCACATGACTTTTGCTATAAATACCCCCCCTTTCCATTCATTCTTCACACCCAAGAGCTCCTTTAGAAAGAGAAGTGATTTCTAGAGAAAGAAAGTGGAAGAAAGCAAGGAAGAAGCAAGGGTCTTGAAGGAGCAAGTAAGGTAAGTTGTCTCCTTGCTTCTACCTTTTGTTCTTATGGTTTGTGCTTGAGTTTAAGTGACTTTTTAGGCTTAAATCTTGGGGAAATGCTGCTGGAATTTTTATGTATATGTGAAAGGAATATGAGTTTTAAGTCATAGATAGTTAAGACAAGCTTAAACAAGTTAATTACATGCTTGGTTGTGAAGTAAGTTGATGTTCTTGACTTTACCATTTCGGGTTGCACTGTTCATGCACTGTTCATGATAGAAGGAAATGGAATTTCAATGATTTAATGCTTCCATTGAGTTTATATGATGATTTTGTGTAGGATTGGAAAGGTTTTGAACCTTGGAAACCATTGGAATTAAAGGTTATAATGTCGAAAATTCCTAACGGTACTGTTCACTCGCGTGAACAGTGATTTGAATTTCATGATTTTGATGCTTCCAATGGTCTTAAAATGAGATTTTGCGTGGGGGAAAAGTGGAGGAACAATTATGGGAAGCATTGGAATCAAAATGAGAATTTTTGAAAGAATTATGCCTGTTTTTCAAATCTGTCCGGAACAGTGCATAGTTGCTGGAATTTGGTTGTTTTGAGTTCATAAATGGATTCAAAAGGCCAAATTGTGTAGGATAAGGTCAAGACATCAATTGATTCAAAGGCTAAGTCAATTGGTAAAGATTAAAGGAAGTTATGTTACTTAAAGTAAGCTTAGTGTTCAAGAGAAGTTAGATTGTAATGGTTGGATGGTAATGTGATGTTAGGAATTGCTTGGTGTGCTCAAAAGAGGGCAGCCACATAGCAAGGAAAAGTAAGAAGGAAGAAGCAAAGTTAAAGTGGAAAGAAGTAAAGCAATAAGGTAGTAAACTTACCCTAAACTTGTATGTATTGAATGTTATGCTTGATTGTGCTATGACTTTGTTGAATTGTGTGCATATGTGTATATGATTGAAGCTCTGTTTCTATGATTACCTTGGCCAATTGTATTTCATATGTTACATGGAAGCATGCACATTACACAATGTTTACACTTTCACAAGCAAGCACAAGTATTTACTTTAATGCATGCATTGTTTAGTACCGTTTGCTACTGAGATTCCCCCGAATCTCATCCCCTATTTATAACCCATTACAGAGAGGTTATGTCGAAGTGAATTTTGAGAATGCTGTAAGACGCCATTATGCTGCCGATTTTCAGACTGAACATAAGGAGATGATACGTACTGTGTACGTAGGTACTGTCTAAGGAGTCTGGAAGTGAGTGGACCTAGTCGGCTCATCCAGTCTTTCCTGGGTACTTACGTAGAATGGTAATTCTCACGGGAATTACCGAATCAGTACAAGATCAGTTATTTTTACAGATGAAGTATAGTAGTTATACTGCCGGATTTCAGGCAGGAAAGATGTAATAGAGATACGAGGATTTTGTTCATGCCCTGTTGTATAAAGATTTATTATTTAATGATAAGTATTGTTTGGCATGTTTGTTTGATATGTGATTAATGTATGCATATGTATGTAAAGTTGCTTGCTGGAATTTGCCACCATGAACAGTAACTCGTGGTGATATAGTGATGTTTCATCTATAAGTAAAAATAGTAAATGATTAAATAAATGTATGATATGTTTATGATAAATAGTAGACATACCAAGCTTCGATTTGATATATAGAATGTCTCATTTCGATGTCTACACATGGAGATATAAATTATCAAAGTTGGGACCAAAATGCTGGATTCAAGAGAAAAACGCTGGATGAACAGTAAAGTTGTAACTTTGACTGACATTGACTTGGACAAGGAATGGTCAACGAGTTATTTTTCCTTGAAATAGTATTGAGTTACCTTCATGTAGAAATTTAAACCACTGCATTCTGATTTTTCTAGAATTAGGTATGATTTTTTGAAGTCAGGTCACTCATCTGGAATTTACACAGTGAACAGTGCTCGATAAGAGTAAAACTCCAGATTGAGAAATTGGACTTTAATGACCTTGAAAGTGGTTCTAAATACTACCAATTGGTCCCTAAGATGTACAAAAATAAGTATGTTTCATTTTGGTATAAGAGCAAAGGATTCTGGCTTAGGAAATGCTCTGAACAGATGATTTCTAGCGTTAGTACAAAATAAAGTTAGCACAGAACAAAGGGTTCTGGCTCAAAGCATAAGATTCTGGCACAGAACAGAAGGTTCTGGCTCAGTGATGCTCTGGTTTAGTTAGACTGATCCCTTAGACAAATGAGAAATTTGAATGGTTCTCTCCCTAGAGTATGATATAGGGATGGTGTTCACTACTTGGAAAGGTTTAGATAGAAAACTGTGACACCCAGATGAATGAGACTGTACCCCGAGCTTTACAGTCTTACAAAAGATATAATTACGATGGGCTAATCTTAGTCAGCCGATACAGCCGAGGTCTCATGTTTATTAAAATAATGTGGCTGGACTAAGCAGAATAATGTTTAAGAAGCAGTTTCCTCTATAGATAGAGATAGAAGCTGATCAATTCACTACTAAGGAAGCTATAAGAGTAGCTTGAGGTATCGTGTTGTGACCAGATACTATAGTGAGCATGCTAGATGTCCAAGTTGCGACAAGTTAAGTCATAAGTCATGATGAGAGAAGACTTTTGGTCGCAAAACACAGAGTAAATGTTGGAGTAATAGACATAGGGATTCATAAAGTTAAGCTTGAAATATCAGTTAATCAGTGAGACCCCCAACCTGTAATGTTGTATAAAGATGAGGTACACCTAGACTTTGACTCTTTAGGTAGTGAAGAGAGTTCAGATGATGACATAAGGGACTCAATCAGGAAGGTTTATAGTAAGGTACCCCATGCTTATTTTTATAGACTCAAATTTACAGTCTTAAGATTATGAGAAATTCAGTCAGATGTTGTATATGCACCAGATAATGTTGACTAGGTAATGATGGGTCTAGTAATTATGTACAGGATGAGTTTGATAGAGTGCTCTCTAACCCTGAGGTAAGCTCTCTTCCTTCGATAAGAGGATAGATTAGGCTGAGGAAGATGAGAACTGATACTGAATTATAGGTAGGCCAGATATTATTCCTCCTCTACTAGAGTTTGAGGATAAGTTTGATATGAGTAGCCTAAGATCCAGTTACAATCTATGACATCCCTTCCTATTATCGCAGTCCAGGAATATATGAGGTTATAGATAAAGATTAAAGGGATGTTCCTAGCCCTAATCCACCCCAGCCTTCTTTATGAAAGACAGACAATATGACTATACTAGTCTCAAGAAAGGCTGTGGGAAGTGAACTACTTAGTTTAGGTTAAGGGATGGAAAGAAGTAAAAATCAAGAGCAGTCAGTTTAGCTGCAGTTCCTCAATGCCGTAGCAAGGATGAGAAACAGAGATATGATAGAGGGCATTGACCTGGATTAAGTTTTCATGTTAATAGCATGATATGAGATGGCCATAAGCCAGATATTGCCATATACCCTACGTGGCATGTAAAGCTAAGTGAGCTTTTGGCAAATGGTTCACAACTGATGTGTAAGGATCGGCCATTACTAGGGTAAAGACTGGACAAGAACATTATAAGGGAATGTTTAAAGCAAGTTAGATCCAGGTCGGATGTAAAGCAGTTTGGGAAACAGCTAGAAGTCCTCGAGAAGTTAGGCCAAGACGAAAGGTAACCCGAGGTCGTGACTAAAGAATGTAGAGCTGTCCAGTCATGACAAGTAGAATGAGATGGTCACAACTAAAGTTTATGGATGCGTTGCACCTAGTTCATACTCAGGTCACGATGAAGATACGCAGGGACCTGATGAAGGATGAAGATGCCAGCCTCACTGAAGGTTATCAGTTAGAGGTTTAGCACATGATGTAGGCAAGCTGAATAGTATGAGAAATAGAGATACATGCTAGTCTAAGATGATGTGCAGAAGTAGATCCTCTATGTGACTATCAAGAATAGACCTACATTTGGAAAGACTTTGTTCAGTTAGTCTTTTATAAACAAAAGAATCAAAAGTTAGGATAAGGCTTGCGCAAGAAATGAGCCTAACATATGGCTTCAAGTTCTCGAAAGTTAAAGTCCCTGAAACAGGATATTAGTCCCACATCGGTTGGGGAGGTGAACGAAGCATGCATTATAAGGGTGTAGATACCTCTCCCTCATGAACGCGTTTCCAGTACTCACCAAGCGCCCTCGTCACCAAGCGCCCCAGTGGGGGTAGGCAGGCACGAGTGGTAGGCAGGCAGTGCTGGGAAACAAAACCCTGACCTCGTGTGGGCCTAGAGGCGCCTGCCTAAGGGGAGATGGGACAATATCTTCCGCTGCATAGCTATGATACCTGGAGGATGCGTTTTCAGGTACCTAAGGGGTTAAAGTCCTCATGTGCCTAGAGAACAAAACCGTGACCTCATGTGGGCCTGGGGCCTGACTAAGGGGAAAGCGGACAATATCTATGTGGAAGGGTGCTGAGCTGTTAGAGAACATAAGTAATGGTGCTAGATGATGAATGAGATTTATGTGATCTAAGTTGGTTAGAATCAAGAAAAAGACCAGAAATGAACCATAGTCCGGTCAAGAGTAGACTGAGACTGATGTATATGCACAGGAAGAGTTGAGAGATAGTAGAAAGACACCAAAGTTGCTCCAGAGAAATGGAGACTGTTCCGCTCACCTGGGAAGTATTCCTTGAGTAAAGTTTATGAAAAGTATTCCTCTCAGTTAAATAGAGATGAGCGTGAGGCTAAAGGTTAAATAGAGAAAGAGAAACCCTTTTGATGAATGTTTAGACAAGTTCATAAATATGAACAGAGAGAGTGAATGATTAAAGAGTTAATTTACGGATTGGATTTCATGTTATAAAGAAAAAGTTTTCTCAGGTAGTCACAGAAGTTCAATAGAGCGGTAGCTACAAGCAAGATTAGAAAAAGAAAGATAGCCACAATTTTAAAGATAAAGAACTCCCCTATTCGATAAAAGGGTCAAGTCCATACCCTGATAAGAGGGTAGCATGGCAGCCTAAGTGAAATCGATAGATGTTTTAGGATGAATGATCAGGATATGATAGGCAATATGATATTACTTAGTTCATTACAATGTCTGATGGATGGTTGAGCAAATTATGATGATGAATAGTTGTATCTCCTTGCAGTTATCATATAATGACATGCATGTTAGAGTATGCCATGATGAATACTCCCATTTCATAGTATATGCAGGGTAGAGTATATATGGTGAGGAAGTTATGAGAAAATTATGTTGCTCCCATACCATATGATATGCAATAAGGAATGTATTGAGGATGATAGATAGTCTCAGTTTATGGGACGATAAGTTATGATATGATATTCTGATATGATTTATGATTGGGGTGATTCAGGTTTTTCTATAGGCTTGCGAATGCAGTACTTAGAGCCATTTCTATTGAAAGGAATGGTATACAGAAAAAGTTAGATTTAAAATAGATGACTCTCAGATAGAGACTAGATTCAGATGAGTACAGATCAATCTTCAGATAAGAGTTGGATCTGATGCAGTCTGCTCGCAGTTAGAGCATAGTTCAAATGGCTCGCAGTTAGAGCATAGATTTACATGAGAAGTTATGATGAGGCCATAGCAGCAGAATGTAATGGCAAGTAGTTAAACCATGATTGCACAAGGCATGGTAAGCCACAGTAAGGTAAGAAAGATGAGAAGGAACTCCTGAGTAAGAGAGGAAATAAGTAAAGTCTTGGGAAATAATATGGGCTACTGAACATAATATTTTTAAATTTTTATTGAGTTATCAACAAGTAGAAGCGGTGAACCCTATAACTTAGTCTGTTGGTTTAAGATCTTCGAGAGATATACAGAATCGCAGTTAGATTCTGGAGGGTCAGAGTTAGATCCTAGCATGGCTCCAGGGTCGCAGTTAGATCCTAACAGTTCCAGAGTCACAGTTAGATTCTGAAGAGGCTGACGGTTGATCGCAGTTAGATCCCGAGGTCACAGTTAGACCTAGCCTAAGGAAAGTAATGAGCCTTGAGATATGAGTACAATATAGTATCTCTTTGGGAAGATGAATGCCAAAGACGAAGTTAAGGAAAGGAAGCTTCACTAGTTGATAAACTCATCCAGAAAAATTATTTATAATGATTTTCCTCATATAGCCTATATTATACAAACTGAACTTAGTTTTCTTTAAACAAAGACAGAGTCCAAGTTAAAGTCTGAGTGCTGATATTCAAAAGTTTTATAGAAGTATGCCTGAGAAACAAAGAAGAGAACCCCATATGTTTTGAGAATAGAAAAATATGAGCAGATAAATCCTCCAGATGAGGATAAAAAGATTAAAAGGCTAGAGAGACCTAGAGAAGAAGGTCTAAAGTAAAGATAGAACCCAGTAGTTATATGAGATAGAGAATGCTAAGGCTTAGAAGAGTAAGGTAGCCTTCGTCCAGAAAGATGTTAAGGCAAGAGTAGTCTAAGAAAGAGTAATGAAAAAGGGTCCAGTTGTCACAGAAGTTGGTATAGGTGGACAAGGTAAGAAAAGTGAAAAGTTAAAGTAAGATAGACCCTGGAGTTACACCAAGATGTTAAGGGGTAAGATATGGAAGAGTGTAAATGCCATAGAAGTTTGGCATATATATGATGAATGATAAACAAAGTTATGAAAAGTTAGAAAGGTTATGAACATTAAAGGATTAAAACCCTTCTGCCAAGTCCAAATCAGAGTGGATTTGAAATGAAAGATTTAAATTATGACTTTGTTCAGGAGAACGATAAGCAAAAGAGCAATACTCTCCTGAGAGGCTGATAAAGTCATAAGAGAATGTTAGAGCTTTGCATTTAGGAGCAAGTATACAGTCCTACAAGATATTGGCCAGGCATTATGCATGTTAGAGTATATGCTCCTACTTAGCAGTAAAGTAAAGAAAAGAATAACTGCATAAGTCCTCTCTTTGTATGATGTTGAATCATTAAAGATGATAAGAGCAACAATAGAGTTATAAGAGTCTCTATACAAAAAGAGGATGAAGCTTTGCGGATGTTAAAGAATTCTGCGAGATGCTAAGAGAAGTAATAAGGGATAAGTGTTAGAAAGTATGATGAGTGAGTGAGGGAAACTCCCGAATACAATAATATTCGAGAGAGTTTGATATGAAAGAAATGGACACTACTCTCAAGTCTAGTACAAGGAGTTGTCCATAAGCAAATGGATGCATAGCACAAGATCAAGTGCCGTGATGAAGTAGAAATAAACTCCAATTAAGTTGACTGATACAAAAAGAGTACTGACAGCAAGGACATGAAGCGGATATTGAAAGTACTCCGCTAGATAATAAGATAAAAGGTAAGAGATGGATACCCCAATTCTTAGTCATAAAGCAGAAAGAGATTTAAAGAGGATGTATATTTAAGATTGTTGACTAAGGTACTAAGTAAATTTCGAGGACAAAATTTATTTTAAGGGGGAGAGAAATGTAACATCCCTAATTTCTGTACTAAGTTGTATGTACAGATTGAATAAAATATATGAGATGTTTAGGAAAAGATGTGGCCATATTTATGTAAAGAAAAGGATTAATTGGAAGAGGAAGAAAGTCTAAGAGCCAAAGTGCAAAATTACGAAAATGCCACTGCGATGCCCTAAGAAACCAGAAGTAAATGGAGGGCATTTTGGTCATTTCACACAATGGATGGATATCAGAGGAAATTTGATATTAAATTATTATAATTAATATGAGAATTTATGGAGTTGACAGAAGTCAAAAAGGAGTCCTGTAGAATTAATTATGGAATTTACGGTGAAAAATGACACCGATAAAGGGTTAAAGGAAACATATGTAATTTTTAACAGGACTTCTGGGTCTCAGAAAATTATGAAACTTTGTAGAGAATTCATTTTATATTAGAATGAATTTCTAAAAATGTTATAACAATTAAAAGAGGTGTTTAGCATTTATGCTAAGATCAGGGTAAGTTACGGATATCGGTATGAGGAAAGTACATTGGGATTTAGGCCAGTTAGCTATTGGACCTAAAAGAGGCCTAATATTTCGTCCTAGGGCAGCCCAATAAGGCCCAAAAGTTATCTTGGATCCCAAGTCCAAATAATAAATAATTTATGGATTTTTGAAAAGAAAGAAAAAGAGAATAAAGTAAGAATTAGGTATTGCACATGGTGGGACCCACAAGGACTTCAAAATGGCACCCAAAAAGAGGAAGGGTTAGGTGTACCAAGTGAGGCCATGCTAGTGATGTCATGGTGGTAAGGTCTTGAGTGAAAAGTGAAAAGACATTCCAAGATCAAACCTTTAACCATTAGATCAAATAGTTTCCAAAGTGATCTTGGCCTTCAAATGGCACATGACTTTTGCTATAAATACCCCCCCTTTCCATTCATTCTTCACACCCAAGAGCTCCTTTAGAAAGAGAAGTGATTTCTAGAGAAAGAAAGTGGAAGAAAGCAAGGAAGAAGCAAGGGTCTTGAAGGAGCAAGTAAGGTAAGTTGTCTCCTTGCTTCTACCTTTTGTTCTTATGGTTTGTGCTTGAGTTTAAGTGACTTTTTAGGCTTAAATCTTGGGGAAATGCTGCTGGAATTTTTATGTATATGTGAAAGGAATATGAGTTTTAAGTCATAGATAGTTAAGACAAGCTTAAACAAGTTAATTACATGCTTGGTTGTGAAGTAAGTTGATGTTCTTGACTTTACCATTTCGGGTTGCACTGTTCATGCACTGTTCATGATAGAAGGAAATGGAATTTCAATGATTTAATGCTTCCATTGAGTTTATATGATGATTTTGTGTAGGATTGGAAAGGTTTTGAACCTTGGAAACCATTGGAATTAAAGGTTATAATGTCGAAAATTCCTAACGGTACTGTTCACTCGCGTGAACAGTGATTTGAATTTCATGATTTTGATGCTTCCAATGGTCTTAAAATGAGATTTTGCGTGGGGGAAAAGTGGAGGAACAATTATGGGAAGCATTGGAATCAAAATGAGAATTTTTGAAAGAATTATGCCTGTTTTTCAAATCTGTCTGGAACAGTGCATAGTTGCTGGAATTTGGTTGTTTTGAGTTCATAAATGGATTCAAAAGGCCAAATTGTGTAGGGTAAGGTCAAGACATCAATTGATTCAAAGGCTAAGTCAATTGGTAAAGATTAAAGGAAGTTATGTTACTTAAAGTAAGCTTAGTGTTCAAGAGAAGTTAGATTGTAATGGTTGGATGGTAATGTGATGTTAGGAATTGCTTGGTGTGCTCAAAAGAGGGCAGCCACATAGCAAGGAAAAGTAAGAAGGAAGAAGCAAAGTTAAAGTGGAAAGAAGTAAAGCAATAAGGTAGTAAACTTACCCTAAACTTGTATGTATTGAATGTTATGCTTGATTGTGCTATGACTTTGTTGAATTGTGTGCATATGTGTATATGATTGAAGCTCTGTTTCTATGATTACCTTGGCCAATTGTATTTCATATGTTACATGGAAGCATGCACATTACACAATGTTTACACTTTCACAAGCAAGCACAAGTATTTACTTTAATGCATGCATTGTTTAGTACCGTTTGCTACTGAGATTCCCCCGAATCTCATCCCCTATTTATAACCCATTACAGAGAGGTTTTGTCAAAGTGAATTTTGAGAATGCTGTAAGACGCCGTTATGCTGCCGATTTTCAGACTGAACATAAGGAGATGATACGTACTGTGTACGTAGGTACTGTCTAAGGAGTCTGGAAGTGAGTGGACCTAGTCGATTCATCCAGTCTTTCCTGGGTACTTACGTAGAATGGTAATTCTCACGGGAATTACCGAATCAGTACAAGATCAGTTATTTTTACAGATGAAGTATAGTAGTTATACTGCCGGATTTCAGGCAGGAAAGATGTAATAGAGATACGAGGATTTTGTTCATGCCCTGTTGTATAAAGATTTATTATTTAATGATAAGTATTGTTTGGCATGTTTGTTTGATATGTGATTAATGTATGCATATGTATGTAAAGTTGCTTGCTGGAATTTGCCACCATGAACAGTAACTCGTGGTGATATAGTGATGTTTCATCTATAAGTAAAAATAGTAAATGATTAAATAAATGTATGATATGTTTATGATAAATAGTAGACGATTTGATATATAGAATGTCTCATTTCGATGTCTACACATGGAGATATAAATTATCAAAGTTGGGACCAAAATGCTGGATTCAGGAGAAAAACGCTGGATGAACAGTAAAGTTGTAACTTTGACTGACGTTGACTTGGACAAGTAATGGTCAACGAGTTATTTTTCCTTGAAATAGTATTGAGTTAACTTCATGTAGAAATTTGAACCACTGCATTCCGATTTTTCTAGAATTAGTTATGATTTTTTGAAGTCAGGTCACTCATCTGGAATTTACACAATGAACAGTGCTCGATAAGAGTAAAACTCCAGATTGAGCAATTGGACTTTAATGACCTTGAAAGTGGTTCTAAATACTACCAATTGGTCCCTAAGATGTACAAAAATAAGGATGTTTCAGTTTTCTTCAATGGCATTCTTGTAATTTTGAAGCCATATGAACTTGTGGTCCTAGTTTTTCCGGAATTTCCTATTTTTCTTTATTCCTTTTACTGCATCATGCATGACATCATCTCAAGGCCACCTCATGGGGCACCTCATATGTCACATGGAAAAATTGCAAGCTCCTGGGACACCTCATTAGCTGACTCAGCAGTTCCAGTCCAATCCAGTACCGGTCCGGTCCGATTTCCCACAAATTGGACTCACCGGCTAAGATTATGCCACATGTCCTTAACTTTTTCTTTCTCCTCTATGTTGGCGCCATGTGGCATCTTACTGGCACCTGTCACGCCATCCAATGCTATCCAGATAAGTCCAGGACTTTATCTGATCACCTCCTCGGTTATCGTGCCGACCAAGTAACTTTACTTTATTGAAACAGCATTAAAATAGTATTTTAATGCCACTTTTTCCCACCTATCACTGGGCCTACGTTTTTGGGCTCTGGGAATGTTATCTTGGATCCTGATCAAGCTCAAGTACTCTGATGGCTCGATTCCCAAGAAATATCCCTTGGCAAATTACCAAAATGCCCTTGGGTGCCCTTTCTTGCACTATCTTAACCCTAAGGGTAAAATTGTCATTTTAGACCCTTCTGTACTCTGTTAGGGCATATACTGACTCTGAGTAACTTTATCTATATGTGCAATAGAAATGGCCCCGAGTACTGTATTCACAAGCCTATAGAAATACCTGAGTAACCTCAATCATAAGTCATATCTGAATATCATATCATAACTTATCGTCCCATAAACTGAGACTATCTATCATCCTCAATACTATTACATGTCGTATGGTATGGGAGCAACATACTTTCTCATCTCATATATGTACTCATATATACTCTACCTTGCATGCACTGCAAAAGGGGAGTATCCATTCATCATAGCATACTCTAATATGCATGTCATCATATGACAACTGCAAGGAGATGCAACTATCGTAACTTATGGCAACATAAGCCATATCATCATCATATTTTGCTCAACCATCCATCAGACATTGTAATCATCTAAGTAAGCCTCAAAACTTATTTCCTTTATCATTTTGCCTATCATATTCTGATCATTCTTCCTGAAACAATTATCTATTTCACTTAGGCTGCCACGCTACCCTCTTACCAGGGTATAGACTCAACCCTTCATTACTCTATCTTATATAGGGAATTGGGGAGTCACTTTATCTTTAAAACTGTGGCTACCTTTATACTATCTCTTAACTTTTTCTGTCTATCTATCAGTCTCAGTCTATTCTTGACTGGACTATGGTTACTTATTGGTCTTTCTTTTGATCCTTAATCCTCATGGATCTCATTCATCATCTCTCACTATTACTTCTGTTCTCTAGGGTATTCTCCCCTAGGTCTACTACTTCTTCGTGATGGAATCCCTTTGCTCAGGGAACATTTAGCTCTTTATCTATTACCCATCACGTCTTTACCATTAGGCCATGTACTAGGATCATTCCTGGGCAAATCTCATTCTAGCTTTTAGGTCTTCTATTCAGATTAGCTGAATAAAACCCTTGTAACGTAGATCTACTCTTAGTTATCACATAGAGGATCTACTTTTACACATTGTCTTAAACTGATCTTTCGTACCTCAGTACCTTTGTACTGTCTGGCTTACCATATGCTATTCCAATCCTCTAGCTGATGGACTTCAGCAAGGTTGGTACCTTCATTATCATATGGCCTCTGCTATCTTTGTTGAGAACTGCATAGTCGTAACTCACATACTCTGCGACGTTTAGTCGCGACTGTCATACGCTACTCGTCACGACTTGGCATTTCTGTGTCCTTTAGTCGCGACCTATCTCTCATAACGTCGCGACCTGGACTCCTTTCAGCCATAATATAAGTTTTAACGCTCAAGGGTTTGACTAACCCTAACTATCTTGTATACGTTTTCTCTACTTCCTACTTTTAAAACCTGTAATCATATTCATCCGCATACATAGGCAACATACTAGGTATAGGGTAGCTCAATAGTGTGCACACTGGATAATACAATCCAATCACATACAGGATTTATCCATTCATTAGCCAGTGGAAACAGAACACAAATAAACTCGTACCTTAATTTGGCGCTGGAGACTTTCTTATTTCATTGCCAGTCAGGGTATATACTCTTCCCTGAGTGGGTATCTTTCGCCTGTTGTGTTCTGTGGACACTCCCTGGCATAATGTCCAGGCTTTCCACACCTATAGCATAACCCTTGACCTACTGGACAAGGCCTCGTACCATGGTCTCAACCACAGTTCCTACATACATTAGGCCTTGGTTGCCTACTAACTTCTCTTGGCCCACCACCTGGCCTACTTCCCTGTCTCTTATTAACTTCTGACCCATATGCTGGCCCATTTCTCTTCTTGCTGTTCCCTCTCAAGGAACCTGGTGACATCACTCTTGATGTAGCAGGTTCACTCTTTTCTGGATATTCCACATTCTTCTCTGTGATCCTGCATACCTCTACTGCTTCATTAAACCTCCGTATCTGTCTAGGAAAAACTTTCTCCTTCAATGTAGGGTTTAACCCATGAGTTAACTTCTCAGTGGTCCACCTCTCATCATTCATACAGTTTAGGTAAGTGGAATACTGTGAAAGACGAATGAACCTAGCAAGATAATCATCAAAGGGTTCTTGCTCACCCTGCTTTAACATTAAAAATTCTGCTTCACGTTCATCCCTTACTGACTGTGGAAAATATTTCTTGTTGAACTGCTCAAGAAATATTTCCCATGTAAGTGGAATATTTCTTGAGTGCAGAATCACTTCTGTATTCCTCCACCACCTATCCGCATCTTTTTCTATCTTGTAAACTGCCAGCTGGGCCTTTCTTTCAGTAGGACATTCTAAAATCTTAAAGATTTTCTCTAACTGGCTTACCCAATCCTCAGCTATTTGAGTATCAAAAGTCCCTTCAAACATGGGCGGATTAAACTTATGGAATCGTTCCATCCATGTTTGCAGACTTTCCTGGTTATTGTTATTTCCTATAGACCCCTGATGTCTATTTATTCTAGTCTGCTCATGATCTGGCTGAGGTTTAGGTTCTACATTATTCTCTAGTACCACCTCCTTCTCAGACTGTTGTAATCTTGCAACCGCAGCAGCAACCGCCGCAGCGATAACAGAATCTCGTTCTTGATCTTGGCGAGCCTGGGTTGCCCGTATATCATCCATTATGTGTTGTTGCTATTCTAACCTATCTAGAACAATTTGCATAGGGTCTATCTGACTATTAGTACCCTCATCCTAAGGCTCTACCACCTCTGGTCTAACCGTTCTTCTTGTATTAACCATGACTTCCACTTCTTTTCTAGAATTGGGAAATACAGTCATATATATGCAAAACAATATATGCACACATGTAAAACATTTAGAATATCCCATACCACATACCTCACATCTTAACTATTTCAGAGCATCACTGAGCCAGAACCTTCTGTTCTGTCCCAGAATCTTATGCTCTAAACCAGAGCCCTTTCTGGTCTATGCCAGAATCTTTTGCTCTGATACCAAAATGAAACATCTTTTCTTTCATCCATTTTAGGGACCATTTGGTAGCATTTAGAACCACTTTCAGGGTCATTGAAGTCCAATTGCTCAATCTGGAGTTTTACTTTTATCGAGTACTGTTCACTATGAAAATTCCAGATGAGTGATCTGAATTTGAAAAATCATAACTAATTCTATAAAAATTGAAATGAAGTGGTTCCAATTGACACACAAAGCTAACTCAATTATCTTTCAGGGAAAAATAACTCGTTGACCATGCATTGACCGAGTCAACATTAGTCAATGTTTCTACTTTACTGTTCATCCAGCATTTTTCTCCTGAATCTAGCATTCTGGTCCTAACTTTGATAATTTATATCTCCTTGTGTAGACATCCAAATGAGTCATACTATATATCAAATCGAAGCTTGGTATGTCTACTATTTACCTTAAAATTTTATACATTTATTCATCAATTTACTATTTTTACTTATTTATCAAACATTATCATGTCACTACGTGTTACTGTTCACAGTTGCCAATTCCAGCACTCAACTTTGCAAACATATGCATACATCCATCATATATCAGTCAAACATGCCAAACAATACTTATTATTAATTAATAAGTTATTTTACATCTGGGTATGTACAAAATTTCCCATATCTCTATTACACCTTTTCCTGCCTAAAATTCGGCAGCATAACCGCTACGCTTCATCTTCAGAAAGTAACTGATCTTGTACCGATTCGGTAATTCTCGTGAGAACTACCATTCTACGTAAGTACCCAAGAAAGACTGGATGAACCTGCTAGGTCCACTCACTTCCAGCCTCCTTAGACAGTACCTACGTACACAGTACGTATCAGCTGCTCTCCTTATCTTGTCATAATTTCGGCAGCATAACGGCGTCTCTTAGGACTCCCGAAATTTACTTCGACATAACCTCCCCTGTAATGGGTTACTTATTGGGATGAGATTGGGGGAATCTCAGTAGCAACAATCATAACAATATATGTAATGCAGAGTGACAGTGCTTGCTTGTGATTGTGTACAGATAAGTATGCTGCGTGCTTCCATACTCAATAACATATGATCATAGCATTGCAGTAGAGCTTCAAGCATAACATATAAGACAACAATCCAACCAAACAATAGCACAACAAATCACAAAGATATACATAAAAGCTAGGATTAGTTACTACCTCAAAGGCTTAGCAGAACTCTAGAACCCCTATACTGCTTCCAGCTTCGCCAGAACTTCCTTTCTTTCTTTCTTCCTCTCACTTTCTCTCTCTAGCACTTCCTTCTCTCTCTTAAAGGCCCTTGGCTGTGCTGCATATGAAGCAAGGGGGTATTTATAGTTTCCTTCAATGGCATTCTTGTAATTTTGAAGCCATATGAACTTGTGGTCCTGGTTTTTCCGGAATTTCCTATTTTTCTTTATTCCTTTTACTGCATCATGCATGACATCATCTCAAGGCCACCTCATGGGGCACCTCATATGTCACATGGCAAAATTGCAAGCTCCTGGGACACCTCATCAGCTGACTCAGCAGTTCCAGTCCAATCCAGTACCGGTCCGGTCCGATTTCCCACAAACTGGACTCACCGGCTAAGATTATGCCACATGTCCTTAACTTTTTCTTTCTCCTCTATGTTGGCGCCATGTGGCATCTTACTGGCACCTGTCACGCCATCCAATGCTATCCAGATAAGTCCAAGACTTTATCTGATCACCTCCTCGGTTATCGTGCCGACCGAGTAACTTTACTTTATTGAAACAGCATTAAAATTGTATTTTAATGCCACTTTTTCCCACCTATCACTAGGCCTACGTTTTTGGGCTCTGGGAATGTTATCTTGGATCCTGATCAAGCTCAAGTACTCTGATGGCTCGATTCCGAAGAAATATCCCTTGGCAAATTACCAAAATACCCTTGGGTGCCCTTTCTTGCACTATCTTAACCTAAGGGTAAAATCATCATTTTACACCCTTCTGTACTCTGTTAGGGCATATACTGACTCTGAGTAACTTTATCTGTATGTGCATTGGCTCCTGGGCCTGTCCAGAATGACCAAAATGCCCTCTATTCATCTATAAATGAGTGAAGGAATAGCAAAGGGAGAAGATGATGATCGATTAAAAAACTCAAATACACCATTTTTGCTAAACTAATCGATTAATTCTTCATTTTTCAGTACGCTATTCTACTCTGCTTTGATATAGGTTGAGTATTTTGACCATATCTCAGATATACTTATCCGATTGAGGTAAAACTTAATTCATATGAAACTAGACTCAGAATGAGGTTCAAGGACACAAATTTTATCACCAAAGAGTCTCATATGAGGGAGATATGCCATTTTCAATATGGAACATAGGATCAACACTTTGCCCATGATCTTTACTCACTAAATTGATCATATCTTCCTATCTACAATGAATTTTGGAGTCAAACTTGGTTTATTGGAAAGTATACATAGATAGCTTTTTAGGGATAGGTCACTTGCTATGTTTGGAGTTAAATAGAGGAAGTTATGAAAATTGAAAGATGACCATTGTTCCTAAACTCAGATAATCAGAAGATGAAAGAAAGTCAAGTACTGAACGATTATTACCAAAATTTCTCTTGATTGTGTGAAACTTTATTTAAGGTATCCAAAAATATGGTTAGAATAATATTAGACAATATTAAAGCTAACGGATTCTCAATGGTAAAAAGGCACTTTGTGTCAGAAGCTTTAATAGCTAGTTCCAACGGTCATATTCTTAACAGAAGAAGAAAAGCTCAACAGGGAAAGAGATTATGTTCAACAGTCAAAAGATCAAACTTCATCTATAACTAAGAGAGTATTCAAGAATACGAGAGAGACGAGATACAAGAATGCATCATCATAATGCCAAAATATCATTAGACTGAGAAAGCCTCTAACTCTCTATTCTTAATTATTTATCATCATCATATCTTGAGAGAGGAAAATATCATGTACTATAATGTATTATTTACTCTATCTGAGAGAGTTTTATATTTCATCATCCTTATCCAAGTCTAAGAGCACACCTTGGAATCGGGGATTCAAGGTGGGATTTGCTCGTCTCTGTAAGGGGGAGCGTTACCACTGGAGAGTGGTGTAACCTCAACATTAAGATGGTTCTCAATTAGTCGTAAAAATTGAAGTTGTAAAGGCTACCAAGAGCCCATTATAATCTTAGAAAATAGTGGAATGAAAATCTTAGTGGGGAGCTGAGAACTAGACGTAGGTCAAGGGAAGACTGAACCAGGATAAATCTGTAATGCAATTTCTCCCTTCCTTAATTCTTTTGATTTTCAATAATATATTTCCAATATATGATCAAAGTTTTTCAAGTTGATTTGTTTCACTAATCGGATTTTAAAAGAGTTTCAAAAATATTTTAAAAGTCATCGAACACCTAATTCACCCCATCTTGGGTGATCCAGCCTATCTGTCTAGAACTAACAATGTGAACTCAACATGAATAATTATAAGAGGAAATTAAAGATATTAAATAAAGGATACCAAATCATAAATTGAAATAATAAATCACAAGAGTTTAATCACACATGTTTCAACCGAGACCCTAGATCCAACATATACAAATCTCAAAACCTTAATCTAGGAAATCATAAATTTACACAAAAGAAAATATCAAAACATAAAATTGTTCAACTTCTACTTTAAAGCACATAAACTTGAGCCACTACATCTCTCCCCAATAACTTAGAAAGAAACGGATGGAATTATGGAAAACATGGAGAAGATGATTGTGATGGTGGTGGTGATTGGTGTGTTCAATGTCCTTTATATAGCTTTTAGGAGTGAGATTTGTTGATGTGGGTTTCTTCACTGATTAGCTCTCCAAAAGATAATAATAATCTTCATTTATCTTCGGTATCCTTCTAAGCTGTCATCTTTTGCATCTCAAGAGATGATATTTTTTAACTCAAATTCCTATAAACAATTCAAATAAAAAGTAATAGGATAAAAGAAATAAAATAATTAATAAGAAAATAGAAAAAGATAATATATTTATCTATTATCATTTGATTAAATTCAAATGTTAGATACTGAGGAATTATCTTTAAATTAATTCAAATGATATTGGATTGATATAATATAACATAATACTAATATAATATTAAATTATATTATATTAAATGAATGAATTAATATAATACAATATTATATTAATAGAGGTATTTTGATTTTCTCTAATTAGATATTATAATTTCCTCCTTCAATTTGGTAATCCCTCAATTACCCTTCCTCATGGATATAATATAATATAATTTTATCGTAGTCAATGTAGGCTATAGTCATCTTTTTTTCCCTAATTTTCTGAAATCCATAAAAGCAAAATACATTTATGCAAATCAATTTAATCAAGAGAAATAATAAAATCAATAAAACACAAGAAAATGACTTTTTTAATCATTTAATTCATATAATCAATTAAAGCACAAAATACAACTACTACAATAATGCCTATTAAATATGATAAATTTCTTAAAATAGATAGAAAATAATATGATAAAATAGGGATTCGTTAAATTTCCCCACATTTAAACATTTGCACTCCTAGGCAAAGCAATTAAAAACATCCTGATAAACACTAAAAATAAGTAGAGGAATTAAATGAGCTCAAGCACGCAAGTAATAATCAAATCAATCAAATCCTTCAAGTCAACCATAGTGACAGAATAACAAATACAATATGATCAATCTCTATGAACACAGTTAAGACTGAGGAATATGATAGAGTACACTCAGGGATATATTTATTTCACTCATCTCACCTTTTATTGGGATTCTTTCACTCAAACCTACCTATACTAGCCCCTACCATAGGCTTATAATAATCCTAAGTCCCTGTCGTCAATTACATGTGCATTCTTTAATCAAGAGGACTTTATAAGCTTGTATTGATGGAAATAGGCCACATGAAATGGAATATGAAGAATAGAAAGTAGTATATGCATGCAATAATGAATAGATAGTATGAATTCATGTCATAAGAGATGCAAGGGTGGTAATTGTGCTAATAAGAGCTGGTCATAGTGCCTTCATCCTTTTTTTTATCCCTCTTGCACTATCTTTCTTTTCTTTTTCTTCCCTTTTTTTGCAATATGCTTTTCCTCTTCTTTTTTTTTCTATTTGGCACATTTTATATAAAAGATATAGCAAAACATCACAATAATAATGATTTTTTGACATGAATAAAAACTTTATTTCAAAAAGATGTTAATGCATATATGATTTTCTATGAAAATGATGGAAAAAGAAAAGTGTGGCTGAAAGGGGTAACTACGGATATAATGTGTAATAGGCTTGTGTTTGGGATAAAAGGATTTTAGAATATGATGGCCTCAATCATTTTAAAGAGTTGCACATGAGTTAAATAGTAGATAAAAGAACTAGGACAAGTTATGAAGAGAAACTAGTGTAAGATGTACTTACTCAATTTAGGAATTTAAGACCGAGAATCCTTTCAACAGGGTTATCTCTCTTCATTCCTGTTCACAGAGACTCATTGAAGACTCCAACTATTCTAAATGCATTACATTACCTGTTTCTAGGATAATTCTTAGAACATTGACTAACTGAACTATTACAATCAACAACGGACTTGAAAGATTCATATATGTACCAGTGTAATCAAGATGATATTTTAATTTAAAATAGGAGTGCTCAGAAGCATAAGTGTGGGAAAATTTTTGAGAAATAGGCATTTTCAAAAGCTCAATCAAACAGTAAACCATGTCAATCAAATTCATTCATTCCCTACACGTAAACCATGTGTTGTCCTTAACACAATACTAAAGCATATAACAAAGGGAGAAGGGAAGATGGTTAAAGAGTCAAGTGCTAAAAGAGGAGATTTTAAGCAAAGAAAAACTAACCTAAAATTAAGAAATCCTTAAAATACAACCTATCCAAGAAATTTGTTAAAAGATATAAAGCAATAAATTTAAATTATTCTACCTTTTATTATTGCGATTGTCCCTCTCCCACACTTATCTCAAACAATGAAGCTTAGGATATATAGAAGGATAAGATAAGGAAATGTTAATATGGCAGTTACACCCAAGAAGGGAGTGAATTGGGTGATATTAAAAAAAATTTATAACCTTAAAAAATGAAATGGATAAGACAAGAAGATATCATCGAGAGTATTGAAAAAAAGAAGTTGACCCCAGAGATTTATCCTAGTTTGTCCTAACCACTTGGCCTATGTTCAGTCCTCAGATTCCCTCTGGGATTTTTCCACTATAATCTCTAAGATTACTTAGGCTCTTGGCACTCAGTACAAGCACCGTGAGAATTCTCTCACAATCTTCCTTACAACCTGTAAGGTCACACACCACTCAAGAGTCCCACATTCTTGAGCAACTCAGAAAGAAAATAGAGAATTGACAAGTCTTTCTCACAAAGAAGATATGATAATAACTAAAGTATAGTAAATTCTCTCTTAGAAAATTTCTATGTTCACGATAAGTAAAAATAGAGTATAAGAATTGAACTTCATCATTCAATTCCCCTTGTATTTATAGCTTCATCTCATAGGTTATCCATTAGACACGTTAAGCATTTGAGTAAAGCGAAGATAAAACCGTTGGTGGTTGGCGGCAATAGGTATTAGCATTAAATGCATTTTTCTGACAATAGCTTTTAGCTACATTTGAATCTATTACGTAAATATGCTAGACAAATATTACGAGTGTAATAGATAATGATAACACTAAGTTTAATATGATATATCAAAATCTGATTTTAAAAATTATTTGAAAATCTGACAGCATTTATCGAAGAGTTCATCGATAAGATAATTTATAGAAGAGGACTTTGATAAATCTTGAATGAAATAGTTTAGAACAATTGTACCTTTTATCAATAAATGACTTACTCGACTAGCTTATCGATAAATAACATACTAAATCATAATTAATTTAGATTTTTTGTATTTAATTTATGGAAGAGTTATTTGAAGAACAATATTATCGAATAACTTACCGATAAATTACTTAAAATACCTTTTCAAAATATAGTCTGAGTTCAGTGAGTCTGTAATAAAAATTTCTCATCTTATCGAAGTATTTTTTGATAAGTAGCCTTATTGAATAGTTTTTCGATAGATTAAGTCTTTGAAAACTTGACAGACTTTATTTTTATCAAATAGCTTATCGATAAATTGATAAGTTCTTCAAACAAAGAATTCATTTGAATTACTTCATTTATCAAAGGCTTTATTGATAAACCCATTTATTGAATAAGACTTCGATAAATTCTCTTCAAGAATATTTTCACAAATTATTTTTGCTGGAAGTCTTTATCGATCAACACTTTTATCGATAAATACTTGGATAAATGCTTTCACAAAATACATTGAGTCAGTCTCAAATTTATCGAAAGCTTTATTGAAAAATACCCTTATCGATTAAGTATTCGAAGATAAATAGTTTTAAAACAAAACTAAGAGTTTTCTCAATAGTTCATTTATCGAAGATTTTATCTATAAGCAAGCTTATAGAATAGTTATTTGATAAATGTTCTTCTTGAATATGGAGTTAGACCTTTTCCTCAAAACTCTTCAATTCTTGCTGGATATTGGTATGAACAGTAGTTTGGGCAACTGATGGTGTAGTGGGAATAGACGGTGTAGCAGATGATTGAGTCTCTTCTTGAACTGACTACTTTCCTCCAACAGCTAGTGGGAGAGAGATTCTCATTCTGTTAATCTGCTCAGCCCCAAACTTTGGAACCTTTACTTCTTTCTCACCCTTCTCTAGATAGTCTATATTGTTGCAATGGGGAAAGAAGGATACTAGTTGAGGATAAGGAATTAGGGTAGCTCTGGTCTTTGAGAAGAAGAAGCTCCTTATTTCTCCATCGATCAGAGCTCCTATTTACCTTTTCTCTACTATAATCTTTACTAGCAGCACATAGCCCTCATGTGTCATATAGGTGAAGCTACTAGATTTGTTCACTATACTTCTGTAATAAATACAGTGGATTATCCTATGATAATCACACATATCCTTCAGAATAAATTTTAGGTCTCCAGAAAATTTGTCCTCTAGCATCAAGATCTGATATACCTTTCTCATTGATGCTCAAGTTTAGACTCAAAATCTGGGGTGTTTAGAAGATGGTTTACAATACTAGAATCTAGCTTTCTCCCCTTAATTGAATAGTCAGATGACTATTAATCAATTACTCATCGTCCCTAGCCTTATCAAAGACCTTCATGTTACAAGAAAATCTTTTAATAACTAGACAGTAGGGAAGATCAATTTCGTACCAATTTTAGTATTGTTTCAGAGGATTGGACATATCAAGTTGGGTTTTATGATTATATTTCAAATAATCTAAATCTATCACAACTACTGGGCAAAAATCCCTATGGGCGTATTCAGCTTTTAACTTGCCATTGTCTACCCCTTTATCTAAATTTCCTGTAATCATGGCTAAATTGGTAGGTTGAAAGGGAAAAGGGTTGGTTTGAAGAGGGCTGGAAGAAGGAAAAGATGCAGAAAGAGATAGAGAGGAATACCCTGATGTACCTTGAGACACTGTTTTATTTTTCTTTCCCGTTTGCTTTGCCTTTTGTCTTGACGAGACACCAGTAGATCCTATTGCCATTTGAAGCACTTCGTTGAGGTTTCTATCTGTATGAGTATGATTAGATTCCTCAGTTACATTGGCCAATTGATGTCTTTTTCTTTTCGGGGCTTGTCTGGCACTCTATTTTAAAAGACTTTCTTGTACTTGGTCCTGTGGATCTTATGTAGCAGTAAGAGTCATCTCCTTTGGTTTTGATTTCTACTTGGGCTTGGATGTAGTTGCTTTTGTTTACCTTTTGGATTTCCCTAGACTGACCTCTAGTACCTTGTTCTAGCCATATATTGGATTGCACAGATGGATATGAAGAAAATAGATGTTTGAGGAATGTGGAATAGATGAAGAAGTAGGTCGTGGTTTTGTAGAGTGAGAGGTTATGGAACATTGGGGGAACAATTATAGGAGGATTTAAATGTAGATTGGAGGTTACAAGAGTAGTAAGATCTTCTGGGTTCAGATAAAGACAGAGAGATTATTCAAGAAAATATTCAATTAACTGAACAGTAATAGTCATATTTTTTTCAAATGACTACTATCTAATCGATAAGCTCTTTGAAAAGTGCCCTGTTCAAAGTGTTTATATATAATTATTCAAACAACGGTAAATTATTTATTGTATATCTCTTCGATAAGCATTCTTCTCGATAAGTTGTTTGATAAATAATTATATTTTTCAAATAAATCAACAGAATTTATCAAAGAATACTTGGAAAAACTCTTTTATCAAAGAATTGATCGATAAGATATCACATAATATTTTGCAGATAAAGCTAATTTATCAATTAGCTTATCGATAAGGTGTTCGATAAATTCCAATTGAAAACACTTCACAAAATCTTAAAAACATTTTATTCTTTTCGAAGAAAGCTTTGATAAACTCCTTTATTGAAGAAATTTTTAATGAATTTCATAAAGTAGAAGTGTTAAAAATCAACAATTTATCGAATATCTACTCGATAAATACCTTTATCGAGTATTTTATCAATAAGATCCAATGCATTCAGACTATAAACATACAACTTTTTAATTCTTATTTATTGATAACTAAGTTTATCAATAAGTAATTCGATAAATATTCTCATTTTCTTATTGTAAAATTCCCTTTTTCTTCGAAGTTCTCTTCCACAAGTCTTCTTATCAAAGAATTTATCGATCATTATCAACTTTCTTGCAAAAAAAATTTATAAATACTCTTATGCTTAAGTTAGTAAAAGTTTAATGATAAATTGAAAATCAAATAAAGAAATTTAGAGTTTAAAGAAAACTTAAGAATTCATTAGGATTCATCATTCCCAATTCTCTCCTGATATATGTGAACTAATCTTTTGCTAATGGTTTGGTGAAAATGTTAACAAGCTGCAGATGCGTTGGGATGAACTTCACACTGACATTCTTCTTTTGTACATGATATCTAATGAAATGATGTCTTATATTAATGTGTTTTATTCTGGAGTGGAGTACCAGATTCTTTAATAGATTGATGGTACTTGTGTTGTCGCAGAGGATTGGTATCTCCTTCAGATGAATTCCCATATCTTGTAGCTATTGTTTCAATCATAATACTTGTGCACAACAACTCCCCACTGCTACATACTCAACTAAAGTAGATCAAATTGCCACCGTGTATCTTGCTGAACCAAGAAACAAGCCAATCACTAAGAAATTGGCATTGTCCACTGGTGCTTTTCCTATCAATCTTACATCCAGCATGATCTGAATCTGAGCAAGCTACTAGGAACTCTCCATCTACTTTTGGAAACCACATTCCAAGATTGATGGTTTCAGAGAGAGATCTGAAAATTATTTTGATAGCTTTGGCCTGTGATTTCTTAAGAGCAGCTTGGTACCTTGCACACATGCCAACACTGTATTGTATGTCTGGTCTACTTGCTATCAAATAAAGAAGTGATTCAATCATCCCTCTCTATTTTTTCATATTAAAATCCACTCCCTTTCACCTGCATCCAACTATATAGTTGAACTATTGGAGTTGACATATACTTGGCATTTTCTATCTCAAATTTCTGCAGTAGCTCTTTTAGGTACTTTGTCCAAATATAAAAATTCCATTCTTCTTTTGTTTAATATCTAGCCCCATAAAAAAATTGAGTTCACCCACCATTGACATTTCAAATTCACCCTGCACTAGGCAAAAATGATATCATTTTCATAAATTTGAACTACTAGCAAATTATTTTTATTTCTTATAATGAAGAGTGTAGTGTCCACCTTGCCTCTTTAAAAATTTTTGTTTAGTAGAAAATTGGTCAATCATTCATACCAAACTCTTGGAGCTTGTTTCAAACCATATAGAGACTTTTTAAGTTTGTAAACATAATCTAGATGATTAAAAACTTTCAAAACCAGGTGGTTGTTCAACATACATTTCTTCCATTATAAAACCATTTAGAAAAGTACTTTTCACATCCATTTGACAAACCTTGAAATCTTTAATGCAGGAAAAGGCTAAGAGAACTCGTATTGTTTCTAATCTAGCTACTGGACCAAACGTTTCCACATAATCAATACCTTCTTGATTATAGCCCTTTGCAGCTAATCTAGCTTTATTCCTAATGATGACTGCAGACTCATCGAGCCTATTCTTAAATACCCATTTGGCGCCTATAACAGGATGATTAGTTGGCTTGGGTACCAAGTCCTAAGCTTTATTTCTCTCAAATTGGTCATGCTCTTCCTACATGGCTTCTATCCAGAAGGTATCTGATAGAGCCTCATCAACATTGGTTAGTTCAATATTTGAAATGAATGAAAAAAAATGTACTTCATTGAACACTTGTCTCTGGATCCTCACCCTTTATAGACTTCACCAATAACCTAGTCTAAAGGATGATGCTAGGATTTAGGTTGATCATTACTTCTTGAGAAATATTTTCACAAAACTTTTTAGAATATGATGTTGTTGGCCTTTTATTAATATTCAAGTTTTAAAAAGTTTGCATATTCATGATTCTCAAACTCTTCTCCAATATCAATCCTGATAAACACAATGAAAATACCTTTCTTATTTTGGACTTTCTTGGATAAAACAAAGGCATCAAATATTTCATCTTTTGAAGAAAGAAACAGAGTCCATATAAATCTAGAATAATCATCAATTATCACAAGAGTGTACAAATTTCCTCCAAAACTTTTGACTCTTGCTGGACCAATCAAATCCATATGAAGCATTTGAAGTGGTCTTTTAGTTGAGACTACTTCTTTGATTTAAATGATGACTTTGCTTGCTTTCCTTGTTGGCAAGCATCACAAACAATGTTATTTTTAAAATTCATTTTGGGTAAACCGATTACTAAATCTCTTCTAATTAATTTTGAATCTTGGCTCATGTTTACATGAGCTAATCTTTTATGCCATAGCCAACATTCATCGGTTTTTACCATAATAATTTTTAGAGATTTGAATTGAATGAAACAGTATAGCAGTTATCATCCTTGGTGCTCTGAGTTTTGCTTTCAATTTATCTTTGTTCATTCTCAGATCTTTCTTGTTGACAATTAACATTCTTCAGAGTCGAAGATCACCCAGTTGTCCTTGTTTGCACTTTGACTAACATTGACTAAGTTGTGGTAGAGTCCATCTACAAGGTAGACATCTTTGATCCTCATGCCATCGGTACTTCCAATTTTGCCAATTCTAGCAATTTCTCCTAATTGGTTTCCTCCAAAGCTGAATTTTCCTCCTTCTTTAGGTGTAAACTTTAAGAATTTGTCAGCATCTTCAGTCATGTGTCTTGAGTATCCACTATCAATATACCATTTTGTTGTTTTGGATGCTTTGACACATACCTGCATAAAGAATCATCGAACTTTAAGTACCCATATCTTTTTGGGTCTTGATTAGTTAGTTTGTCGTGCTTTCACTTCATAAGTATCTGTTGGTACCCATCTCAATGTTCTGTAGGTACCTTTCTTCTTATGATAATAAGAAGTAGTAGTGTGTCCCTTACGATTGAAAAAGTACATCTAGCAAATGGATTAGAATCATGGGCAGAAGTTCTAAAGTAATTTAAATATGATTTTTCGCCATTCTTCTTTTTGCCTTTTCTTTTATCCAAACTTGGATCATATCTAATTGCATATTTTTCAAAGATGCATCTTTGATTACCTATGATTATATTGAGTACCTCACTTCCTTTAGTAAATCTTTGAAGAGTTTTGGTCAATTCTCCATTCGTTTTCTCTATAGTCTCACATTTAGTTCAAGACACAGATGTGCTATCAACAGATTAAGAATTAGCCTCAATTTTCTCTTTTAATGCTTTAATTTTCTTTTTATAATTAACTAGTTCTTTAGTAATTCTAAATAATTCATTTTTAAGCTCATTGTATTCAAAAAGCAATTCATCATATGTTGGTTCGAGATTTAGCTCATCAGTTTTTGATTCCTTCTGAGCAAAGAGGCATATATTTGCAACTTTCTCTTGATCACTGCCTTGATCCTCCGATGATGAGCTATCTCCCCAGATAGAAGACGCCAAGGCTATTCTCTTTTAAAATCTTTCTTTCTTCTTCTCTTTATCTTTCTTCAAAAGTTAAGGACAATCTGCTTTGATATGTCCTGGTTTCTTACATTCATAGCATATAATTTGATCCTAAGCCTAAGATGTTGATGTTGAAGGGAAATTCGTTTTGGATTGAATTTTTCTTACAGCTTTGTTTTTATAGAACTTGGAATCACCTAAACAGAAGTCTCATATCCTTATCTTTGACTTCTTCAACACTTTCTTGTGCCTTCAGAGCAATACCTTTGCAATATTTTTCTTTAAGGTCTTTCTTATACTTCTGCTTGCTCTTAAACTCTGATAGACTCCCAAATAAAGCAGCAACCGAATTTATAGATTCTCCTTTTGATTATTCGATGGATAATATTTTAGGATCCATCTTTGGTTAGTCCGTCTAGAATCTTTCTCACTTGATCCTCTTGGTTGTATCTTTTGCCAAGGGCAATACATCAAGTGTGAGAATTTAATTTCCATTTCTCTGATGGTTTCCTCTGGGTTTATATGGAAAAGTTCAAACTCAGTGGTAAGTGTATTATTTCTGCTTTGCTTGACTCTAGATGTCCCTTCGTGAGCAATCTCCAGAACTTCCAACATTTCTTTTGCTGTATCCAGAATGAAGACTCTAAAGTACTCCTTTTGACTAAGGACACACGTCAGTATATTCACCGCTTGTCATTGAGCACGATCATCTTCTTATGATCATCGTCATACTCACTTGGAGTCTTTGGAACTTTTATCCCGTCAACTACTTTTGTTGGAACATAAGCTGCTTCCTGGTTAACATCCCACATCCCGTACTTTGAAGCCTTTATAAATGTTTTCATACTCATCTTTCAGAAGGTGAAATTTTCTACATTAAATCCTAAAGGCTTATCATAGAGCTTCCTTCGAGTAGTGCACTATCTCTAAATCCTGCCATTGAGCTCTTGAGACTATAAAGTCCTTTTCTAAGATATATGCTCTAATACCAAACATTAATATGAAAGTTACACCCAAGAGGGGGTGAATTGGGTGATATTAAAAAAATTGATAACTCTTCAGAAATGAAGTAGATAAGACAAGAATGATATCATCAAGAGTACATAGGAGATTTATCCTGTTCGTCCAAGCCACTTGGCCTACGTCTAGTCCTTAGATTTCCTCTAAGATTTTTCCACTATAATCTCCAAGATTACCAAGCCTCTTGGCACCTCAGTACAATCACCGTGAGAATTCCCTCTCACTCCTCCTTACAACCTATAAGGTCACACACCACTCAAGCATCCCACACTTTGGAGCAACTTAGAAAGAAAACAAAGAATTGACAAGTCTCTCTCACAAGAAGATGTGATAATAACTGAAGTACAATAAATTCTCTCTCAGAAAATTTCTTTGTTCACGATAATTGAAAATAGAGTATAAGCACTGAACACTCAGAGAATAAGAAGGTATGTGAAGTAAATGTCCTTCATAGGTTATTAGCTTCTTAACTCTAGCATTCAATTCACCTTGTATTTATAGCTTCAGCTCGTAAGTTATCCGTTAGACATATTAAGTATTTGAGTGAAGTGGAGATAAAGTTGTTGGCGGATGACGGCAGTAGGTAATAGCATTAAATGCATTTTTCTGACATTACCTTTTTAGCTGCAACCTTTCCATTTGAATCTGTAGCATAAACATGCTACATAAACATTGTGAGTGTAATAGATAATGATAAGAAATATATAAGAATGATTACACTAAGTTTAATATGATATATCAAAATTTGATTTTGAAAAACTGACAGAATTTATTGTAGAGTTCATCGATAAGATTGTTTATCAAAGAGAACTTCGATAAATCTTGATTGAAATCCTTCATATAACAGTTGTACCTCTTGTCTACAAATGACTTACTCGACTAGCTTATCGATAAACAACATACTGGATCATACTTAATTTAAATTTTCTGTATCTAATTTATCATAGAGTTATTCGAAAAATAGTCTTATCGAATAACGTATACTTAAAATACCTTTTTGAAAAAGTATGAGTTCAACGACTATGTAATGAAATTTTCTCATTATTATTAAAGTGTTCTTCGATAAGTAACCTTATCGAATAGTTTTTTGATAGATTGAGTCTTTGTAAACTTGACAAACTTTATTTTTATCAAATAGCTTATCGATAAATTGATAAGTTCTTCAAACAAAGAATTCATTTGAATTACTTCATTTATCGAAGGCTTTATCCATAAACCCCATTTATCGAATAAGACTTCGATAAATTCTCTTCAAGAATATTTTCACAAATTATTTTTGTTTGAAGTCTTTATTGATCAACAATCTTATCAATACATACTTGGACAAATGTTTTCACAAAATATACTGAGTCATTTTCAAATTTATAGAAGGCTTTATTGAAAAATATCCTTATCGAATAAATCTTCAAAGAGAAATAGTTTTAAAACAAGACTCAAAATTTTCTCAATAGTTTATTTATCGAAGGTCTTATCGATAAGCAAGCTTATAGAATAGTTCTTCGATAAATGTTCTTCAGAAAACAATTCTTTTTACAAATTTCTTTTTTATTTATCGAAGAGCTTATCGATGGACCTCTTATCAATAAGCTTATCAATAAATGCTCTTTATCAATTTTAAAATACTTTTCAATTGTCATCATCAAAACATTAGAGTTTAACAAGAAAGAGATAACATGGTACCTTTATGCTGCTTGAGAGTCTTGAAACTGAAATTCTCATCTCTGATGAGGAACATGCTCTCATGTAAGTGCACCTTCTCTACTTAGCTATCTCTAGTTATTTGGGGTGGTGGCTTAGGGTCAATTTGTAGAGGTACCATAATATAGGAAATATGGTGATCACCATACAATTCTCCTAAGTGAGGTGCCTTTAAGAGATTCAACAAACTACAAGCAGAACCTTTTCCAACTCCAAGTATGGGACAAGAATCAAAGTACTTGAAGCTATGGAAAGCCTTCAAGCGTGTAAGGTTAGTAATCAAGACACTAGATGTGAGAACTCTATAAGATATATAAGAACACAAGTGTAACACCTTACTTTCGTACGTTTTAGGGACCATTCAATAGCATTTAGAAAAACTTAAACATCTATTGAAGTTCAATTACAAAATTTAGAATTTTATAACTTATGGGTACTATTCATATGGTAATTCTAGATTTAGCAACGAACTTCAAAAAATCATAATTAATTCTAAAAATATTGAAATGAAGTGGTTCAAAAAGATACATGAAGATAACATAATGAACTTTAAGGAAAAAATATTTCCTCTAATCAATTGACCAGTGAACTGAGTCAACTCTGATGTCAAAATTTACTGTTCATTTGGTCAGAATTTCTGAAAAATAGTTTCTGGTCCCTGAATTTAGAAAATTCGTTCTCTTTATACAAACATCAAAATAAGGTATTCTTGGTGTCAAAACAAAGCTTGAAATGTTAACTAAATTTTTATAAAATTTCATACATTTATTCCATCATTTACTATTTTTATAAACGGCCACAACTGTACTACTTTTAAGCATACATTATACATTACAACCTTAAATACAATTATAACAAATTCATATTTCATCATACTATCCAATCCCTAACTTCTCTTCATACTTTCTCATCTTCTTTCATCATACATGAACCTGTTGGGATTGGGATTACATGGAAGGGGTGAGATTTCTGGGGAAATCTTAGTAGTAAACGGAAGCCATATAGTTTATGCAACTATATACTTGATGTTAATATGTGTGCACTTAATGATCATGCTTGCATAATGATACTTACATGCTTCCATGTCTCTTAATTATAACATATGACCATAGTATAAAAAGAAACAAAGCATCACTTAATCATATATGTTTCACATCATCAAAGTAAGCAACCAACACATAAAATATCTAAGCAATATAAGCATATAAGTAGATAAGTTCACTACCTCTTACTCCTTGCTTTCCTTATCCTTTCTCTTTACCTCTTGCTTCTTGCTTCTCTTTGATGTGTGGCTGCCCTCTTTGAGCACACCATCCAAATCTTAACATTGCATTATCATTCATTCATTACAATCTAACTTCCTTGAACATTGCATTTGTTTTACTTAAATAACTTTCCTTAATCTTTATTAATTATCTTGGTCTTTGAATCAATTGATATCTTGACTTTATCCTACACAAATTGGCCTTCTGAATCTATTTATGAACTCAATTTCCAAATTGCAGCAGCTGCATATTGTTCTAGATAGAACTAAAAAGCTTCTCTTTTTCTTTCAAAAATTTTTATTTTGATTTCAATGCTTTCAATACTTGTTTCTCTACTTTACCCTATACAATTTTCCATTTTAAAACCATTAGAAGCATCAAAATTATGAAGTTCCAATCACTATTCATGCATGTGAATAGTAATAGAGAAGACTTAAAAATTATAATTTTCAATCCCAATGCTTCCAAGGTTCCAAACCTATCTAATCCTACATAAAATCATCATTTAAATTCAATGGAAGCATTAGATCATTGAGAATCAATCTCCTCCTATCCAGAACAGCACTGGCTAAATGGCCTCCACCATGGTAAAGTCAAGAATATCAACTTAACTCAATAACCAATCATCAAACTAGCTTATCTAAGTATCTTCTACTTAATTCTATCTTACTTTTCTTCTTTCTTCATTTCTATCCAGATTTGGACAGCGCTATTAACAAGAGAATATCTCACTTTTCTTCAATTAAAACTTAGGTTTTATCCTTCCAAAACTCATACAAATAAACTAGGAAGGATCACATACCTTATGCTTTAACTACTTTAATCTCTAAGTGCCTTGAATTGCCTTTGCTTTGGTAAAGTTTTTGGTTGACAAGAGTTTCCCCAAGGTACCACTTTGCCCACGGTTTTGTAAAGGAATGGGAGGGGTATTTATAGAAAAATTTCAATGCTCAAGGGACTAAAATATCCCTCCTTTAACTAATTATTACCACTCCTTAGTCTTGAATCCTATTGGTTACTTTATTGATTAACTATCTTTAATCATCACTAACTTAATTCTTATATTATTTTATTACATTTTATCACATGAGATAACCTTTCTTCCTTTCCCTTAGCACCATGTGTCCTTGGACTCCATGGATAATTACAAGACACCTCACATGCCACCTTTCACCTTCTTGAATTTTCTTGAATTTCTTTCTTTTTTAAAAATTCATAAATTCATATAAAACCTATTTAATCACATGACAATATCTTGGACTCCATGGGCACTTATATGATGCTATGTTGGGCTTTCCTAGGCCCAAACCATAATTTTGGACACACATCCCAAGGCACATCCTATACCGATATCCTTAAATTACCCTAATTTTTAAGATAAATTCTATAGAGCTATTTTAATGATTCTATATTTTTAGAAATTCATTCTAATATAAAATGAATTTTCTACAAAGTCTCATAATTTTTTTAGATCAAAAAGTCCTGTTAAAAATTCATACATCTTCTTTAAATCTTTTATCGATATCCTTTTTCACTTTAAATTCTATAATGAATTCTACAGGACTTCTTTTTTACTTCTGTTAGTTTCATAAATTCTTATATTAATTATAAGAATTTACTACTAAATTTTATCTAATTTTGAGGTCCAAAAGATACTGTACTAATTTCTATACTTCAAAAATTAATATCAATTTATTGGGACATCAAATTTTATGGTAAAATTTGGGACTAAAATATTTTTGGGCAGTTCAGGGCCTTTTCTAGCTCAATTTTTTTATAATTTCCATATTTTCCTGATCTCTTGAAAGTTGCACTTTAGGCCCTCAACTTTTTATAATTACACTTAATGGCCTAAAGCTTATGTCTACTTCCATTTTGCACCATGGAACTTTTAGAGTTTTCACTTTAGTACCTCTTCTTTATACCCTTGTCTAATCATTATCTTTTTTTCTATTTATTGTCACAATCCCTTCCATACCTCTTTCCTCTATCAGTCCTATACAGATTGGAGAAAATTAGGATGTGACATTTTTGCCCCCTTAAAATAAATTTCGTCCTCAAAATTTACTTAGTACCTTAGTCTAATTATCTTGGATATATCTTTTCATATCCTCTTCTGCTTTATGACTAAGGCTTTGGGGTATCTATCTATTTATGGACTATTTACGGTACTTGACCCATAAGTAGTGTCCATTTCTTTCATACTTGATCTTCCAAAATTTTTATGTAATTCTAGAATCTCTATCATACATTATACTTCTCATTACATATCTCTTATCACGCATCTTTTCTTGTGTATTGCATATTTCTCATTATGCATTGTGAATCTTCCATTACACTGGAATACTTTTTGGCTTATAACTTTGATGGCTTCTGGGGAGGATCTTGCTCTTAAGCCTCTTTAACCTCCTCCTAATATAAAACTATAACTTAAATCTTTTCTTTCAGATCTTCTCTACTTGGATCTGACATAAGGGTTCTAATCCCTTACCTTTTCTAACTCTTCCTAACTTTTTTTAACTTTTCTGTCTATCTGTCTTTCTCTCTCTCTCTATCTCTTTCCTCTCCACAATTCCTCTTCTTGGAACTGGTATAAGGCAATACTTGTCATCTAACTATCTCTTTCTTTCTTTACAGTTCCTTTACTTGGAATTGGTACAAGGGATACTGGAGTCCCTTATTTTCTCTACTAAGCACTTATGCTATTATTTCTTTTTATTAGGCTAACTAGCAATATTCTTTCTCATTGTTCTAGAACATTTTTCTAACTTTGTGACTCAACATTATGCTTCCCAGTGGGTCATCATTATCAACTCCATCATGTTCATGGAATGTGGCTAGCTTTCTAGATAATTCAATACAATTCATACAAAGTAAACAATCACTACATGTACATGGAAAGGATCTGAGGTATCATTATTAGCATTTCTTTTAAGAATTTTATTGTCCTTATGTGCATGTAAGGGGGAAGAAGTAGATTCAAGCAAGTTCTCATTACAAGATAAGTCAATATTACTACTCAAGCAAGGCTTAATGTTTGCAACATGTTCATTAAAGTCCATAGTACAAGAGGATACACATGTAGTACTAGGAATACTAGGAAGATAAACATGATCAAGCATATTATTATCATCACATAAAGAGGTAGATGCATTGCAAGTAACATCTTTATTTAAGATATTACCATTAGAGTTAACTTCTTCAAGGATAGGAGCTATATACCAAAGGTAGAAGATGACTCTTCTAGGGTTTGTTATTGACTTACCTTTTGTTGACAGTTGTTTGAGGCATTGTCTAAAGTTATTACTTGCTTCTCACATGAATCTTGAGGACATAAGGCTCCTACTTTTCCTTTAGATTTAATCTAGGCTATATCGCTCAAAAGTTTATCCATAATGCGCTTATGTTCCTCCAATTCTTCAAACCTTCCAAACACCTCTGCTTCAATAAGTAATGCCTTGTGATACCAAGCGATCATATAGTTTTTTGATAAATTGTACTCCTCATCCTTTGAAATAGAAAAGAATGAGGAATGTCTACTAAACCAAGAGTCACCATATGGCTCATGACTGGGTTGGGGGTTAGTAAGGTGGTGCATATGGGGTAAATGGAAGCTTAGAGTGGGGTATATGTGGTGGGAATTCATTATATAGTTAAGGTGGCAATTGAGTCATATATTGTTAGTTACTCATTACAAATGATCTAAGAAACCCTCAAGCTTTGTCTGCAGTTAGCTCTAACAAGTCTCCTCTGGCTACACCGTCTATTTTTTTGGGTCATCTTTCAATCCCCTTCAAAAATATAGTATGAGGTATCCATTAGGTATTTGGTGATATAGGTACTTGTGCAAGATTTATTGGAATTGATCCCAATATTCAGCAAAAGATCCACGAATGTTCTGTGCAATATAGTATATTTGCTTTATTACCTGATCCCTTGAAATGTTATACCAGTGAATGACTAGGAAGGAATGGTTAGATTATGATTATATTGATGATGATTATTAAACCAAGCCATCCTATAATTTAAAGAAGGAAACAAAGAAAATGTGAATAATGGATAAATTAAAAAAATGAAAAATATAAAAATATAAAGAAAAATAAAAAACTGAAGCAAATGTCCAAATTTAGCAAAAATATGTCAGACCTAATAGCTTTTTAAAGCTATTCAAAATATTTAGAATGTCAAAAACTTGCATTATGAATTTTCTTATATTTTTCTATTCAAGTAAGAAATTCTAACAAAGCAGTGAGAATCAAACCAAAATTTATAAAATCAAAAAATACCTAAAGACTAGACTCTACTACACACTAAGAAATAAAGGTAGAAAAAAGAAAACACACTTAATTAATCTAGGAGTTAAGAGAACTGACTCCCTAGCAATGTCACTAAAATTTGATATCACCTATCGTTAGCACTCAATTTAATTACTAAATTAGTCTCTATATATAGTATAGATGTCAACCTATGTAGTATTCTTTACATAGAGTCAATATGTGACTTAACTCTAGATTAGACTATGTGTAATAAGGAGGAGGAGTAGAAGAAAACTTGATTAATAATTTTTAGAAAGTAAAAACAAAATAATAACAGAAATAAAATAAAAGCAAGTGTGTATAAGGATATCACTAATAAGATGAGCACTCACAAGGATTGATGCGTGGCTATTATCGTTCAATAATACATTAGAGTTATAACAATTATATATGCTAAATCCCTATCATGTAGAACCTTAGACAACTGCCATGGTCATAATCAAATAATCCACAATTATACAAAGATCTAGTATATAATTGTATCAAGAATGATTAGTGAAGATCCACTTTGTAACACCCCAATTTTTAGGCCTAGAGATGCCATAAGGAGAATTCAAGGGCATAATCGTAATTATGGAAAAGATCGGACTAGTGGCCGATGAGTACCATATTTTGCCAGAAAATAGAGAAAATTATGCTGATCATTTCACTGAACTGTGAAATGTGCATATGAGGTCTCTAGGTGTATGAAAGAATTAGAAATATGACCAGGGGTAAAATGGTCATTTTGGAAAAGTGTGCGCGTGAGTGCTTTTTCAGGCCAAAATAGCCCGGTCCGGATAAAATATCTGAAAATACCGGGAGATAGAGAAAAGGATTCCGGATTGAATGAGGAGTCACAGAATTTTGATTTGAGGTCCCGATTTTTCTGTAAAAATTCCTGAAGATGGGAATTTACAGTTATAATCGGTAAAGGAAAGGCAGTCCGAATAGAGATGATCGGACTATGGCCAGAGGCCATACAGTATTGTCTAAGGCCCGTAGTGACACCAGGGAGGCCCAAGCCCATAATATCAGTTAAGTGGTAAGAGGGGCCGGTGTCCGGGAAAATGTGCAAAATGACGAAAATGCGCTTATGTTATAGAAAACTGAAGAATGAGTAAAGGGTATTTTGGTCATTTGGCTAAGGTTAGACAGTCAAGAAGGGGTATATGGATAGTTGACCAGGGCCAGAGAATACTCTGGTAAAATATGAAAAGACAATAATGCCCCTAGACCTAGTAAAGGAAATGAAAGGACTTAAGTGCAATTATGGAAAGTTTCAAGGCCAAAAAGGAAAGTAGACAAAAATGTGGGGTCCTTAAGTGTAATTTTAGCCAAGTAAAAAGGGACTTAAATGAAAAGAATAAAAGTTCCCTGGGGCTAAATTGTAATTAAAGAAAGTCAGGCCGGAAGTGGTTTGGACTGTCCGAAAGCATTTCAGTCCCAGATTTCACCGGTAGAGAGAGCAAGTGACGCTCGGTAATCTGGCTTAATACAGGAATTTTTGAAGACTCCAGATAGCCAGAAATGGACTGATCGTCCAAAGGTTATAAAAATTCATACCGGATATCCAAGAATTCAGATCTAGGTGAGAAAATACAGGATGATACGTCCTTATGGGGCGGATGTCGGGAAACTGACAGAATACCGATAGGAGGCCTGTAGAAAAAGTTATGCGCAAATTAGAAAATCCAGACGGGAGTGTGAGGCCTCCGGGTATCCGATAGGGAGATTTATCGGTATTTGAAAAGGGACTGAATGAGTTCGGATGACCTCAGTCAGATGACTGATATGACTCACAGGAATGCCTGAACACCGCAGGCCAGTGTATCGGACAGAAGGAGCCGGTGTCCGGATATGTGTATAAACGGTGAATAATAGATAAAATATTCAATAATTGTTAACGGGGGAAGATTCCTCGTAATGCGTGCCATGAGGATATTGGACCCAGAAAGGCCCAATAATGGCGCCAACAGAGGCCCAGTAAGACCCTTGGGCTGATAGGTGGGCCAGTGTCCGGCAGAACCCCGGAAAAGTACGAAATTACGAAAATGCCCCTGTGTTGTACAAAAGTGTAACAGATGAATGAAGGGCATTTTGGTCATTCTGGACAGGCCCAGAAGCCAAGGTATATACAGATAAAGTTACTTAGAGTCAGTATATGCCCTGACAGAGTACAGAAGGGTGTAAAGTGACGATTTTACCCTTAGGGTTAAAATAGTGCAAGAAAGGGCACCCAAGGGTATTTTGGTAATTTGCCAAGGGCTGTTTCTTGGGAATCGAGCCACCAAAGTACTTGAGCTTGATCAGGATCCAAGACAACATTCCCAGAGCCCAAAAACGTAGGCCCAGTAATGTGTGGGAAAAAGTGGCATTAAAATATTATTTTAATGCTGTTTCAATAAAGTAAAGTTACTCGGTTGGCACGATAACCGAGGAAGTGATCAGATAAAGTCCTGGATTTATCTGGATAGCATTGGAAGGCGTGACAGGTGCCAGTAAGATGACACATGGCGCCAACATAAAGGCAGAAGAAAAGGTTGAGGACACGTACTACGAGGCAGGACACTGGACCGGTGAGTCAGCCTGCTGAGTCAGCTGCTGAGGTGTCCAGGAATTTCGGCATGTGGAAAATGTGGCGCTGAGGTGTCCTGGTGAGGTGTCCCAATGATGTCATGCATGATGCAGTAAAGGAGGAATTAAAGAAAATAGGAAAATCCAGGAAAAACCAGGACCACAGGATCAAAGTTCATGGAAATTACGAGATTGCCATCGGAGGAGGTTATAAATACCCCCCCTTTCATTCTTGTGCTGCACGGCCAAGAGGTTTTAGAGAGAGGAGGAGGTGCTAGAGAGAGAAAGTGAGAGGAAGAAAGAAAGAAAGGAAGTTCTGGCGGAGCTGGAAGCAGAATAGAGATAGTAGAGCTCTGCTGAGCCTTTGAGGTAGTAACTAATCCTAGCTTTTATGTAATGGCTTTGTGATTTGTTGTGCTATTGTTTGGTTGGATTGTTGTCTTATATGTTATGTCTGAAGCTCTGCTGTAATGCTATGATCATATGTTATTAAGCATGGAAGCACGCAGCATACTTATCTGTACACAATCACAAGCAAGCACTGTCACTCTGCATTACATATATTGTTATGATTGTTGCTACTGAGATTCCCCCGAATCTCATCCCAATAAATATCCCATTACAGGGAAGGTTATGTCGAAATGAATTTTGGGAATTTTAAGAGACGCCGTTATGCTGCCGAAGTAAAGACTGAACATCAGTATATGATAAGTACTGTGTACGTAGTGCTGTCTAAGGAGGCTAGAAGTGAGTGGACCTAGCCGGTTCATCTAGTCTTTCCTGGGTACTACGTAGAATGGTAGTTCTCATGAGGGGATTACCGAATCAGTACGGTTCAATTCTTTGTACAGATCAAGCGTAGCGGTTATGCTGCCGGATTTCAGGCAGAAAAAGATGTAATAGCAGTATGAGAGTTTATGTACATACCCTTATGTAAAACAACTTATTAATTAATAATAATTGTTGTTTGGCATGTTTGACTGATATATGATGGATGTATGCCTATGTATGTAATATTGGTTGCTGAAAATTAACGCTATGAACAGTAACCCGTGGGGACATGAGGATGTTTGACCCATAATTAAAAATAGTAAATGGATGAATAAATGTATGATATTTTTATGGTATATAGTAGACATACCAAGCTTTAATTTGATATATAAAACGTATCATTTGGATGTCTACACAAGGAGATATAAATTATCAAAATTGGGACCAGAATGCTGGATTCAGGGAGAAAAACGTGGGATGAACAGTAACGTTGACACGTTGACTGACGTTGACTTGGTCAACTAATGGTCAACGAGTTATTTTTCCCTGAAAGATAATTGAGTTATCTTCATTTATAAATTGGAACCACTTCATTTCGATTTTTCTAGAATTAGTTATGATTTTTCGAAGTCGGGTCACTCATCTGGAATTTACACAGTGAACAGTACTCGATAAGAGTAAAACTCCAGATTGAGAAATTAGACTTCAATGACCTTGAAAGTGGTTCTAAATGCTACTGAATGGTCCCTAAGACATACGAAAGTAAGGATGTTTTATTTTGGTATCAGAGCAAAGGATTCTGGCTTAGAAAATGCTCTGAATAGATAATTTATGGTGTTAGTACGGAATAAGGTTAGCACAGAACAAAGGGTTCTGGCTCCGAGCATAAGATTCTGGCACAGAACAGAAGGTTCTGGCTCAGTGATGCTCTGGTTTAGTTAGTTTGATTCCTTAAACAAATGAGAAGTTTGAGTGATCCTCTCCCTGGAGTATGATATAGGGATGGTGTTCACTGCTTGAAAAGGGTTAGACAGAAGACAGTGACACCCAGATGAATGAGGCTGTACCCCGAGCTTTATAGTTTTACGAAGGATATGATTATGATAGGCTAATCTTAGTCATCCGATACAGTCGAGGTCTCGTGTTTATTAACACAATATGGCTGGACTAAGCAGAACAAGGTTTAAGAAGCAGTTTCCTCCAGAGATAGAGACAGAATCTGATCAGTTCACGACTAAGGAAGCTGCAAAGAGTAGCTCGAGGTATCATGTTGTAACCAGATACTATGGTGAGGATGCCAGATATCCAAGTTACAACAAGTTAAGTCATAAGTCACGATAAGATGTGGGCAACCCAGGCTCGCTAAGATCAAGAGCGAGATTCTGCTATCACTACGGCGGTTGCTGCTGCGGTTGCAAGATTACAGCAGTCTGGGAAGGAGGTAGTACCAGAGAATGATATAGAACCTGAACCTTAGCCAGATCATGAGCAGACTGGAATGAATAGACATCGGGGGTCTATAAGAAATAATAATGACCAAGAAAGTCTGTAAACATGGATGGAACAATTCCATAAATTTGATTTGCCCATGTTGAAGGGACTTTTGACACCCAAGTAGCTGAGGATTGGGTAAGCCAGTTAGAGAAAATCTTTAAGATTTTAGAATGTCCCACTGAAAGAAAAACCTAGCTGGCAAGCTAGAAAAGAATGTGCAATAACTAGAAAAGAGTGAGCCTACTCCATCAGTACCACCGAAAGTGATGCCACCAGGTTCCTTGAGAGTGAACAGTAAGAAGAGAAATGAGCCTGCATATGGGTCAAAAGTTAATAAGAAGCAAGGAAGTAGGCCAGGTAGTGGGCCAAGAGAAGTTAGTAGGCAACCAAGGCCTAATGAATGTAGGAACTGTGGTCGAGACCATGGTATGAGGCCTTGTCCAGTAGGTCAAGGGTTACGCTATAGGTGTGGAAAGTATGGACATTATGCCAGGGAGTGTCCACAGAACACAACAGGCGAAAGATAACCGACTTAGGGAGGAATATATACCCTGACTGGAAACGAGATAAGAAAGTCGCCTGTGCCAAATTAAGGTACGAGTTTATTTGTGTTCTGTTTCCATTGGCTAATGAACGGATAAATCCTGTATTGGATTGGATTGTATTGGCCAGTATGCACACTATTGAGCTACCCTATACCTAGTGTGTTGCCGTTGTATGAGGATGAATATGACTACATGTTTTAAAAGTAGGAAGTAGAGAAGAGGAGTCTTATGTCGCGACTAATATGTACAGATAAGTTGATGTTGTGACATGAGAAGACCTCAGGTCGCGATGAGTAATATTGCAGTACGCGACCAGTGTACAAAGGAGTTCAGGTAGTGATGTTATAGGTTGCGACTAAAGGACGCAGAGATGCTAGGTCGTGACGAGTAGTGTGCGACGATTGCGACTAAAAGTCACAGAGCATGTGAGTTGTGACTATGCAGTTCTCAGGTCACAACAAAAGATAGCAGAGGCCATATGAATGACGGTACCAAACTCGCTGAAGTCCACCAGCTAGAGGATTGGTATAGCATATGGTAAGCCAGACAGTACAAAGGTACTGAGGTACGAAAGATCAGTTTAAGACAATGTGAAAAAGTATATCCTCTATGTGGTAACTAAGAGTAGATCTACATTACAGGGGTTTTATTCAGCTAATCTGAATAGAAGACCCAAAAGCTAGAATGAGATTTGCCAGGAATGATCCTAGCACATGGCCTAAGGTGAGAGACGTGATGGGTAATAGATAAAGAGCTCAATGTTCTCTGAGCAGAGGGATTCCATCACGGAGAAGTGATAGACCTAGGGCATAGTACCCTAGAAAGTAGAAGTAATAGTAAAAGATGATGAATGAGATCCATGCGACTCAAGTTCGCTAGGATGAAAGGAAAGACCAATAAGTAATCATAGTCCGGTCAAGAATAGACTAGGACTGATGGATAGATAGAAGAAGTTGAGAGATAGTAAAGAGGTAGCCACAGTTAAGAGATGAAGTGACTCCCCTATTCCCTATGTAAGATAAAATAATGAAGGGTTGAGTCTATACCCTGGTAAGAGGGTAGTGTGGCAGCCTAAGTAAGATTGTGGCAGCCTAAGTAAGATAGACAGATATGCCTATCAGATCCTGATCATGTGATTGATAATCTGATAGATAATGCGATAGATAGTATGATCAGATGATTATCTGACAAATAATATGATCAAGAAAATATGTTTTGAGGCTTACTTAGATTGTTACGATATCTAATGGATGGTTGAGCAAAATATGATGATGATATGGCTTATGTTGCCATAAGTTGTGATAGTTGCATCTCCTTGCAGTTGTTAAAGGATGACATGCATGTTAGAGTATGCTATGATGAATGGATACTCCCCTTTTACAGTACATGCAGGGTAGAGTATATATGAGTACATATATGAGATAAGGAAGTTATGAGAAAGTATGTTGCTCCCATACCATATGATATGAGGATGATATGAATGTATTGAGGATGATAGATAGTCTCAGTTTATGGGACGATAAGTTATGATATGAGATTATGATATGATTGATGATTGAGGTTACTCAGGTATTTCTATAGGCTTGTGAATACAGTACTCAGGGACATTTCTATTAAGCGGAATGGTATACAGATAACGGTAAAGGGATTGTTTCTAGATCACTCTTCAGATAAGAGTTGGATCTGAAACAGATGGCTCTCAGATAGAGCTAGATTCAGATAAGTATAGATCACTCTTCAGATAAGAGTTGGATCTGGTATAGATGCTCGCAGTTAAAGTACAAGTTGAAAGATGTGAAGGAACTCCTGAGTAAGAGAGGAAGTAAGTAAAGTCTGGGTAAATGATATGAGGCTATAAAATTTTCAAATGTTTATTTATGGAGTTATCAACAGGTGGAAGCAGTTAACCTTATAACTTAGTCTGTTGGTTTAAAATTTTCGGGAGATATACAGTACAACAGAATCGCAGTTAGATTCTGGAGGGTCATAGTTAGATCCTAGCATGGCTCCAGGGTCGCAGTTAGATCCTAACAGCTTCAGAGTCGCAGTTAGATTCTGAAAAGGCTAACGGTTGATCGCAGTTAGATCCCGAGGTCGCAGTTAGACCTAGCCTAAGGAAAGTAATGAGCCATGAGATATGAGTACAATGTAGTATCTCTTTGGGGAGATGAATGCCAAAGACGAAGTTAAGGTGAGGAAGCTTCACTAGTTGATAAACTCACCCAGAGAAATTATTTTATAATGGTTTTCTCAGGTAGCCTCTAGTATACAGACTAAACTTAGCTTTCCCTTAGCAAAGACGGAGTCCAAGTTCAAAGCTGAGTACTGATATTCAAAGTTTTGTAGAAGTATGCCTGAGAAGCAGAAAAGAATAGAATCCTCTATGTGTTGAGAATAAAAAAGCATTGGCTAAGAGCACTATGGGAGGTAGCTCAAGTTATAAAGCCAATAGCAAGAGTAAGAGGCAATAGTTCAGGCAGGGGACTGATCAAGGTAATGATCAGATTGTAGAGCAGAGATGTCCATGTGGTGGAAAGAGCCATGGCACATGGGAGTGTCGAGCAAGGCAAAGCAGTTGTGGTGGAAGGCCACTTTGCAAAAGGTTGCCTAAGAATGCTGACATCCCTAGGAAAGGTATTTGCTCTTACCCCAGACAGAGTCTCCAAATTCCCTGAGGTCGACCCTAAGAATGGTTAAGAAGAACCATAGCTGTAAGGGCGACTGAGCTGTAAGGAACTATATGCCTAGATGATGATATGGATAATGAAGAGTTCTTTTCGGATCTAAAGAAAGTGATCATGATAACAAGTCATGAGAGTTTAAAAGGCCAGAGAGACCTAGAGAAGAGGGTCTAAGGCAAAGCAAAGATAGAACGTAGTTCTATAAGAAAGAGATTGCTAGGGCCTAAAGCTATATAAAGAGTAATCTAGCCCTAACCCAGTAGCACGTTAAATTCAAAGGTGCTAAGGCAAGAGTAGCCTAATGATATGTAAGCCCTAAGAAGGGATAAGAAAGTGCAAATGCCACAAAGGTTTGGCATAGATGCATGAAGTTATGAGGACAGGTAAGAAAAGTCAGAGAAGTTATCTGGGTTATGATCTCGTATCAGGAGAAAGAAAGTCAAAAGACTAATATTTCTCCTGAGAGATTAGCAAAGTGTAAGAGGAGTAATGAAAACCCAGAATTACATCAAAATTCTAAGGAATAAGATATGAAAGAAATGGACACTACTCACAAGTGTAATGAGTTGTCCCTAAGTATAAGAGGATGAATGCCCCAAGCCTTAGTCATAAACCAGGAAAGGATATACAGAAGAGCTATATCCAGGATCGTTGACTAAGATGCCAAGTAAATTTCGAGGACGAAATTTATTTTAAGGGGGGTAGAAATGTAACACCCCAATTTTTAGGCCTAGAGATGCCATATGGAGAATTCAAGGGCATAATCGTAACTATGGGAAAGATCGGACTGGTGGCCGATGAGTACCATATTTTGCCAGAAAATAGAGAAAATTATGCTGATCATTTCACTGAACTGTGAAATGTGCATATGAGGTCTCTAGGTGTATGAAAGAATTAGAAATATGACCAGGGGTAAAATGGTCATTTTGGAAAAGTGTGCGCGTTAATGCTTTTTCAAGCCAAAACAGCCCGGTCCGGATAAAATATCTGAAAATACCGGGAGATAGAGAAAAGGATTCCGGATTGAATGAGGAGTCACGGAATTTTGATTTGAGGTCCCGATTTTTCTGTAAAAATTCCTGAAGATGGGAATTTACAGTTATAATCGGTAAAGGAAAAGCAGTCCGAATAGAGATGATCGGACTATGGCCAGAGGCCATACAGTATTGTCTAAGGCCCGTAGTGACACCAGGGAGGCCCAAGCCCATAATATCAGTTAAGTGGTAAGAGGCGCCGGTGTCCGGGAAAATGTGCAAAATGACGAAAATGCGCTTATGTTATAGAAAACTGAAGAATGAGTAATGTAACATCCCGATTTTTGGGTCTAGGAGAACTGGGAGGTAGTCTGATATGGGCAGGCTGCTAAACCCGTAGTCCCAGGGTAGTAATCTGATATGGGCGGATCACTTACCTATATTTTGTAGGAATCCGAGGGATGAGCTAAGTCCTTCAGGATTTAAAGATGAGTTAAGTCTTTAACCTACAAGATCGGGACAGTTCACCTAGGTTCAAAATGAGATATGTGAGGAATATCCTAAGTCTTAAGCCTAGAAATTCTGCAGGTAGCTTGATATGGGCTGGCTCCTGTGTAAGATAACCTGATATGGGCGGGTTGTCGAGCCTTTCAATTAACGATGACTCCCAAAGAGTTTAAGGGATGAGTTATTGAAAGAGAATTTCTAGAACTTAAGATGAAGGATGAGAAGATGAGAATAGATGCCAGAAAGAGAATGCAGGGGCAAAATCGTAATTATGGGAAATATCGGGCTGTAGCCGATGAGTACCATATTTTGCCAGAAAATAGAGAAAATTATGCTGATCATTTCACTAAACTGTGAAATGTGCATATGAGGTCTCTATGTATATGAAAGAATTAGAAATGTGACCAGGGGTAAAATGGTCATTTTGGAAAAGTGTGCGCGTGAGTGCTTTTTCAGGCCAAAACAGCCAGGTCCGGATAAAATATCTGAAAATACCGGGAGATAGAGAAAAGGATTTCGGGTTGAATGAGGAGTCACAGAATTTTGATTTGAGGTCCCGATTCTTCTGTAAAAATTCTGGAAGATGGAAATTTACAGTTATAATCGGTAAAGGAAAAGCAGTTCCGATAGGGATGATCGGACTGTGGCCAGGGGGCCGTATAGTGTTTCTAAGGCCTTAGTGATACCAGGGAAGGCCCAGGCCCATTAGATCAGTCCAGTGGTAAAAGGGGCCGGTGTCCGGGAAAAAGGTGCAAAATGACGAAAATGCCCCTATGTTATAAAACAGCTGAAGTATGGGTAAAGGGTATTTTGGTCATTTGCCTAAGGTTAGTCAGTCCAGACAGGGTATCTGGATAGTTGACCAGGGTCAGAGAGTACTCTGGTAAGATGTGAAAAGACAATAATGCCCCTAGACCTAATAAAGTAAAGAAAGAGAGACTAAGGGCATTTTGGTAATTTGCCAAGGGGTGTTTCTTGGGAATCGTGCCATCAGAGTACTTGGGCTGGATCAGAGACCCAAGATGATATTTCCAGGCCCAAAAACGCAGGCCCAGTGATTCAGGGGGAAAAGTTACATCAAAATAATGATTTAATGACTTTTCAGTAAAGTAAAGTTACTCGGTTGGCACGATAACCGAGGAGGTGATCAGATAAAGTCCAGGACTTATCTGGATGGCATTGGAAAGCGTGAAGGGATCCTTCCAGGTGCCACATGGCGCTATCATAGAGGGAGAAGAAAAGTTAAGGCCACATGGCATTAGTCTGGAGAAAGCAGATAAAGCTGAGGACACGCATTACGAGGCAGGAGACTGGACCGGTGAGTCATCTGCTGAGTCACCTGATGAGGTGTCCCGGGTTTTAGACATGTGAGAAATGTGGTGCTGAGGTGTCCACTGAGGTATCCTGGATGATGCAGTAAAAAGGAATACAGAAAAATAGGAAAATCCAGGAAAAACCAGGACCACATGTTCATATGGCTTCAAAATTACAGGAATGACATTGAGGGAAACTATAAATACCCCCTCCCCCTCCCATTTCATGCATCCCACGGTTTTGAGTCTTTTAGAGAGAGGAGGAGGTGCTAGAGAGAGAAAGTGAGAGGAAGAAAGAAAGAAATGAAGTTCTGGCGGAGCTGGAAGCAGAATAGAGATAGTAGAGCTCTGCTAAGCCTTTGAGGTAGTAACTAATCCTAGCTTTTATGTAATGGCTTTGTGGTTTGTTGTGCTATTGTTTGGTTGGATTGTTGTCTTATATGTTATGCTTGAAGCTCTACTGCAATGCTATGATCATATGTTATTGAGTATGGAAGCACGCAGCATACTTATCTGTACACAATCACAAGCAAGCACTATCACACTGCATTACATATATTGTTATGATTTTTACTACTGAGATTCCCCCGAATCTCATCCCCATCCATAACCCATTACAGGGAGGTTATGCTGAAGTGGATTTTGAGAATCCTAGGAGACGCCGTTATGCTGCCGAAGTAAAGACTGAACATCAGTATATGATAAGTACTGTGTACGTAGTGCTGTCTAAGGAGGCTAGAAGTGAGTGGACCTAGCCGGTTCATCTAGTCTTTCCTGGGTACTACGTAGAATGGTAGTTCTCATGAGGGGATTACCGAATCAGTACAGTTCAGTTCTTTGTACAGATGAAGCGTAGCGGTTATGCTGCCGGAGTTTAGGCAGAAAGAGATGTAATAGAGATAGCAAGATTATGTATATGTCTTGTTGTGTATGCCATGCTGTATGACATTTTGTTATTCAATAGTAAATATGAGAATTTTGTGTATGACTTGTGTATGACAAATAAAGGGAAAAATTCGCAGGTCCTGAGGTAGCAGTGGTTTGACCTCAGTTTGACCTAGTAAACGAAGGAGTTTGGTCACGAAATTTGGCAGGCCAGTCGTACACATCTGGGGCATTACGTGGATAGGTAATAAGCCTCATTTGGTTGTGTAGAATGATATTAATAAATTTTCAAATTAAAGGTCCAGAATAAGGAACTTAAGAGTAAAATTTTGAATTTCTGGGCTTAAGTTAAGATATAATCAAGCTAATGTTGCTTCCGCGAGTGTACTCTGAGGAGTCTAAGGGAGGATGTTTCATTTTGGTATCAGAGCAATAGGTTCTGGCATCAACCAGAAAGGATTCTGGTTCTGAGCATAAGATTCTAGCACAGAACAGAAGGTTCTAGCTTAGTGATACTCTGATGTAGAAAGGTTATTTCCCTTGAGTACATAGAGGTTTAGAAAAGCCCAGTGGAGGTAAAGCTCTTAAATGAGAAAGTGAGATAAGGTAGACCCCGGAATTATGTCAAGATGGGGTAAGATATGAAAGAAATGGACACTACTCACAACTCCAGTAAGTTGTCCATAAGCATAAGCAGATAAATAGATGATAAAAGATTGATGAGCTATAATGAGATAGCTAGAATGAGATTTGTCTAGGAATGATCCTAGGATATGGCCTAAGGCTAGAGATGTGATGGGCTGATGTTCCCTAAGAAGAGGGATTCCATCACAGAGAAGTGATAGACCTAGGGTAGAGTACCCTAGAGGATAGAAACGATAGTAAGAGATGATGAATGAGATCCATGCGACTGAAGTTCGCTAGGATCAAGAGAGAGAAGTAGAGAAGCATTGGCTAAGAGTACTCTGGGAGGTAGCTCAAGTTGTGAAGCCAATAGCAAGAGAAAGAGGCAATAGTTCAGGCAGGGGTCTGATCAAGGTGAAGATCAGGTTGGAGAGCAGAGATGTCAAAGTGGTGAACCATGGCACATAGGAGTGTCGAGCAAGGCAATGCAGTGGTGAGAGAAAGGCCACTTGGCGAGAGTTGCCTACGAATGCTGACATCCCTCGGAAAGGTGTTTGCTACCACAGACAGAGTCTCCAATTTCCCTGAGGACGACCCTAAGAATGGTTAAGAGGAACCATAGCTGTAAGGGTGGCTGAGCTGTAAGGAACTATATGCCTAGATGATAATGTGGACGAAGAGTTCTTTTCTGATCTAGAGAATGTGGTTATTATAACGAGTTATGAGAAATAATTAGTAAGATAATAAATCTGTCTTAACTCAGTGATGAGGTTGCTGTATGAGGGGTTAGAACATGGATAGCTGTAAGCAACTATAATGAGAGATGTTAGTTGCTAAGAATCCATGTGGAAGGTCTGGGACCAAGCTGTTGCTCCTCTAGACCATCACTAGAGTGAGGATAAGACAGAGAGGGATGATCTTACTGGTTATATATATGACTATGTTATAAGAATCACATAGCTGTATAGGTCAGTAAGAAGTTCTCTTCAGGAAAGATGAGGTATCCCTTGAAATTTCGAGGACGAAATTTTTTTAAAGGGGAGGAGAATTGTAACATCCCGATTTTTGGTCTAGGAGATCGGGACAGTTCATCTAGGTCCAAGATGAGGAATGTGAGAAATATCTTAAGTCTTAAGCCTAGGAATTCTGCAGGTAGCTTGATACGGGCTAGCTCCTGTGTAAGATAACCTGATATGGGCGGGTTGTCGAGCTTTTCAATTAACGATGACTCCCGAAGAGTTTAAGGGATGAGTTATTGAAAGAGAATTTCTAGAACTTAAGATAAAGGATGAGAAGATGAGATTAGATGCTAGAAAGAGAATGTAGGGGCAAAATCGTAATTATGGGAAAGATCGGGCCGGTAGCCGATGAGTACCATATTTTGCCAGAAAATAGAGAAAATTATGCTGATCATTTCACTGAACTGTGAAATGTGCATATGAGGTCTCTATGTGTATGAAAGAATTAGAAATATGACCAGGGGTAAAATGCATTTTGGAAAAGTGTGCGCGTTAGTGCTTTTTCAGGCCAAAACAGCCCGGTTCGGATAAAATATCTGAAAATACTGGGAGATAGAGAAAAGGATTCCGGATTGAATGAGGAGCAACAGAATTTTGATTTGAGGTCCCGATTTTTCTGTAAAAATTCCTGAAGATGGGAATTTACAGTTATAATCGGTAAAGGAAAAGCAGTTCCGATAGGGATGATCGGACTGTGGCCAGGGGGCCGTATAGTGTTTCTAAGGCCTTTAGTGACACCAGGGAAAGCCCAGGCCCATTAGATCAGTCCAGTGATAAAAGGGGCCGTTGTCCGGAAAAAAGGTGCGAAATGACGAAAATGCCCCTATGTTATAGAACAGCTGAAGAATGAGTAAAGGGTATTTTGGTCATTTGCCTAAGGTTAGACAGTCCAGGGAAGTTATCTGGATAGTTGACCAGGGTCAAAGAATACTCTGGTAAGATGGAAAAAGACAATAATGCCCCTAGACCTAATAAAGTAAAGAGAGAGAGACTAAGGGCATTTTGGTAATTTGCCAAGGGGTGTTTCTTGGGAAGCGTGCCATCAGAGTACTTGGCCTGGATCAGAGACCCAAGATGATATTCTCAGGCCCAAAAACGTGGCCCAGTAGTTATGTGAGGAAAAGTGTCATTAAAATAATGATTTAAGGACTTTTCAGTAAAGTAAAGTTACTCGGTTGGCACGATAACCGAGGAGGTGATCAGATTAAGTCTGGGACTTATCTGGATAGCATTGGAAGGCGTGAAAGGTCTCTTCCAGGCGCCACATGGCATTAGTCTGGAGAAAGCAGATAAAGCTGAGGACACGCTTTACGAGGCAAGAGGCTGGACCGGTGAGTCAGCCTGCTGAGTCAGCTGATGAGGGGTCCCGGGTTTTAGACATGTGATAAATGTGGCGCTGAGGTGTCCCGGTGAGGTGTCCTGGATGATGTCATGCATGATGCAGTAAAAAGGAATAAAGAAAAATAGGAAAATCCAGGAAAAACCAGGACCACATGTTCAGATGGCTTCAAAATTACAAGAATGTCATCCATTAAAGCTATAAATACCCCCCTTCCCCTCCCATTTTAGGCATCCCACGTTTTTGGCAAGAAAAGAGAGAGAAAGAAGAGAGAGAAAGTGAGAGGAAGAAAGAAAGAAAGGAAGTTCTGGCGGAGCTGGAAGCAGAATAGAGATAGTAGAGCTCTGCTAAGCCTTTGAGGTAGTAACTAATCCTAGCTTTTATGTAATGGCTTTGTGGTTTGTTGTGCTATTGTTTGGTTGGATTGTTGTCTTATATGTTATGCTTGAAGCTCTACTGCAATGCTATGATCATATGTTATTGAGTATGGAAGCACGCAGCATACTTATCTGTACACAATCACAAGCAAGCACTATCACACTGCATTACATATATTGTTATGATTATTACTACTGAGATTCCCCCGAATCTCATCCCCATCCATAACCCATTACAGGGTGGTTATGCTGAAGTGGATTTTGAGAATCCTAGGAGACGCCGTTATGCTGCCGAAGTAAAGACTGAACATCAGTATATGATAAGTACTGTGTACGTAGTGCTGTCTAAGGAGGCTAGAAGTGAGTGGACCTAGCCGGTTCATCTAGTCTTTCCTGGGTACTACGTAGAATGGTAGTTCTCATGAGGGGATTACCGAATCAGTACAGTTCAGTTCTTTGTACAGATGAAGCGTAGCGGTTATGCTGCCGGAGTTTAGGCAGAAAGAGATGTAATAGAGATAGCAAGATTATGTATATGTCTTGTTGTGTATGCCATGCTGTATGACATTTTGTTATTCAATAGTAAATATGAGAATTTTGTGTATGACTTGTGTATGACAAATAAAGGGAAAAATTCGCAGGTCCTGAGGTAGCAGTGGTTTGACCTCAGTTTGACCTAGTAAACGAAGGAGTTTGGTCACGAAATTTGGCAGGCCAGTCGTACACATCTGGGGCATTACGTGGATAGGTAATAAGCCTCATTTGGTTGTGTAGAATGATATTAATAAATTTTCAAATTAAAGGTCCAGAATAAGGAACTTAAGAGTAAAATTTTGAATTTCTGGGTTTAAGTTAAGATATAATCAAGCTAATGTTGCTTCCGCGAGTGTACTCTGAGGAGTCTAAGGGAGGATGTTTCATTTTGGTATCAGAGCAATAGGTTCTGGCATCAACCAGAAAGGATTCTGGTTCTGAGCATAAGATTCTAGCACAGAACAGAAGGTTCTAGCTTAGTGATACTCTGATGTAGAAAGGTTATTTCCCTTGAGTACATAGAGGTTTAGAAAAGCCCAGTGGAGGTAAAGCTCTTAAATGAGAAAGTGAGATAAGGTAGACCCCGGAATTATGTCAAGATGGGGTAAGATATGAAAGAAATGGACACTACTCACAACTCCAGTAAGTTGTCCATAAGCATAAGCAGATAAATAGATGATAAAAGATTGATGAGCTATAATGAGATAGCTAGAATGAGATTTGTCTAGGAATGATCCTAGGATATGGCCTAAGGCTAGAGATGTGATGGGCTGATGTTCCCTAAGAAGAGGGATTCCATCACAGAGAAGTGATAGACCTAGGGTAGAGTACCCTAGAGGATAGAAACGATAGTAAGAGATGATGAATGAGATCCATGCGACTGAAGTTCGCTAGGATCAAGAGAGAGAAGTAGAGAAGCATTGGCTAAGAGTACTCTGGGAGGTAGCTCAAGTTGTGAAGCCAATAGCAAGAGAAAGAGGCAATAGTTCAGGCAGGGGTCTGATCAAGGTGAAGATCAGGTTGGAGAGCAGAGATGTCAAAGTGGTGAACCATGGCACATAGGAGTGTCGAGCAAGGCAATGCAGTGGTGAGAGAAAGGCCACTTGGCGAGAGTTGCCTACGAATGCTGACATCCCTCGGAAAGGTGTTTGCTACCACAGACAGAGTCTCCAATTTCCCTGAGGACGACCCTAAGAATGGTTAAGAGGAACCATAGCTGTAAGGGTGGCTGAGCTGTAAGGAACTATATGCCTAGATGATAATGTGGACGAAGAGTTCTTTTCTGATCTAGAGAATGTGGTTATTATAACGAGTTATGAGAAATAATTAGTAAGATAATAAATCTGTCTTAACTCAGTGATGAGGTTGCTGTATGAGGGGTTAGAACATGGATAGCTGTAAGCAACTATAATGAGAGATGTTAGTTGCTAAGAATCCATGTGGAAGGTCTGGGACCAAGCTGTTGCTCCTCTAGATCATCACTAGAGTGAGGATAAGACAGAGAGGGATGATCTTACTGGTTATATATATGACTATGTTATAAGAATCACATAGCTGTATAGGTCAGTAAGAAGTTCTCTTCAGGAAAGATGAGGTATCCCTTGAAATTTCGAGGACGAAATTTTTTTAAAGGGGAGGAGAATTGTAACATCCCGATTTTTGGTCTAGGAGATCGGGACAGTTCATCTAGGTCCAAGATGAGGAATGTGAGAAATATCTTAAGTCTTAAGCCTAGGAATTCTGCAGGTAGCTTGATACGGGCTAGCTCCTGTGTAAGATAACCTGATATGGGCGGGTTGTCGAGCTTTTCAATTAACGATGACTCCCGAAGAGTTTAAGGGATGAGTTATTGAAAGAGAATTTCTAGAACTTAAGATAAAGGATGAGAAGATGAGATTAGATGCTAGAAAGAGAATGTAGGGGCAAAATCGTAATTATGGGAAAGATCGGGCCGGTAGCCGATGAGTACCATATTTTGCCAGAAAATAGAGAAAATTATGCTGATCATTTCACTGAACTGTGAAATGTGCATATGAGGTCTCTATGTGTATGAAAGAATTAGAAATATGACCAGGGGTAAAATGGTCATTTTGGAAAAGTGTGCGCGTTAGTGCTTTTTCAGGCCAAAACAGCCCGGTCCGGATAAAATATCTGAAAATACTGGGAGATAGAGAAAAGGATTCCGGATTGAATGAGGAGTAACGGAATTTTGATTTGAGGTCCCGATTTTTCTGTAAAAATTCCTGAAGATGGGAATTTACAGTTATAATCGGTAAAGGAAAAGCAGTTCCGATAGGGATGATCGGACTGTGGCCAGGGGGCCGTATAGTGTTTCTAAGGCCTTTAGTGACACCAGGGAAGGCCCAGGCCCATTAGATCAGTCCAGTGATAAAAGGGGCCGTTGTCCGGAAAAAAGGTGCGAAATGACGAAAATGCCCCTATGTTATAGAACAGCTGAAGAATGAGTAAAGGGTATTTTGGTCATTTGCCTAAGGTTAGACAGTCCAGGGAAGTTATCTGGATAGTTGACCAGGGTCAAAGAATACTCTGGTAAGATGGAAAAAGACAATAATGCCCCTAGACCTAATAAAGTAAAGAGAGAGAGACTAAGGGCATTTTGGTAATTTGCCAAGGGGTGTTTCTTGGGAAGCGTGCCATCAGAGTACTTGGCCTGGATCAGAGACCCAAGATGATATTCTCAGGCCCAAAAACGTGGCCCAGTAGTTATGTGAGGAAAAGTGTCATTAAAATAATGATTTAAGGACTTTTCAGTAAAGTAAAGTTACTCGGTTGGCACTATAACCGAGGAGGTGATCAGATTAAGTCTGGGACTTATCTGGATAGCATTGGAAGGCGTGAAAGGTCTCTTCCAGGCGCCACATGGCATTAGTCTGGAGAAAGCAGATAAAGCTGAGGACACGCTTTACGAGGCAAGAGACTGGACCGGTGAGTCAGCCTGCTGAGTCAGCTGATGAGGGGTCCCGGGTTTTAGACATGTGATAAATGTGGCGCTGAGGTGTCCCGGTGAGGTGTCCTGGATGATGTCATGCATGATGCAGTAAAAAGGAATAAAGAAAAATAGGAAAATCCAGGAAAAACCAGGACCACATGTTCAGATGGCTTCAAAATTACAAGAATGCCATCCATTAAAGCTATAAATACCCCCCTTCCCCTCCCATTTTAGGCATCCCACGTTTTTGGCAAGAAAAGAGAGAGAAAGAAGAGAGAGAAAGTGAGAGGAAGAAAGAAAGAAAGGAAGTTCTGGCGGAGCTGGAAGCAGAATAGAGATAGTAGAGCTCTGCTAAGCCTTTGAGGTAGTAACTAATCCTAGCTTTTATGTAATGGCTTTGTGGTTTGTTGTGCTATTGTTTGGTTGGATTGTTGTCTTATATGTTATGCTTGAAGCTCTACTGCAATGCTATGATCATATGTTATTGAGTATGGAAGCACGCAGCATACTTATCTGTACACAATCACAAGCAAGCACTATCACACTGCATTACATATATTGTTATGATTATTACTACTGAGATTCCCCCGAATCTCATCCCCATCCATAACCCATTACAGGGAGGTTATGCTGAAGTGGATTTTGAGAATCCTAGGAGACGCCGTTATGCTGCCGAAGTAAAGACTGAACATCAGTATATGATAAGTACTGTGTACGTAGTGCTGTCTAAGGAGGCTAGAAGTGAGTGGACCTAGCCGGTTCATCTAGTCTTTTCTGGGTACTACGTAGAATGGTAGTTCTCATGAGGGGATTACCGAATCAGTACAGTTCAGTTCTTTGTACAGATGAAGCGTAGCGGTTATGCTGCCGGAGTTTAGGCAGAAAGAGATGTAATAGAGATAGCAAGATTATGTATATGTCTTGTTGTGTATGCCATGCTGTATGACATTTTGTTATTCAATAGTAAATATGAGAATTTTGTGTATGACTTGTGTATGACAAATAAAGGGAAAAATTCGCAGGTCCTGAGGTAGCAGTGGTTTGACCTCAGTTTGACCTAGTAAACGAAGGAGTTTGGTCACGAAATTTGGCAGGCCAGTCGTACACATCTGGGGCATTACGTGGATAGGTAATAAGCCTCATTTGGTTGTGTAGAATGATATTAATAAATTTTCAAATTAAAGGTCCAGAATAAGGAACTTAAGAGTAAAATTTTGAATTTCTGGGCTTAAGTTAAGATATAATCAAGCTAATGTTGCTTCCGCGAGTGTACTCTGAGGAGTCTAAGGGAGGATGTTTCACTATGATCATATGTTATTGAGTATGGAAGCACGCAGCATACTTATCTGTACACAATCACAAGCAAGCACTATCACACTGCATTACATATATTGTTATGATTGTTGCTACTGAGATTCCCCCGAATCTCATCCCCATCCATAACCCATTACAGGGAGGTTATGCTTAAGTGGATTTTGAGAATCCTATGAGACGCCGTTATGCTGCCGAAGTAAAGACTGAACATCAGTATATGATAAGTACTGTGTACGTAGTGCTGTCTAAGGAGGCTAGAAGTGAGTGGACCTAGCCGGTTCATCTAGTCTTTCCTGGGTACTACGTAGAATGGTAGTTCTCATGAGGGGATTACCGAATCAGTACAGTTCAGTTCTTTGTACAGATGAAGCGTAGCGGTTATGCTGCCGGAGTTTAGGCAGAAAGAGATGTAATAGAGATAGCAAGATTATGTATATGTCTTGTTGTGTATTCCATGCTGTATGACATTATGTTATTCAATGATAAGTATTGTTTGGCATGTTTAATTTGTGAATGAGAAATTAAGGGGAAATTCGTAGGTCCTGAGGTAGCAGTGTTTTGACCTCAGTTTGACCTAGTAAATGAAGGAAAGGCCACGGAATTTGGCAGGCCAGTCGTACACATCTGGGGCATTACGTGGATAGGTAATAAGCCTCATTTGGATGTGTAGAATGAGATAAATTAATTTTCAAATTAAAGGTTCAGAATAAGGAACTTAAGAGTGAAATTTTGAATTTCTGGGCTTAAGTTAAGATATAATCAAGCTAATATTACTTCCGCAAGTGTACTCTGAGGAGTCTAAGGAAGGATGTTTCAAGTAAAGGGTATTTTGGTCATTTGGCTAAGGTTAGACAGTCAAGAAGGGGTATCTGGATAGTTGACCAGGGCCAGAGAATACTCTGGTAAAATATGAAAAGACAATAATGCCCCTAGACCTTGTAAAGGAAATGAAAGGACTTAAGTGCAATTATGGAAAGTTTCAAGGCCAAAAAGGAAAGTAGACAAAAATGTGGGGTCCTTAAGTGTAATTTTAGCCAAGTAAAAAGGGACTTAAATGAAAAGAATAAAAGTTCCCTGGGGCTAAATTGTAATTAAAGAAAGTCAGGCCGGAAGTGGTTTGGACTGTCCGAAAGCATTTCAGTCCCAGATTTCACCGGTAGAGAGAGCAAGTGACGCTCGGTAATCTGGCTTAATACAGGAATTTTTGAAGACTCCAGATAGCCAGAAATGGACTGATCGTCCAAAAGTTATAAAAATTCATACCGGATATCCTAGAATTCAGATCTAGGTGAGAAAATACAGGATGATACGTCCTTATGGGGCGGATGTCGGAAAACTGACAGAATACCGATAGGAGGCCTGTAGAAAAAGTTATGCGCAAATTAGAAAATCCAGACGGGAGTGTGAGGCCTCCGGGTATCCGATAGGGAGATTTATCGGTATTTGAAAAGGGACTGAATGAGTTCGGATGACCTCAGTCAGATGACTGATATGACTCACAGGAATGCCTGAACACCGCAGGCCAGTGTATCGGACAGAAGGAGCCGGTGTCCGGATATGTGTATAAACGGTGAATAATAGATAAAATATTCAATAATTGTTAACGGGGAAAGATTCCTCGTAATGCGTGCCATGAGGATATTGGACCCAGAAAGGCCCAATAATGGCGCCAACAGAGGCCCAGTAAGACCCTTGGGCTGATAGGTGGGCCAGTGTCCTGCAGAACCCCGGAAAAGTGCGAAATTACGAAAATGCCCCTGTGTTGTACAAAAGTGTAACAGATGAATGAAGGGCATTTTGGTCATTCTGGACAGGCCCAGAAGCCAAGGTATATACAGATAAAGTTACTTAGAGTCAGAATATGCCTTGACAGAGTATAGAAGGGTGTAAAGTGACGATTTTACCCTTAGGGTTAAAATAGTGCAAGAAAGGGCACCCAAGGGTATTTTGGTAATTTGCCAGGGGCTGTTTCTTGGGAATCGAGCCATCAAAGTACTTGAGCTTGATCAGGATCCAAGACAACATTCCCAGAGCCCAAAAACGTAGGCCCAGTAATGTGTGGGAAAAAGTGGCATTAAAATATTATTTTAATGTTGTTTCAATAAAGTAAAGTTACTCGGTTGGCACGATAACCGAGGAAGTGATCAGATAAAGTCCTGGATTTATCTGGATAGCATTGGAAGGCGTGACAGGTGCCAGTAAGATGACACATGGCGCCAACATAAAGGCAGAAGAAAAGGTTGAGGACACGTACTACGAGGCAGGACACTGGACCGGTGAGTCAGCCTGCTGAGTCAGCTGCTGAGGTGTCCAGGAATTTCAGCATGTGGAAAATGTGGCGCTGAGGTGTCCTGGTGAGGTGTCCCAATGATGTCATGCATGATGCAGTAAAGGAGGAATTAAAGAAAATAGGAAAATCCAGGAAAAACCAGGACCACAGGATCAAAGTTCATGGAAATTACGAGATTGCCATCGGAGGAGGTTATAAATACCCCCCCTTTCATTCTTGTGCTGCACGGCCAAGAGGTTTTAGAGAGAGGAGGAGGTGCTAGAGAGAGAAAGTGAGAGGAAGAAAGAAAGAAAGGAAGTTCTGGCGGAGCTGGAAGCAGAATAGAGATAGTAGAGCTCTGCTGAGCCTTTGAGGTAGTAACTAATCCTAGCTTTTATGTAATGGCTTTGTGATTTGTTGTGCTATTGTTTGGTTGGATTGTTGTCTTATATGTTATGTCTGAAGCTCTGCTGTAATGCTATGATCATATGTTATTAAGCATGGAAGCACGCAGCATACTTATCTGTACACAATCACAAGCAAGCACTGTCACTCTGCATTACATATATTGTTATGATTGTTGCTACTGAGATTCCCCCGAATCTCATCCCAATAAATATCCCATTACAGGGAAGGTTATGTCGAAATGAATTTTGGGAATTTTAAGAGACGCCGTTATGCTGCCGAAGTAAAGACTGAACATCAGTATATGATAAGTACTGTGTACGTAGTGCTGTCTAAGGAGGCTAGAAGTGAGTGGACCTAGCCGGTTCATCTAGTCGTTCCTGGGTACTACGTAGAATGGTAGTTCTCATGAGGGGATTACCGAATCAGTACGGTTCAGTTCTTTGTACAGATCAAGCGTAGCGGTTATGCTGCCGGATTTCAGGCAGAAAAAGATGTAATAGCAGTATGAGAGTTTATGTACATACCCTGATGTAAAATAACTTATTAATTAATAATAATTGTTGTTTGGCATGTTTGACTGATATATGATGGATGTATGCCTATGTATGTAATATTGGTTGCTGAAAATTAACGCTATGAACAGTAACCCGTGGGGACATGAGGATGTTTGACCCATAATTAAAAATAGTAAATGGATGAATAAATGTATGATATTTTTATGGTAGATAGTAGACATACCAAGCTTTAATTTGATATATAAAACGTATCATTTGGATGTCTACACAAGGAGATATAAATTATCAAAATTGGGACCAGAATGCTGGATTCAGGGAGAAAAACGTGGGATGAACAGTAATGTTGACAAGTTGACTGACGTTGACTTGGTCAACGAGTTATTTTTCCCTGAAAGATAATTGAGTTAGATTCATTTATAAATTGGAACCACTTCATTTCGATTTTTCTAGAATTAGTTATAATTTTTCGAAGTCGGGTCACTCATCTGGAATTTACACAGTGAACAGTACTCGATAAGAGTAAAACTCCAGATTGAGAAATTAGACTTCAATGACCTTGAAAGTGGTTCTAAATGCTACTGAATGGTCCCTAAGACATACAAAAGTAAGGATGTTTCACACTTAGCATGTAATAATTAAACAATAAATGATTTGTTCATCTAACATGGATATTCAACTAAAAACCCTATAACTAAACATGTGAACCTAACATGAATAATTATAAGAGGAAATCAAAGATTTAAATAAAGAATATCAAATCATAAATTGAAATAATAAATCATAAGATTTTAATCACACATGTGTCTCAATCGAGACCCTAGATCCAACATATACAAATCTCAAAACCTTAACCTAGGAAATCATAAATTTTCATAAAACAAAAGATCAAAACATAAAATTGTTCAACTTATATTCTAAAGCACAATAAATCAAGCCACTACATCTCTTCTCAAGAACTTAGAAAGAAATGGATGAAATTATGGAAAACATAGAGAAGATGATTGTGATGGTGGGAGTGATTGGTGTGTTCAATGGAGAGGCCTTAGGGTCCTTTATATAGCTTTTGGGAGTGAGTTTTGTTGATAGACCTTCAATTATTGGCTCTCCAAAAGATAATGATAATATTCATTTATCTTCAATATCCTTTCAAGCTGTAATCTTTTCCAATATCTCCAGAGATAATATTTTTTAACTCAAATATACTATAAACAATTCAAATAAAAAGTAATAGGATAAAAGAGATAAAATAATTATAAGAAAATAGGAAAAGATAACCCATTTATCTATTATTCTTTGATTAAATTCAAATGTTATATTTTGAAAAATTATCTTTAAATTAATTTAAATGATATTGGATTAAGATAATATAACATAATATTAATATAATATATATTATATTAAATAAATGAATTAATATAATGCAATATAATATTAATATTATATTATATAATAGAGGTATTTTGATTTTCTCTATTACATATTATAACTTCCTTTAATTTGGTAATTCCTCAATTACCCTTCCTCATGCATATAATATAATACAATTTAGTAGCAGTCGATGTGGGCCATAGTAATCATTTATTTATTTTTCTTAATTTCCTGAAATACATAAAAACAAAATACCTTCATGCAAATCCATTTAATCAAGAGAAATAATAAAATCAATAAAATGCAAGAAAATAGTATTTTTAATCATTTAATTTATATAATCAATTAAAGCACAAAATACAACTACAAAAATAATGCATATTAAACATGATAAATTTTTTGAAATAGATAAAAAATAATATAATAAAATAAGAATTCATCAGTGTGTTTTTGTGTGAGGTTGATATATATCTAACTCTTTTTGCACTATCATTGTGTTTATGTATATGGAATTGTTCCCTAAAATGCATATTAGAGTCATTCTAGAAGATGATACCAATATCTTGTCCTTCGGCTTTGAAGGATCTATCTTCCATAACTGCTCATCTCAAACCTCCTCTAGAAATCCTTCAACATAAAAAGATTATATTAGTGTCATTAGTTAACACCATATGTGACCTTTTCAGCTAATTTTTTTATGGGATCCTTTTTTTTAGTTTGAGAAAAATGCTTCTACTTTGTTATTCTATTGTTCTCCTTCTCATAAGCAAATCATTTTTATACCAAAATATATATTCTTGTGTAATGTATTGAAAATCATGCAAGGAGAAGTTGCACTACATAAGCAGATATGCCTCTATCTCAAGTTAGGGAAAATGTAAGAAAGAAACCATAGAACTAACCTCAGGACTTAGAAAATGGTGCCCCTTGACGAGTGTCTTGGATTGTCGCAGTCCAAGCCATCAAAATTAAGTGAATTGCACCCTAATAATGTAGTATAAGGAACAACCCTATCGTTCTTCTCAAGGAGCCTTTCTAAAGGAATCCTAGCAAATTGGATGTCAAATTCAGCGATAAACCTGAGTAAATAGTAAATAGTTTTGTGGTTTTGTGGGTGTAGTAAAATAAAGATGCAGTAAAATAGATATTTTTGTGTTTTTGTTTAAGATGGAAAATGATTGGTTTGTGAAAGTAGTATATGATGATAGGCTCTTGATGATGAGAAATATCTATCCTTGCTCTCAATATATATGGAGTTTGAAATTACTAAGTCTTAAATAAAACCTCAATCGATTGATTGAGTCCAGAACCCTAATATTCTTTAAACTCCTTTGATCAAAGCTAGTTTAAAGACTATTATTGAACTGCTAAGGATCACTTAGTGTGTAATTTAAACCAGATGGAAGAATGCCCTCGAATGAGCATCGATCGACTAACCCTAGAATTCAAACAATCGAATCAATTAGCAACGATCGTTGACAACCGTTCAACTAGCTTAAACTCAAAACTGAAATATTGTATTTAAACCAGCATTCAAACATCCAAAGTAAATTACAATTGTCTAATATGAGAATAATCAATCGATATTCAAAACTTGTTCATATGATGAAAAACCCTAAATCTAGAAGTAATCATAATATTACAAGATGCAAATTAGAACAGAAGAAACTCCCTGTTTTAGTCCGTGAGCTCAAGATATTAGATTCATCACCAAGAGACTAAAGGTCTAGCCTCTCATGACTTCTGCTGCACTGCAATCGCTGTTCAGATGTGATGCCATGAAGAAACGATGAAGAGATGAAGGTGAATAGTATAGAAAGATGGAAGATGAGTAGAAAGTGTGTGGAGAGCGCTCGAGTACTGCTTCTTAGCCTAATCAGGTCCAAAAACCAGCCTCCCTTTTGACGGCAGCATCCCTCTCTTCTTATAACAGCATGACCTAATTTAAAACGCGCAGTTTCAGCGTTTTTGTACTATTAGTCACGACCAGATATATTTGTTGGTCGCGACCTATGAACAGTGAGAGTCTTTCAGAAGAATTATGGGTCACGACCTTAAGACTCTTTGGTCTTGACTAAATAGTACAGAGGCATGGTCCCACTTTCATTGACTTTTGATTTCTTTCCTGGTCCTTGTTCTCTTCCAAAGTACCTGCAATTCAACATAAAAGCTCACTGTAGAAGTCCAAATCAGTAGATAACGAATATATACAATTTGGAAGAGTTATTTTACCATTTTACCCTCTAATTAGCACATTGCCACACACAATCATGTAATACACAAAAGTACAATTTAAGGCATGAAATGAATGGTAAAGTTATTATAAAACTCTCAAAATTGTCATAGAAACCATATACAAAATATGTCTTATCAATTCTCCCACACTTGAACCTTTGTACTCTTGCACAAAGAAATGAATTACACCTAGAACAATCACTATTAAAGCCAAGATAATAACATAATCCATAGTGTGACCTGAAAACAATTAATCCACCATCTTTTGGGAATGCAGAAGTGATAATGTGAGCAATGCCAAATAATCAACTACTAAATGAAATCAACCTAAACTGTATGAGCGCAAAAGATCCTCTCAAAGGATGTAAGTGTTTAGCTCTCTCTATCCTCTCATTCTTATGGTTCTTTCACTCAAGTTCAAATTGGAAAACATCCTACCATATGCTTGTAATGGCTCTAAATCTCAGCAACTATATAGCACTTACGCGAAGAATCAAGAGGTCTTTTAGGGTTGTAATGATGGAGATGGGCTACATGGAATGGAATATGAAGAATAGAAAGTACTACATGCATTTAACAATGAATATGTAACATGAATTCATGTCTCTAAAGATCTAGAAGTGATAATTGTGCTAATAAGAGTTAATAATAGTGCATTCTTCATTTCTCTTTTCTTTTCTTTTTGTTTTCTTTTCTTGCATCTTTTCTTGCACTGTCCTTTTTTTTTCAGTGCAACATGCTTTTTTTTTATTTGGCACCTCATGCATAGAACCTGTAGCACACATCACAACAATAATGAATTTTTGACATGAATAGAATTTTGCAACTGAAGTATATGCATATATTACTTTCTATATAAATGATGGATGAAAGAAAAATGATGGGCTCAAAGGGGGTGACTAAGGATATAATATGTAGTGGGCTTGTGTTTGGGATAAAAGGGGTTTAGAAATGAATGCCTCTATCATGTTCAATTCATAAATGCGCAAGTCATTCTCAACTCAGAGCCAAGACAAGTTCTAGAGGATATAAACCAATTGAATAATCACTCAATATAGAAATTTAGGCCGAGAATCCTTCCAACTAGGATTTTGATCTAAATTGCTCATAAGCTAAAGTCTCAAACAAAATTCATCATTCACTAGGCATTAGAACACTTATCATAACTGAAAATCCTCTAAACGATGATTTAAAAGTTTTAAAGTAATCACTTAGAATCATGTAATAATCCCAAATTCAATAGCAAAAGTTTAGGTGTTTCAAGTTCAATTTCCAAGATTGTCAAAGAAAATTTCAAGTGTGGTAATGGTTTCGAAGGACTAAAAAGGATTTGAAATAAGGGGACAATGAATTATTTGTGAAAGCATCTTAGTAGTTCAAAAGGAATCCTTCTTTCCAGCATTGCACAAGGCAAAGAGAAGGTAACTGGACATTTTCCAAAAGAGGGTCGCGATTGAAAACGCTTAAGGTCGCGACTAATAAGGTATTTGAAACATCCTTCCTTCAACCCTTCAGAGTACACTTACGGAAGCAATCTTAACTTTATTAATTCTCTCCTGTCGAGAATCCTGGCAGAAATACAATTGTACTGATTCGGTAATTCCCGTGAGAACTACCATTCTGCATAAGTACCCAGGAAAGACTGGATGAACCGGCTAGGTCCACTCACTTCCAGCCTCCTTATAGCACCTACGTACACAGTATTTTCTATATTATGCCAGTACAACAGCATTTTCTAGTAAATATCCTTAAACCTCCACCTTAAAATACTTGACCTTAACCTTAACCTTACATATACCCAATTGGAATTATCTTAGATTATTGGAATACCTCTTAACCTCAAAAACCTGAATTTTCAAGAGTTGGGCTTACGGGTACTGTTCACTGCCACTGTTCACTTAGGTAATTCCAGATTAGAGCCTGAACTTTGGAAATTCATAATTAAATATAGAAAAATCATATTGAGGTGATTCCAATTTCTAATGAAATCTATTTTATTTAACTTTGAGATAAAAATATGAAACAAGGTTTTCTTGTCCAGATCAAATCAGTTTATTCGTTGAAAATTTCTGTTCATTTGGTAAATCTGGAAGTTCCAGTTTCTTTACCCCATTTTCAAAAATTCATTTCTCTTAGGTTACTTATCCGAATGAGTTGTGTTACATATGGATTTAAATCTCCATATGTTTACTTTAAGATCATAAAATTTCGTGGAAAAACTCATTCATTTACTATATGAAATTAGCGCATGAACCTCACTGCCTCTGAGTAGTCGTATTATCTTATTCCAGACTTTAAATACCGACTTTGAAAAATCATAACAATTCGAAAACTTAACCAAATTACGCGTTCTTGGTGTCCAATTAAACCTCTAGATCTTAGCTATGTTCATGCCAAATTTAACATGAAACCGAATAGAATAAGTTACCCAAACTATCGCTGGAAGTGGTCTGCCTCAGCTCAGATCTAGTGAGTATATTCATTATACATACCAATATATCATCATCTAAGTTAAAGGCATGCTTTTCAAGTCATATACCATTCATACATCCACAATTACCTCCTTCCTTGTGATGTTCCAGCACCTAGATCATGGTTATGGGGGTGAGATTCGGGGGAATCTCAGTAGCAAACAATACCAAACAATGTATGTATTAATGTAAAGACTTGTACTTGCTTGTGAAAGAGTTATCATAGTGTGATGAGCATGCTTCCATGTATCATATGAAATACAATTGGCCAAAGTAATCATAAAATAACAGAGCTTCAGTCATCTTGTAACATCCCAATTTTCAGGCCAGAGACTTAGTAAGTAGCCTGAAATAGATATATCCCTTTGAGCAGAAGTTCCAAAAATATACAGAAGGTTTTTAGGGACTAAACTACAAATAAGTGAAAGTCCGGGGACTTATGTGTAAATAGTGAAAGTCCCTAGGGATATAGTGGACATTTATGCAAAGAAAGGGATTAAATTGCAAAAGAAAGGAAATGGAAGGACTTAAGTGCAATTATGGAAAGTTTAAAGCCAAAAAGGAAAAGTAGACAAAAAGGTGGGGTTCTTAAGTGTAATTTTAGCCAAATAAAAGGGACTTAATTGAAAAGAAGAAAAGTTCTTTGGGGCTAAATTTTAATTAAAGAAAGTCAGGCCGGAAGTGGTTTGGACTGCCCGAAAGCATTTCAGTCCCAGATTTCACCAGTAGATAGAACAAGTGATGCTCGGTAATCTGGCTTAATACAGGAATTTTCTCTGGACTCCAGATAGCCAAAATTGATCTGATAGTCCAAAAGTTATAAAAATTCCTTCCGGATATCCTAGATTTCAGATATAAGTGAGAAATTACAGGATGATGCGTCCTGATAGGGCGGATGTCAGGAAACTGACAGAATACCGATAGGAGGTCTGTAGAGAAAGTTATTCACAAATTAGAAAATACAGACGGAGTGTGAGGCCTCCAGGTATCCGATAGGGAGATTTATCGGTATTTAAACTGAGACCGAATGAGTTCGGATGACCTCAGTCAGATGACTGTTATGACTCACAGGGATGCCAGAACACAGTAGGCCAGTGTATCTGGTAAAAGGAGCCGGTGTCCGGAGATGTGTATAAACAGTGTATAATAGTTAAAATATTCGAGGAATTGTGTGTCAGGGGAAGATTCCTCGTAATGCGTGCCATGAAGGTAATGGACCCTGAAAGGCCCAATAATGGCGCCATCAAAGGACCAATAAGACACTTGGACTGATAGGTGGGCTAGTGTCCAGCAGAACCCCGGAACAGTGCGAAATTACAAAAATGCCCCTTTGTTGTATTAAAGGGTAATAGAGAATGGAGGGCATTTTGGTTATTCTGGATAGGCCCAGGAGCCAAGACATACACAGGAAAGGTTGACCAGGGTCAGTATATGCCCTGACAGGGTACAGAAAGGTGTAAAATGACAATTTTACCCTAAGAGTAAAGATAGTGCAAGAAAGAGCACCCAGGGGTATTTTGGTAATTTGCCAAGGGATGTTTCTTGGGAATCGAGCCATCAGAGTACTTGAGCTTGATCAGAGATCCAAGATAATATTCCAAGGCCCAAAAACGTAGCCCAGCATATATGTGGGAAAAAGTGGCATTAAAATACTATTTTAATGCAGTTTCAATAAAGTAAAGTTACTCGGTCGGCACGATAACCGAGGAGGTAATCAGATAAAGTCCTAGACTTATCTGGATAGCATTGGATGGTGTGAAAGGTGCCAGCAAGATGCCACATGGCGCCAACATAGAGGAGAAAGAAAAAGTTGAGGACATGTGGCACGATCTCAGCCGTGTATTCCGGTGCAAGACTCTGGAACTATCTGGAATCGCTGAGTCAGCTGATGAGGTGTCCCAGGAGCTTGCAATTTTGCCATGTGACATATGAGGTGTCCCATGAGGTGGCCTTGGGATGATGTCATGAATGATGCAGTAAAAAGAATAAAGAAAAATAGGAAATTCTGGAAAAACCAGGACCACAAGTTCAGATGGCTTCAAAATTACGGAAATGCCATCCACCAAAACTATAAATACCCCCTTGCTCTTCATTCTCCACGGCCAAGAGGCTTTTAAGAGAGAGAAGGAAGTGCTAGAAAGAGAAGGTGAGAGGAAGAAAGAAAGAAAGAAAGGAAGTTTTGGCGGAGCTGGAAGCAGTATAGGGATTCTAGAGTTCTGCTAAGCTTTTGAGGTAGTAACTAATCGTAGCTTTTATGTAATGGCTTTGTGATTTGTTGTGCTATTGTTTGGTTGTATTGTTGTCTTATATGTTATGCTTGAAGCTCTATTACAATGCTATGATCATATGTTATTGAGTATGGAAGCACGCAGCATACTTATCTGTACACAATCACAAGCAAGCACGGTCACTCTGCATTACATATATTGTTATGATTATTACTACTGAGATTCCCTCGAATCTCATCCCCATATATATAACCTATTACAGGGGAGGTTATGTCAAAGTAAATTTTGAGAATCTTAAGAGACGCCGTTATGCTGCCGAAATTATGACAAGATAACAGTAGGGAAGGAAGGAGCTGATACGTACTATGTACGTAGGTACTGTCTAAGGAGGCTGGAAGTGAGTGGACCTAGCCGGTTCATCCAGTCTTTCCTATGTACTTACGTAGAATGGTAACTCTCACGGGAATTACCGAATTGGTACAAGATCAGTTACTTTCTGAAGATGAAGCGTAGCGGTTATGCTGCCGGACTTCAGGCAGGAAATGATGTAATAGAGATATGGGAAATTTTATACATACCCAGATGTAAAACAACTTATTAAGTAATAATAAGTATTGTTTGGCATGTTTGACTGATATATGATGAATGTATGCATATGTATGCAAAGTTGAGTGCTGAAATTGCCACTGTGAACAGTAACTCGTGGTGACCTAATAATGTTTGACCCATAATTAAAAATAGTAAATGGATGAATAAATATATGATATTTTTATGGTAAATAGTAAACATATTAATCTTCGATTCGATATATAGAATACCTCATTTGGATGTCTACACATGGATATATAAATTATCAAAGTTGTGACCAGAATGCTGGATTCAGGAGAAAATGCTGGATGAACAGTAAAGTTGTGATGTTGATTGACGTTGACTCGGTCAATGAATGGTCAACGAGTTATTTTTCCCTGAAATATAATTGAGTTATCTTCAAGTAGTAATTTGAACCACTTCATTTTGATTTGTCTAGAATTAGTTATGATTTTTCAAATTCAAGTCACTCATCTGAAATTTTCACAGTGAACAGTACTCGATAAGAGTAAAACTCCAGATTGAGAAATTGGACTTCAATGACCTTGAAAGTGGTTCTAAATGCTACCAAATGGTCCCTAAGAGGTATGAAAGGAAGGATATTTTATTTTGGTATCAGAGCAGAAGGTTCTGGCATAGATCAGAAAGGGCTCTAGTTCAGAGCATAAGATTCTGGCACAGAACAGAAGGTTCTGGCTCAGTGATGCTCTGAAATAGTTAAGATGTGTGATATTTGGTATGGGTTATCCTAAATATTTTACATATGTACATATATTGTTGTGCATATATATGACTGTATTTCCCAATTCTAGAAAAAGAAGTGGAAGTCATGGTTAATACAAGAAGAACGGATAGACCAGAAGTGGTAGAGCCCCGGAATGAGGATAATAATAATCAGATAGACCCTATGCAAATTATTCTAGATAAGTTGGAACAGCAACAACATGTAATAGATGAGATACGGGCAACCCAAGCTCGCCAAGATCAAGAACGAGATTCTGTTATCACTACGGCAGTTGCTGCTGCGATTGCAAGATTGCAACAGTCTGAGAAGGAGGTGGTACCAGAAAATGATATAGAACCTGAACCTCAGTTAGATCATGGGCAGACTAGAATGAATAGACATCAGGGGTCTGTAGGAAATAACAATAACCAGGAAAGTATTCAAACATGGATGGAACGATTCCATAAGTTTAATCCGCCCATGTTTGAAGGGACTTTTAACACTCAAGTAGCTTAGGATTGGGTAAGCCAGTTAGAGAAAATCTTTAAGATTTTAGAATGTTCCACTGAAAGAAAGGCCCAGCTGGCAGTTTACAAGCTAGAAAAAGATGCGGATAGGTGGTGGTAGAATACATAAGTGATTCTGCACTCAAGAAATATTCCACTTACATGGGAAATATTTCTTGAGTAGTTCAACGAGAAATATTTTCCACAGTCGATAAGAGATGACGTGAAGCATAATTTTTAATATTAAAGCAGGGGGAGCAAGAAACCTTTGATGATTATCTTGCTAGGTTCATTCGTCTTTCACGATATTCCACTTACCTAAACTATATGAATGATGAGAGGTGGACCACTGAGAAGTTAACTCGTGGATTGAATCCTACACTGAAGGAGAAGGTTTTTCCTAGACAGATACGAATATTTAATGAAGCAGTAGAGGTATGCAGGACACAGAAAAGAATGTGCGATATCCAGGAAAGAGTGAGCCTATTACATCAAGAGTGATGCCACCAGGTTCCTTGAGAGGGAACAACAAGAAGAGAAATGGGCCAGAAGGGAAGTAAGCCAGGTAGTGGGTCAAGAGAAGTTAGTAGGCAATCAAGGCCTAATATATGTGGGAACTCTGGTCGAGACCATGGTACGAGGCCTTGTCCAGTAGGTCAAGGGTTATGCTATAGGTGTGGAAAGCCTGGACATTATGCCAGGGAGTGTCCACAGAACACAACAAGCGAAAGATACCCGACTCAGGGAAGAGTATATACCCTGACTGGCAACGAGATAAGAAAGTCTCCTGCGCCAAATTAAGGTATGAGTTTATTTGTGTTCTGTTTCCACTGGCTAATGAATGGATAAATCCTGCATGTGTTTGGATTGTATTGTCCAGTATGCACACTATTGAGCTACCCTATACCTAGTATGTTGCCTTTGTATAAGAATGAGTATGATTGCAGGTTTTAAAAGTAGGAAGTAGAGAATAGAAACCTAATGATGAGTTACGATGAGATGACTAGAATGATATTTGCCCAGGAATGATCCTAGTACATGGCCTAATGGTAAAGACATGATGGTTAATAGATAAAGAGTTAATGTTCCCTGAGCAGAGGGATTCCATCACGAAGAAGTAGTAGACCTAGGGGAGAATACCCTAGAGAAAAGAAGTAATAGTGAGAGTGTTGGAGATTGTGCCCTAGGGGCCAATCATTATCTTATGAACATTGTTGATTTATGAATTTCTTAATTATGTTATCATATTATTTGCATGTTTACAATGATGACAATCCTTGGATAACTCGTGATCTTATCCTAAATGTCCCTGGTCGGTCATCTATGCGGGAGCAGAGATGAAATAAGACCAGTATGACTTTGAAGATATATAGAGATATAAATCAAAGTCATAAGCACATGTAAGAGTACAGGGTGTTGGACCGACCCGCTATGAGAGAGCTGCATGGGTCAAGTCATAAGCTTCTCTCATATACAAGCCATGTCACTATGCCCTTTGACCTGAGATCATCATGGATTCCTACATGACAAACGCTTAGCTTTGACCTAGTCAAAAGTCACTTTTGACCGAGTGATCATAAAGGCTATGCTCAGGCTTAGTGGTTTTTCATGTGGAGGAATGTGAATGGTCAAGACGGAATTTGTCCCTCACATTCGTAGAGAGATATTACTGGGCCCCTCGATGAGTGAGTCTGAGAAATGTATGGCCATACTGGAATGGAAGGGTAGTTCCATTTCTATATTCAGACTACTCAGGGATCGAGAAAGTAACGGTCAGGAACAGGAGGATGACGTTCTCCATGCCTCATCCTTGACCGAAATATCGTGTGACAAAAGGGATGTGATATGGTTGTATGAAAGGTTACATCGTTTATCGATCCTCATATGTTTTGGGTAGTTGTAATGCCTTGCTAGAGACCGCTTAGACTTGTGGGTCAGTATAGTAACTGGGCCACTGCCAACTTCATATGGGCCTACAGGGTCGCACACAAAACAGCCCAATACGAGCTATGATGTCCAGATTCATTGAATCTAAGATATGCCTAGATTCAATGAATAATCTAGGGTGGATATATATTTTATATATATATAAATTTGTATATATATATTATATATAATATAAGAGATATTTGTAAGATTTAATTTATAAGGATAAATTAAATCTCTATCACTTTTGAATTTGAATTTAAATGGATATGATCTATTTGAATTTGAAATTTAAATTGATAAGATATCTCAAATTTGATTTATGAGAATAAATCAAATATAATTCTGTCTTATCTTTATTTTAAATTAAATAAATAGGTGAATTAAATCTGTGGGATGGATTTAATATAAACCATATTTATTTAATTAGTTTCTTATTAAATTATGCAATATATGATATTGTATTAATTCAGAATTAATATAAGATTAATTCTGAAGCCCGGCCCTATTAGAAGCCCGATAGCTTCCTATATATTTGACATTAGGGGCTAGGGTTCTACATATCTCTACACACATATTCAGACGTGAGAAAAGGGGGCAGGGAGAGTGCAAAAGGTTTGTAGATAAGAAACTGCCGAAATAGAGACTGTGAGGAGGGAATCTCTAGAAAGCCCTAGAGGGACAAGAGGCGCTAGCACGTCGTTCGCGATTGGAACGCTGTTCGTGTGGATACCGGTAGAGGAAGCCGATCTGAGCTGTCGACTTCTTATGATCGACGAGACACGAAGCAAGGTCGCGACCTATTGACACTGAGGTCGCGACCATACGGGCATCTGAACGTCAAAAATTCAAAAAGAGGAGACAGGTCGCGACTTGAAGCTGACGAGGTCGCGACTACAAACTCCATAGACGTCCGGTCGCGACGAGAAGTACAGTAGATCACGACTAACAACTCCAGAGGCGACAGGTCGTGACTAGAAGTTGAGGAGGTCGCGACTGAAAGTTCCAGAGGCGAGGAGTCACGACTAGTGGACACTGAGGTCGCGACCAAAGATCGAATACCGAAGGTAACACTTCTTTCTCCTTGACTTAAATACATTCGGTAGATCCTGGCTGGGAATGGAAAATTTCCGCTGCGTGTCTTCCAATTCTCAACAGAGAGATGATGAATGAGATCCATGAGAATTAAGGATCAAGAGAAAAGCCAATAAGGAACCATAGTCCGGTCAAGAATAGACTAGGACTGATGGATAGATAGAAGAAGTTAAGAGATAGTAAAGAGGTAGTCACAGTTTAAAATATAAAATGACTCCCCTATTCCCTATATAAGATAGAGTAATGAAGGGTTGAGTCTATACCCTGGTAAGAGGGTAGCGTGGCAGCCTAATTGAAATAGATAGTTGTTTCAGGATGAATGATCAGGATATAATAGGCAAAATGATAAAGGAAATACGTTTTGAGGCTTACTTAGATTATTACAACGTCTGATGGATGGATGAGCAAAATATGATGATGATATGGCTTATGTTGCCATAAGTTATGATAGTTGCATCTCCTTGCAGTTGTCATATGATGACATGCATATTAGAGTATGCTATGATGAATGGATACTCCCCTTTTGCAGTGCATGCAAGGTAGAGTATATATGAGTACATATATGAGATGAGAAAGTATGTTGCTCCCATACCATACGACATGTAATAGTATTGAGGATGATAGATAGTCTCAGTTTATGGGACGATAAGTTATGATATGATATTCAGATATGACTTATGATTGAGGTTACTCAGGAATTTCTATAGGCTTGTGAATACAGTACTCGGGGCCATTTCTATTGAAAGGAATGATAGACAGAAAGAGCAGCAAATAGCAATAAAGAGATTGTATTCAGATCACTCTTCAGATAAGAGTTGGATCTGATATAGAATGCTCGCAGTTAGAGCATAGTTCAAATGGCTCGCAGTTAGAGCATAGTTCAAATGGCTCGCAGTTAGAGCATAGTTCAAATGGCTCGCAGTTAGAGGGAAGATTGAAATAAGAAGTTATGATGAAGCCATAGCAGTAGAATGCAACGGCAAGTGGTTAGACCATGATGGCACAAGGCATGGTAAGCCATAGTAAAGTAAGAAAGATGAGAAGGAACTCCTGAGTAAGAGAGGAAGTAAGTAAAGTCTGGGTAAATGATAATAGGCTATAATTTTTTTTTTATATTTATTTATGGAGTTATCAACAGGTGGAAGCAGTTAACCTTATAACTTAGTCTGTTGGTTTAAGATCTTCGGGAGATATACAGTACAACAAAATCGCAGTAAGATTCTGGAGGGTCGCAGTTAGATCCTAGCATGGCTCCAGGGTCGCAGATAGATCCTAAGAGCTTTAGAGTCGTAGTTAGATTCTGAAGAGGCTAACGGTTGATCGTAGTTAGATCCCGAGGTCGCAGTTAGACCTAGCCTAAGGAAAGTAATGAGCCATGAGATATGAGTACAATGTAGTATCTCTTTGGGAAGATGAATGCCAAAGACGAAGTTAAGGTAAGGAAGCTTCACTAGTTGATAAACTCGTCTAGAAAAATTATTTAAAATGGTTTTCCTCAGATAGCCTCTATTATATAGACTGAACTTAGTTTTCCTTAAACGAAGACGGAGTCCAAGTTCAAATCTGAGTATTGATATTCAAAGTTTTATAGAAGTATGCCTGAGAACCAAAGAACAGAATCCTCTATGTGTTAAGAATATAAAAGTATGAGCAGATAGATCCCCTAGATGAGGTTAAAGAGATTAAAAGGCCAAAAAGACCTAGAGAAGAGGGTCTAAGGCAAAGCAAAGATAAAACGTGGTTTTATGAAAGAGAATATTAGGGCCTAAAGCTATAAGAATGGTAACCTAGCCCTAACCCAGTAGTACAAAAGGTGCTAAGGCAAGAGTAGCCTAACGATAGATAAGCCCTAAGAAGGGATAAGAAAATGTGCAACTGCCACAAAGGTTTGGCATAAATGCATGAAGTTATGAGAACAGTTAAGGAAAGTTGCGAAATTATCTGAGTTATGGTTTTGTATCAGGAGAAAGAAAGTCAGAAGAACAATATTTTTCCTAATGGATTAGCAAAGTATAAGAGGAGTGATGTAGACCCCAGAATTATATCAAAATTCTAAGGGATAAGATATGAAAGAAATGGACACTACTCACAAGTTCAATGGGTTGTCCATAAGTATAAGAGGATAAATGCCCAAGCCTTAGTCATGAACCAGGAAAGGATATACAGAGGAGCTATATTCAGGATAGTTGATTAAGGTACTAAGTAAATTTTGAGGACGAAATTTATTTTAAGGGGGTAGAAATGTAACATCCCAATTTTCAGGCCAGAGACTTAGTAAGTAGCCTGAAATAGATATATCCCTTTGAGCAGAAGTTCCAAAAATATACAGAAGGTTTTTAGGGACTAAACTACAAATAAGAGAAAGTCCGGGGACTTATGTGTAAATAGTGAAAGTCCCTAGGGATATAGTGGCCATTTATGCAAAGAAAGGGATTAAATTGCAAAAGAAAGGAAATGAAAGGACTTAAGTGCAATTATGGAAAGTTTAAAGCCAAAAAGGAAAAGTAGACAAAAAGGTGGGGTTCTTAAGTGTAATTTTAGCCAAATAAAAGGGACTTAATTGAAAAGAAGAAAAGTTCTTTGGGGCTAAATTTTAATTAAAGAAAGTCAGGCCGGAAGTGGTTTGGACTGCCCGAAAGCATTTCAGTCCCAGATTTCACCAGTAGATAGAACAAGTGATGCTCGATAATCTGGCTTAATACAGGAATTTTCTCCGAACTCCAGATAGCCAAAATTGATCTGATAGTCCAAAAGTTATAAAAATTCCTACCGGATATCCTAGATTTTAGATATAAGTGAGAAATTATAGGATGATGCGTCCTGATGGGGCGGATGTCAGGAAACTGACAGAATACCGATAGGAGGTCTGTAGAGAAAGTTATTCATAAATTAGAAAATACAGACGGGAGTGTGAGGCCTCCAGGTATCCGATAGGGAGATTTATCGGTATTTAAACTGAGACCGAATGAGTTCGGATGACCTCAGTCAGATGACTGTTATGACCCACAGGGATGCCAGAACACAGTAGGCCAGTGTATCTGGTAAAAGGAGCCGGTGTCTGAAGATGTGTATAAACAGTGTATAATAGTTAAAATATTCGAGGAACTATGTCAGGGGAAGATTCCTCGTAATGCGTGCCATGAAGGTAATGGACCCTGAAAGGCCCAATAATGGCGCCATCAAAGGCCCAATAAGACACTTGGACTGATAGGTGGGCTAGTGTCCAGCAGAACCCCGGAACAGTGCGAAATTACAAAAATGCCCCTTTGTTGTATTAAAGGGTAATAGAGAATGGAGGGCATTTTGGTTATTCTGGATAGGCCCAGGAGCCAAGACATACACAGGAAAGGTTGACCAGGGTCAGTATATGCCCTGACAGGGTACAGAAAGGTGTAAAATGACAATTTTACCCTTAGAGTAAAGATAGTGCAAGAAAGAGCACCCAGGGGTATTTTGGTAATTTGTCAAGGGATGTTTCTTGGGAATCGAGCCATCAGAGTACTTGAGCTTGATCAGAGATCCAAGATAATATTCCAAGGCCCAAAAACGTAGCCCAGCATATATGTGGGAAAAAGTGGCATTAAAATACTATTTTAATGCAGTTTCAATAAAGTAAAGTTACTCGGTCGGCACGATAACCGAGGAGGTAATCAGATAAAGTCCTAGACTTATCTGGATAGCATTGGATGGTGTGAAAGGTGCCAGAAAGATGCCACATGGCGCCAACATAGAGGAGAAAGAAAAAGTTGAGGACATGTGGCACGATCTCAGCCGTGTATTCCGGTGCAAGACTCTGGAACTATCTGGAATCGCTGAGTCAGCTGATGAGGTGTCCCAGGAGCTTGCAATTTTGCCATGTGACATATGAGGTGTCCCATGAGGTGGCCTTGGGATGATGTCATGAATGATGCAGTAAAAAGAATAAAGAAAAATAGGAAATTCTGGAAAAACCAGGACCACAAGTTCAGATGGCTTCAAAATTACGAAAATGCCATCCACCAAAACTATAAATACCCCCTTGCTCTTCATTCTCCACGGCCAAGAGGCTTTTAAGAGAGAGAAGGAAGTGCTAGAAAGAGAAGGTGAGAGGAAGAAAGAAAGAAAGAAAGGAAGTTCTGGCGGAGCTGGAAGCAGTATAGGGATTCTAGAGTTCTGCTAAGCTTTTGAGGTAGTAACTAATCCTAGCTTTTATGTAATGGCTTTGTGATTTGTTATGCTATTGTTTGGTTGGATTGTTGTCTTATATGTTATGCTTGAAGCTCTATTACAATGCTATGATCATATGTCATTGAGTATGGAAGCACGCAACATACTTATCTGTACCAATCACAAGCAAGCACGGTCACTCTGCATTACATATATTGTTATGATTATTACTACTGAGATTCCCTTGAATATCATCCCCATATATATAACCCATTACAGGGGAGGTTATGTCAAAGTAAATTTTGAGAATCTTAAGAGACGCCATTATGCTGCCGAAATTATGACAAGATAACAGTAGGGATGGAAGGAGCTGATACGTACTTTGTACGTAGGTACTGTTTAAGGAGGCTGGAAGTGAGTGGACCTAGCCAGTTCATCCAGTCTTTCTTGGGTACTTACGTAGAATGGTAATTCTCACGGAAATTACCGAATCGGTACAAGATCAGTTACTTTCTGAAGATGAAGCGTAGCGGTTATGCTGCCGGATTTCAGGCAGGAAAAGATGTAATAGAGATATGGGAAATTTTATACATACCCAGATGTAAAACAACTTATTAAGTAATAATAAGTATTTTTTGGCATGTTTGACTGATATATGATGAATGTATGCATATGTACGCAAAGTTGAGTGCTGAAATTGCCACTATGAACAGTAACTCGTGGTGACCTAATAATGTTTGACCCATAATTAAAAATAGTAAATGGATGAATAAATATATGATATTTTTATGGTAAATAGTAGACATGTTAAGATTCGATTTGATATATAGAATGCCTCATTTGGAAGTCTACACATGGATATATAAATTATCAAAGTTGGGACCAGAATGCTTGATTCAGGAGAAAAACGTTGGATGAACAGTAAAGTTGTGACGTTGACTGACGTTGACTCGGTCAATGAATGGTCAACGAGTTATTTTTCCCTGGAATATAATTGAGTTAGCTTCAAGTATCAATTTGAACCACTTCATTTCGATTTGTTTAGAATTAGTTATGATTTTTCAAAATCATGTCACTCATCTGGAATTTTCACAGTGACAGTACTCGATAAGAGTAAAACTCCAGATTGAGAAATAGGACTTCAATGACCTTGAAAGTGGTTCTAAATGCTACCAAATGGTCCCTAAGAGGTATGAAAGGAAGGATGTTTCACATCTACCATATACACACAATTCAACCAAGCCATAGCACAATCAAGCATACATTACATACATACAAGTTTAGGGTAAGTTCACTACGTTGGATTTAAGCTCTCTTTCTTATGCTTGCACTTGCTTCCTAAGCTTTTCAATCATGAAGCTTTTTGGTCAATCATTCCCCAACACCTTCTTAGAGGTTTCAAGGTCCTAAACACATTCATATTTATTACATAATCCATTAGGACCATGAACTCAAACACTACTCAAGACTACCTCTCTTAAACCTTTAACTTGCTTTAACTAACATAACTTTCTTTAATCTTTGCCAATTAACTTGGCCTTTGAATCAATTGATGTCTTGACCTTACCCTACACAATTTCACCTTTTGAATCCATTTATGAACTCAAAATAACCAAATTCTAGTAACAATACATTGTTCTGTACAGATTTGGAAAAGCATACATAAATCTTCCAAAAATTCTCATTTTGATTCCAATGCTTCCCATAGCGTTGGTATTTGTTGGAAATTGTGCCCTAGGGACCAATCATTGTCTTATAAACATTATTGTTTTATGAATTTCTTAATTATGTTATCACATTATTTGCATGTTTACTGTGATTACCATCCTTGGATAACTTATGATCTTATCCTAAATGTCCCTGGTCAGTCATCTATGCGGGAGCAGAGATGAAATAAGACCAGAATGACTTTGAAGATATATAGAGATATAAATCAAAGTCATAAGCACATGTAAGAGTACAGGGTGTTGGACCGACCCGCTATGAGAGAGCTGCATGGGTCAAGTCATAAGCTTCTCTCATATACAAGCCATGTCACTATGCCCTTTGACCTGAGATCATCATGGATTCCTACATGACAAACGCTTAGCTTTGACCTAGTCAAAAGTTACTTTTGACCGAGTGATCATAAAGGCTATGTTCGGGCTCAATGGTTTTTCATGCGGAGGAATGTGAATGGTCAAGACGGAATTTATTCCTCACATTCGTAGAGAGATATTACTGGGCCCCTCGATGAGTGAGTCTGATAAATGTATGGCCATACTGTAATGGAAGGGTAGTTCCATTTCTATCGTCAGACTACTCAGGGATCGAGAAAGTAACGGTCAGGAACAGGAGGATGACATTCTCCATGCCTCATCCATGACCGAAAAATCGTGTGACAAAAGGGGCGTGATATGGTTGTATGAAAGGTAACATCGTTCATCGATCCTCATATGTTTTGGGTAGTCGTAATGTCTTGCTAGAGGACGCTTACAACTTGTGGGTTATTATAGTAACTAGCCCACTGCCAACTTCATATGGGCCTACAGGGTCCCCCACAAAATAGCCCAACACGAGCTGTGATGTCCAGATTCATTGAATCAAAGAGATGTCTAGATTCAATGAATAGTCTAGGGTGGATATATATATTTTATATATATATAAATTTGTATATTTATATATTATATATATAATATAAGAGATATTTGCAAGATTTAATTTATAAGGATAAATTAAATTTCTATCACTTTTGAATTTGAATTTAAATGGATATGATATATTTGAATTCAAATATAATTCCGTCTTATCTTTATTTTAAATTAAATAAATAGGTGAATTAAATCTGTGAGACGAATTTAATAAAAACCGTATTTATTTAATTAGTTTCTTATCAAATTATGTAATATATGATATTGTATTAATTTCAAAATTAATATAAGATTAATTCTGAAGCCCGATAGCATCCTATATATTTGACATTGGGAGCTAGGGTTCTACACACAACACAACACAACTCACAAGAGAAAAAGGGGCAGGAGAGTGCAAAAGGTTTACAGATAAGAAACTGCCAGAATAGAGACGGTGAGGACGGAATCTTGAGAAAACCCTAGAGGGACAAGAGGCGCTAGCACGTCGTTCGTGGTTAGAACGCTATTTGTGTGGATACCGGTAGAGGAAGCCGATCTGAGTTGTCGACTTCTCGCGAACGAGAAAAGAGCACCAGGTACGACGAGGTCGCAACCAGTTGACTCAGAGGTTGCAACCAAATTGGCTTCTGAACGTCAGAAATCTGAAAAGAGACTACAGGTCGCGACTAGTAGTAGAGGAGGTCGCGACTAACAACTCCAGAGGCGACAGGTCGCGAGGAGAAGCTGAGTAAGTCACGATTGAAAGTTCCAGAGGCGACAGGTCGCGACTGAAAGTTCCAGAGGCGATAGGTCGTGAAGAGAAGCTGAGTAGGTCGCGACTAAAAGTTCCAGAGGTGAGGAGTCGCGACTAAAGCTCGAATACCAAAGGTAACACTTCTTTCTCCTTGACTTAAAACATTCGGTAGATCCTGGATGGGAATGGAAAAATTTTTAAAGTTAATTTCCGCTGCGTGTCTTTCAATTCCCTTCAGTATTGGCCTTGCAGAAGTGGTGCCACTATCTACTGGGATGCCACTTTACAGTAAAAACTGATCACTCCAGTCTTAAGTACCTCCTGGAATAGTGGATACTTACCAATACACAACAACATCTCATTCTTAAGCTACTTCCCTTTGATTTCTCGATAGTTTATAGGGCAGGGAAAGAAAACAAAGAGGTGGATGCGCTCTCTCGGAGAACTCAACATGCAGATTTCCTTCATTTAGTAGTACCATTACATATGGAGCTTTTAGAATTGGAGGAAGCACTACTTCAAGATCCTTTCACAGCTGCTATTATTACTGAATTAAAGGAGAATTATAGGTTGAAACCAGGGTACACCCTAGTGGGACAACGACTCTATTTCAACGGAAGATTGGTAATTCCCAAGAGTTCCTCATTACGGACTAAGTTCCTTGAAGAGGCTCACAACACTTCTTCAGGGGGTCATGGAGGATTCCTAAAAACTCTCAAGCGCCTCACTGCCACTGTTTATTGGCCATGTATGAAGTCGCATGCTGTAACATCCTGATTTTTGGTCTAGGAGAACTGGGAAGTAGTCTGATATGGGCAGGCTGCTAAACCCGTAGTCCCAGGGTAGTAATTTGATATGGGCGGATTACTTACCTATATTTTGTAGGAATCCGAGGGATGAGCTAAGTCCTTCAGGATTTAAAGATGAGTTAAGTCTTTAACCTACAGAATCGAGACAGTTCACCTAGGTTCAAAATGAGGAATGTGAGGAATATCCCTTTTAGCAGAAGTCCCCGACACATACAAAGGGTTTTTAGGGACTAAACTGCAAATAAGTCCAGGGACTAAAAGTCTCTAGAGATATAGTGGCCATTTATGCAAAGAAAGGGATTAAATTGCAAAAGAAAGGAAATGGAGGGACTTAGATGCAAATATGAAAAGTATAAAGCCAAAAAGGAAAAGTAGACAAAAAGGTGGGGTCCTTAAGTGTAATTTTAGCCAAATAAAAAGGGACTTAATTTAAAAGAAGAAAAGTTCCTTGGGGCTAAAGTGTAATTAAAGAAAGTCAGGCCGGAAGTGGTTTGGACTGTCTGGAAGCATTTCAGTCCCAGATTCCACCGGTAGAGAGAGCAAGTGACGCTCGGTAATCTGGCCTAATACTGGAATTTTTGAAAACTCCAGATAGCCAGAAATGGACTGATCGTCCAAAAGTTATAAAAATTCCTACCAGATATCCTAGATTTCAGATATAAGTAAGAAATTACAGGATGATGCAAATTTATGGGGCGGATGTCGGGAAACTGACAGAATACCGATAGGAGGTCTGTAGGAAAAGTTATCCGCGAATTAGAAAATCCAGACGGGGTATGAGGCCTCCAGGGATCCGATAGGGAAATTTATCGGTATTTGAAAAGTGAGTGAATGAGTTCGGATGACCTCAGTCAGATGATTGTTATGACTCACAGGGATGCCTGAACACCGCAGGCCAGTGTATCGGACAGAAGGAGCCGGTGTCCGGATATGGGTATAAACGGTGAATAATAGATAAAATATGCAATAAACATTAACGGGGGAAGATTCCTCGTAATACGTGCCATGAAGGTAATGGACCCTGAGGGCCCAATAATGGCGCCAACAGAGGCCCAGTAAGACTCTTGGACTAATAGGTCGGCCAGTGTCCGGCAGAACCCTGGAAAAGTGCGAAATTACGAAAATGCCCCTCTGTTGTACAAAAGGGTAACAGATGAATGAAGGGCATTTTGGTCATTCTGGACAGGCCCAGAAGCCAAGGAACATACAGATAAAGTTACTTAGAGTCAGTATATATCCTGACAGAGTACAGAAGGGTGTAAAATGATGATTTTACCCTTAGGGTTAAAATAGTGCAAGAAAGGGCACTCAGGGGTATTTTGGTAATTTGCCAAGGGCTGTTTCTTGGGAATAGAGACATCAGAGTACTTGAGCTTGATCAGGATCCAAGACAACATTCCTAAAGCCCAAAAACGTAGCCCATGAAGTATGTGGAAAAAAGTGGCATTAAAATACTATTTTAATGCTGTTTCAATAAAGGAAGTTACTCTGTTGGCCCGATAACCGAGGAGGTGATCAGATAAAGTCTGGAACTTATCTGGATAGCATTGAAAGGCGTGAAAGGTCCCTTCCAGATGCCACATGGGGTCATCTTAGAGGGAGAAGAAAAGTTAAGGACATGTGACACAATCTTAGCCGGTGAGTCCAGTTTGTGGGAAATCGGACCGAACAGGTACTGGATTGGACTGGAACTACTGAGTCAGCTGATGAGGTGTCCAAGAAGCTTGCAATTTCGCCATGTGAGAAATGTGCATGATGAGGTATCCCATGAGGTGGCATGGAGATGATGTCATGTGAAACATCCTCCCTTACAGCTCTCAGAGTGTACTTGCGGAAGCAATTTTAGCTTAACTTAAGTCCAGAGATTGAACTTTTACTCCTAAGTTCCTTATTCTGAACCTTTACTTTAAGAACTGGTTTCTTACATTCTACACATCCAAATGAGGCTTAATACCTATCCATGGAATGCCCCAGATGTGTACTACCGGCTCACTAAATCTTGTGACCAGACTTCTCCATTTACTAGGTCAAACTGAGGTCAGAACACTGCTGCCTTAGGACCTGCGAATTTCTCCTTAATTTACCATACATAAATTGAATATGCCAAACAACATTTATCATTGAATAACATAATGTCATACAACATGGCATACACAACAAGACATATACATAATCTTCCTATCTCTATTACATCTCTTTCTGCCTAAATTCCGGCAGCATAACCGCTACGCTTTATCTGTACAAAGAACTGAACTGTACTGATTCGGTAATCCCCTCATGAGAACTACCATTCTACGTAGTACCCAGGAAACACTAGATGAACTGGCTAGGTCCACTCACTTCTAGCCTCCTTAGACAGCACTACGTACACAGTACTTATCATATACTGATGTTCAGTCTCAAAATCTACTTCAACATAACCTCCCCTGTAATGGGTTATGTATGGGGATAAGATTCGGGGGAATCTCAGTAGCAACAATCATAACAATATATGTAATGCAGAGTGACGGTGCTTGCTTGTGATTGTGTACAGATAAGTATGCTGCGTGCTTCCATGCTTAATAACATATGATCATAGCATTACAGCAGAGCTTCAGACATAACATATAAGACAGCAATCCAACCAAACAATAGCACATCAAATCACAAAGCCATTACATAAAAGCTAGGATTAGTTACTGTCACATCCTTATTTTTATACATCTTAGGAACCATTCAGTAGCATTTGGAACCACTTTCAGGGTTATAGAAGTCCACACTATCAATCTGGAATTCTACTCTTTCGGTACTGTTCACTGTGGCAAATTCCAGATGAGCGACTTGACTTTGAAAAATCATAACTAATTCTAGAAAAATCAAAACTAAGTGGTTCAAAGTGATACATGAATCTAACTCAATTATATTTCAGGGAAAAATCATTGGTTGACCATTACTTGACCAATTCATCGTGGGTAAACGTTTCAAAGTTACTGTTCATCCAGTGATTTTCTCCTGAATCCAGCATTCTGGTTCCATCTTTGGTAATTTATATCCTTTCGTACAGACATCCAAATGGGGCATTCTATATATAAAATTAAATCTTAGTATATCTAATTTTTACCATAAAAATTTAGTGCATTAATTCAATCATTTACTATTTTTAATGATTTAACAAACATGCATAGGTCCTCACGAGTTACTGTTCACTGAACCTATTTTCAGCATTCAATCTTCACATACACATGCATACAACCATCACATATTAGTCATACATGCCAGATAACAATTATTATTAGAAAATCAACTGTTGTATATCAGTGTATGATCAATCCCCTCAAATTTCTATTACATCTTTTCACTGTCTAAAATCCGGCAGCATAACTGCTACAATTCTTCTTTAGAAACTAACCGATGTTGTACCGATTCGGTAATTCCCTCATGAGAACTACCATTCTACGTAGTACCCAGGAAAGACTGGATGAACCTGCTGGGTCCACTCACTTCCAGCCTCCTTAGACAGCACTACGTACACAGTACGTATCAGTTCCTTTACCTGTTCCTGCTTTCTTGCCGGAATTTCGGCAGCATAACAGCGTCTCTTAAAATTTCCAAATTTCATTTTGACAGAACCTCCCCTGTAATGTTATGTATGGGAATGAGATTCAAAAGAATCCCAGTAGCAACAATCATAACAATATATGTAATGCAGAGTGACGGTGCTTGCTTGTGATTGTGTACAGATAAGTATGCTGCATGCTTCCATATTCAATAACATATGATCATAGCATTGGAATAGAGCTTCAAGCATAACATATAAGACAACAATCCAACCAAACAAAACAACACATCACAAAGACATTACATAAGAGCTAGGATTAGTTACTACCTCAAAAGTAGAGCTTCAGAACTTCCCTACTACTTCCAACTTCACCAGAACTTCCTTACTTCTTTCTTCCTCACACTTTCTCTCTCAAGAACTTCTTTCTACCTCTAAGAATTCTTCTTGGCCTGAAAATGAAGAGCTAGGGGGTATTTATAGTGTTGAGCAATGGCAATCTTGTAATTAGGAAGACTTATGATCTTGTGGTCCTGGTTTTTCCTGGAATTTCCTATTTTCTTTAATTTCCTTTTACTGCATCACCCTGGACACCTCATGGGACACCTCATAGGACACCTCACCACCAATATGCTTCATGTGACGAAATTTGGAGGTTCTGGAAGCTTTCCGGTCCAATCCGGTACCGGCCCGGTCCATCGCCTCGAAAAACGTGCCGTTTTCTGAATCTGATGTTTCTGAAGATCCTTTTTATGTCTACTGACCTCACATTTAGTATCTAGACCCTTTATATCATTAACTTTTTAATACTGGGTCCAGACTCAGTTACAGATCCCCTGCGAAATGACCAAAATGCCCTTGGTGCCCTATCTTGTCCTAATTTAACCCTAAGGACAAAATCGTCATTTCACACCTTTCTGGACCTGGTCAAAGCTTATACTGGCTCTAGTCAACCTTATTTAGACATGTATTGACCTCTGGGCCTGTCCAGAATGACCAGAATGCCCCTCATTCATCTACTGCCCTTTTTGTACAACACAGGGGCATTTTCGTAATTTCGCACTTTTCCGGGGTTCTGCTGGACACTGGCCCACCTATCAGTCCAAGAGCCTTATTGGGACTCTAATGGCGCCATTTTTTGGGCTTCCTGGGTACATTAACTATATGGCACGCATTACGAGGAATCTTCCTCTGTCACAGTTCACCAAATATTTTAATTATTATTTACCGATTATACACCTTTCCGGACACCGGCTCCTTTTCCCAGATACAGTGTCCTACTGTGTTCAGGCATCCCTGTGGGTCATAACAGTCATCCGATCTCATTCAGCCCCTTTAAAAATACCGATAAATCTCCTACCCGGATCCCCGGAGGCCTCACACTCCCGTCTGTATTTGCTATTTTGTGAATAAATCTTTCTACAGAACTCCTATCGGTATTCTGTCAGTTTCCTGACATCCGCCCCATAAAGGCGCATCATCCTGTATTTTCTCACTTATATCTGAGATCTAGGATATCCGGTAGGAATTTTTATAAGTTTTGGACGATCAGTCCATTTCTGGCTATCTGGAGTCTTCAAAAATTCCGGTATTAGGCTGGGTTACCCGGCGTCCCCTGCCCTACCTTCTGGTAGAATTTGAGACTGAAATGCTGTCGGGCAGTGCAAACCACTTCCGGCCTGACTTTCTTTAATTATACTTTAGCCCTAGGAAACTTTTCTTCTTTATAATTAAATCCCTTTTTATTTGGCAAAAATTACACTTAAGGACCCCACCTTTTTGTCTACTTTTTTTTTTGGCCTTAAACTTTTTCATAATTACATCTAAGTCCATACATTTTCTTTCTTTTGTAATTTAACCCCTTTCCTTGCATAAATAGCCACTATATCTTTAGGGACTTTCACTATTTACCTATAAGTCCTTGATCTTTGACTTATTTGCAGTTTAGTCCCTAAAAACCCTCTGTATGTTTTTAGGACTTCTATTCAAAGGAGTCTGATAGTCTATCTATTTCAGGCTCACTTTCTGAGTCTCTGGGCCTGAAAATTAGGGTATTACATTTCTACCCCCCTTAAAATAAATTTCGTCCTCGAAATTTACTTTGTTCCTTCATCAACTATTCTGGATATATCTTCTCGGTATATCATTTCTTGGTTTATGTCTAAGGCTTGGGGTATTCATCTATTCATCAATCTTCTACTTACCTACTTCTACTCATGGACAACTTACCGGACTTATAAGTAGTGTCCATTTCTTTCATATTTTTCCTTTCATAATTTTAATGTAATTCTGGGGTCTACCTCAGTCCTCTTATACTTTGCTAATCGCTTAGGAGAAATATCACCTTTCTTTCTCCTAATACAAGATCATAACCCAGATACATCTATGCCACACTTTTCGGGCAACCGCATTCTTTCTTATCCCTTCTTAGAGCTTTTCTATTGTTAAACTCTTCTTGCTTTAGCACCTTTCGTGTTACTGAGTTAGGGCTTGGTTGTTCTGTTTATAGCTCTAGGCCTTAGTATTCTCTTCTCTGTTTTTCAGGAATTCTTCTACAAACCTTTGAATATCAATACTCAGATTTGATCTTGGACTCCGTCTTAGTTTAAGGGAAAGCTAAGTTCAGTCTGTATATAATAGAGGCGATTTGAGAAAAAGTATTAATTTTTCTGCATGAGTTTACCAACTAGTGAAGCTTCCTTATCTTAACTTTGTCTTTGGCATTCATCTTCCCAAAGAGATACTAAATTGTACTCATATCTCATGGCTCATCTTAGGCTAGGTCTAACTGCGACCTCGGGATCTAGCTGTGATCAACCGTTAGCCTCTTCAGAATCTAACTGCGACTCTGAACCTCTTAGGATCTGACTGCGACCCTGGAGCCATACTAGGATCTAACTGCGACCCTCCAGAACCTAACTGCGATTCTGTTGTACTGTATACCTCCCGAAGATCTTAAACCAACAGACTAAGTTATAAGGTTAACTGCTTCCATCTGTTGATAACTCAATAAAAATTTTAAAATTTTTTTATAGCCTCGTATTATTTACCCAGACTTTACTTATTTTCTCTCTTACTCAGGACTTCCCTCTCATCTCAGCTTATTCTAATCTGTGCTCTAACTGCGAGCCATTAAACTATGCTCTAGCTGCGAGCATTCTGTATCAGATCTATCTCTTATCTAAAGAGTGATCTGAAAACAAATACTTTATTGTTATCTGCTTCCCTTTTTATACCATTCTTTTCAATAGAAATGGCCCTGAGTACTGTATTCACAGTTTATAGAATGATCTGAGTAAAATATATCATATTCATTCCCACATAAAGGCAACATACTAGGTACAGGATAGCTCAATAGTGTGCATACTGGACAATATATACAGGACTTATTAGGTAATGGAAACAGAACACATATGGACTCGTATCTTAATTTGGTGCAGGAGACTTTCTTATCTCGTTGCCAGTCAGGGCATATACTCTTCCCTGAGTCGGATATCTTTCGCCTGTTGTGTTCTGTGGGCACTCTCTAGCATAATGTCCAGACTTTCCACACCTATAGCATAACCCTTGACCTGATAGACAAGGCCTCGTACCATGGTCTCGACTACAATTCCCACATACATTAGGCCTTGGTTGCCTACTAACTTCTCTTGGCCCACTTCCTGGTCTACTCCCCTGTTTCTTATTAACTTCTGACTCATATACTGGCCCATTTCTCTTCTTACTGTTTCCTTTCGAGGAACCTGGGGGCGTCATTCTCAATGGTACTGATGTAGCAGGCTCACCCTTTTCTGGATATTGCACATTCTTTTCTATGATCCTGCATACCTCTACTGCTTCATTAAACCTTCGTATCTGCCTAGGAAAAACTTTCTCTTTCAGTGTAGAATTTAATCCACGAGTTAATTTCTCAGTAGTCCATCTTTCATCATTCCTATATTTTAGGTACGTGGAGTATCGTGAAAGACGAATAAACTTAGCAAGATAATCGTCAAAGGATTCCTGCTCACCCTGCCTTAATATTAAAAATTCGGCTTCGTGCTCATCCCTTACTGACTGTGGAAAATATTTCTCGTTGAACTACTCAAGAAATACTTCCCATGTGAGTGGAATATTTCTTGATTACAGAATTACTTCTGTGTTCCTCCACCACCGATCGGCCTCCTTTTCTAGCTTGTAAACTGCCATCTGAGCTTTTCTTTCAGTGGGACATTCTAAAATCTTAAAGATTTTCTCTAACTGGCTAACCCAATCCTCGGCTACTTGAGTGTCAAAAGTTCCTTCAAACATAGGCGGATTAAACTTCTGGAATCGTTCCATCCATGTTTGAAGACTTTCCTGACTATTGTTATTTCCTATAGACCCTTGATGTCTATTCATTCCAATCTGCCCATGATTTGACTGAGGTTCGGGTTCTACATCATTTTCTGGTACTACCTCCTTCTGAGACTGTTGTAAGCTAGCAACTGCAGCAGCAACCGCCGTAGCGATAATAGAATCTCGTTCTTGATCTTGGCGAACTTGTTCCGCCCTTATTTCTTCCATCATTCTCTGTTGCTGATCTAGTCTAGCAAAGATGACTTGCATAGGATCTACCTCATTGGAGTTACCAGCTTCCTCTATGTGTGGCTCCTCCACTCTAGTTCTACGTCCTCGTCTTGTGTTCACCATCTTGCTCCTCGTCAATCTCAAAAGAAAAGTGAACATATTAATATCATACTACCTATTCATCTAAGAGCTTTACCTTTACTGGGCTTTTATAAACCTTTAACTTTCCTATATATATTAGTCGTTACACAAGACCTATCTCGTCACAACCTCAGCTTCCCGTGATCACTAACTTAGTGTTAATTATGACAGCTTTATCAGGGTATCTCTATAATTTATCTATTCAGAGCATTTCCTAAGCCAGAATCCTTTGCTCTGATACCAAAATGTCACATCCTTATTTTTATACATCTTAGGAACCATTCAGTAGCATTTGGAACCACTTTCAGGGTTATAGAAGTCCAAACTATCAATCTGGAATTCTACTCTTTCGGTACTGTTCACTGTGGCAAATTCCAGATGAGCGACTTGACTTTGAAAAATCATAACTAATTCTAGAAAAATCAAAACGAAGTGGTTCAAAGTGATACATGAATATAACTCAATTATATTTCAGGGAAAAATCATTGGTTGACCATTACTTGACCAATTCATCGTGGGTAAACGTTTCAAAGTTACTGTTCATCCAGTGATTTTCTCCTGAATCCAGCATTCTGGTTCCATCTTTGGTAATTTATATCCTTTCGTACAGACATCCAAATGGGGCATTATATATATAAACTTAAAGCTTAGTATATCTAATTTTTACCATAAAAATTTAGTGCATTAATTCAATCATTTACTATTTTTAATGATTTAACAAACATGCATAGGTCCTCACGAGTTACTGTTCACTGAACCTATTTTCAGCATTCAATCTTCACATACACATGCATACAACCATCACATATTAGTCATACATGCCAGATAACAATTATTATTAGAAAATCAACTGTTGTATATCAGTGTATGATCAATCCCCTCAAATTTCTATTACATCTTTTCACTGTCTAAAATCCGGCAGCATAACTGCTACAATTCTTCTTTAGAAACTAACCGATGTTGTACCGATTCGGTAATTCCCTCATGAGAACTACCATTCTACGTAGTACCCAGGAAAGACTGGATGAACCTGCTGGGTCCACTCACTTCCAGCCTCCTTAGACAGCACTACGTACACAGTACGTATCAGTTCCTTTACCTGTTCCTGCTTTCTTGCCGGAATTTCGGCAGCATAACGGCGTCTCTTAAAATTTCCAAATTTCATTTTGACAGAACCTCCCCTGTAATGTTATGTATGGGAATGAGATTCAAAAGAATCCCAGTAGCAACAATCATAACAATATATGTAATGCAGAGTGACGGTGCTTGCTTGTGATTGTGTACAGATAAGTATGCTGCATGCTTCCATATTCAATAACATATGATCATAGCATTGGAATAGAGCTTCAAGCATAACATATAAGACAACAATCCAACCAAACAAAACAACACATCACAAAGACATTACATAAGAGCTAGGATTAGTTACTACCTCAAAAGCAGAGCTTCAGAACTTCCCTACTACTTCCAACTTCACCAGAACTTCCTTACTTCTTTCTTCCTCACACTTTCTCTCTCAAGAACTTCTTTCTACCTCTAAGAATTCTTCTTGGCCTGAAAATGAAGAGCTAGGGGGTATTTATAGTGTTGAGCAATGGCAATCTTGTAATTAGGAAGACTTATGATCTTGTGGTCCTGGTTTTTCCTGGAATTTCCTATTTTCTTTAATTTCCTTTTACTGCATCACCCTGGACACCTCATGGGACACCTCATAGGACACCTCACCACCAATATGCTTCATGTGACGAAATTTGGAGGTTCTGGAAGCTTTCCGGTCCAATCCGGTACCGGCCCGGTCCATCGCCTCGAAAAACGTGCCGTTTTCTGAATCTGATGTTTCTGAAGATCCTTTTTATGTCTACTGACCTCACATTTAGTATCTAGACCCTTTATATCATTAACTTTTTAATACTGGGTCCAGACTCAGTTACAGATCCCCTGCGAAATGACCAAAATGCCCTTGGTGCCCTATCTTGTCCTAATTTAACCCTAAGGGCAAAATCGTCATTTCACACCTTTCTGGACCTGGTCAAAGCTTATACTGGCTCTAGTCAACCTTATTTAGACATGTCTTGACCTCTGGGCCTGTCCAGAATGACCAGAATGCCCTTCATTCATCTACTGCCCTTTTTGTACAACACAGGGGCATTTTCGTAATTTCGCACTTTTCCGGGGTTCTGCTGGACACTGGCCCACCTATCAGTCCAAGAGCCTTATTGGGACTCTAATGGCGCCATTTTTTGGGCTTCCTGGGTCCATTAACTATATGGCACGTATTACGAGGAATCTTCCTCTGTCACAGTTCACCAAATATTTTAATTATTATTTACCGATTATACACCTTTCCGGACACCGGCTCCTTTTCCCAGATACAGTGTCCTACTGTGTTCAGGCATCCCTGTGGGTCATAACGGTCATCCGATCTCATTCAGCCCCTTTAAAAATACCGATAAATCTCCTACCCGGATCCTCGGAGGCCTCACACTCCCGTCTGTATTTGCTATTTTGTGAATAAATCTTTCTACAGAACTCCTATCGGTATTCTGTCAGTTTCCTGACATCCGCCCCATAAAGGCGCATCATCCTGTATTTTCTCACTTATATCTGAGATCTAGGATATCCGGTAGGAATTTTTATAAGTTTTGGACGATCAGTCCATTTCTGGCTATCTGGAGTCTTCAAAAATTCCGGTATTAGGCTGGGTTACCCGGCGTCCCCTGCCCTACCTTCTGGTAGAATTTGAGACTGAAATGCTGTCGGGCAGTGCAAACCACTTCCGGCCTGACTTTCTTTAATTATACTTTAGCCCTAGGAAACTTTTCTTCTTTATAATTAAATCCCTTTTTATTTGGCAAAAATTACACTTAAGGACCCCACCTTTTTGTCTACTTTTCTTTTTGGCCTTAAACTTTTTCATAATTACATCTAAGTCCCTACATTTTCTTTCTTTTGTAATTTAACCCCTTTCCTTGCATAAATAGCCACTATATCTTTAGGGACTTTCACTATTTACCCATAAGTCCTTGATCTTTGACTTATTTGCAGTTTAGTCCCTAAAAACCCTCTGTATGTTTTTAGGACTTCTATTCAAAGGAGTCTGATAGTCTATCTATTTCAGGCTCACTTTCTGAGTCTCTGGGCCTGAAAATTAGGGTATTACATTTCTACCCCCCTTAAAATTAGGGTATTACAGTTACTACCTGGCTAGCTTAGCAGAACACCACTATCCTTGTTCTGCTTCCAGCTCCGCCAGAACTTCCTTTCTTCCTTTCCTCCTTTTCTCTCTTCCTTTCCTTCTCCTTCTCTCTCTTCTTTCTCTCCCTTTCCTCTTCCATGCGTGAATGCAAATGAAGGCAAGGGGGTATTTATAACCTCCTCCAATGGCAATATCGTAATTTCCAGGAACTCTGATCCTGTGGTCCTAGTTTTTCCTGGAATTTCCTATTTTCCTTAATTCCTCCTTTACTGCATCATGCATGACATCATCGGGACACCTCAGCGTCACATTTTGCACATGCTGAAAATCCTGGACACCTTAGCAGCTGACTCAGCATGCTGACTCACCGTCCAGTCTCCTGCCTCGTAATACGTGTCCTCAGCTTTATCTGCTTCCTGCAGACCAATGCCATGTGGCGCCTGGAAAAGACCTTGCATGGATCCCAATGCTATCCAGATAAGTCCCAGACTTATCTGATCACCTCCTCAGTTTTCTTGCCAACCGAGTAACTTTACTCTACTGAAAGGTCACTGAATCATGCTCTAATGCCATGTGTCATCTTGTGGGTCCCATGAGGATACCTTATCAGTCCATCTCATGGTCTCCAGATAACCTTTCCTGTATCTGGCCTCTTGCCTCCAGTTCTATCTCTAACCGGGTAACTATCTCATTTGGACCTTCACCACTCTTGGCCCATAAGGCTAGCACTACTTTAGCCACTAGTCGCGACCTCATCATCACCTTATCACGACATAACATCTTTTGATTCATTAGTCGCGACCACAACATCCTTTAGTCGCGACCATAACAGTCTTTCGTCACGACCACATCACTTTTTAGTCGCAACCAGGCTCATTCTACTCATTAGTCGCGACACCACATACATATCCGTCACGACCAATCCTTTCTGCCAATATTAGTGCGACCAACCTACTTCCTCATCGCGACCAAAAGTCACCAATACATCTTTCTCATGCTTTCTTTCTTATGGACAACTCTACTGCTCTCATAAGCAGTGTCCATTCCTTTCATATCTCACCCCACAGAATCTTAGCATAATTCTGGGGTCTATCTTATCTCACTTTCTACCTATCCTTCATCTTAAGTTCTAGAAATTCTCTTTCAATAACTCATCCCCTCTTCGGGAGTCCTTGTTAATTGAAAGGCTCGACAACCCTCTATATCAGGTTATCTTACATAGGAGCCAGCCCATATCAAGCTACCTGCAGAATTCCTAGGCTTAAGACTTAGGACATTCCTCACATTCCTCATTTTGAACCTAGGGGAGATTCTGTAGGTTAAAGACTTAACTCATCTTTACATCCTGAAGGACTTAGCTTATCCCTCTGATTCCTACAAAATACAGGTAAGTAATCCGCCCATATCAAATTACTACTCTGGGACTACGGGTTTAGCAGCCTGCCCATATCAGACTACCTCCCAGTTCTCCTAGACCAAAAATCAGGATGTTACAATTCTCCTCCCCTTTTAAAAATTTCGTCCTCGAAATTTTAAGGGATACCTCATCTTTCCTGAAGAGAACTTCTTACTGACCTATACAGCTATGTGATTCTTATAACGCAGTCATATTTATAACCAGTAAGATCATCTCTCTCTGTCTTATTCGCACTCCAGTGATGGTTTAGAGGAGCAACAGCTTGGTCCCAGACCTTCCACATGGATTCTTAGCAACTAACATCTCTCATTATAGTTACTTACAGCTATCCATGTCCTAACCCCTCATACAGCAACCTCATCACTGAGCTAAGATAGATTTATTATCTTACTAATTATTTCTCATAACTCGTTATAATAACCACATTCTCTAGATCAGAAAAGAACTCTTCATCCACATCATCATCTAGGCATATAGTTCCTTATAGCTCAGTCGCCCTTATAGCCATGGTTCTTCTTAACCATTCTTAGGGTCGACCTCAGGGAAATTGGAGACTTTGTCTGTGGTAGCAAACGCCTTTCCTAGGGATGTCAGCATTCGTAGGCAACTCTCGCCAAGTGGCCTTTCTCTCACCACTGCATTGCCCTGCTCGACACTCCTATGTGCCATGGCTCACCACTTTGACATCTCTACTCTCTAACCTGATCTTCACCTTGATCAGACCCCTGCCTGAACTATTGCCTCTTTCTCTTGCTATTGGCTTCACAACTTGAGCTACCTCCCAGAGTGCTCTTAGCCAATACTTCTCTACCTCTTTCTCTTGATCCTAGCGAACTTCAATCTCATGGATCTCATTCCTCATCTTCTACTATCATTTTCATTCTCTAGGGTATTCTCCCCTAGGTCTATTACTTCTCTGTGATGGAATCCCTCTGCTTAGGGAACATTAGCTCTCTAATTATTAACCATCACGTCTCTAGCCTTAGGCCATGTCCTAGGATCATTCCTAGACAAACCTCATACTGGCTATCTCATCTAGCTAGCCCATCTTAACTCATCATCATCATTCTTTACATCATCCTTTGCTACTCATCCTGCCTAGCACGGATGACTCGCATAGGGTCTACCTCATTGGAGTTGCCAGCTTTCTCTATGCACGGCTCCTCCACTCAAGCTCTATATTCCTTTCCCATGTTCACCATCTTTTTCCCTCAAAAAGAAAAATGAACACACATCTCATCTAGGAGCTTTATCTCCTCTGAGCTTTCTAAACCTCTATGTGAATAACGGTCTGTCGCAATCTGAGCATTGGATAGTCGTGACTCATATCCTCTGTGATCTTTCGTCAGTGACCATCATACTCAACATTTATGTTCATTCGTCGCGACCTAACTCCTCTCACGTCGCGACCTAACTCCTCTCACGTCGCGACCTGGACCATTTTGCACACTAGCCGCGCACTACCTCGTTACTCGTCACGACCATAGGCCTCCTCACATCGCAACCTTAACTCTTCAATCGCGACACAAGACCTTTCTCGTCGCAACCTTAGCTTTTTGCAATATACCGTCGCGACCTTGTAACATACACGTCGCGACCTAATCTCTCTGTAAATAATTGTTGCGACATTTCCATTTCTTCATCGCGACTAAAACTCTCTTGAGGCTACCTGTCGCGACCTACAACCATATTAGTCGTGACTCAATGCCATTCTCACGCACTCAAGGGAAAATACTCTTTCTAAATCAGAGCATCACTGATCCAGAACCTTCTGTTCTGTACCAGAATCTTATGCTCTGAACCAGAGTCCCTTCTGGTCTTATGCCAGAACCTATTGCTCTAATACCAAAATGAAACATCCTCCCATACAGCTCTCAGAGTGTACTTGCGGAAGCAATTTTAGCTTAACTTAAGTCCAGAGATTGAACTTTTACTCCTAAGTTCCTTATTCTGAACCTTTACTTTGAGAACTGGTTTCTTACATTCTACACATCCAAATGAGGCTTAATACCTATCCATGGAATGCCCCAGATGTGTACTACCGGCTCACTAAATCTTGTGGCTAGACTCCTCCGTTTACTAGGTCAAACTGAGGTCAGAACACTGCTGCCTCAGGACCTACGAATTTCCCCTTAATTTACCATACATAAATTGAATATGCCAAACAACATTTATCATTGAATAACATAATGTCATACAGCATGGCATACACAACAAGACAGATACATAAGCTTTCTATCTCTATTACATCTCTTTCTGCCTAAATTCCGGCAGCATAACCGCTACGCTTTATCTGTACAAAGAACTTAACTGTACTGATTCGGTAATCCCCTCATGAGAACTACCATTCTACGTAGTACCCAGGAAACACTAGATGAACTGGCTAGGTCCACTCACTTCTAGCCTCCTTAGACAGCACTACGTACACAGTACTTATCATATACTGATGTTCAGTCTTTACTTCGGCAGCATAACGGCGTCTCCTGGCTTTCTCAAAATCTACTTCAACATAACCTCCCCTGTAATGGGTTATGTATGGGGATGAGATTTAGGGGAATCTCAGTAGCAACAATCATAACAATATATGTAATGCAGAGTGACGGTGCTTGCTTGTGATTGTGTACAGATAAGTATGCTGCGTGCTTCCATGCTAAATAACATATGATCATAGCATTACAGCAGAGCTTCAGACATAACATATAAGACAGCAATCCAACCAAACAATAGCACATCAAATCACAAAGCCATTACATAAAAGCTAGGATTAGTTACTACCTAGCTATCTTAGCAGAACTCCACTATCCTTATTCTGCTTCCAGCTCCGCCAGAACTTCCTTTCTTCCTTTCCTCCTTTTCTCTCTTCCTTTCCTTCTCCTTCTCTGTCTTCTTTCTCTCCCTTTCCTCTTCCATGCATGAATGCAAATGAAGGCAAGGGGGGTATTTATAACCTCCTCCAATGGCAATATCGTAATTTCCAGGAACTCTGATCTGTGGTCCTGGTTTTTCCTGGAATTTCCTATTTTCCTTAATTCCTCCTTTACTGCATCATGCATGACATCATCGGGACACCTCAGTATCACATTTTGCACATGCTGAAAATCCTGGACACTTCAGCAGCTGACTCAATATGCTGACTCACTGGTCCAGTCTCCTGCCTCGTAATGCGTGTCCTCAGCTTTATCTGCTTCCTACAAACTAATGCCATGTGGCACTTGGAAAAGACCTTGCACGCATCCCAATGCTATCCAGATAAGTCCCAGACTTATCTGATCACCTCCTCAGTTTTTGTGCCAACCGAGTAACTTTACTCTACTGAAAGGTCACTGAATCATGCTCTAATGCCATGTGTCATCTTGTGGGTCCCATGAGGATACCTTATCAGTCCATCTCATGGTCTCCAGATAACCTTTCCTGTATTTGGCCTCTTGCCTCCAGTTCTATCTCTAACCAGGTAACTATCTCATTTGGACCTTCACCACTCTTGGCCCATACGGCTAGCACTACTTTAGCCACTAGTCGCGACCTCATCATCACCTTATCGCGACATAACATCTTTTAATTCATTAGTCGCGACCACAACATCCTTTAGTCGCGACCATAACAGTCTTTCGTCGCGACCACATCACTTTTTAGTCGCAACAAGGCTCATTCTACTCATTAGTCGCGACACCACATACATATCCGTCACAACCAATCCTTTCTGCCAATATTAGTGCGACCAACCTACTTCCTCGTCGCGACCAAAAGTCACCAATACATCTTTCTCATGCTTTCTTTCTTATGGACAACTCTACTGCTCTCATAAGCAGTGTCCATTCCTTTCATATCTCACCCCACAGAATCTTAGCATAATTCTGGGGTCTATCTTATCTCACTTTCTACTTATCCTTCATCTTAAGTTCTAGAAATTCTCTTTAAATAACTCATCCCCTCTTCGGGAGTCCTTGTTAATTGAAAGGCTCGACAACCCTCTATATCAGGTTATCTTACACAAGAGCCAGCCCATATCAAGCTACCTGCAGAATTCCTAGGCTTAAGACTTAGGACATTCCTCACATTCCTCATTTTGAACCTAGGTGAGATTCTCTAGGTTAAAGACTTAACTCATCTTTACATCCTGAAGGACTTAGCTCATCTCTCGGATCCTACAAAATACAGGTAAATAATCTGCCCATATCAGATTACTACCCTGGGACTACGGGTTTAGCAGCCTGCCCATATCAGACTACCTCCCAGTTCAACTAGACCCAAAAATCGGGATGTTACATCATGCATGATGCAGTAAAAGGAATAAAGAAAAATAGGAAATTCTAGAAAAACCAGGACCACAGAATCAGATGGCTTCAAAATTACGGAGATGCCATTGACCAAAACTATAAATACCCCCTTGCTCTTCATTGTGCAAGGCCAAGGAGCCTTTTTAGAGTGAGAGGGAAGTTCTTGAGAGAGAAAGTGAGAGAAAGAAAGAAGAAAGGAAGTTCTGGTGAAGTTGGAAGCAGTAGAGAAGTTCTGAAGCTCTGCTTTTGAGGTAGTAACTAATCCTAGCTTTTATGTAATGGCTTTGTGATTTGTTGTGCTATTGTTTGGTTGGATTGTTGTCTTATATGTTATGCTTGAAGCTCTATTACAATGCTATGATCATATGTTATTGAATATGGAAGCACGCAGCATACTTATCTGTACACAATCACAAGCAAGCACCGTCACTCTGCATTACATATATTGTTATGATTATTACTACTGAGATTCCCCCGAATCTCATTCCCATATATAACATTACAGGGGAGGTTCTGTCAAAATAAAATCTAGAAATTTTAAGAGACGCTGTTAGGCTGCCAAAATTCTGGCAACGAAGAAGGAACAAAGAGAGGAACTGATACATATTGTGTACGTAGGTGCTGTCTAAGGAGGCTGGAAGTGAGTGGACCTAGCCGGTTCATCCAGTCTTTCCTGGGTACTTACGTAGAATGGTAGCTCCTACAGGAATTACCGAATCGGTACAAGATCGGTTACTTTCTACAGAAGGAATGTAGCGGTTATGCTGCCAACATTCGGGCAGGAAAAGATGTAATAGAAATATGAGAATTTGGTGTATGCCTTGTTGTATGACATTTTGTTATTCAATAATAAATATTGTTTGGCATGTTCAATTTGTGAATGGGGAATTAAGGGAGAAATTCGCAGGTCCTGAGGTAGCAGTGTTTTGACCTCAGTTTGACCTAGTAAACGATGGAGTTTGGCTATGAAATTTGGCAGGCCAGTCGTACACATCTGGGGCATTACGTGGATAGGTAATAAGCCTCATTTGGATGTGTAGAACGAGATAAATTAATTTTCAAATTAAAGGTCCAGAATAAGGAACTTGAGAGTAAAATTTTAAATTTCCGGGCTTAAGTTAAGATATGATTGAGCTAATATCGCTTCCGTAAGTGTACTCTGAGGGGTCTAAGGGAGGATGTTTCACATGCTGACTAACACCGCCAGAACAGTCCTTCAATATTGGTGATGCAGTTTTTCTCCGAATACAACCCTTCCGACAGCATTCCCTTGCTTACCAGAAATATACCAAACTATCTCCCAGGTTCTTTGGACCTTATACGGTCTTGAGGAAGATTGGCCCTATTGCCTATGAGCTAGCGCTTCTAGCATCAGCTCGAATCTACCCAGTCTTCCATGTTTCGCTATTACGTCCTGCCCACGGTCATCCTCCAACACAACCACCCTCAGAATTACCACTCTCAGCCGACTTCGAGTTATTATTAGAACCAGAATGGGTCCTATCCCATCGTTGGAAGGGTCGCCATCTGGAACTATTGATCCAATAGAAGTCCAGACCTATCGAGGAAGCAAGTTGGGAAGATTATGATCTTCTCTTACAGCAATACCCTGACTTTCGCCTTAAGGACAAGTCGATTTTTCAGGGGGGCGAGTAATGATACAACCCTCACTCCCACGTTGACATATCAGAGGCGAAAGAAAAGGAGTCAGTTGGCATCAGTTACTTATGTTGATTGATTTTGCATATCATTTTTATGTTTATTTTTAGTTCTTGCATTCTGTTAGCACAATAATAGGACCATTATGCGATTGAGGTCCACTAAGTTGTAGGAACTAGTCAAGTCCCGAGAATGTAGGGGCACTTTCTATAATTCTGTTATTCCTTGTATTTCTGCAATTCTGTTACTCCTTGTAATTCCTTATATATGCATATTCATCTTAAGTTGCATGACATGGAAAAACAACAATAACAATTCTATAGTGGAGATTCTCTTTGGCTTCTAAATCCTTTCAGGTGAGATTCTTGCTAAGAGAGTGTTTAGGAGAGAGTGGTTTCAGTTGTATTTTGTTTCGTAGAGAATACTGACCTGTGCCTATCATAACTCTTCAAGTTATTAGCACTTCACTGCACAGGTTGTAATATCAACTTTTATTGTGTCAATTATTCAAAATTGATCCAACTTGTGCAATGGTCATCTACTATGTGTGTTTGGATAAATTTTTAGAAGAGGGCTTTTAGACAGCTTATGGAAAAAGGCTTTTAAAGAAGAGCTTATAGAAAAAAGTGATTCTGAATAAATAAATATTTGGATAGTTATTTTCAAAATAACTTTTTGTATTGGTAAATTACTAAAAAGGGTATGATTTTATTAAAAAGAGGAGAGAGGGTGGAAAAAAGAGAGGAGAGAGGGTGGAGAAGAGAGATGAGAGAGGAGAAAGAGTGTAACAAAAAGTAAGGGTAAAATAGTAATTAGATAGTCCATAAGCTCTTTCACTGTTTCAGTAGCTTATTCAAAACCATGGTTTAGCCCAAAAACACTTATGGACAAATATGACTGTTTGTTTTAAAAACTTTTTAAACTAAAGTTTTGCCCAAAAAAGTTTCTAAAACCATGGTTTGGAAGCAATCTAAACAGGCGTCAATTGCTGAAAATGGGTACACTGTAATGCCATTCTTAATTATTACTTCGCAACAAACACCAACTTGTACAATTGTCATGTACTATCTCAATTGCTCAATTACACTTAATTAGAGCCTTTAAAATTAATAGATAGCTTATGTGCTGTTTTAAGTATTTATTATGAAATCTTTTTTATGTCTTAGCATAATATGATTAATTCTCTTAAAAAGGTCTGCTGCATGTTATTTTTATTGAAAAAGTTGATAGCAATAAATTGCTGGGAAATGCTTGTACCTGTGAACATCTAAAGTGCTTGTTCGTTCACCTTTTCTCTTATATTGTTCATGCATCAACATGCCATAGGAAGAAGTGGGTTCCACACTAGTTTTGAAATTGTCACAAACCGTAACAGTACTATACTTGGAAAAAGCAATAATTTTGGATAATTCTGTTAGTTGTAAGTTTTGAAGAACAAGATTAGATTTGGATTTCTAGTCAATTGAAAATGTTGTAAACATCAAGTTGATCTTGATAAAGTCATAGATATTCAATTTATAAATAAATCTAGATCACCTTTGATTTACCATGATAGTTTGCTGATTCTACTCTTTTGCATTACCTTGTAAGTCACATATGGATGGCATCATTTATTGTAGGTTATTGCAAAAAGAACTTCAATTTTAGTTCCCCGCTCCGAGTGTCAAGTGCTGATCATCACCCATACGCAAATTGAGGGATTCCTAAAATGAAGATATCATTATTTTGAATACGTTACCTAAGCTAGTGCTAGTGGGGCTGATTATATTTCAAGACCCATCCAAAAATTAAATAAAACTCTATCTTAAAAATTGAAAATATAATGAAATATGCCAAGAATTTGAGTTATAAAACTATTGGTTCATAGAGTCCAAAGGAGCTAGAATTTATGTTTTGGCATAAAAATAAAATAACCCTGTATGTATTTCCACATTTCAAATAAAAAATCCAAAAACAACCACACAAAATGCTTCAACGTTGTTATTAATGAAAAGATAATGAAATTGGACCAACTCGTTCAACAGCACTTTAAATGTTGTCAATGATGCAAAGCCACATCTTTGTAATCTATTGGGTAAGGACAGTTGGCAATGCCCCCGGTACACACAAGTACCGTTACAACTAACAACAAGAGCCTTATTATTAGAGTATCTCTAGGTTTCACATTACTTCTGTAAATGTTAGAGACAAGAGAGCTTAATCACTAGGTTCCTTCCTTATCGCCAAATTCTAAATCAAGCATAAATTCAGCATGTGCTTTGGCTCATGAGTCTCAGCTAAATTCAACATGAAGTCCAAGAAATAGAGTGCAATTCCTCCTTTTGTGGTCAAAGCATGTGCAATATATAATAATATGCTTAGTTGTAATATAATTTAGCAAATAAATAGAAGTAATAACTTTTGTGGACAACTAAGTACTATCTCCAGTTCTTATTATAAGATCTAGTTAACTAATTTAGATAGATTAAGAAAAGTAGTTAAGTTAAATGTTTGTAATGATTGTATGTTGCTTTCCCTAAATTACCTTCTTTAATCATATGTATTTGAGCTACCATTGATAGAAACTATCTCAATATATACAATCATATACGGGTACGTTGGGGGAAAGATTATAATTTCGGGTGAAACATCCTCCTTTATACTCCTCAGAGTACGCTTGCGGAAGCTATAATAGCTGTACCTAAGTCCAGAGATTGAACTTTTACTCCTAAGCTCCTTATTCTGAACCTTTACTTTGAGAACTGATTTCTCACCTTATACACATCCAAATGAGGCTTAATACCTATCCACGGAATGCCCCAGATGTGTACTACCGGCTCACTAAATCTCGTGACCAGACTCCTCCGTTTACTAGGTCAAACTGAGGTCAGAACACTGCTGCCTCAGGACCTGCGAATTTCCTCTTAATTTAACATACATAAATTGCATATGCCAAACAATATTTATCATTGAATACATCATGTCATACAACAAGGCATACACAACAAGACATATACATAATCTTGCTATCTCTATTACATCTCTTTCTGCCTAACTCCGGCAGCACAACCGCTACGCTTCATCTGTATAAAGAACTGAACTGTACTGATTCGGTAATCCCCTCATGAGAACTACCATTCTACGTAGTACCCAGGAAAGACTAGATGAACCGGCTAGGTCCACTTGCTTCTAGCCTCCTTAGACAGCACTACGTACACAGTACTTATCATATACTGATGTTCAGTCTTTACTTCGGCAGCATAACGGTGTCTCTTAGCATTCTCAAGATCCACTTCAGCATAACCTCCCTGTAATGGGTTATGTATGGGGATGAGATTCGGGGGAATCTCAGTAGCAACAATCATAACAATATATGTAATGCAGAGTGACAGTGCTTGTTTGTGATTGTGTACAGATAAGTATGCTGCGTGCTTCCATGCTTAATAACATATGATCATAGCATTACAGCAGAGCTTCAGACATAATATATAAGACAACAATCCAACCAAACAATAGCACATCAAATCACAAAGCCATTACATAAAGCTAGGATTAGTTACTACCTGGCTAGCTCAGCAGAACCTTACTATCTCTATTATGCTTCCAGCTCCGCTAGAACTTCCTTACTTCTTTTTCTCCTTTCTCTCTTCCTTCCTTCTCCTTCTCTCTCTTCTTTCTCTCCCTTCTCCCTTCCATGCGTGAATGCAAATGAGGGGGGTATTTATAACCTCCTCCAATGGCATTTCTGTAATTACCATGAACTTTGATCCTGCGGTCCTGGTTTTTCCTGGATTTTCCTATTTTCTTTAATTCCTCATTTACTGTATCATGCATGACATCATCGGGACACCTCACTGGGACACCTCAGCGCCACATTTATCACATGCTGCAAATCTGGGACACCTCAGCAGCTGACTCACAGGTCCAGTCTCCTGCCTCGTAATGCGTGCCCTCAACTTTATCTGCTTTCTGCAGACTAATGCCATGTGGCGACTGGAAGAGACCTTGCACGCTTCCCAATGCTATCCAGATAAGTCCCTGACTTATCTGACGACCTCCTCGGTTTTCGTGTCAACCGAGTAACTTTACTCTATTGAACCATTACTTTAATGCCATGTGGCATCTTGTGGGTCCCATGAGGATACCTTATCAGTCTACCTCATAGTCTTCAGATAACCTTTCCTGTATCTGGTCTCCTGCCTCCGGTCTATCTCTAACCGGGTAACTATCTCATTTGGACCTTCACAACATATGGCCCATACGCTTGGCACTTCTTTAGTCACTAGTCGCGACCTAGCCATCATCTCATCGCGACTTAACACCTTCTGTGCTCATTAGTCGCGACCACAGCTTTCTCTAGTACCGACCACAACATTCTTTCGTCGCGACCACAACATTCTTTAGTCGCGACCACAACACAATCTAGCCGCAACCATAACATTTTCTAGTCGCAACCAGCCCATTTTACCTATTAGTCGCGACACACACATCATTCAGTAGCGTCTAAACCTTTCTGCCATTATTAGTCGCGACGTAACTACTTCCTAGTCGCGACCACACTGCTTTCTCGTTGTGTATAACTCTTTCTGTAACCATTAGTCGCGACCATACCTATCTCTTGTCGCGACCTAAATGGTCAGCTCTCAACTCCACATCCTTTGACCTTTACATCATCCCAAATGGCCATTCTACCCCTTGGGACTTTCACTGTTGACACATAAGTCCCCGTACTTTCGCTTATTTGCAACTTAGTCCCTGAAACTCTCTGCGTATCTCCGGGACTTCTGCTCAAAGGGGGTCTAGTAGCCTCTTAATCTTAGGCTATTTCTGCATCTCTAGGCCTAAAAATTGGGATGTTACATTTCTCCTCCCCTTTAAATAAATTTCGTCCTCGAAATTTAATCAGTACCATAGCCAAATCAACTTAACATCTGGCAAAGTACTCATCATAACTTTACATCTCTTCGTAACATGCTTATCTTTCTCTGGGTCAACTCAATCAGAGTCGAAATCTACTTTTCTCTTATGGACCACTTACTGTACTTATGAGCAGTGTCCATTTCTTTCATAGAAAATTCCCTCGAATATTACTGTATTCGGGAGTTCCTTCTAACTACTCATCATACTTCTAGCAACTATCTCTTATTACTTCTCTTAGTATCTCGCAGACTGCTTCAAAATCTGCAACATTTCATCTTTCTTTGCACTGAACGTCATACAGAGAGAGGACTTACGCAGCTATTCTTTCTTTACTTTACTGCTAAACAAGAGCACCTACTCCAACATGCATAATGCCTGGCCAACATACTGCAGGACTGCATACCTGCTTATGAATGCAAAGCTCTAACATTGGAGCTCAAGCATTCCTGTTCTAACTAGGCACAGCTCTAACACTCAGAGCTTGCATAGTTCTTGCATCCCATAAGGCCTAGCATCTCATGCAAGGAGTGAAAGCTCTCATTTTCTATTCTCTTTCATAGCATAACATTCAAACATATGATGCCTACCAAATAGGGAGCCTCTCTGTCTGTTCATACAATGCACATCTCTAGGTGCGTGTCATATTACACGTTTATTACCGTGTATCTCATTACATGCCTTTGATACGTTATCATGGCATCTTTAGCCAGCTCTGGCTATTTCATGGCGTATATCACCCTTTCATAACTTATCTTGAGATACCACAAGGCTAACATTCTCTTCCTCATAGAACTGAGTTCTATCTTTACTTTGCCTTAGACCTTTTTCTCTAGGTCTTCTCTGGCCTTTTAATCTCTTTACCCTCATCTGGGGGAATCTATCTACTTATACTCTTTTGTTCTCATTACATTGAGAATTTTCTTCTCTGCTTCTCATTACACAGAGGATTCTCTTCTCTGCTTCTCAGGCATACTTCTACAAAACTTCTTTGAATACCAGTACTCAGATTTGAACTTGGACTCCATCTTCGCTTAAGGGAAAGCTAAGTTCAGTCTGTATACTAGAGGCTACCTGAGGAAAATCATTATAAAACAATTTCTCTGGGTGAGCTTATCAACTAGTGAAGTTTCCTCACCTTAACTTCGTCTTTGGCCTTCATCTTCCCAAAGAGATACTACATTATACTCATAACTCATGGCTCATTACTTTCCTTAGGCTAGGTCTAACTGCGACCTCGGGATCTGACTGCGATCAACCGTTAGCCTCTTCAGAATCTACTGCGACTCTGAATCTGTTAGGATCTAACTGTGACCCTGGAGCCATGTTAGGATCTAACTGCGACCCTCCAGAATCTAACTGCGATTCTGTTGTACTGTATATCTCCCGAAGATCTTAAACCAACAGACTAGGTTATAAGGTTAACTACTTCCACCTGTTGATAACTCCATAAAAATCTTACAGCCTCATATCGTTTGCCCAGACTCTACTTACTTCCTCTTTTACTCAGGAGTTCCCTCTCATTTTCTTACTTTACTGTGGCTTACCATTGGCTTGTGCCATTATGGTCTAACCACCTGCCATTGCATTATACGGCTATGGCCTCATCATACTTCTCATTCAATCTGTGCTTTAACTGCGAGCCATTAGAACTATGCTCTAACTACGAGCATTCTATATCAGATCCAACTCTTATCTGAAGAGTGATCTATACTCATCTGAATCTAGCTCTATCTGGGAGCCATATGTTTCAGATCTCACTCTTATATGAAGAGTGATCTAGAAACAATCTCTTTACACTTTTCTGCTTTCTTTTTTTCTACCATTCCTTTCAACAGAAATGGCTCTGAGTACTGCATTCACAAGTCTGTAGAATTACCTGAGTATCCTCAATCATAACATATCTGAATATCATAACTTATTGTCCCATAAACTGAGACTATCTATCATCCTCAATACATATCTCATTATGTAATACCCCAATTTTCAGGCCCAGAGACTCAGAAAGTAAGCCTGAAATAGATAGACTATCAGACTCCTTTGAACAGAAGTCCTAAAAACATACAGAGGGTTTTTAGGGACTAAACTGCAAATAAGTCAAAGATCAAGGACTTATAGATAAATAGTGAAAGTCCCTAAAGATATAGTGGCTATTTATGCAAGGAAAGGGGTTAAATTACAAAAGAAAGAAAATGTAGGGACTTAGATATAATTATGAAAAAGTTTAAGGCCAAAAAGAAAAGTAGACAAAAAGGTGGGGTCCTTAAGTGTAATTTTAGCCAAGTAAAAAGGGACTTAAATGAAAAGAAGAAAAGTTCCCTGGGGCTAAAGTATAATTAAAGAAAGTCAGGCCGGAAGTGGTTTGCACTGCCCGACAGCATTTCAGTCCCAAATTCTACCAGAAGGTAGGGCAGGGGACGCCGGGTAACCCAGCCTAATACTGGAATTTTTGAAGACTCCAGATAGCCAGAAATGGACTGATCGTCCAAAACTTATAAAAATTCCTGCCGGATATCCTAGATCTCAGATATAAGTGAGAAAATACAGGATGATGCGCCTTTATGGGGCGGATGTCAGGAAACTGACAGAATACCGATAGGAGGTCTGTAGAAAGATTTATTCACAAAATAGCAAATACAGACAGGAGTGTGAGGCCTCCGGGGATCCGGGTAGGAGATTTATCGGTATTTTTAAAGGGGCTGAATGAGATCGGATGACCTCGGTCAGATGACCGTTATGACCCACAGGGATGCCTGAACACAGTAGGACACTGTATCTGGGAAAAGGAGCCGGTGTCCGGAAAGGTGTATAATCGGTAAATAATAATTAAAATATTTGGTGAACTGTGACAGAGGAAGATTCCTCGTAATGCGTGCCATATAGTTAATGGACCCAGGAAGCCCAAAAAATGGCGCCATTAGAGTCCCAATAAGGCTCTTGGACTGATAGGTGGGCCAGTGTCCAGCAGAACCCTGGAAAAGTGCGAAATTACGAAAATGCCCCTGTGTTGTACAAAAAGGGCAGTAGATGAATGAAGGGCATTCTGGTCATTTTGGACAGGCCCAGAGGTCAATACATGTCTAAATAAGGTTGACTAGAGCCAGTATAAGCTTTGACCAGGTCCAGAAAGGTGTGAAATGACGATTTTGCCCTTAGGGTTAAAATAGGACAAGATAGGGCACCAAGGGCATTTTGGTCATTTCGCAGGGGATCTGTAACTGAGTCTGGACCCAGTATTAAAAAGTTAATGATATAAAGGGTCTAGATACTAAATGTGAGGTCAGTAGACATAAAAAGGATCTTCAGAAACATCAGATTCAGAAAACGGCACGTTTTTCGAGGCGATGGATCGGACCGGTACCGGATTGGACCGGAAAGCTTCCAGAACCTCCAAATTCCGTCACATGAAGCTTATGGGTGGTGAGGTGTCCTATGAGGTGTCCCATGAGGTGTCCAGGGTGATGCAGTAAAAGGAAATTAAAGAAAATAGGAAATTCTAGGAAAAACTAGGACCACAGGATCATAAGTCTTCCTAATTACAAGATTGCCATTGCTCAACACTATAAATACCCCCTAGCTCTTCATTTTCACGCCAAGAAGCATTCTTAGAGGTAGAAAGAAGTTCTTGAGAGAGAAAGTGTGAGGAAGAAAGAAGTAAGGAAGTTCTGGTGAAGTTGGAAGTAGTAGTGAAGTTCTGAAGCTCTGCTTTTGAGGTAGTAACTAATCCTAGCTCTTATGTAATGTCTTTGTGATGTGTTGTTTTGTTTGGTTGGATTGTTGTCTTATATGTTATGCTTGAAGCTCTATTCCAATGCTATGATCATATGTTATTGAATATGGAAGCATGCAGCATACTTATCTGTACACAATCACAAGCAAGCACCGTCACTCTGCATTACATATATTGTTATGATTGTTGCTACTGGGATTCTTTTGAATCTCATTCCCATACATAACATTACAGGGGAGGTTCTATCAAAATGAAATTTGGGAATTTTAAGAGACGCCGTTATGCTGCCGAAATTCCGGCAAGAAAGCAGGAACAGGGAAAGGAACTGATACGTACTGTGTACGTAGTGCTGTCTAAGGAGGCTGGAAGTGAGTGGACCCAGCAGGTTCATCCAGTCTTTCCTGGGTACTACGTAGAATGGTAGTTCTCATGAGGGAATTACCGAATCGGTACAACATCGGTTACTTTCTAAAGAAGAATTGTAGCAGTTATGCTGCCAGATTTTAGACAGTGAAAAGATGTAATAGAAATTTGAGGGGATTGATCATACACTGATATACAAAAGTTGATTATCTAATAATAATTGTTATCTGGCATGTATGACTAATATGTGATGGTTGTATGCATGTGTATGTGAAGATTGAATGCTGAAAATAGGTTCAGTGAACAGTAACTCGTGAGGACCTATGCATGTTTGATAAATCATTAAAAATAGTAAATGATTGAATTAATGCACTAAATTTTTATGGTAAAAATTAGATATACTAAGATTTAATTTGATATATATAATGCCCCATTTGGATGTCTGTACGAAAGGATATAAATTACCAAAGATGGAACCAGAATGCTGGATTCAGGAGAAAATCACTGGATGAACAGTAACTTTGAAACGTTTACCCAAGATGAATTGGTCAAGTAATGGTCAACCAATGATTTTTCCCTGAAATATAATTGAGTTAGCTTCATGTAGAACTTTGAACCACTTAGTTTTGATTTTTCTAGAATTAGTTATGATTTTTCAAAGTCAAGTCGCTCATCTGGAATTTGCCACAGTGAACAGTACCGAAAGAGTAGAATTCCAGATTGATAGTTTGGACTTCTATAACCCTGAAAGTGGTTCCAAATGCTACTGAATGGTTCCTAAGATATATAAAAATAAGGATGTGACACATTACATGTCATATGGTATGGGAGCAACATACTTTCTCATAACTTTCTCATCTCATATCTGTACTCATATATACTCTACCCTGCACGCACTGCCAAAAGGGGAGTATTTCATCATGGCATACTCTAACATGCATGTCATCATATGACAATTGCAAGGAGATGCAACTATCATGACTTATGACATCATAAGCCATATCATACTTTGCTCAACCATCCATCAGACTAACTAAACCTCAAGGCATATTTCCTTCATCCTATTGCCTATCATATCCTGAATCATTTATCTATCACATGATCAGGATCTGGCAAGATCATCTGTCTATCTTACTTAGGCTGCCACACTACCCTCTTATCAGGGTATAGACTCAACCCTTCATTACTCTCTCTTACATAGGGAATAGGGGAGTCACTTTATCTTTCAACTGTGGCTACCTCTTTCTTAACTTCTTCTGCCTATCCATCAGTCCCAGTCTATTCTTGACCGGACTGTGGTTCCTGATCGGTCTCTCTCTTGATCCTAGCGAACTTCAGTCGCATAGATCTCATTCATCATCTCCTACTATCATTTCTGTTCCCTAGGATACTCTACCCTGGATCTATCACTTCTCCGTGATGGGATCCCTCTGCTTAGGAACATTAGCACTTTAGCTATTAACCATCAAGTCTCTAGCCTTAGGCCATGTCCTAGGCTCATTCCTAGGCAAACCTCATACTAGCTATCTAGCTAGCTCACCTTAACTCATCATTATCATCCCTTACATCATCCTTTGCCGCTCATCTCGCCTAGCACGGATGACTCACATAGGGTCTACCTCATTGGAGTTGCCAGCTTTCTCTATGCATAGCTTCTCCACTCAAGCTCTATATTCTTTTCTTATGTTCACCATCTTTTTCCTCAAAAAGAAAAATGAACACACATCCCATCTAGGAGCTTTATCTCCGCTGAGCTTTCTAAACCTCTATATGAATAACTGTCTGTTGCAGCCTGAGTATTGGATAGTCGTGACCCACATCCTTTGTGATCTTTCGTCAGTGACCATCATACTCAACATTTCTATCTTTAGTCGCGACCTAAATCTTCTGAAGTCGCGACCTGAACATTTATAGTCGCGACCTAATTTTTCTGGTGTCGCGACCTGAACATAACTCGTCGCGACCTAGGCCTCCTTACGTCGCAACCTTAACTTTTTGCAATATACCGTTGCGACCTTGTAACATACACGTCGCGACCTAATCTTTCTGTAAATAACAGTCGCGACTTCTTCACTTCTTCGTCGCGACTAAAACTCTCTTTGAGCTACACGTCGCGACTTTAAACCCCATTTAGTCGCGACTCAATGCCATTCTCCCGCACTCAAGGAAAATATTCTTTCTAAATCAGAGCATCACAGAGCCAGAACCTTCTGTTTTGTGCTAGAATCTTATGCTCTGAACCAGAGTCCTTTCTGGTCTATGCCAGAACCTCTTGGTCTGATACCAAAATGAAATATCCTCCTTTATACTCCTCAGAGTACGCTTGCGGAAGCTATAATAGCTGTACCTAAGTCCAGAGATTGAACTTTTACTCCTAAGCTCCTTATACTGAACCTTTACTTTGAGAACTGATTTCTCACCTTATACACATCCAAATGAGGCTTAATACCTATCCACGGAATGCCCCAGATGTGTACTACCGGCTCACTAAATCTCGTGACCAGACTCCTCCGTTTACTAGGTCAAACTGAGGTCAGAACACTGCTGCCTCAGGACCTGCGAATTTCCTCTTAATTTAACATACATAAATTGCATATGCCAAACAATATTTATCATTGAATACATCATGTCATACAACAAGGCACACACAACAAGACATATACATAATCTGGCTATCTCTATTACATCTCTTTCTGCCTAACTCCGGCAGCACAACCGCTACGCTTCATCTGTATAAAGAACTGAACTATACTGATTCGGTAATCCCCTCATGAGAACTACCATTCTACGTAGTACCCAGGAAAGACTAGATGAACCGGCTAGGTCCACTTGCTTCTAGCCTCCTTAGACAGCAATACGTACATAGTACTTATCATATACTGATGTTCAGTCTTTACTTCGGCAGCATAACGGCGTCTCTTAGCATTCTCAAGATCCACTTCAGCATAACCTCCCTGTAATGGGTTATGTATGGGGATGAGATTCGGGGGAATCTCAGTAGCAACAATCATAACAATATATGTAATGCAAAGTGACAGTGCTTGTTTGTGATTGTGTACAGATAAGTATGCTGCGTGCTTCCATGCTTAATAACATATTATCATAGCATTACAGCAGAGCTTCAGACATAACATATAAGACAACAATCCAACCAAACAATAGCACATCAAATCACAAAGCCATTACATAAAGCTAGGATTAGTTACTACCTGGCTAGCTCAGCAGAACCTTACTATCTCTATTATGCTTCCATCTCCGCTAGAACTTCCTTACTTCTTTTTCTCCTTTCTCTCTTCCTTCCTTCTCCTTCTCTCTCTTCTTTCTCTCCCTTCTCCCTTCCATGCGTGAATGCAAATGAGGGGGTATTTATAACCTCCTCCAATGGCATTTCTGTAATTACCATGAACTTTGATCCTGCGGTCCTGGTTTTTCCTAGATTTTCCTATTTTCTTTAATTCCTCATTTTTTGCATCATGCATGACATCATCGGGACACCTCACTGGGACACCTCAGCGCCACATTTATCACATGCTGCAAATCTGGGACACCTCAGCAGCTGACTCACCGGTCTAGTCTCCTGCCTCGTAATGCGTGCCCTCAACTTTATCTGCTTTCTGCAGACTAATGCCATGTGGCGACTGAAAGAGACCTTACACGCTTCCCAATGCTATCCAGATAAGTCCCAGACTTATCTGATCACCTCCTCAGATTTCGTGTCAACCGAGTAACTTTACTCTATTGAACCATTACTTTAATGCCATGTGACATCTTGTGGGTCCCATGAGGATACCTTATCAGTCTACCTCATGGTCTTCAGATAACCTTTCCTATATCTGGTCTCCTGCCTCCGGTCTATCTCTAACCGGGTAACTATCTCATTTGGACCTTCACAACACATGGCCCATACGCTTGGCACTTCTTTAGTCACTAGTCGCGACCTAGCCATCATCTCATCTCGACTTAACACCTTCTGTGCTCATTAGTCGCGACCACAGCTTTCTCTAGTCGCGACCACAACATTCTTTCGTCGCTACCACAACATTCTTTAGTCGCGACCACAACACAATCTAGTCGCAACCAGCCCATTTTACTATTAGTCGCGACACACACATCATTCAGTCGCGTCTAAACCTTTCTGCCATTATTAGTCGCGACGTAACTACTTCCTAGTCGCGACCACACTGCTTTCTCATTGTGTATAACTCTTTCTGTAACCATTAGTCGCGACCATACCTATCTCTTGTCGCGACCTAAATGGTCAGCTCTCAACTCCACATCCTTTGACCTTTACATCATCCCAAATGGCCATTCTACCCCTTGGGACTTTCACTGTTGACACATAAGTCCCCGTACTTTCGCTTATTTGCAACTTAGTCCCTGAAACTCTCTGCGTATCTCCGGGACTTCTGCTCAAAGGGGGTCTAGCAGCCTCTTAATCTTAGGCTATTTCTGCATCTCTAGGCCTGAAAATTGTGATGTTACATCGGGAGACAAAATGAATTGGGGTTTTATATTTAGAACAAAGTAAACTTCTCATCTTACTCTTATCTTTAGAACTGGAGGAGTATAATCTAAATACATTAACTCAGTAATTTGGCAGATGAAAATTAGTTCAGATATTGTGGTGGTACCTGATTGCTTCAATGATTATTTGAACACATTTAGACATGATGAATAATGCATTTCTGACCTCCTATGAGGATTTATGCAGCATTCATTTTGATGGAATATCTCAAAGAAAAACTGAAAGAATCATCACCTACTCTAGATGAGGTGAAGCCTCATACTATTTTGGATGCTTGCAACTTGTTGAGATGGGATCGTGAGGGTCTAGTAAGTGTTGAAGATCTGAGTAAAAATATTGGTGTTGATCCACAACTTCATTTTTTATTGAAAGGGTATGCTTACCTACTTTTGTTTTAGTTAACCTTTTTTGTGATGTTTTTAACTTATCCTTGCTTGCTCGCTCTAGTCCCCACTAGCATTTTTCAGTTAAGCTTTAATCTTAGTTGAGGATAAATAAAATCCCGCCTGTTTGTACTATTTTTGCCATACTAACATTCCATAGCCAATTTATATTATATATTATATAGGACAGAGTTTGAACCAGTGAGGGACAAGCCAAAGGAAAAACGAGCAAGGGCTACAGAATCACAAAGGGAAAAGAAAGTTGCCTCAGGAAAGAATAGGGATCAGAGTGAACAAGTTGTGGAAAATGCACCCGAAGCACCTCAATCGGAGAAATTAAGTAAGAAAGGTGGCACTAACAAATGCAGCGCTTGTGGACACGAAGGACACAAATAGTCCACATGTAGAGAGGTAATTTTTTGTGCTTTGTGCTGTCTATAAGGGTTCCACTAACATATTTGATTGATGAATATTTGGCTGGTTTAGGCACCTTCTTCAAGTAACCCTCAGCCTATAAGGAGGACTAAAAGACAACAAACCCAGAATGGATGGCCACATCCCACTCCACCATCCCAGCAGCCACAAAAACTTACCATTATACCCTTAGATGTCAAGGTGAACAGTCGCAACTCCAAGCTTAGAGACCGGCAGCCTTCGAAACTTACCATTAAACCCTTGGGTTTTATGTTGAAGGCTCGAAACTCCAAACACAGAGACAAAGCATGATTAGAATAACCAAGGCTAGCTCAAAGAAGTCTCATATATAGGGTGCTTAGTTATTAGGCGTTTAATTGGCTAAGCATTTGGTCAAAAACTTATTTTTCCTTTAAATTTGAAGATGTTAGCTTCGAGTAGAATTTTGAACCACATCATTTCAATTTTTATAAAATTAATTATGATTTTTTGAAGTTCATCGCCTAATCTAGAATACCATATGAATAGTAACTCGCCAAGAGTAAAAATTCTAGATTTAGCTAATAGACTTCCAAGGTCTTGTAAGTGGTTCTAAATACTGTCGAATGGTTCCTAAAATGTACGAAAGTAAGGATGTTATAGATAGAATTTATGGCATCAACCTATAAGTTTTATCATTTTTCAAATTTCTACGAAATGTGAAATATTACCTTTTGATTTACTAGAAGCAAAAGTTTAATTGGTAGTAGGTTATCAAACAGAATATTCGGGTATAAAATTTGGTTTATTTTACGTTGCTTCCTATTTAAACTTATTAGTTTCTTCATTATTTGTAACATTTCTTTACTTGGGTGGTTAGAATATCTTTTTTCTTTACATATTTGTTTATGAGCTTTTTGAAATAAATAAAACATGTGGAGTTTTTAGAATTACAATTGGTATCTTTATTACTTTAGATAAAACTTATTTGTTCTTGTTCCTTTCTATCACAAGAAGATGGACTTTGCCTAGACTAAGAATGGATCAATTGTTAAATCTTGGATGGAAATTTCTTTTACCTATTTCTTAGGGTAATCTATTATTAACAACTTCGTTTAGATTATTTTCATTCTAAAATATTGCTACTCTATATTCATAACTTGTCTCAAACAAGAGAAAGAAACAAAGCAAAAATATTCATAGATATTCATGATATGTTCCTTATGGTAACTGGGTTCATGAATTATGGTTAATGAACAGTACGAGCTACAAGGTACATTGGTCAAGGTTTCATGATTACCTTAGCCCACACAAATCATTTACCTGTAACTATTCAATATCCTTATGAAAAATTAATAACATCGGAACATTTCCGTGGACGAATCCATTTTGAATTTGATAAGTGCATTGCTAGTGAAGTATGTGTTCGTGTATGTCCTATAGATCTACACGTTGTTGATTGGAAACTGGCAACTGATATTCAAAAGGAACGATTGCTTAATTACAATACTAATTTTGGGATCTGTATATTTTGTGATAACTTCGTTGAGTATTATCCAACAAATTGTTTATCAATGACTAAAGAATATGAACTTTCGACTTATGATCGTCACGAATTGAATTATAATCAAATTGCTTTGGGCCGTTTACCAATGTCAGTAATTGACGATTTTACAATTCAAACAATTCAATTCAAATAAAATTCTTTATTTATTTAAAAGATTTATATAATTTTATTAATATAGTTTATAATTTCAAAATAGTTTCGAATATTCGTTCGTATAAAGCGTATAGAGAGTTAGATTAGTCCTATAACTGTACCTAAATGAATTCACACTCCTTAGGATTTAATTCAATTAGGAATTTAGTATATAAATCTTTTTCCTTGTCGTATCAATAAGGTCATGAAATTTCAATTTATTTATCTTTTATTTTACAGCTAATGGATTTACCTGAACCGATACATGATTTTCTTTTAATCTTTCTGGGATCAGGTCTTGTATTAGGAAGTCTAGGAGTAGGATTTAATTCAATTTTTCTACGTTTTCGTTGGGGCTGGCTCTTATTTGTATATCTTTATTCTATATTTTATCAAACTCCCATTTTGTAGTTGTAGCCCAACTACTTATTTACGTAAGAGCTATAAATATTTTAATCATATTTACTGTGATGTTCATAAATGGTTCAGAATATTACCAAGATTTTCATCTTTGGACCGTTGGGGATGGAGTTACTTTGGTGGTTTGTAGAAGTATTTTTGTTTATATAATTCTTTTGAACGTTAAGTCTTCTGCTACACAACTCTAATTCTTGTTTATATAATTCAGTTCTTTGCACTGAGTTGAGTTTTCTTGGATTGCTCATATTCCAAGTGTAAGTGACTTTTAAGATACCAAATGTTAGCGACATTTCAGGTATCAGCTGAGTAGAAACTAATAGTACCTTAGACACCAAATGTTGTTTGGCAAACTCTGGCATCAAACCTTTGCAGTTTTGAATGCTTTCTTGATATTTCTACCTTTTGAACTAGTGGCTACATATCAGAGCATCCTTGTAGCTTGTTAATTCTCCTGTAATGATTTTAAAATATTTCTTGCATAGAGAATGGTTAACATATTCAAGAAACCTTTTCAACTAAGATATTTTCTAATTTAATCATGGAAGGGATCATATGAATAACTCATCATCAAAACATAATGAATTGATAGTGAATGCATATGAGTTATATTAGGAGATAAGCTTTATGAGATAAGATACACATGTGAATGGGAAGCTCCCCTTAATCAATGCAAGATATGAAGGAAATATTATAATAGTGTTGAGAGCTCCCCCTTAATTGTATAGTTGGCTGAAGCTTTGAAGAAGAGAAACCTTTCTTTGCTTCTAATCCTACAATCAAATGAGTTTCTCTGGTACTAAATGCTTATTAAGTCCAAGGGGTTAGATAGAGCAATTTTATTGTTACCAGATAGAGCAAATTTATTGCTACCAAATATTGGTGACAGATCAAGGTACCTTCTGAGTAAATCATTTTCTCTGAAATTCTTTTGAATATAATAAAATGATAAAATCTTTGACGAATAAAGTCTATCTCTGTAATGTAGAAACTTTTGAGAAATAATGTTTCTTTTGGAATAAGGTTTTTATACAATTTCTCAAAGATTTGATCATGACAGATGCCTCAGTCAAAATACACATACTAGTTGAACTGGAATTCAACCAAATCAGTCAAATGAGGTTTTTCAAATTAGCTTCATACAGTAAATTGATTTTCAAATAAAGTATATGAACTTTTAAAATAAAAAATGATTTGATGCATAAACTTGAAATATAATTTTGGATTGTGAATTAATAGATTATATGTTCAGTTAATGTTCATTAATTGACCAGTAAATCGATTAATTTTACATATAACACGCATATCAACATTTAAAATTGATTAATCAATTAGATGTTTGATTAATCACAATTAATCGAACTGTTAATCGATTAACTCTATAAAAATGAAATTATTTAACATATTTATCACTGATTAATCGATTAACTATTGATTAATCTCATTTAATAGAACAGTTGATCGATTAATTCTAAAAAACATAACTCATAGACATACATTAGTCGATTAATTAATCGATTAACACCCATATTTCACAAAAATAAACACAATATGATAAAATCGTTGAAGGATGAGAATGCAAACTTTTTCTGAAAAACAATGCTTCCTTTGAAATAAAATTAATCAAAAGATGAAACTTTGAAAATAGGTTTTAAAACTTGTTAAAACATATGCTTTTGTTAAAATCATGGAAGTTAGCAAATTGTAGAAAAAAATATCAAATAGCTTTACTTTGAAAGATCAGGTCAAATAACATGTTAAACATCAAATTTAACACATTAAAATTTTTCAAGAGCAAAATTCATATGGATAAGTGTTAGCCAAAAAGATTTTGCACGATGAAGATTTAAAGACTTTGCTCATACTCAGATATTGGATTTTTGAAAAAGTGATGAATTACAACCCGTTAGTCCAAATGACTATCATGTTAAATAGGTTCCAACCGAGAATATAAGTCATTCTGTTGAAATGATTAACTCATTTTCATGCTTGGAATAACTCAGTCAGTAAGGGATGTGCACATTAAGCATAAGGCTCTTATGTATTATAATCTTTCTATGAGGATAGGCTATTCATATAGATGATAGACATATAGTAAGTCTAACTCATTGGATAGGAGGACTCATAAGTTCAAGCATAGAATAGCACATTAAGATCCATGATCAGTATTACAAAAAAATCTTCAAGATGGATTTGAAGCATTTCTGAAATTTTCACTCAAAGATATTAACTTCCAACTTTGAATTTTTTTTAATGCTAATCAAAATCAAATGCATTTTTCAAATCAAATTTATGCAAGTGAAAACACGAGTATTTTCAGAATAAAGTGTATGCAATTTTTGTAGAGATCAAAACATTTGTGCATGAATTTGAAATCCAAGAAAACTAACTTTTGGATTATGATTTTCAAAACAAATTCAAAGAAAAAAATGCATAATTTTACTTTTCATCCATTTAGCAATCTCAAAATGTTTTGAAAACCTTTAAAGAATTATTGCTAATGGAATGCAACAAGGAACAAGTATTTATTACCCAAATATGAATTCATTTAATAAGCACAAGATTGGGTAGGAATAGCTTTCACCATCATCACTCTTGTTCCAATGTCTACTTGATTTCTGTGTGTTGCTTACTGATTCTTCAAGTTTGTGAGATTTAGCACTAGAATAAAAAATCTGCTTCATCAAGATTTGAATTTGTCTCCGTTAGCCATATTTTGACATGCAACTTTCTCTAAATTTCTTTCCAACAATATAAATCTTTTTCTTCCATGGTATCCTATGCTTGGATCCGTCAAAGTTTGGTTGTAGGAAACACTATACTATTCACATGCTCAGAGAATATGAACAATTTAGAACATTTGAGCATAGTGAAGTAAATATGTTTTTATGCATAAAAAGATATATTTGCTTTTTAGTTTATGTATGCACAAATAATTGAGTTATTGAATATTGTAATTCTTCAAGTTTTCGCAGAAGTAAATAAAAAAATTAATGCAATTGCAATGTTCATTTTTAAGATTACAGATATAAACCTCAAATAATTGTTAAACATGCTAATGCAGAAGGTTTATCATTGTACCTTTACCTTAGGTGCATGGAGGATTGCCTTTGCATACCCATTGCATCTTTGAATATCTTCTGATAGATACTTGCAATGGTTTCTCAACTATTATGAACTTTGATGCTTGAGAGATCCTCCTTATTTTGTTCTCCTTAAGGTAATTGAATAGTACACTATGATTGTCTATTTTTGAGGTAGAACACACTCCTTGATCCTTTCTCCATTGCTTCTTATAAATAGACATTGAGGTTACAGTAATGGATTCTTTACGAGTTCTCCTAAGTGATATGGTTTTCACTGATGCACGAGAGACTCTTGGATGCCCCTTTTTCAATGTATCATGTCTATTCCTCTTAATGTTATCCTGCACATTTAAAGTACTAGGAGGACATTTTGGTAACCATTTGACTTTGGGTCTTTGAGCATTAGTTTTGGACCTTGATTGTCCTTAGGAACTCAAATCATATTTCTCACATTAGAATTTCTTCTAATATAGCATGTGTGAGAAATGTGACCTAGTTTACCATAATAATTACAGATAATTGGATGATAAACTTTATAATCATATTTGCAAGTATTGTGTTAGTCGAGTGGAAGTAGTTTATAATCATTGTGCAAAGTCTTTTTCTTCCTATTGATAACATCATTAGATTCTGAATGTAAAATATTTTTGCTTTTCAAAATAGATTCAATGATTAGTTAAAAAATCATATCATGAAAACTTTTAAAATCATTTTTCTTAAATCTAAAAGAGGAATTGAGATTGTTTACCATTGATACATTTTGAGCTCTGAATAATGATTCAGCATATTCATGCACGTTGAGCTCTTCTTGATTCTCTTCTTCCTCTTATTGTTTTGTGTTGGTCAATTCATGGAAGTCTATTTGGATTTCTCCTTCAATGGCCTCTGCATCTATTTCTTTATTGTCAGTACATATATAACTTTCTGATTCTGATGAACTGTTAGTACTTTCAACATCAACACAAAGGTAAGAGGAATAGGAAGATTCAAGCGTATGAAAAATGTCTCTGACATTAGAGCAAACTGATTTTTTGATAATTATTTTTATTTAAAGCACAGTGAATAAGTTCAAAGCTATAATATTCAAAGAAAATATTTTCTTTACATAATCAGTCCAATCCTTTTTTGGTTTGAAATCAATGTCATTTGAAAGGATTTCCCCAATATCATAATCAAGAGTTTTAAAAAATATAATCATTCGACGTTTCCAATACAAAATTTTCAAAAACAAGAGGAATGATAATATCAAAACCTTCAGAAAGTATTTCACAATCAAATTCAGCCATGATCTTTGCATTTGAGATCGTTAGATCCTTTAAACAAATTACCTACATTGATACCAAATGTTAGGATAGGCTGGATCACCCAAGAGGGGTGAATGAGGTGTTTGTGGGATTTTAAAAATTTTGTCAAAACTTTTTTGAAATTCTTTTGCAATATGATCAGTGAAATAGATAAGCTTGAAAACTTTGATCAGATAATTGAAATGAGTTACTAGAAATATAAAGAGTTAAGGATGAGAAAAATCACAGAATAATTATCATGGTTCGGACCTTCTTTGACCTATGTCTAGTCCTCAGCTCCTCATGGAGATTTATAATCCACTATCTCCCCAAGATTATAATAGGCCCTTGGTATCATTTATAGTCTCAATTTTAACGGTTAATTGAGAACCTCCTTAACATGAGGTAACACTACTCTTTAGTGGCAACACTCCCCCTTATAGAGATAAGAGCAAATCCCCACATTGAATCCTCGATTCCAAGGTTTGCTCTCATATTTGGATAAGGATGATGAAATATAAAACTCTCTTACATAGAGTAAATGATACATTGTAGTACATGATATTTTTTTCTCAAGATATGATGATTGTACATAATGAAGAACAAATAGTTGGAGGCTTTTTCAGTCTAACGATGCTTTGATATTTTGATGATGCATTCATAGCTCATATCTCTCCTGTTTAATTTTGAATACTCTTCTATTTATATATGATGTTGATATTTTTACCATTGAGCATAATCTCTTTCTCCATTGAGCTTTTCTTCTTCCTTTGAAAATATGACCGTTGGAACTAGCTGTAGAAGCTTTTGGCACAAAGTGCCTTTTTACTATTGAGAGTTCGTTAGCTTTAATCTATGTCTAATCTCATTCTAATCATGTCTTTAGATACCTTAAATTAAGTTTGACACGTCAAGAGAAGTTCTGGTAATAATCGTTCAGCAATTGGCTTTCTTCCATCTTCTAATTATCTTTGAGTTCAAGAACAATGGTCATATTTCAATTATCATAACTTCCTCTATTTAACTCCAAACATAGAAAATGACCTATCCCCAAAAATCTCTCTGTGTCTGCTTTCTAATGAGAAAATTTTGACTCCAAAATTAATTTTAGATAGAAAGATATGGACAATTTAGTGAGTAAAGGTTATGGCTAAAGTGTTAATCCTATGTTCCATATTTTCAATGGCATATCTCCCTTATATAAGACTCTTTGATGATGAAATTGGTGTCATTGAATCACATTCTGAGTCTAGTTTCATATGAATCAAGTTTCACCTCAATTGAAAGTAGATCTTGAGATATAATTAAAATACTCAACCTATATCGACACAGAGCATAACTGAATAGTGAAAATGAAGAGATTAATCGATTAATTGTTCATCAAAATAGACATATTTGATTTGATTTATCGATCATCATCTTCTCCCTTTGCTATTCCTTCACTCCTTCATTTAGTCGATCAAGAGTTCGATTAATTTCTTGATTCTTGGACTTGATTAGTCGAATTCATAGTCGATTAATTTCTTATTCTTCTAATGTCTTCGTTACAGTTCCTCTATATTAATCGAATCCAAATTCGATTAATTGTGATTAATCGAATTGGAGTTCGATTAATGTTCAATTTCCACACTAAAAAATATGCTATATTAATCGATTAATTATCATTAATTCGATCAATATATAAATAGAAAAAAGAGCATCACATTGATCAAAGTGTTCAACCATATTCAATATAAAATGATATAATAAGTTTCTCAAAAGATTATAAAGAAGAATAATGAGAAAAAAAAAAGCATACTTTAGATTTGAATCAAACACATTGCTCAAAGAGAAGTGCAAGTAGTTTCAGTGTAAATAGAGAAGTATCATAGAAATATTTAAAATTAATCGAACAACTCATCTATTAATATAAATTAATCGAATCCTTAATCGATTAACGTCTCTGGAGGAATTGACACATAAAGGTTTTCAAAACATATTAATCGAACAGTCAATGGATTAATGTATATTAATCAATTAACCAATCGATTAATGAAAATGATTTTAACTTACAGAAAATAGTTCTGAATACATTAATCAAACAATCAAACGATTAATGTATATTAATCAATTCACTAATGCATTAATTTATATTAATCTATTACCTAATCAATTAATTTAGTAAATCATTAAAACAACAGTATTGACACAGAAGCAACTGGAATCACGTTTGGTATAATCAAAACATGTAATTAACCAATCTTGTATTAAAAATAATTTGTACAAGAACTTGAATCAGATGGTGTTGTAAATAAATCAAGTGTGAATGCAATGCCTGAACTTCAAACGCATTGTGATAAGCTTCATTTTCTCCCCTATTTGCTAAAGATTTAAAATTATTTTCTTAAAGGTATTATAAAACCATTAAAGACTTCATTTGATATTTTAACATTACTGAAAACTTTTTGCCATTTGTCATCATCAAAACATACTTTCCAGGAGGGTGGTGGAACTTTTGTGGCTTGGAAGAATTATCTTCATGTTACTGTCATTGACCTTATCCCAATCTTTGTCACTGTTTTATCAATAGTAATGGAAATTTGCCTTCCTATTATATCTCCTTTGTTTATGGTTCCCTTGTTGCTAATAATAAACCCATTTTTTGGAGCTTGATTAAATCAATAGGAGATAAGATAAACTTGCCTTGGCTGCTAATAGGTGATTTCAATAAGATATTATCCTCGAAAGACAAATATGGAAATATTGGTTCTTCTACCAATATTGCCAAATTCAAGGAATGTTTGGATTATTCAAATCTCATTCAACTAACCCAGCATGGTCCCACTTTTACATGGTCAAATTGTAACACCTTACTTACGTACATCTTAGGGACCATTCAGTAGCATCTAGAACCACTTAAACATCTATTGAAGTTCAATTACAAAATATGGAATTTCACTCTTCATGGGTATTGTTCATAATGTAATTCCAAATAAGGCTATGAACTTCAACAAAATCATAATTAATTCTAGAAAAATTAAAATGAGGTGGTTCAAAAGGTTACTCGAACATAACGTATTGAAATTTAAGGGAAAAAAGTTTTTGATCAAATTCTCAGCCAATCAGTATAGTTGAATCATCAAATATTACTATTTATTTGGTAAAAAATTCTGAAAATAGATTATGGTCCCTGACTTTGAAAAATTCATTCTCTTTGTACAGATATCAAAATAAGGCATTCTTAGTCTCAAAATGAAGCTTGACATGTTAAATAAGTGTCTGCAAAATTGTATACATTTATTCCATCATTTACTGCTTTTATAAGCAGCAAAAATTGTACTGTTTTTAAGCATACATTGTACATTAGAATCCTAAATACACTTATAACAAATTCATATTTCATCATGCAATCCAATCCTTAACTTCTATTCATTCTTCCTCATCTTCTTTCATCATACATGAACCTGTTGGGATTGGATTTACATGAAGGGGTGAGATTTCTGGGGAAATCTCAATAGCAAACAGTACTAAACAATGTATACATCAATGTAAATACTTGTGCTTGCTTATGAAAGTGTTAACATAGTGTAATGTGCATGCTTCCATGTAACATATGAAATACAATTAGCCAAAGTAATCATAGAAATAGATCTTCAATCATATACACATATGCAACACAATTCAACATAGCCAAAGCACAACCAAGCATAACATCCAATACATACAAGTTTAGGAAAATCTACTACCTTATTGCTTTACTTTCTTTTATTCTTTTCCTTGTCCTCTTTCCTTGCTATGTGGCTTCCTTCTTGAGTTCAAAAAATAAGGCCTAAACATCACATATTCATTCATTCATTATCATCCATTTCAATTGGCATATAAGGACATTGAACTTAATCAATTAACCCCTATGTTTCTTAATTTGTGGTTAACTGTCTTGTCCTTTGAACTAATTTGTTCCTTGACTTTACCCAACACAATTTCACCTTTTGAATCCATTTACGAGCTTAGAATCATGAAATTCCAATCACTGTTCATGCGTGTGAACAATAATAGAGGAGACTTTGTAAATTATAACTTCCAATTCCAATGCTTCCAAGGTTTCAAACCTATCCAAACCTACACAAAATCATCATATAAATTCAATGGAAATATTAGAACATTGAAATTCCATCTACCTCTGTCCAAAACAGCCTTGGCTAAAAGGCCTCACAAAATGGAAAAATGTAAACTACGTAATTAATTTAAGCAACAACTATCAATCTAAGCTTGTCTAAGCCTTAATTTCATGTCTCTCACTTCAATTTCTTCTTTTTGCAATATTCCATAGTTCTGGACGGCAGAAAAACATAGGAAATATCTCACTTTTCTTCCATAAAAACTCTAAGTTCAAGCCCCCAAATTAAAGAAAAATAAGTTATGATAGATTACTTACCTTAAACCCTAGCTAGCTTAAACTTTGGCACCTTGAACCTCTCTTGTCTTGTCTTGGCTTTTCACTTGGGCAGCACTTCCCCAATGCTCCTCTAGCTTGACACAAAGTGAAGAGAAAGGGAGTGTATTTATAGACTTGAAGACATGGAAATGAATGGCCAAGATCACTTTGTGCACTATCTAATATAATGGCTCACATTTGCTCTTGGATTAAGCTTACCCTAGAAGCCAAAAGGTGACATCATCCATGACATCATCAAGGCCATGTTTGGCCCAAAGTGGAGGAAAAGAAGAGTCTAGAAAAATTCTAGTCCAATCCAGTACTGGCTCAAGCCAATTTCTAAAAAACCAGATTGTTTTCTAAATCTAATTTTTCTGAGATTCCATAATATATTTTTTGATCTTAAATCCAGTATCCAGATTTTTCCTATCATTGACGCTCTTGGACTGGGTCTAAACTTAATTACTGATCCCTTGTCAAATTACCAAAATGCCCTTGGCTCTTCTTTATTTGTTTTAATAACTCTAGGGACATTATCGTCTTTTCAAATATTACCAGAGTATTCCCTGACCTTGGTCAACTATTATGGGAACCCTTCTTGACTGTTTGACCTTTGTAAAATGACCAAATTTCCCTCCATTCGTCTCTTGCTCAATGACATAACATAGTGGCATACTTAGTGGCATTTTTGTAATTTTATATTTTTTGGGTCTTTATAAACACTGGCCCATATACTTATGTGAAAATATTATTGCACCCATAAGGCGCCATTTTGGGCCTTCTACTTGGTCCATTGCTTTCATGGACTTAACTCTGAAGAATTTTCCGAAAAGTATTTATCGGGTGTTTTATTCCACTGTGAATTCCATCATAAATTCTATATAACTCATTTTTTAGTTCTGTCAGTTTCATAAACTCTTATATTAATTATAAGAATTTACTATAAAATTTTATCTAATCCTGAGGACTGGAAGATACTGTACTAATTGCCTAATCATCATAAATTCATATCAATTTGTCGGGAGCTCAAATCAAAATTCCATGTTGGGTTAAACTTATCAGAATAATTTTTTCTATTTATTGGTAAAATTTGGGGGCAAACAATTTTTGGATATTTTTTTCTTTTTCTGGCTCAACTTTCCATAATTATCATTTTGTCCCTAAACTTTTGAAAATTACACTTCAGGCCCTCAACTTTTCATAATTACACTTAATGGCCTAAAGCTTATGTCTACTTCCATTTTACACCATGGAACTTTTAGGGTTTTTCACTTTAGGCCCTCTCCTTTATACCTTTGTCTAATCATTATTTTTCCTATCTATTTATCATCACAATCATTTCTAAATCTCTTTCCTCTATCAGTCTTCTACAGATAGGAAAAAATTTGGATGTGACATTTTCACCCCTTTAAAATAAATTTCATCCCTAAAATTTACTTAGTACCTTAGTCAACTAGCTACCTTAGATATATCTTCTCTCTATATTCTTTTCTACTCCATGACTAAGGATTGGGGTATCTATTTCTAATTGTAACATCTGACGAAGTGTTCTCATCATCTATAGAAGCTTCATATCTTTCCCATCATTACTCTTCTTTTCTGAATCAACTCAATCAGAGTTGAACTCTATTTCATTCTATTACTTACTTAATTGCTATGCGTCTATACGTTTATGGATGACTTACTATACTAGACTTGTGAGTGGTGTCCATTTCTTTCATATTAAACTCTCTCAAATATTACTGTATTCTGGAGTTCCCGTCAACTACTCATCATACTTTTTAGTGCATATCTCTTATTACTTATCTTAGTATCTAGCAGAGTTTCTTAACATCCGCAAAGCTTCAACTCTTGTTTTCATATCATCGTACTTCTTTTTCCTTAGAAACTCTATCACTCTACTATTTGCTCTTATCATTTTTAATAATTCAGCACAGTATAGAGAGAGGACTTATGTACTTATTCTTTCTTTGCTTTATTTCTGAGTAGAAGCTTATACTCTAACATGTATAATGCTTGGCCAACATATTGCAAGTCTGTGTACCTACTTATGAATGATTAGCTCTAACATTGGAGCTTAAACATTTCTTCCATTATTATGCATAGCTCTAACATCCGAAGCTTTAGCATATTTTCAAAAATGCAACATAGTATTTGGCATTTAATAAAAGGAGTGTAAGTTCTTACTCACTACTATCTTATTATCATTTTATTCAATCATTCTATCCCTTCTAGAGAGTCTCTCTATCTGTTTACAAAATTAGCTACAAAGCCACTTCTTATTATATTTCTCAATACACATTTCTCATTATGTATCACATTACATGTTTCTAATAGTGTATCTCATTACGTGCTTCTCACCCCATATCATGGCGTCTCTTGCCGTATCTGACTGTATCATGATATATCTTGCCTTATCATGACGTATCTTGAGATACCATAAGTCTAACATTATCTTTAACTTATAACTTTGCTGGTTTTTGAGGAGAATTTTCTAAGGAAGATCTTGCTCATAAGCCTTTCTAACTTCCTCCTGATATAAAATTGTAATCTGAATCATTCCTTCAAATCCACTCTATTTGAAATTGACATAAGGGTTTTAGTCCCTTACCATTCATAACCCTTTCTAACTTTTCATAACTCTTTCTATCATTTTACACTTTTTAGGGACTACCTATCATAATTAAAATGTTTTTAAGCTAACTATTTCTTTCTCTTGTCACAGTTCCTCTATTTGGAACTAGTACAAGTACTTTTAGTATCCCTTACTTTACTTTTCACTAGGCACTTATGTCAATTAACACTGTTTTCTTAGTGTATTATAAGATCTTCTAATCTTGTGACTCAAAACTGCACTTCCCAGTGGTTACCCATCGTTAAACTTCTTTGACTTGAGCATGCTTAACTGGAATGTACGTACTGATAAAAATCTAAAGCACTGGTGCTAACAGGCTCCTACACTGGTACTTTACTATCTTAGACCTTCTCATACTGCCTCTCTTGGGTCTATCTTGCTCTTATTCTCATTTTCTTTAGCCTTATCTTAGGGATCTCTCTATTCTTACTTGACCCCTTCTCATATCTCATGACATCTTCTTCTTCTCTTCCTTAGGCATATTACCTACAGATTTATAAATAATTGGTACTCATGACTGAAAACTTTAACTTTGTTAATTTTAATTCTTTCTTTGTGTAAGAAGATTCTCAGTTCAATCCATAATAATAAGGCTATTTAAAATTAACATCGTGGGTACTCTCTCTATTATGAGTAAACTAACTTTTAAGGCTTCCCTATCTTAACTTTGCCCTTGGTAATCGTCTTTCCAAAGAAATACTGTGCTTATGGCTCATTCTACTATGATTCTCAGGATCTACTGCGATCAACTATAAACCTCTTCAAGATCTAAATGTGACCCTAGAATTCTATTCTCTGTGAGCCATGCTAGGATCTAGCTGCGACCCTCCAGAATTTATCGCAATTCTATTATACTGTATCCTTATCTCTGGAAGACCTAAAACCAACGTACTAAGTTACAAGGTTAGTCATTTCCACTTAATTGGTAACTCAACTGATAATTTCCCTAAGACTAATCACATAAGCCAATATTATCTATTAAGACTTTACTCATTTCCTCTATCACTTAGGAATTTCTCATATCATTCTCATCTTTCATAACTTTGCTATATACAATACTATAGAAAGCTACATAGGCTCTATGATGCAAGTAACTGTTATAATCTGAACATCTCATCTGGTGGACATGGCTCTAACATAAGTTGCATTGTCTATTCTCGTGGCTCTATCTCAAGAGTGATCTGACTTTTCGCAAAACCAATCTAGCTCCATTGTGAGAACATTAACTTTTATTACATAAATGCTGCTCCCTATCAAAGCTGTATCATCTTTCATAATCGCGTCTCATTTCATTTCATGTTCATGGAACATCATTCATGTATCTCATCCCTACTGAAGGGATATGTCCTGAGTATTGTAATCATATATGTATATAGGTTTGCCGCTAGCATCAATCTCTAATCTCGTTCTTTGTCTAATTGACTATCTTTGTCTGGTCGTAAACTCTCATTCTAATCTTTGGGGATTAACTGAGCTAACTATCTCATTTATCACTTTTCTATTACTTTATAATTACCAAGTTAAATTATTCAATTGCATATCGTATGGTATGGGAGCAACATAACTTTCTTATCATATATACTCTACCCTGCATATAATGCGAAAGGGGAGTATTCATTCATTATAGCATACTCTAACGTGCATAATGTGCAAGGAGATGCAATCATTTAAGCATACTCTAACATGCGTGTCATCATATGACAACTACAAGGAGATGAACTGTTCATCATAAGTTATGGCAACATAAGCCATATCATCATCATATAATTTGCTTAACCATCTATCATACGCACACTACAATTAAACAATTAACTAGGTAAACTTTAAAGCATTCTTTCCTTTATCACATTATCTACAAATCTTGATCATTCATTTAGGAACTTGATATAACTACTTATCTAACCTAGGTTGCCACATTACCCTCTTGTTAGGGTATAGGCTCAACCTTTCATTACTCTATCTGACTCTTGATTATTACTTTTTCTTAAATAAGGGCATCTCTTTATCTTTTAAACTGTGGCTACCTTTCTCTCTTTGTGGACATCATAAACTTCTTTTTCTAATCTTGAATACATCTACCGCTTTGTTGAACTGCTGTAATTACCTGAGAAAAATTCTTTCTTTGTAACATGGAATTTAATCCATGAACTTACTTCTCAGTCATTCAACTCTCACTGTTCATGTGAATGAACTTAGCTAAGTATTCATCAAAGGGTTTCTTTTTCCCTGCTTTAACACTTAGCCTCACGATCATCTCTATCTAACTGAGAGGAATGCTTCTCGTAAAATAATTCGAGCAAAACTTCTCAAGTGAGCAGAACAATCTCCATCTCTATTGAGTAACTTCCGTATCTCTCTACTCTTTCAGTGTATATATCATCCTCAGTCTGTTCTTGACAAAGTTGTGGTTCCTTATTTTAATTTTATCCTGAAGAACTTGAGTCGCATGGATCTCATTCATCATCTACTACTACTATTTCTGCTCTCTAGGGTTCTCTACCCTAGGCCTGCTAGTTTACTATTTCTTCTTGAAGGAGTTCCTCTGTTTTGAGAACATTAGCTCTCTATCTATTAACTATTACGTCTCTAACCTTATGCCATGTGCTAGCCTCATTCCTAGAGAAGTCTCAATCTAATTTATGATTATTCTATTCAGTACAGACTAGCTGAACTAAGTCTTTCATAATTTAGATCTATTCTTGATGGATATACTGAGGATCTACCTCTAAATATTTTCTTAAAATGATCTTCTGTTTCTCAATACCTCATATTGTTTGGCTTGCTCGTTCCTTATACCACTCCTCTCTAGCTGGTAAACTTCAGCGAGGTTGGCACCTTCATTCTCATCATTGCTATAATATCAGGTCTTTGTGTATCCCAGTTGTGACTTGAGTAGGAGCTAGTCGTGACTCACATTCTCTGTGAACTTTCATCGCGACAATCTTACTTGACTCGTCATGACCAGATAACTCTATGCTCTTATGTCATGACCAAAGATCTTATCCCGTTGCGACCAGATTATTTTGTATTCTTCTGTCACAGCTAATGGTCTTCACTTGTCACAAACAAAACACCTCTATGAATATTTGTCTCGACCTAAGTTCTCTGTGACAACTAGTCATAACCTTAACACCTTCATGTCTCGACTTGGACATAGCTTTCTCTAAACATTCTTTTCTAATATTCTTTGTCCAGTCTCTACTCTAGTAATAGTTAATTCTTGTTCTTGACTTTGATGAGCTTGAGTCACCTAAAACTCATCCATATCTATCTACCATAATTAAATTAAATAGGGAACATATCCACATAGATGTTCAACCAACTATCATTTTATTATATCACATCAAAACTCATATTTAATGTCATCACATTATTTGTACATACATGTCAACTACATATACGGGGTATGTAATTACTATTATACATCTATATAATTACTTTACTTTACACTATTTACATATTTACATTAACCCTAAACTCTATTTAAATTATTTCCTCAGGGACAGTAAACTGCAAGTAGTTCTACAAACATAAATGCCACCCCTGTATATCAATTGGCGGACTATTCACCAAAAACTCACTTAGCCCTACATGCCATGTAGGGGTATATGGTAGTATCTGACTTACTACCATCTCATGCTAGTCTTCTAAAATGTAAACTTAATTCAGATCCATGCCCTCCATTGAATATTTGTCTATCATCCCTGTTACAACATTAAGAAAATGCAAGTAGACTACTACTCTTGATCTCACTTCTATCCATCCCTTGACCTAAACTGAGTAATTCACTCTTCACAGCTTTCTTGAGATTATATAGTCAATATTATTTGCCTTTGACAAAGAATGTTGGGGTTGACTTGGAAAAGGAACATCCTACTGATATTTATCTATAAAGTCATATATTTCTAGACTACTAGAATAGGAAAGGACTATCATAGACTATGGCTGAGTCTCTGGTGGGGGAGTAATAATAACTGGTCTACCTATAATCCAGTACCAGTACTTAGCTTCCTCAGTCGTAATTTATCTTCTCATAAGAGGAATAAAATTTACATAAGGGTCAGAAGGCACTCCTAAAAACTCATACCATATAGAGTTACTAGACTCAGCATCATCTGGTGCATGGACAATGTCAGGCTGAAGCTCTACATAATCTCGAGACTATAGGTTTGAATCTAAACAAATATCTATGGGATATTCTACTGTAGACATCCCTGATTGATCCCTTATACTATAATCTGAACTCTCTTCACTGTCTAAAGAAGGATAAAAGTCTGGATGTACATCATCTTCACAAATTATTACTAGCCGGGGATCTCCCTTATTCACTTATGACTCTGACTTAGCTTTATGAAATCCCATATCTACTCCTACCAGACTAGTTTAAACAAGTAATGCTAACTATCCTAACAAATACCCTAAACTTAACAAAGTATTTATTACTTAGAGTTATGGTCTAAGGACTATCCCATCTAATGCCAGAATCTTTTCTCTGATAGCAAAAATTTAAGACCTTACTTTTATACATCTTAGGTGTAACACCCAATTTTTAGGCCTAGAGATGCCAGAAAGAGAAATCAAGGGCATAATCGTAATTATGGGAAAGATCGGGCTGGTAGCCGATGAGTACTATATTTTGCCAGAAAATAGAGAAAATTATGCTGATCATTTCACTGAACTGCGAAATGTGCATATGAGGTCTCTATATGTATGAAAGAATTAGAAATGTGACCAGGGGTAAAATGGTCATTTTTGGAAAAGTGTGCGCGGGAGCGTACTTTTAGGCCAAAATAGCCCGGTCCGGATAAAATATCTGAAAATACCAGGAGATAGAGAAAAGGATTCCGGATTGAATGACGCAATACAGAATTTTGATTTGAGGTCCCGATTTTTCTGTAAAAATTCTCGAAGATGGGAAATTACAGTTATAATCGGTAAAGGAAGAGCAGTCTGAATAGAGATGATCGGACTATGGCCAGAGGCCATACAGTGTTGTCTAAGGCCCGTAGTGACACCAGGGAAGGCCCAGGCCCATAATATCAGTTCAGTAGTAAGAGGGGCCGGTGTCCGGGAAAAATGTGCAAAATGACGAAAATGCCCTTATGTTATAGAATAACTGAAGAATAAGTAAAGGGTATTTTGGTCATTTGGCTAAGGTTAGACAGTCAAAAAGGGGTATCTGGATTGTTGACCAGGGCCAGAGAATACTCTGGTAAAATATGAAAAGACAATAATGCCCCTAGACCTAGTAAAGGAAATGAAAGGACTTAAGTGCAATTATGGAAAGTTTCAAGGCCAAGAAGGAACGTTGCAAGACCTTGCTCTCTCTACAAAAATGTGGGGTCCTTAAGTGTAATTTTAGCCAAGTAAAAAGGGACTTAAATGAAAAGAAGAAAAGTTCCCTGGGGCTAAATTGTAATTAAAGAAAGTCAGGCCGGAAGTGGTTTGGACTGTCCGAAAGCATTTCAGTCCCAGATTTCACCGGTAGAGAGAGCAAGTGACGCTCGGTAATCTGGCTTAATACCGGAATTTTTGAAGACTCCAGATAGCCAGAAATAGACTGATCGTCCAAAAGTTATAAAAATTCATACCGGATATCCTAGATTTTAGATCTAGGTGAGAAAATACAGGATGATACGTCCTTATAGGGAGGATACCAGGAAACTGACAGAATACCGATAGGAGGCCTGTAGAAAAAGTTATTCGTAAATTAGAAAATCCAGACGGGAGTGTGAGGCCTCTGGGTATCCGATAGGGACATTTATCGGTATTGGAAAAGGGACTGAATGAGTTCGGATGACCTCAGTCAGATGACTGATATGACTCACAAGGATGCCTGAACACCGCAGGCCAATGTATCGGACAGAAGGAGCCGGTGTCCGGATAGGTGTATAAACGGTGAATAATAGATAAAATATTCAATAATTATTAACGGGGGAAGATTCCTCGTAATGCGTGCCATGAGGATATTGAACCCAGAAAGGCCCAATAATAGCGCCAACAGAGGCCCAGTAAGATACTTGGACTGATAGGAGGGCCAGTGTCCTGCAGAGCCCCGGAAAAGTGCGAAATTACGAAAATGCCCCTGTATTGTACAAAAGTGTAACAGATGAATGAAGGGCATTTTGCTTATTCTGGACAGGCCCAGAAGCCAAGGTACATACAGATAAAGTTACTGAGAGTCAGTATATACCCTGACAGAGTACAGAAGGGTATGAAATGACGATTTTACCCTTAGGGTTAAAATAGTGCAAGAAAGGGCACCCAAGGGTATTTTGGTAATTTGCCAAGGGCTGTTTCTTGGGAATCGAGCCATCAGAGTACTTGGGCTTGATCAGGATCCAAGACAACATTCCCAGAGCCCAAAAACGTAGCCCATGAAGTATGTGGGAAAAAGTGGCATTAAAATACTATTTTAATGCTGTTTCAATAAAGTAAAGTTACTCGGTCGGCACGATAACCGAGGAGGTTATCAGATAAAGTCTTGGATTTATCTGGATAGCATTGGAAGGCGTGAAAGGTCCCTTCCATGTGCCACATGGCGCAATCTTAAAGGCAGAAGAAAAAGTTGAGGACACGTATTACGAGGCAGGAGACAGGACCGGTGAGTCAGCATGCTGAGTCAGCTGCTGAGGTGTCCAGGATTTTAGACATGTGATAAATGTGGCGCTGAGGTGTCCCGGTGAGGTGTCCCAATAATGTCATGCATGATGCAGTAAAGGAGGAATTAAGAAAAATAGGAAAAACCAGGACCGCAGGATCAAAGTTCATGGAAATTACGAGATTGCCATTGGAGGAGGTTATAAATACCCCCCCTTGCCATTCATATGCCACGGCCAAGAGCCCATTTTAGAGAGAGGAGGAGGTGCTAGAGAGAGAAAGTGAGAGGAAGAAAGAAAGAAAGGAAGTTCTGGCGGAGCTGGAAGCAGAATAGAGATAGTAGAGCTCTGCTGAGCCTTTGAGGTAGTAACTAATCCTAGCTTTTATGTAATGGCTTTGTGATTTGTTGTGCTATTGTGTGGTTTGATTTTTGTCTTATATGTTATGCTTGAAGCTCTATTACAATGCTATGATCATATGTTATTGAATATGGAAGCACGCAGCATACTTATATGTACACAATCACAAGCAAGCACTGTCACTCTGCATTACATATATTGTTATGATTATTACTACTGAGATTCCCCCGAATCTCATTCCCATATATAACATTACAGGGGAGGTTTTGTCAAAATAAAATATGGAAATTTTGAGAGACGCCGTTAGGCTGCCAAAATTCTGGCAACGAAGAAGGAACAAAGAAAGGAACTGATACGTACTGTGTACGTAGGTGCTATCTAAGGAGGATGGAAGTGAGTGGACCTAGCCGGTTCATCCAGTCTTTCCTGGGTACTTACGTTGAATGGTAGTTCTCACGGGAATTACCGAATCGGTACAAGATCAGTTACTTTCTAAAGATGAAGCGTAGCGGTTATGCTGCCAGATTTTAGGCAGGAAATGATGTAATAGAAATATGAGGATTTCATGCATGCCCTGATGTATAATGATTTATTATTTAATAAAGATATTATTTGGCATGTTTGACTGATATATGATGGATGTATGCATATGTATGTAATGTTGGTTGCTGAAAATTAACGATATGAACAGTAACCCGTGGGGACATAAGGATGTTTGATCCATAATTAAAAATAGTAAACGGATGAATTAATGTATGAAATTTTTAAAGTAAATGGTAGACATACCAAGGTTCGATTTGATATATATTATGACTCATTTGGATGTCTACACAAGGATATATAAATTATCAAAGTTGGGACTAGAATGCTGGATTCAGGGAGAAAAACGTGGGATGAACAGTAAAGTTGATACGTTGACTGACGTTGACTTGGTCAATGAATGGTCAACGAGTTATTTTTACCTGAAATATAATTGAGTTAGATTCATTTGAAAATTAGAACCACTTCATTTCAATTTTTCTAGAATTAGTTATGATTTTTCGAAGTCAGGTCACTCATCTGGAATTTTCAAAGTGAACAGTACTCGATAAGAGTAAAACTCTAGATTGGGGAATTGGACTTCAATGACCTTGAAAGTGGTTCTAAATGCTACCAAATGGTCCCTAAGACATATGAAAGTAAGGATGTTTTATTTTGGTATCAGAGCAAAGGATTCTGGCTTAGGAAATGCTCTGAACAGATAATTTATGGTGTTAGTACAGAATAAAGTTAGCACAGAACAAAGGGTTCTGGCTCAGAGCATAAGATTCTGGCACAGAACAGAAGGTTCTGGCTCAATGATGCTCTGGTTTAGTTAGTTTGATTCCTTAAACAAATGAGAAGTTTGAGTGGTCCTCTCCCTAGAGTAGGATATAGGGATGGTGTTCACTGCTTGGAAAGGTTTAGACAGAAGACAGTGACACCCAGATGAATGAGGCTGTACCCCGAACTTTATAGTCTTACGAAGGATATGATTATGATGGGCTAATCTTAGTCAGCCGACACAGTCGAGGTCTCGTGTTTATTAACACAATATGGCTGGACTAAGCAGAATAATGTTTAAGAAGCAGTTTCCTCTATGGATAGAGGCAGAAGCTTATCAGTTCACGACTAAGGAAGCTGCAAAGAGTAGCTAGAGGTATCGTGTTGTAACCAGATACTATGGTGAGGATGCCAGATATCCAAGTTACAACAAGTTAAGTCATAAGTCACGATGAGATACGGGCAGCCCAGGCTCGCCAAGATCAAGAGCGAGATTCTGCTATCACTACGACAGTTGCTGCTGCGGTTGCAAGATTACAGCAGTCTGGGAAGTAGGTAGTACTAGAAAATGATGTAGAACCTGAACCTCAGCCAGATCATAAGAAGACTGGAATGAATAGATGTCAGGGGTCTATAGGAAATAATAATGACCAGGAAAGTCTGCAAACATGGATGGAATGATTCCATAAATTTGATTCGCCATGTTGAAGGGACTTTTGACACTCAAGCAGCTGAGGATTGGGTAAGCTAGTTAGAGAAAATCTTTAAGGTTTTAGAATGTCCCACTAAAAGAAAGACCCAGTTGGCAGTTTACAAGCTAGGAAAGAATGTGCAATATCCAGAAAAGAGTGAGCCTGCTACATCAGTACCATTGAAAATGATGGCACCAAGTTCCTTAATAGGGAACAGTAAGAAGAGAAATGGCCCAGCATATGGGTCAGAAGTTAATAAGAAACAGGGAAGTAGGCTAGGTAGTGGGCCAAGAGAATTTAGTAGGCAACCAAGGCCTAATATATGTAGGAACTGTGGTCGAGACCATGGTATGAGGCCTTGTCCAGTAGGTCAAGGGTTATGCTATAGGTGTGGAAAGCCTGGACATTATGCCAGGGAGTGTCCACAGAACACAACAGGCGAAAGATACTCGACTCAGGGAAGAGTATATACCTGACTGGCAACTAGATAAGAAAGTCTCCTGTGCCAAACTAAGGTACGAGTTTATTTGTGTTCTGTTTCCACTAGCTAATGAACGGATAAATCATGTATGTGATTGGATTGTATTGTCCAGTATGCACACTATTGAGCTACCCTATACCTAGTATGTTGCCGTTGTATGAGGATGAGTATGACTACATGTTTTAAAAGTAGAGAAAGCATATACAAGATAGTTGGGGTTAGTCAAACCCTTGAGCCTTAAAACTTGTATTATGGCTGAAAGGAGTCCAGGTTGCGATGTTATGAGAGATAGGTCGCGACTAAAGGACACAGAAATGCCAGGTCGTGACGAGTAGCGTATGATAGTCGCGACTAAAAGTCGCAGAGCAGGTGAGTTGCAACTGTGAAGTTGTCAGGCCGCAACAAGAGATAGCAGAGGCCATATGATGAAGAGAATGAAGGTACCAAACTCGCTGAAGTCCACCAGCTAGATGATTGGTATAGCATATGGTAAGCCAGACAGTACAAAGGTACTGAGGTACGAAAGATTAGTTTAAGACAAGGTTTAAAGTAGATCCTCCATATGATAACTAAGAGTAGATCTGCATTACAGAGGTTTTATTCAGTTGCTCTGAATAGAAGACCTAAAAGTTAGATTGAGATTTGCCTAGGAATGATCCTAGCACATGGCCTAAGGTTAGAGACGTGATGGTTAATAGATAAAGAGCTAAATGTTCCCTGAGCAGGGGGATTCCATCACAAAGAAGTAGTAGACCTAGGGGAGAATACCCTAGAGAACAGAAGTTGTAATATCCTTAATTTCTGTACTGATTTCCATGTACAGATTAAATGGAATATATGAGTCATGTTTCAGGAAAAAGATGTGGTCCTTTATGTAAAGAAAATGATTAAATTGCAAAAGAAAGGAAAAGAAAGGACTTAAATGCAAATATGGAAAGTTTAAGGTAAGGAAGGAAAGGTAGACAAAAATGTGGGGTCTTAAAGTGTAATTTTAGCCAAATTAAGGGACTTAATTATAAAGAAGGAAAAGTTCCCTGGGGCTAAAGTATAATTAAAGAAAATAGGCCAGAAGTGGTTTGCACCGCCCGACAGCATTTCAGTCCCAGATTCTACCAGAAGGTAGGGCAGGTGACACCGGGTAACCAAGCCTAATACCGGAATTTTTGAAGACTCCAGATAGCCAGAAATGGACTGATCGTCCAAAAGTTATAAAAATTTATACCGGATACCCTAGATTTTAGATATAAGTGGGAAAATACAGGGTGATGCGCCTTTATGGGGCGGATGTCGGGAAACTGACAGAATACCGATAGGAGGTCTGTAGGAAAAGTTATCTTCAAATTAGAAAATCCAGACGGGAGTGTGAGGCCTCCGGGGATCCGGGTTGGAGATTTATCGGTATTTTTAAAGGGGCTGAATGCGATCGGATGACTTCGGTCAGATGACCGTTATAACCCCCAAGGATGCCTGAACACAGTAGGACACTGTATCTGGGAAAAAGAGCCGGTGTCCGGAAAAGGTATATAATCGGTAAATAATAGTTAAAATATTCAATAAACTGTGTTAAAGGAAGATTCCTCGTAATGTGTGCCATACAGGTAATGGACCCAGGAAGCCCAAAAATGGCGCCATTAGAGGCCCAATAAGACTCTTGGACTGATAGGTGGGCCAGTGTCCAGCAGAACCCCGGAAAAGTGCGAAATTACGAAAATGCCCCTATGTTGTACAAAAAGGGCAGCAGATGAATAAAGGGTATTCTGGTCATTTTGAACAGACCCAGAGGTCAAGACATGTCTAAATAAGGTTGACTAGAGCCAGTATAAGCTTTGACCGGGTCCAGAAAGGTGTGAAATGATGATTTTGCCCTTAGGGTTAAAATAGGACAAGATAGGGCACCAAGGGCATTTTGGTCATTTCGCAGGGGATCTGTAATTGAGTCTGGACCCAGTATTAAAAATTTAATGATATAAAGGGTCTAGATACTAAATGTGAGGTCAGTAGACATAAAAAGGATCTTCAGAAACATCAGATTCAGAAAACGGCACGTTTTTCGAGGCGATGGACCGGGCCGGTACCGGATTGGACCGGAAAGCTTCCAGAACCTCCAAATTTCGTCACATGAAGAATATGGGTGGTGAGGTGTCCTATGAGGTGTCCCATGAGGTGTCTAGGGTGATGCAGTAAAAAAGAATTAAAGAAAATAGGAAATTCCAGGAAAAACCAGGACCACAGGATCATAAGTCTTCCTAATTACAAGATTGCCATTGCTCAACACTATAAATACCCCCACCTAGCCCCTCATTTCGGCATGAGCAAGGAAGAAGGGAAGAGAGAAGTTCTTGAGAGAGAAAGTGTGAGAAAGAAAGAAGTAAGGAAGTTCTGGTGAAGTTGGAAGTAGTAGGGAAGTTCTGAAGCACTGCTTTTGAGGTAACAACTAATCCTAGCTCTTATGTAATGTCTTTGTGATGTGTTGTTTTGTTTGGTTGATTGTTGTCCTATATGTTATGCTTGAAGCTCTATTCTAATGCTATGATCATATGTTATTGAATATGGAAGCATGCAGCATACTTATCTGTACACAGTCACAAGCAAGCACCGTCACTCTGCATTACATATTTTGTTATGATTATTGTTACTGGGATTCTTTTGAATCTCATTCCCAAACATAACATTACAGGGGAGGTTCTGTCAAAATAAAATTTGGAAATCTTAAGAGACGCCGGTAGGCTGCCGAAATTCCGGCAACGAAGACGGAACAAAGAAAGGAACTGATACGTACTGTGTACGTAGTGCTGTCTAAGGAGGCTGTAAGTGAGTGGACCCAGCAGGTTCATCCAGTCTTTCCTGGGTACTACGTAGAATGGTAGTTCTCATAAGGGAATTACCGAATCGGTACAACATCGGTTACTTTCTAAAGAAGAATTGTAGCAGTTATGCTGCCGGATTTTAGACAGAGAAGGATGTAATAAAATATGAGGGAGTTAATCATGCACTGATATATAACAGTTGATTATTTGATATTAATTATTATCTGGCTTGTATGACTGATATGTGTTGGTTGTATGCTTGGATATGTAAAGACTAAATACTGAAAATAGGCTCAGTGAACAGTAACTCGTGAAGACCCATTCATGTTTGATAAATCATTAAAAATAGTAAATGATTGAATTAATGTACGAAATTTTTAGGGTAAAAAGTAGACATACTAATATTTAATTTGATATATAGAATGTCTAATTTGGATGTATACACGAAAAGATATAAATTGTTAAAGTTGGGACCAGAATGCTGGATTCAGGAGAAAGTCATTGGATGAACAGTAAGATTGAAACGTTGACCCACGTTAAATTTGTCAAGTATTGGTCAACCAATGATTTTTCCCTGAAATATATTTGAGTTATCTTCATGTAGCAATTTGAACCACTTCATTTCAATTTTTCTAGAATTAGTTATGAATTTTCAAAGTCAGGTCACTCATCTGGAATTTGCCACAGTGAACAGTACTCGATATGAATAAAATTCCAGATTAAGTGCTTAGACTTCAATGACCCTGAAAGTGGTTTAAGTGCTACTGAATGGTCCCTAAGATGTATAAAAATAAGGATGTGACAGAAGTAATAGTGAAAGATGATGAATGAGATCCATGAGGATTAAGGATCAAATGAAAGGCTAATAAGTAATCATAGTCCGGTCAAGAATAGACTAGGACTAATGGATAGATAGAAGAAGTTGAAAGATAAAGTAATAAAGGGTTGAGTCTATACCCTGGTAAGAGGGTAGCATGGCAGCCTAAGTAAGATAGACAGATGTTCTTGTCAGATCTTGATCATGTGATTGATAATCTGACAGATAATGCGATAGATAGTATGATCAGATGATGATCTGACAAATAATATGATCAAGAAAATATGTTTTGAGGCTTACTTGGATTGTTACGATATCTAATGGATGGTTGAGCAAAATATGATGATGATATGGCTTATGTGCCATAAGTTATGATAGTTGCATTCCATTGCAGTTGTCAAAGGATGACATGCATGTTAGAGTATGCTATGATGAATGGATACTCCCCTTTTGCAGTGCATGCAGGGTAGAGTATATAGGAGTACATATATGAGATAAGAAAGTATGTTGCTCCCATACCATATGATATGAGGATAGATAGTCTCAGTTATGGGACGATAAGTTATGATATGATACTCAGATATGATTGAGGTTACTCAGGTATTTCTATAGGCTTGTGAATACAGTACTCAGGGCCATTTCTATTGAAATGAATGATGTACAGAAAGAGTAGCAGATAACGGTAAAGGGATTGTTTCTAGATCACTCTTCAGATAAGAGTTGGATCTGAAACAGGTGGCTCTCAGATAGAGCTAGATTCAGATGAGTATAGATCACTCTTCAGATAAGAGTTGGATCTGATGTAGAATGCTCACAGCTAGAACATAATTCAAATGGCTCGCAGTTAGAGCACAGGTTGAAAGATGAGAAGGAACTCCTGAGTAAAAGAGGAAGTAAGTAAAGTCTGGGTGAATGATATGAGGCTATAAAATTTTCAAATGTTTATTTATGGAGTTATCAACAGGTGGAAGCAGTTAACCTTACAACTTAGTCTGTTGGTTTAAAAATCTTCGGGAGATATACAGTACAACAGAATCGCAGTTAGATTCTGGAGGGTCACAGTTAGATCCTAGCATGGCTCCAGGATCGCAGATAGATCCTAACAGCTTCAGAGTCGCAGTTGGATTCTGAAGAGGCTAATGGTTGATTGTAGTTAGATCCCGAGGTCGTAGTTAGACCTAGCCTAAGGAAAGTAATGAGTCATGAGATATGAGTACAATGTAGTATCTCTTTGAAGATGAATGCCAAAGACGAAGTTAAGGTAAGGAAGCTTGATACACTCATCCAGAAAAATTATTTAAATTTGTTTTCCCAGAGAGCCTCTAGTATACAGACTAAACTTAGCTTTCCCTTAGCAAAGACGGAGTCCAAGTCCAAAGCTGAGTACTGATATTCAAAGTTTGGTAGAAGTATGCCTGAGAAGCAAAGAACAGAATCCTCTATATGTTGAGAATAGAAAAGCATTGGCTAAGAGCACTCTGGAAGTAGCTCAAGTTGTAAAGCCAATAGCAAGAGAAAGAGGCGATAGTTCAGACAAGGGACTGATCAAGGTAATGATCAGATTGGAGAGCAGAGATGTCAATGTGGTGGAAAGAGCCATGGCACATGGGAGTGTCGAGCAGGGCAAAGCAGTTGTGGTAAGAAAGGCCACTTTGCAAGAGGTTGCCTAAGAATGCGGACATCCCTAGGAAAGGTATTTGCTCTTACCCCAGACAGAGTCTTCAATATTCCCTAAGGTCGACCCTAAGAATGGTTAAGAAGAACCATAGCTGTAAGGGCGACTGAGCTGTAAGGAACTATATGCCTAGATGATGATATGGATAATGAAGAGTTCTTTTCTGATCTAAAGGAAATGGTAATAAAAGGCCAGAGAGACCTAGAGAAGAGGGTCTAAGGCAAAGCAAAGATAGAACGTAGTTCTATAAGAAAGAGATTGCTAGGGCCTAAAGCTATATAAAGAGTAATCTAGCCCTAACCCAGTAGCACGTTAAATTGAAAGGTGCTAAGGCAAGAGTAGCCTAATGATATGTAAGCCCTAAGAAGGGATAAGAAAGTGCAAATGCCACAAAGGTTTGGCATAGATGCATGAAGTTATGAGAACAGTTAAGAAAAGTCAGAGAAGTTATCTGGGTTATGATCTCGTATCAGGAGAAAGGAAGTCAGAAGAATAATATTTCTCCTGAGAGATTAGCAAAGTGTAAGAAGAGTGAAGTAGACCCCATAATTACATCAAAATTCTAAGGAATAAGATATGAAAGAAATGGACACTACTCACAAGTGTAATGAGTTGTCCATAAGTATAAGAGGATGAATGCCCCAAGCCTTAGTCATAAACCAGGAAAGGATATACAGAAGGGCTATATCCAGGATCGTTGACTAAGATGCCAAGTAAATTTTGAGGACGAAATTTATTTTAAAGGGGGTAGAAATGTAACACCCAATTTTTAGGCCTAGAGATGCCAGAAAGAGAAATCAAGGGCATAATCGTAATTATGGGAAAGATCGGGCTGGTAGCCGATGAGTACCATATTTTGCCAGAAAATAGATAAAATTATGCTGATCATTTCACTGAACTGTGAAATGTGCATATGAGGTCTCTATGTGTATGAAAGAATTAGAAATGTGACCAGGGGTAAAATGGTCATTTTTGGAAAAGTGTGCGCGGGAGCGTACTTTTAGGCCAAAATAGCCCTATCCGAATAAAATATCTGAAAATACCAGGAGATAGAGAAAAGGATTCCGGATTGAATGACGCAACACAGAATTTTGATTTGAGGTCCCGATTTTTCTGTAAAAATTCTCGAAGATGGGAAATTACAGTTATAATCGGTAAAGGAAGAGCAGTCTGAATAGAGATGATCGGACTATGGCCAGAGGCCATACAGTGTTGTCTAAGGCCCGTAGTGACACCAGGGAAGGCCCAATATCAGTTCAGTGGTAAGAGGGGCCGGTGTCCGGGAAAAATGTGCAAAATGACGAAAATGCCCTTATGTTATAGAATAACTGAAGAATAAGTAAAGGGTATTTTGGTCATTTGGCTAAGGTTAGACAGTCAAAAAGGGGTATCTGGATTGTTGACCAGGGCCAGAGAATACTTTGGTAAAATATGAAAAGACAATAATGCCCCTAGACCTAGTAAAGGAAATGAAAGGACTTAAGTGCAATTATGGAAAGTTTCAAGGCCAAGAAGGAAAGTTGCAAGACCTTGCTCTCTCTACAAAAATGTGGGGCCCTTAAGTGTAATTTTAGCCAAGTAAAAAGGGACTTAAATGAAAAGAAGAAAAGTTCCCTGGGGCTAAATTGTAATTAAAGAAAGTCAGGCCGGAAGTGGTTTGGACTGTCCGAAAGCATTTCAGTCCCAGATTTCACCGGTAGAGAGAGCAAGTGACGCTCGGTAATCTGGCTTAATACTGGAATTTTTGAAGACTCCAGATAGCCAGAAATAGACTGATCGTCCAAAAGTTATAAAAATTCATACCGGATATCCTAGATTTCAGATCTAGGTGAGAAAATACAGGATGATACGTCCTTATGGGGCGGATACCAGGAAACTGACAGAATACCGATAGGAGGCCTGTAGAAAAAGTTATTCGCAAATTAGAAAATCCAGACGGGAGTGTGAGGCCTCCGGGTATCCGATAGGGAGATTTATCGGTATTGGAAAAGGGACTGAATGAGTTCGGATGACCTCAGTTAGATGACTGATATGACTCACAAGGATGCCTGAACACCGCAGGCCAATGTATCGGACAGAAGGAGCCGGTGTCCGGATAGGTGTATAAACGGTGAATAATAGATAAAATATTCAATAATTATTAACGGGGGAAGATTCCTCGTAATGCGTGCCATGAGGATATTGGACCCAGAAAGGCCCAATAATGGCTCCAACAGAGGCCCAGTAAGATACTTGGACTGATAGGTGGGCCAGTGTCCGGCAGAGCCCCAGAAAAGTGCGAAATTACGAAAATGCCCCTGTATTGTACAAAAGTGTAACAGATGAATGAAGGGCATTTTGCTAATTCTGGACAGGCCCAGAAGCCAAGGTACATACAGATAAAGTTACTGAGAGTCAGTATATACCCTGACAGAGTACAGAAGGGTATGAAATGACGATTTTACCCTTAGGGTTAAAATAGTGCAAGAAAGGGCACCCAAGGGTATTTTGGTAATTTGCCAAGGGCTGTTTCTTGGGAATCGAGCAATCAGAGTACTTGGGCTTGATCAGGATCCAAGACAACATTCCCAGAGTCCAAAAATGTAGCCCATGAAGTATGTGGGAAAAAGTGGCATTAAAATACTATTTTAATGCTGTTTCAATAAAGTAAAGTTACTCGGTCGGCACGATAACTGAGGAGTGATCAAATAAAGTCCTGGATTTATCTGGATAGCATTGGAAGGCGTGAAAGGTCCCTTCCAGGTGCCACATGGCGCAATCTTAAAGGCAGAAGAAAAAGTTGAGGACGCGTATTACGAGGCAGGAGACTGGACCTGTGAGTCAGCATGCTGAGTCAGCTGCTGAGGTGTCCAGGATTTTAGACATGTGATAAATGTGGCGCTGAGGTGTCCCGGTGAGGTGTCCCAATAATGTCATGCATGATGCAGTAAAGGAGGAATTAAGAAAAATAGGAAAAACCAGGACCGCAGGATCAAAGTTCATGGAAATTAGGAGATTGCCATTGGAGGAGGTTATAAATACCCCCTTGCCATTCATATGCCACGGCCAAGAGCCCATTTTAGAGAGAGGAGGAGGTGCTAGAGAGAGAAAGTGAGAGGAAGAAAGAAAGAAAGGAAGTTCTGGCGGAGCTGGAAGCAGAATAGAGATAGTAGAGCTCTGCTGAGCCTTTGAGGTAGTAACTAATCCTAGCTTTTATGTAATGGCTTTGTGATTTGTTGTGCTATTGTGTGCTTTGATTGTTGTCTTATATGTTATGCTTGAAGCTCTATTACAATGCTATGATCATATGTTATTGAATATGGAAGCACGCAGCATACTTATCTGTACACAATCACAAGCAAGCACCGTCACTCTGCATTACATATATTGTTATGATTATTACTACTGAGATTCCCTCGAATCTCATTCCCATATATAACATTACAGGGGAGGTTCTGTCAAAATAAAATCTGGAAATTTTGAGAGACGCCGTTAGGATGCCAAAATTCTGGCAACGAAGAAGGAAAAAGAAAGGAACTGATACGTACTATGTACGTAGGTGCTATCTAAGGAGGCTGGAAGTGAGTGGACCTAGCCGGTTCATCCAGTCTTTCCTGGGTACTTACGTAGAATGGTAGTTCTCACGGGAATTACCGAATCGGTACAAGATCAGTTACTTTCTAAAGATGAAGCGTAGCGGTTATGCTGCCAGATTTTAGGCAGGAAATGATGTAATAGAAATATGAGGATTTCATGCATGCCCTGATGTATAATGATTTATTATTTAATAAAGATATTGTTTGGCATGTTTGACTGATATATGATGGATGTATGCATATGTATGTAATGTTGGTTGCTGAAAATTAACGCTATGAACAGTAACCCGTGGGGACATAAGGATGTTTGATCTATAATTAAAAATAGTAAGCGGATGAATTAATATATGAAATTTTTAAAGTAAATAGTAGACATACCAAGGTTCGATTTGATATATATTATGACTCATTTGGATGTCTACACAAGGAGATATAAATTATCAAAGTTGGGACCAGAATGCTGGATTCAGGGAGAAAAACGTGGGATGAACAGTAAAGTTGATACGTTGACTGACGTTGACTTGGTCAATGAATGGTCAACGAGTTATTTTTCCCTGAAATATAATTGAGTTATATTCATTTAGAAATTGGAACCAATTAATTTTGATTTTTCTATAATTAGTTATGATTTTTCGAAGTCAGGTCACTCATCTGGAATTTTCAAAGTGAACAGTACTCGATAAGAGTAAAACTCCAGATTGGGGAATTGGACTTCAATGACCTTGAAAGTGGTTCTAAATGCTACCAAATGGTCCCTAAGACATATGAAAGTAAGGATGTTTCATTAGGACCATTAAGTAGCATTTAGAATCGCTTAAACATCTATTGAAGTTTAATTACAAAATCTGGAATTTCACTCTTCACGGGTAATGTTCATAATGTAATTCTAGATGAGACGATAAACTTTAAAAAATTATAATTAATTATAGAAAAATAAAAATGTGGTGGTTTGAAAGGATACTCGAAGATAACATATTGAAATTTAAGGGAAAAATAAGTTCCTAACCAAATACTTAGCAAATCTATACAGTTTAATCGTCAAATATTACTGTTCATTTAATTTGGTCAAAAATTCTGAAAACAGATTCTGGTTCCTGAATTTAAAAAATTTGTTCTCATTGTACAGATATCAAAATAAGGCATTCTTAGTATCAAAACGAAGCTTGACATGTTAACCAAGTGTCTACAAAATTTATACATTTATTCCATCATTTACTATTTTTATAAGCGGCCACAACTGTACTGCTTTTAAGCATACATTGTACATTACAATCCTAAATACACTTATAACAAATTCATATTTCATCATACAATCCAATCCCTAACTTCACTTCATGCTTCCTCATATTCTTTCATCATACATAAACCTGTTGGGATTGGGATTACATGCATGGGGTGAGATTTCTAGAGAAATCTCAGTAGCAAACGGTACTAAACAATGTATGCATCAATGTAAATACTTGTGTTTGCTTGTAAAAGTGTTAATATGGTGTAATGTGCATGCTTCCATGTAACATATGAAATACAATTGGCCAAATTAATCATAGAAATAGAGCTTCAATCATATACACATATGCAATACAATTTAACATAGCCAAAGCGCAACCAAACATAACACCTAATACATACAAGTTTAGGAAAGTTTACTACCTTATTGCTTTACTTTCTTTTTTTCTTTTCCTTGTCCTCCTTCCTTGCTAAGTGGATACCTTCTTGAGTCCAAAAAACAAAGCCTAAACATCACATATTCATTCATTCATTATCATCCATTTCAATTGGCATCTAAGGACATTGAACTTAACTTAATCAATTAACCCCTATCTTTCTTAATTTGTGGTTAATTGTCTTGTCCTTTGAACTAATTTGTGCCTTAAATTTACCCAACACAATTTCACCTTTTGAATCCATTTATGAGCTTAGAATCATGAAATTCCAATCACTGTTCATGCATATGAATAGTAACAGAGGAGACTTTGTAAATTATAACTTCCAATTCCAATGCTTCCAAGGTTTCAAACCTATCCAAACCTACACAAAATCATCATATAAATTTAATGGAAATATTAGAACATTGAAATTCCATCTCCCTCTGTCCAGAACAACCTTGGCCAAAAGGCCTCACAAAATGGGAAAATGAAAACTACACAATTAATTCAAGCAATAACCATCAATCTAAGCTTGTCTAAGCCTTAATTTCACGTCTCTAACTTCAATTTCTTCTTTTCCAATATTCTATAGTTTTGAAAAGTAGCACAACATAGGAAATATCCCACTTTTCTTCTATTAAAACCCTAAGTTCAAGCCCCCAAATTAAAGAAAAATAAGCTAGGATAGATTACTTAACTTAATCCCTAGCTAGCTTGAACTTTGGTACCTTGAACCTCTCTTGTCTTGACTTGACTTTTCACTTGGAGCTAAACCATTTTTGGGCATTTTTGTTCCTTTTCTGGCTCAACTTTATATAATTACCATTTTGCCTCTAAAACTTTTAAAAATTACACTTTTGGCCCTCAACTTTTCATTATAACATTTAATGACCTAATGCTTATGTCTACTACCATTTTGCCCCTAAACTTTTGAAAATTACACTTCTTGCCCTCAACTTTTCATAATTACACTTAATGGCCTATTGCTTATGTCTACTTCCATTTTGCACCATGGAACTTTTAGGGTTTTTCACTTTAGTCCCTCTCCTTTATACCTTTGTCTAATCATTATTTTTCCTCTCTATTGATAATCACAATCCTTTCGAAACCTTTCCTCTATCAGTCTTATACAAATAGGGAAAAATTAGGATGTGAGACTAACAATAAGAAGGGCCTCTCTCATGTACTTGTAAGGATTGATATAGCTTTTTGTAACCTTGACTAGTTAACTATTTTCCCTTCCTCTCTTGTTACAACTTTACCCCTTACATCTCTGACCATTACCCTATTTTGTTATGTACTATGGCTTACTTTGAAAGGAATAAACAAAGAAGATTTGAAAACTATTGGTATCATTTTAGAGAGTGTGATCAAATTATTGAGAACTCTTGGACTCAATATGGACCTAGGTCTCCTTCTTTTAAAGTTTATGCAAAATAATATAAAACTTTGAAAGCTCTCTCTATTTTGAGCACATATTCTATTGACAATCTTTCACTGAAAGTTGCTGTGACTAAAAAGGAATAAGCTTCAATCTCTAACTCTATTTCCCTCAGAACTTTTCCTAACCTTGAATCATCATCAAAGTTTTTGGAAGAAAAATATCACTCTGATTTTCTCTGTGACTGTGAAGCAAGCTTCTGGGAACAAAGAGCAAAGCTAAATTGGTTCTGTCAAGGTGAAAGAAATACTAAGTATTGTCCAGCGGTGGTTAACAAAAGAATGTCCACCAATTTCATTTGAAGTCTTCTCAAGCTTGATGGACAATGGATTGATAATGAGTCTAAACTTTTAGAACTACAAATATTGATGTCTAGAAAAGGAGAAACTACTACATGTAAAGTTGAAGCAATATCCAACAAACTAAAGGAGAGACTACTAATATTCATGTCTAGAAAAGGGTAATTGAGGTATTTTAGAGGAAAGAGAGAAAGAAAGGTTTGGGAAGTTTGTGGGATTGTTTGTATCACTTAAATGCAGAGAGCTGTGACTAATTTCTTCACTTTGTGAAGGATTTTGTGACTAAATAACATTAAACTATAGGCAATTTTGATCATTCTATCTGATTCTGGGGAATGGTATATATTTTGATTCTAGGAGCAGAGTGGTTAGAAATTAGAATCCTTGGTGAGATTATGGTGAGTTGAGTTCCATTTAAAATCCATGGTCCTAAAATTCTTTGGAGTAGCAAAGCTCAAAGTGCCACATCCCAATTTTTAGTTAGAAGCCCAAAAAGTAGCCTAATTTAGTAGGCTACCAGGCCCTTTTGAGCAAAAGTCCTAGAAACCTATAGAGGGTAAACTATAAATAAAGCAAATATATGGACTAAAGTGCAAATAGAGAAAGTTCTTGGGATAAATATATAAATAAAGTTAGGGACTCCAGAAGAATCTCAAGGGCTCAGAAAGAGAAAATATGATAGTTACAAGCCTAAGGCTGAGGTAGAGGCCTCAAAGTGATGATTTATGAGGTTGAGCTCGAGCAGGGGCAAAACGATAATTTTAGGAAGTTCTAGGCCAAAAGGGGTAGCTGAATATAAAAAGTACAAAAATTTTAGAAAATAGGAAATGTAGGCATAGAGGCTTTTTATGAGTATAAATGACATAAATACCCATAAAATAACTTTAATGGAATTTTTCAGTATAATGGCTCAGTTTGAGGTATTTATCTAGATATAATTATTTGAGCCCTGAAGAGGCATGAAAAATGTACATAAAAATAGAAAATAAATAGTTAAGAGACTAAATAAGTTAATTAAATTAGTCTCATTTCAAAGTTAAAAGTGTGAGCTTAAAAAATACTGGAAGGTCAAAATGTCAGTAAGTGGCATTTTACGCGAAATTCAGAAAGAAATAGTTAAAGGAAGAGTTATAGCCCAAAAAAATCATAGAATTTTTCTATAATTAAATGAAGATAATGTAGTGGACAGAAGAATTTTCTGAGCTTCAGAAGGCCCTTAAGAAATCTAAACAAATGTGAGCCAAGTAAAGTAGAGACAGGTGACACTGGAAGGTCAAAATGTCAGTAAGTGGCATTTTACGCGAAATTCAGAAAGAAATAGTTAAAGGAAGAGTTATAGCCCAAAAAAATCATAGAATTTTTCTATAATTAAATGAAGATTATGTAGTGGACAGAAGAATTTCTGAGCTTCAGAAGGCCCTTAAGAAATCTAAACAAATGTGAGTCAAGTAAAGTAGAGACAAGTGACATAATCCAATTGGTCAAGAAAAATCAAGTGCCAAGATTTAATCTCATCTTCCTTCTTCTTTTGAATTTTTTCCACATGAGCTTGGGGATGTCATGAGGATGATGTAAGAGGAGGAGAAGATGATGCAAGATGGGCATGTGGATGCAATCTTGACCAACCATTTAATCTTATAAATTCTTGCAACTTGGAGGGCATTTTAGCCAGTTGAGAAATATAAATACCCCTCCCCTCAAGTGCATATCCAGGTGAAAAAAATGGAAGGGAAATTCTACAAAAATTTAGAGAGGAGAGAGAAAGAGGAGACAACCACGGATTAGAGAGAGAAAGATCAAGATTCAAGCTTTAATCAAGGTAAAATTACCAATCTAGCTCTTGATTTTCTAGTAGTATATGTTCTTGTTCTTGGGTAGAAATTTTAATGGATTTAGAATATTGAACTGTTGTGATTACTACTGATTGAATCTGAATTTTTAGAGAGAGATAAGGATGATATAGTGACATGTTTAAAATGATAGAAATGAGTAGGATTCAAGTGGTTCAGCTTATTGTTGTTTGAATTTCTTGATTTGGTTGCTAGAGGAGTGCCACAGCCTTGACTGGTGCTTGTGCCTAGGATGTGATTTTGATGATTATAAGGCTTCCAATAGGTTCTACATAAAAAATTCTGTTGAACTAAGTAGAGAAAATGAAGTTGGAAGCATTGGAATCAAAAGTAAAATTTTGGCACTAAGGAAAAGTAACCTCTCAACCAATGCAATTTCTTGAAGAAGGAGTGTGAGTTTGATAAATTTAAGCTCATATTTTGATTCTTCATGCAAAATTGTGTTGGATTGGCTTATGAGAATAAATTTTAGAAAGCCATAACACTAACCCTAAAATCAAGAGAAAGATGTTAGTTCAAGTGAGCTAGTCTTAACTATGGTGTGTGTTCTTGGTCCTAATGAGTTGTATAATTAATGTGGTTGTATTTGTGACCTTGAGACATCTAATAGGATGAATTGATGAGATTGGCTGAGCTACTCATTGGTTAGGAAGCTTAGGGAGCAAGTTCAAGAACAAGAGAAAAGCTTATGTACAAGGTATTGAACTTACCTAACTTGTATGCTTGATATTTATACTTATGTGTGTTGATGTGTTGATTGGTTTGAGTAATTATGTGAAGCATATATGAATAGTTGAAGCTATGTTTTTATGTATGTAATGGTCATATACATAATGCATAAAACATTGAGCATGCACATTGTTAGATTTAGTATGTTTTGATGATGTCAAAAGAAAATAAAATAATTAAGTTGATTTATGATGTGAAAAGTGTTTTTGAAGTAATGAAAATATATTTTTAATCAAATGAAATTAAAAGAAGAAGTTAATAGAGTTAATCGATTAATATTTCAATTATTGATAAATAATCGATTAATATAAATTAATTGATTAAATCATAGATTAATGTAAAGGCAGCAAGTTGTTTTACAAAGGAAAATTAATTAATCAATTAGCTGTTCGATTAATGAGTAACCATTAATTGATTAAGTGTTCGATTAATATCGAGAGCTTGGCTTCTAGAAGTCAGTTAATGAGTTAATAAATCGATTAGTTAATCGATTAATCTATTGAAAACAGATTTTCTCTTGAACAAAGATATTGCTATTAATTGATTGATTAATCGATTAATTTGCATTAATCTGTTAACTATTCAATTAATTTATGTTGAAAAATCTTCTATTTCAAATCTTCCAAACAAATTAATCTATTAGGAATTCGATTAACCTCAAAAACTTCATAAACTTCATAAACTTCAAAGATATCTCTATTTTAAGCTACAAACTGATTTCCTATTTCATATATTGATTCAAGTGATAACTTCCCTATGTTTCTCATTATTCTTCATGATCATTCTTTTGAGAAACTTATCTTTATAAGATTACATTATATATGGTTGAATAATCCATTCAGTATGATGCTTTATTTTATGTTTCACACGTTAATTCTAATTAATTAATTGGGTAATTAATTAATATAGAATAATTTTTGAAAACAAACTGAATCTTTATCTAATCTTGAAATGATTGGGCTATAAAATATTATTGAAATGATTGAGTACATATTATTCTCATATCATTCTTGTTGTGATTAATTCTAATTAAATTTAAATTCATCAATCCTCCCTTCACATATTTATAGACTAATGATTAAATCTTGAAGTATTTACAGGATCAATGTCAAGAGTTCAGATTCCGTTAAGATCAAAGCTAAACCTGATATTAGACCGAGATCAAAGCCAATGGATTTTCAACAACAAAAAGACAAAAGCTTCAACGGCTACAACGGCCAGTTCAACGGTCATATTTCTAGCAGGAAGAAAACTCAATGGAAGAAAACCTTAACAGAAAAATTGCTCAACGATCATAAGATTAACTATAAATAGAAGAGCACTCAAAGTTAAGAGGTTGACGCCTATGGACAAAAAAGAGAACAATGACTGATGCATTCTGTTGGAAATTGTGCCCCAGGGGCCAATCATTGTATTTTGAACATTGTTGATTTATGAATTTCTTAATTGTGTTATCACATTATTTGCATATTTAATATAATGACCATCCTTGGATAACTAATGATCGTATCCTAAATGTCCCTGGTCGGTCATCTATGCTGGAGCAGAGATGAAATAAGACCAGTATGACTTTGAATTTGAAGATGTATAAAGATATACATCAAAGTCATAGGCACATGTAAAAGTATAAGGTGTTGGACCGACCCGCTATTAGAGAGCTGCATGGGTTAAGTCATAAGCTTCTCTCATATACAAACCTTGTCACTACACCCTTTGACCTGAGATCATCATGGATTCCTACATGAAAAACGCTCAGCTTTGACTTAGTCAAAAGTCACTTTTGACCGAGTGATCATAAAGACTTTGTTCGGGCTTAGTGTTTTTTCATACGGAGGAATGTGGATGGTCAAGATGGAATTTGTCCCTCACATTCGTAGAGAGATATTACTGGGCCCCTCGATGAGTAAGTCTGAGAAATGTATGGCCATACTGTAATGGAAAGGTAGTTCCATTTCTATAGTTAGACTACTCAAGGATCGAGAAAGTAACGGTCAGGAACAGGAGGATGACATCCTCCATGCCTCATCCATGACCAAAATGTCATGTCACAAAAGGGACGTGATATGGTTGTATGAAAGGTTATATCGTTCATCGATCCTCATATGATTTGGGTAGTCATGATGTCTTGCTAGAGACCGCTTGAAACATCATTCCTTATATCTCTTAAAGTACTCTTGCTATAGCACTCTCAAAGTGGATTATATCTCTCTTGCCGAAAATCCTGGCAGAAAATAACTATATTGATTCGGTAATTCCCCATGAGAACTACCATTCTACGTAAGTACCCAGGAAAGACTGGATGAACCGGCTAGGTCCACTCACTTCCAGCCTCCTTAGATAGCACCTACGTACACAATACTCTGTATAGTCTACCAGCACAACGGTATTTTCTAGCAAATATCTTTAAAATCTTAACCTTAAATATTGATCTTAAATCCTATCCTTACATATACTCAATTGGAATTATCTTAGATCATTGGAATACCTCTTAACCTTAAAAACATGAATTTCCAAGAGTTGGGCTTATGGGTACTGTTCACTGTTCACTGTTCATTGGGCAATTCCAGATTATAGCCTAAATTTTGATAATTCATAATTAAATCTAGAAAAATCATATTGAGGTGATTCCAATTTCTAATGGAAGATGTTTCATTTAAATTTGAGAGAAAAATATGAAAATGAGGCTTTCTTGTCCAGATCAAATCAGTTTATTCGTTGAACTTTACTATTTATTTGGTAAATCTCGAAGTTCCAGTTTCTTTGCCCCATTTTCAAAAATTCATTTCTCCTTGTATACTTATCCAATTGAGTCTAATTACCTATGTATTTAAATCTCAGAATGTTTACTTTAATATTACCAAAAATCATGGGAAAACTCATTCGTTTACTATATGAAATTAGCACATGAACCTCACTGCCTCTGAGTAGCCGTATTATCTTATTCCAGATTTTATCTCCTGACGTTGAAAAATCATAACAATTCGAATTCTTAACCAAATGAGGCGTTCTTTGTGTCCATTTAAAGATATTGATCTTATATATATTCATGCAAAATTTCATATGAAAAATCATTGGATAAGTCAATCAAAATACCGATGGAAGTACACTACCTCAGATCGGATTTATGAGTAGCATGCATCATACACACCAAAACATCATCTTGTAATTAAAGTGCACACTCTTTAAGTTATATACAGTCATCCATCAACATTTACCCTCTTGCCTTAAGAAGATCCATCACCCAGAGCATAGTTATGGGGGGTGAGATTCGGGGGAATCTCTATAGCAAGTAATACAAACTATAAGGTTATGCATATTTGATTAAATGCCTAACATGTTATCATGCAATGGGAGCTAATTCATGCTTATACATAAGCAAACTCTAACATGCATATTGTCATGACATATATTGCAAGGAGTGGTACATACTCATAGCACATCATCATCATAAATATCATCACATAATATTCCATGCTCAACCAAACCTTCATGCATAACAAGTAAGCAAATCAATCAAAGCACATAAGTTTATAGTTAAGTATTTTTGCTACCTCTTGTAGATCCTTGTCCTTCCCTTCTAGCAATGGTCTTTCCTTGTCACAAATGTCAAAACCTAAATATTACAATATAATTACCAAATTATAACTCCATTCCAAACAAATTCCAAGTCTAGTTTCAATAAGCTCCCTTTTTCCAAAAATTCCCATTTTGGTTCCAATGCTTCCCATACTTATTTCTCCACTTTACCCCCACACAAAATCTCATTTTAAGACCATTGGAAGCATCAAAATCATGAAATTCAAATCACTGTTCATACAAGTGAACAATAACCGTGAGGAATTTTCAACATTATAACCTTTAATTCCAATGGTTTCCAAGGTTCAAAACCTTTCCAATCCTACACAAAATCATCATATAAACTCCATGGAAGCATTAAATCATTGAAATTCCATTTCCTTATATCATGAACAGTACAAACCGAAATGGTAAAGTCAAGAACATCAACTTACTTCACAACCAAGCATGTAACTAGCTTGTTTAAGCTTGTCTTAACTATCTATGACCTAAAACTCATATTGCTTTCACATATACACAAAATTCCAGCAGCATCTCCCCAAGATTTAAGCCTAAAAAACCACTTAAACTCCAGCACAAACCATAAGAACAAAAGGTAGAAAAGCAAGGAGACAACTTACCTTACTTGTTTCTTCAAGATCCTTGCTTCCTCCAAGCTTGAGAAATATTTTGCAAGAGCTTCCTTCCCCTTTCTTGATCACGGTTTTGGATTGCAAATGAAGGGGTATTTATAGCAAAAGTCTTGGGAAAATTGAAGGCCAAGATCACATTGGGAACTATTTGATCTAATGGTTAAAGGTTTGATCTTGAAATGTCTTTTATCTTCACACTCATGACCTTACCACCATGACATCACTAGCATGGCCTACTTGGAACACCTAACCTCCTCTTCTTGGCGACATTTTTGAGCTCTTGTGGGTATCACCATGTGCAAACCCTAATTCTTACTTTATTCTCTTTTCTTTTTCTTTTCAAAATCCATAAATTATTCCTTATTGGGCTTGGGCTTCAAGATAACTTTTGAGACTTATTGGGCTGGCCTAGGACAAAAATGTTGGGCCTCTTTTAGGTCCAATAGCTATTTAGCACAAATCCTAATGTACTTTCCTTATACCGATATCCTTAAAATATCCTGATCTCAGAATAAATGCTAAACACCTCCTTTAATTATTCTAACATTTTTAGAAATTCATTCTAATATAAAATGAATTCTCTACAAAGTTTTATAATTTTCTAAGATCCAGAAGTCCTGATAAAAGTTCATACGTTTCCTTTAACCTTTTATCGGTGTCCTTTTTTACCGTAAATTCCATAATTAATTCTACAGGACTCCTTTTTTACTTCTGTCAACTCCATAAATTCTCATATTAATTATAATAATTTACTATCAAATTTTCTCTGATATCCATCCATTGTGTGAAATGACCAAAATGTCCTCTATTTACTTCTGGTTTCTTAGGGCATCACAGTGGCATTTTTGTAATTTTGCACTTTGGCTCTTAGGCTTTCTTCCTCTTCCAATTAATCCTTTTCTTTACATAAATATGGTCACATCTTTTCCTAAAAATCTCATATATTTTATTCAACCTGTACATACAACGTAGTACAGAAATTAGGGATGTTACACCGCTCACGACTTGTGGGTCAGTATAGTAACTGGCCCACTGCCAACTTCATATGGGCCTACAGGGTCACACACAAAATAGCCTAACACGATCTATGATGTACATATTCATTGAATCTAAGACATGTCCAGATTCAATGAATAATCTAGAGTGGATGTGTATATATATATTTATATATATAAATTCGCATATATATATTATATATAATATAAGAGATATTTGCAAGATTTAATTTATAAGGATAAATTAAATCTCTATCACTTTTGAATTTGAAATTAGAATTGATATGATATCTCAAATTTGATTTATGAGAATAAATCAAATATAATTTTGTCTTATCTTTATTTTAAATTAAATGAATACGTGAATTAAATCTGTGGGATAGAATTAATGTAAACTATATTTATTTAATTGGTTTCTTATCAAATTATGCAATATATATGATATTGTATCAATTTCAGAATTAATATAAGATTAATTCTAAAATCCAATTCAGGGAGAACACCGATAGCATCCTATATATTTGACATTAAGGGCTAGGGTTTTCGGCGAGTGACAAGGAGAGTGCAAAAGGTTTGCAGATAAGAAACGACTAAAATAGAGATGGTGAGGACGGATTCTTGAGAAAGTTCTAGAGGGATAAGAGGCGCTAGCGCGTCGTTCGTGATTAAAACGCTGTTCGTGTGGATACCGGTAGAGGAAGCTGATCTGAGTCATCGACTTCTCGCGATCAAAAAGAGACTACCAGGCATCTTGAATGTCAGAAGATCGAAAAAAGACTTCCAGTCGCGATTATAAGCTGAGAAGGTTGTGACTGACAACTCCAGAGATGACAGGTCGCGACTAGAAGCTGAGGAGATCACGACTGACAACTCCAGAGATGACAAGTCGCGACTAGAAGTTGAGGAGGTCGCGACTGATAACTCCAGAGATGACAGGTCGCGACTAGAAGCTGAGGAGGTCGCGACTGAAAACTCCAGAGGCAACAAGTCGCGACGAGTGGATACTAAGGTCGCGACTATAATTCAAATACCGAAGGTAACACTTCTTACTCCTTGACTTAAACACACTCAGTAGATCCTGGCAGGAATCGGGAAAAAATTTGAAAGTTAATTTTCGCTGCGCGTCTTCCAATTCCCTTCACATTCAACTCTCCATTCATTATGTATTATTTCAATAAGAGAGAAAAATACTATAAGCCACAATGTTTATCATTTATTATATCTAAGAGTTAGATACACCCTTCATTTCTTCATTTATCTGAGAGCAAAATGTTGGAATCAGGGGATTCAAGGTTGGGATTTACTTGTATCTGTTTAAGGGGCAGTGTTTCCATCAGAAGTGTAGTGTAACCTCAGGATTGAGGTGGTTCTCAATTTGCAATAAAAATTGAAGTTGTAAAGGCTACTAAGAGTCCGTTGTAATCTTGGTGTATAATGGATTAGAAAATCTCAGTGGGAAGCTGAGGACTGGACGTAGGTCAACGAAAGACCGAACTAAGATAAATTCTCTGTGAAAATTCTTCTTCCTTAACTCTTTGACTTCTAGTAACTTAATTTTTTAAATTATATAGTTTTACTTATCAAGTTTTTAAAGAATTGCAAAAGTTTTTCAAAAGTCATCATTCAATTCACCCCTCTTGGGTGATCTAGCCTATCTACCTAAATCTAACATTTGGTATCAGAGCAGGTCATTTATTTAAAGGATCTAACGATCTCAAGTGAAAAGATCATGGCTAGATTAGTCGATGAAATGCTTTCTGAAGGTTTTGATTTTACCATTCTTCCGACATTAGAAAATTATGAGTTTTTGTATTGAAAAGGTCGAATGATCATATTTTTCAAAACTCTTAATTTTGATATGAGGAAGATCCTTTCAAATGAATTTGATTTTAAACAGAGAAAGGATTGGAATAATTGTGAAAAGAAATTATTTTCACTGAATCTTAGAGTAATGAAAATTTTGTATAATGCTATTTCTGAAAAAGATTACTTGAAAATAAAATCTTGCTCTAATGTCAAAGAAATCTTTAATACGCTTGAATCTATTTATTCATCTGATCTTTATACTGAAAGTGTTAACAATTCATCAAAATCAGAAAATAATTTATCTACTAATGATGAACAAATGAAAGCAGAGAGTTTTAAAAGAGAAATCTAAATTGACTTTCATGTGTCTGTCAACACAGAGGAAGAAGATAATCAAGAAGAAGAGCTCAATATGTGTAAATTTGAGAATTTGTCATCAGGATCTCATAAATTGTCAATGGTTACAATTCTCTCTTATGAATTTAAGAAGAATGATTTCAAAAATTTTCACTATATGATTTTTCAACCAATCATTGATTCTGTCTTGAAAATCAAAAATGTTTTACATTTCAATGATATTACTGGAACACATAGTAAAGAGGAAGAAATTTTGCATAATGGTTTTAAACTTCCTCCACTCAACTAACACAATACTTGCAAGTATGCTTATAAGGTGTATCATCCAATTACATGCAATTGTTGTGGAAAACAATGTCATATTTCTCACACATGTCATTTGAGAGGAAATTCAAATGTGAGAAATAAGTTTATTTGGGTTCCTAAGGAATAATAAGGTCCAAAACTAATATTAAAGGATCCAAAGTTAAATTGGTACCAAAATGTTCTTTCAGTATGTCAAGTATGCAGAATAATTATCGGAAGAATGAACACGGTACTTGGAGAGCTAGGCATCCAAGGGTTCATCTTGCATCAGTGAAAGCTATATCATCTGAGAGAACTCAACAAGCATCTATTGCTGATATATTAAAGGCAATCCATAACAAGTAATGGTGAAAAGCCTAAGGAGCACGTTCTGCCTCACGAATGGACTATCACATAGTACCATTCAACTATCGTAAGGAGAATAGAAGAAGAAGAAGGATCTCTCAAGCCTTAAAGTTCAAATCAGTTGAGAGACCATTGCAAGCATGTGATAGAAGCAATCAAAAGATGCAAGGGGTACACAAAGGCAATCCTTCTCCACATGAGTTAAAAGTACAATGGAAAACTTAGTGAATTATCATGTTTAAAATATCCTTGAATGAACTTTGTAATTGATTTCAAACTGTATTTATATACTCCCAATAAAACTTAATTGACAAATATTTCATAAAGGAGAAAGAGCAATGTTCAGAAGCACAAAATATTTATGCAAACATGTTACTGAAAAAGAAAATATCTCTTTTATGCATAAAGATATATTTATTTCACTATACTCAATTATCTCTGATCATATTTGTCTAAGTATATGAAATGTGTGTGTTTTTCCTACAAACTAACCATAAGTGTATCCAAGAAAGTTGGATACCCTAGAAGAAAAAGATTTACTTGTAGGAAAGAAAGACAAAGAAAGATGCACCTCAGAAAGATGGCTACAGAGAGACATATTCAAATCTTGAGGAAGCAGATTTTTTACTCTGCTGCTGAATTCCACAAATATGAAGAATTAGTAAGAAGCACGCAGAAATTAAATATACAATGAAACAAGAGTAATGATGGTAAAATCTATTCCTACCCAATCTTGCGTTTATTAAATGAATTAAAATTTAGGAGATGAATACTTGTTCTTTGATGCATTCCATTAGCAATAATCCTTTGAAAGTATTTTAAAATGATTTCATATTTCTAAATGGATTATATCTATACATAGTTGTGTTTTTCAATTATCATTTTAGAACTTCAATTCATAAATCTATCTTGATTCATAAATGTGCATATTTATGATTTCAAAGGTAAAAGTGAGATTTCAAATTCTTGTATCACTTGATTTTACAAAATACATATTTGTTTTAAATAAAACATTATCTCGAGATATTCTTTAGAAAATGAGAGCTTCATATATCTTTATTTAAAAAAAAGGGTCAAGTTTTTCCATTTGCATTAACTAAAAAAATATAACATGTTTTGATGATGAGTTGTCTTTGTATCATCTCATATATTTTACAAGTTAATTTCTATGATCATATTAATCATTCTCCAAGAAAGAAAGAGATTTGATTTATAACAGGAGAATAAGGAGATATCTCAAAGAAGAGTTAGCTAGGGAAATGAGCACTGCCAATATAAGATGCTTAAGAGAGAAAGGAAAATGAATCAATACATCAAGTGGCAAAAATCTGAATAAGCTTTCTTGTACTATCTCTTTATATTGAAAATTCATTTGAAGCATCTTGATGTCAATTTGTTGCTTATGATATGATAGATGTGTTTCAATATTTAACAAAAGTTTATGCTTCAATGTATTTTTTTCGGTTGAAAATTTATTTTCATAAAAAAGTTAAAAAAAAATTATCTCATTTCTATAAGTTAATTGACTGATGATTGGATTAAATGATGTTTGAAAATATGTTAAAATTTGTTGAGTTTTGAAAATAATCGATTAATGCTTCGCTTAATGGCAATTAATCGAATAGTTAATCTATTAATAAATAGTGACTATGTGTTAAAAGTTATTTCTTTGAAAATTAATTGATTGATTGATAGATTAATGGAAATTAAATGAACATCTAATCGATTAATTATTGTTAAAATGGGTGTTGAATATTTGCTCACAATTAATCGATTAATCATTCGATTAATAGGAATTAATCGAAAACCTAATCGATTAATTGATAAAATTAATCTATCACTTAATCGATTAATGGGCATTAATCCATTAGTTAATCGATTAATATGGGATTCTATCAGTTATCAGTCACGACTTTTCACTATTCAACTTGAACCCTAACCGATTAATTCCCAAATCCTCTCATCTCCAATCTCCAAATTTCTACAAATTTCATTGGGGGAAGTTTGTGTTGGAAATTGTGCCCTAGGGGCCAATCATTATATTTTGAACATTGTTGATTTATGAATTTTTTAATTGTGTTATCATATTATTTACATGTTTACTATGATGACCATCATTAGATAACTCATGATCTTATCCTAAATGTCCCTGGTCGGTCATCTATGCAGGAGCAGAGATGAAATAAGACCAGTATAACTTTGAAGATGTATAGAGATATAAATCAAAGTCATAGGCACATGTAAGAGTACAAGGTGTTGGACCGACCCGCTATTAGAGAGCTGCATGGGTTAAGTCATAAGCTTCTCTCATATACAAACCGTGTCACTACACCCTTTGACCTGAGATCATCATGGATTCCTACATGACAAACGCTCAGCTTTGACCTAGTCAAAAGTCACTTTTGACCGAGTGATCATAAAAACTATGTTCAGGCTTGGTGATTTTTCATGCGGAGGAATGTGAATGGTCAAGATGGAATTTGTCCCTCACATTCGTAGAGAGATATTACTGGGCCTCTCGATGAGTGAGTCTAAGAAATGTATGGCCATACTGTAATGGAAAGGTAGTTCCATTTCTATAGTCAGACTACTCAGGGATCAAGAAAGTAACGGTCAAGAATAGGAGGATGACGTTCTCCATGCCTCATCCATGACCAAGATATCGTGTGACAAAAGGGACGTGATATGGTTGTATGAAAGGTTACATTGTTCATCGATCCTCATATGATTTGGGTAGTCATGATGCCTTGCTAGAGACCGCTCACGACTTGTGGGTCAGTATAGTAACTGGCCCACTGCCAACTTTATATGGGCCTACAGGGTCGCACACAAAACAGCCCAACACGAGCTATGATGTCCAGATTCATTGAATCTAAGACATGTTCAGATTCAATGAATAATCTAGGGTGGATGTATATATTTTATATATTTATATATATAAATTCGTATATATATATTATATATAATATAAGAGATATTTGCAAGATTTAATTTATAAGGTTAAATTAAATCTCTATCACTTTTGAATTTGAAATTCAAATTGATATGATATCTCAAATTTGATTTATGAGAATAAATCAAATATAATTCTGTCTTATCTTTATTTTAAATTAAATGAATAGGTGAATTAAATCTGTGGGACGAATTTAATATAAACCATATTTATTTAATTAGTTTCTTATCAAATTTGCAATATATGATATTGTATTAATTTCAGAATTAATATAAGATTAATTCCAAAATCCAACTCAGTCAGAACACCGATAGCATCTTATATATTTGACATTAGGGGCTAGGGTTTTTGACAAGAGGGAACAAGGAGGGTGCAAAAGGTTTGCAGATAAGAAACTGCCAAAATAGAGACGGTGAGGACAGATTCTTGAGAAAGCCCTGGAGGGATAAGAGGCGCTAGCACGTCGTTCGTAGTTGGAACGTTGTTCTTATGGATTCCAGTAGAGGAAGCCGATCTAAGTCGTTGACTTCTTGTGATCGAAAAGAGACCACCAATCGCGAAGAGAAGCTGTGAACGTCAGAAAATCGAAAAGAGACTACCCGTCACTACGAGAAGTTGAGTACGTCATGATTGACAACCCCAGAGATTACCCATCGCGACTAGAAGCGGAAGACGTCGTGACTGACAACTGTAGAGACTACCCGTCGCCACGAGAAGCTGAGGAAGTCGCGACTGACAACTCCAGATGCGACAAGTCACGACGAGTGGATACCAAGGTCGCGACCATAGTTTGAATACCGAAAGGTAACACTTCTTTCTACTTGACTTAAACACATTCGGTAGATCCTAGCAGGGAATGAAAAAAATTTTAAAGTTAATTCCGCTGCGTGTCTTCCAATTCCCTACAGTGGTATCAGAGTCATGCTGTTTTGTGTTTAAGTTAGGTTTGATTGTTGATACATGTTATGTATGTTAGACTTCTTAGTCGATCATATGATAACATGTGAATTATGTATGACATATAGGGAATCCATTTTATGTATGACATATAAGGTGTAATATCCCGATTTTTGGATCTAGGAAAAACTGGGAGGTAGTCTGATATGGGCAGGCTGCTAAACCCATAGTCCCAGGGTAGTAATCTGATATGGGCGGATCACTTACCTATATTTGGTAGGAATCCGAGGGATGAGCTAAGTTCCTCAGGATTTAAAGATGAGTTAAGTCTTTGACCTACAAAATAGGGACAGTTCACCAAGGTTCAAAAAGAGGAATGTAAGGATATCCTAAGTCTTAAGCCTAGGAATTTTGCAGGTAGCTAGATATGGGCTGGCTCCTGAGTAAGATAACCTGATATGGGCGGGTTGTCGAGCCTTTCAATTAACAATGACTCCCGAAGAATTCAGGGGATGAGTTGTTTAAAGAGAATTTCGAGAACTTAAGATGAAGGATAAGAAAAGAAACCAGAAACGAATAGAGGGCATTTTGGTCATTTTACACAATGGATGGATATCTGAGGAAATTTGATAGTAAATTATTATAATTAATATGAGAAATTATGGAGTTGACAGAAGTCAAAAAGGAGTCCTATAGAATTAAATATGGAATTTACGGTGAAAAAGGACACCAAGAAAAGGTTAAAGGAAACGTATGAAATTTTTATCAGGACTTCTGGGTCTCAGAAAATTATGAAACTTTGTAGAGAATTCATTTTATATTAGAATAGATTTCTAAAAATGTTAGAACAATTAAAGGAGGTGTTTAGCATTTATTCCAAGATCAGGATAATTTAAGAATATCGGTATAAGGAAAGTACATTGGGATTTGGGCCAATTAGCTATTGGACTTAAAAGAGGCCCAACATGTTATCCTAGGCCAGCCCATAAGGCCTTAAAGTTATCTTGGAGCCCAAGTCCAATAATGAATAATTTATGGATTTTTGGAAAGAAAGAAAAAGAGAAAAAAGTAAGAATTAGGTGTTGCACATGGTGGGACCCACAAGGACTTCAAAATGGAACCCAAAAAGAGGAAGGGTTAGGTGTACCAAGAGAGGCCATGCTAGTGATGTCATGGTGGTAAGGTCATGAGTGAAAAGTGAAAAGACATTCCAAGACCAAACCTTTAACCATTAGATCAAATAGTTCCCAAGGTGATCTTGGCCTTCAAATGGCACATGACTTTTGCTATAAATACCCCCCATTTGCAAGCTCAAAACCATGGAGCAAGAACCTTAGGAGCCTCTTGAAAAATTCTCTCTCAAGCAAGGAAGGAGCAAGGATCTTGGAGAAGCTTGTAAGGTAAGTTGCTCCCTTGCTTCTAGAATTTGTTCTTATGATTTCTTCTTGAGTTTAAGTTAGTTTTGAGGCTTGAATCTTGGGGAAATACTGCTGGAATTTCTATGTATATGTGAGAGGAACATGAGTTTTATGTCATAGATAGTTTAGACAAGCTTAAACAAGCTAGTTGCATGGTTGGTTGTTGGATTAAGTTGATGTTCTTGACTCTACCATGGAAGAACAATTCGGTCTGCACTGTTCATGCACTGTTCATGATAAAAAGAGATGGAATTTCAATGATTTAATGCTTCCATTGAGTTTATATGATGATTTTGTGTAGGATTGGAAAGGTTTTGAACCTTGGAAACCATTGGAATTAAAGGTTGTAATGTTGAAAATTCCTTTCGGTACTGTTCACTCGCATGAACAGTGATTTAAATTTCATGATTTTGATGCTTCCAATAGTCTTAAAATGAGATTTTGTGTGGGGGGAAAGTGGAGGAACAAGTATGGGAAGCATTGGAATCAAAATGAGAATTTTTGAAAGAATTATGCATGTTTTTCAAATCTGTCCGGAACAGTGCATAGTTGCTGGAATTTAGTTATTTTGAGTTCATAAATGGATTCAAAAGGCCAAATTGTGTAGGATAAGGTCAAGACATCAATTGATTCAAAGGCCAAGTCAATTGGTAAAGATTAAAGGAAGTTATGTTACTTAAAGTAAGCTTAGTGTCAAGAGAAGTTAGATTGTAATGGTTAGATGGTAATGTGATGTTAGGATTTGCTTGGTGTGCTCAAAAGAGGGCAGCCACATAGCAAGGAAAAGTAAGAAGGAAGAAGCAAAGTTAAAGTGGAAAGAAGTAAAGCAATAAGGTAGTAAACTTACCCTAAACTTGTATGTATTGAATGTTATGCTTGATTGTGCTATGACTTTATGGAATTGTGTGCATATGTGTATATGATTGAAGCTCTGTTTCTATGATTACCTTGGCCAATTGTATTTCATATGTTACATGGAAGCATGCACATTACACAATGTTTACACTTTCACAAGCAAGCACAAGTATTTACTTTAATGCATGCATTGTTTAGTACCGTTTGCTACTGAGATTTCCCCAGAAATCTCACCCCATCCATGTAATCCCAATCCCACAGGTTTACGAATGAGTAAAGAAGATAAAGAGGCATGAAGAGAGGTTAGAAATTGGAAGATTTGAATATTATGTAATAAATGTGCGAATTGTTGCATGTAATGTTGTTATATGACAAGTTAGAGCAACAATGTTCATGATGAAAAGGAAAAATAGTAAATGATGAAATAAGTGTATCAAATAATTATGGCATAACCCCATAATGTATATGAATGTATGAAAGCCAAAGAGATTGGTTATGTGTGCTGGAACAATTAATGGAAATTCATGTTTTTGAGGTTAAGGTTAAGGTTAAGATTCAAAGATATTTTCTAGAAAATGCCGTTGTGCTGGTAGACTATACAAAGTACTGTGTACGTAGGTGCTGTCTAAGGAGGCTGTAAGTGAGTGGACCTAGTCGATTCATCCAGTCTTTCCTGGGTACTTACGTAGAATGGTAGTTCTCATGGGGAATTACCGAATCAGTACAGTTATTTTCTGCCAGAATTATCGGCAGGAGAGAATTAATAAAGTTAAGATTGCTTCCGTAAGTGTACTCTAAAGGATCTAAGGAAGGATGTTTCATAAGGAATCCGAAAGGAAACTGAAATCGGTGGTGTATGTTAATTGATTTGTTCAATTAATATTGATGGGGATCTAGGAAAACTGAATTAAGTTTCTTGATTATTTATCAAAAAAAAAAATCTCGGGGCGCTGCCCCCAGACCCCGCCCACTAACAGGCTAGCGGGATTGTCGTGGCTACCTGGTCGTAACGCAACATAATCGTAACACATACTGCCTTTCCTGATGTATGAATGTTTTGAAACATTTATTGCCCTTCACATAATATGAATTTTGAATCTTGAATATTTGGGTATGGTGAACAATATGGCTCTAGATTACAAGTGTTGTAATTTTTCTAAATACGGCCTGCGTGTCGTGCCTTCCTCTATTTACTCTCGATGTACCTTCTCTTCTCATCTCACTCCCCTCGAATGTTAAATGAGATTTCTTTATGTAATTTTCCTTTTCTTAGTAGAGAGCTCCTCTCATTTGATTGAGGGGACTTAGGATAGGTGATCCATATTGTATCACGTTTAAAATTATGTATCTTGTACTTATATGTTCTATATGCATATTGCTTGTATGAGATACAATCGAGATACATTCATTTTTGTAAACCAGATAGTTAATTACACCCTCTAAATGAAATCTTAAGTCATAATGCCGTCAATTTATGAACACTTATCAAAACCTCGATCACTCACTTGTAGGCTCCACCAAAGTGGGTGCATTTGAGTTATCTTGGGGAGATAAGCAAGAGTAATGGTGCTACTCACATATGTTTATTATTGTTTGACTTAATTGAGATTAACAAGACAGTTTTGGGTCTCAAGGCATTAGTGGGATTAAAACATGCCGGATCATATGATGATGGAATCCCATGAACATCTAAGAGTTACATTTGATGTAATTGGTAAAGGTGTTACCTACCTAAATAACTTAAAGTTAAGCGTCCTGCCAAAGCGGACTTAAGTTTAAGCCAAATATGGATCTTAGCCCACTAATTATTACATTGAGGGTTGTTTTATTTAGTGGAAGATTGCTAATTCAATTGCATATTTTAATTGTAGAATCATGACAACTAGTAATATTGCTACATTATCGTTGCGATCTATCCTTGAGAAGGACAAACTCAATAGGACAAACTTTCTTGACTGGTTCAGGAACTTGAGAATTGTTCTCAAGAAGGAAAGAAAGGCACATGTCCTAGATCAACCCATTCTTGAGGAGCTAGCAGCCAATGCTCATAGAGCTCAGAGAGATGCTTACATGAAGCATAAGGAAGACTCTGTCGATGTGGGATGCTTGATGCTTGCCACCATGGTTCCAGAGCTCCAAAGAGATCTGGAACACATAGAGGTTTATGAGATGATTGTGCATCTCAAGGAAATATTCCAGCAACAGGCAAGGTAAGAGAGGTATGAAACCACTAAGGCCTTACATTCCTGCAAGATAGCTGAAGGTGCATCAGTCAGTGCTCATGTCTTAAAGATGAAAGGGTACATTGATCACCTTAAGAGGGTTGGATTTCCCATGAGCCAGGAGTTAGCTACGGATTTGATCTTGAACTCACTCCCAGAAAGTTATGACCAGTTTGTCAAGAACTACAACATGAACAACATGGAGAAATCTATTTCTAAACTGCATGGGATGCTTAAAACTGTTGAGCCGAGTGTTAAGAAGAAGCCCAATATAGTTTTGATGGTTCAGAAAGGAAAGGGTATGAAAAAGAAAGGCAAGGGCAAGGTGAAAGGTCATGGCTCATCAGGTAAGACCAAAGAGTCAGGCAAGCCCAAAACCAAGCCTGCACCAAAGAAGGCAAAGCCTGCAAAGGAATGAGTCTGCTTCTTTTGCAATGAACCTGGTCATTGGAAGAGGAATTGCAAGCTCTACCTTGAAGATCTGAAAAAGAACAAGAAGGATAGCGGGGCTATCGCTTCAGGTATTTATGTTATAGACATTCATCCCTCTACTTCCACTATATGAGTATTAGATACTGCATGTGGTTCTCACATTTGTACAAATATGCAGGGCCTAAAGGACAGTAGGAAGTTGAAGAAGGGAGAAGTTGACCTACGAGTTGAAAACAGAGCAAGGGTTGCTGCTTTAGCTGTAGGCACTTATGAATTAGTTCTGCCCACTGGGCTTTCGTTAGTTTTGAACAATTGCTATTATGTTCCTTCTTTGAGTAGTAACATTATTTCTCTTTCTTATTTGGATAAGGAAGGTTACACTTCCATTGTTGGGAATAGTAGATGTCCTATTTATCGTAATGATGTTTTCTATGCTCATAGTGATTTGCATGTTGATCATTACATATTAAACTTGGAACAACCCAATCATGGAAATATCTATAACATAACCACCAAAAGGGTCAAACCAAACGATTTGATTCCAACATACCTCTGGCACTGTCGTCTGGGCCACATAAATGAGAAACACATTTCTAAACTCCATCAAGATGGATCTCTCAACTCATTTGATTTTGAATTATATGATACTTGCGAGTCTTGTTTGTTAGGAAAGATGACAAAGTCACCTTTCACTGGGCACAGTGAGAGGGCCACTGATTTGTTGGGCCTCATACATACAGATGTGTGTGGACCAATGAATACAAATGCCAGAAGAGTTTATTCGTACTTCATCACATTCATAGATGATTTTAGTAGATATGGCTATGTCTATCTAATGAAACATAAATCTGAATCTTTTGAAATGTTCAAGATATTTCAAAATGAAGTACAAAACCAGCTTGGTAAAACAATTAAAGCCCTTCGATCTGATCGAGGTGGAGAATTTTTGAGCCAAGAGTTCATCGATCATCTTAGGAATTGTGGGATAGTCTCACAATTAACTCCTCCAGGAACACCACAATGGAATGGCATTTCTGAACGGAAAATAGAACATTATTAGATATGGTTTGATCCATGATGAGTCGAACATATCTTCCACTGTCCTTTTGGGGCCATGCCCTAGAGACAGCTGCGTTCACACTGAATCGTGTTCCATCCAAGGCAATTGAAAAGACTCCGTATGAGATATGGACCAGGAGGAAACCTAGTTTGTCTTTTCTCAAGATTTGGGGATGTGAGGTCTATGTTAAGCAACAAGCCTCAGATAAGTTAGCGTCCAAATCCTCAAAGTGCCTTTTTGTGGGATATCCTAAGGAAACCAAGGGATATTATGTCTACAACCCCACTGATAACAAAGTGTTTGTTGTCAAAAATAGTATCTTTCTCGAACGAGAATTTATCTCTAAAAGAACTAGTGGGAGTAAGGTACACCTCGAAGAATTTTGAGAGCCATAAGACACCACAGAACTAGAGATGAAAAATAGAGAAGACTCACAACAAGTTATGGAGACTCCTCAAGTCACACAAGGCCCACGGTGATCTAATAGGGCATGACTTCAGCCTCAAAGATATGGATTTCTGATTTCTTACAATCGTGATGTGTTGCTCATTGAGCATAATGAGCCAACTACCTTCGAGAAGCTATAGTGGGACCAAACTCTAAAAAATGGCTTAATGCCATGAAGTCTGAGATGCAATCCATGTACGACAATAAGGTATGGACCTTAGTCGACCCGCCTGAAGGTGTAAAAACCATCGGGTGCAAGTAGATTTTTAAAGAGAAAACTGACATGGATGGCAATGTAAATGTCTTCAAGGCACGATTGGTTGCAAAAGGATTTACTCAAACTCATGGTGTGGACTATGATAAGACCTTTTCCCCAGTTGCAATGGACAAATCAATCAGAATCCTCCTTGCCATTGCAGCATATTATGACTATGAAATATGCAGATGGACGTCAAGACAGCCTTCCTTAATGGAAAGCTCCTTGAGGATGTGTACATGACACAACCTGAAGGGTTTGTGCGTTCCGAGGACTTTGGTAAAGTGTGCAAGCTTCAAAGGTCCATTTATGGACTGAAGCAAGCATCTCGGAGTTGGAATCATCGTTTTGATAAAGTAGTTAAAGAGTTTGGATTTCTTCAAAACATTGATGAACCTTGTGTGTACAAGAAGGTTAGTGGGAGCACAGTTGTGTTTTTGGTACTCTATGTCGATGACATCCTACTTATTGGGAATGACATTCCTACCTTGCAGATTGTCAAGTCTTGGTTAGGAAAGTCTTTCTCGATGAAAGACTTGGGTGAAGCCGCCTACATCCTAGGAATTAGGATCTATAGAGATAGATCTAAAAGACTTCTAGGACTCAGTCAGAGCACATATATAGACAAGATACTGCATAGGTTTAGTATGCAGGAATCAAAGAGGGGTTTCATACCCATGTCTCATGGTATTCACCTCAGCAAGGATTTGTGTCCTAGTACACCTGATCAACAAGGTCGCATGAGTAAGGTTCCATATGCCTCGGCCATAGGATATATCATGTACGCCATGTTGTGTACTCGACTGGATGTCTCGTTTGCCTTAAGTATGACTAGCAGATATCAACAGGACCCTGTTGAGGGCCATTGGACTGCTGTCAAGAATATCCTTAAGTACTTAAGAAGGAATAAGGACTTATTCTTGGTCTATGGTGGATTGGATGACGAGCTGTGTGTAACTGGTCAGACAGATGCAAGTTTCCAAACTGACCAAGACGATCTTAAATCACAATCTGGGTAAATATTCCTCGTAAATAATGGAGCAGTAAGCTGGAAGAGCTCTAAGCAGAGCACTGTAGCAGATTTGCAACGGAAGTTGAGTATATAACAGCATCTGATGCAGCTAAGGAAGCCGTTTGGATCAAGAAGTTCATTACTGAACTATGGATGATACCTACTGACGAGCGCGTTGGATTGTCGCAGTCCAAGCCATCAAAATTAAGTGAATTGCACCCTAGTAATGTAGTATAAGGCACAACCCTATCGTTCTTCTCAAGGAGCCTTTCTAAAGGAATCCTAGCAAATTGGATGTCAAATTCAACAGTAAACCTGAGTAAAGAGTAAATGGTTTTGTGATTTTGTGGGTGCAGTAAAATAAAGATGCAGTAAAATAGATGTTTTTGTATTTTTGTTTAAGATGGAAAATGGTTGGTTTGTGAAACTAGTATATGATGATAGGCTCTTGATGATGAAAAATATCTATCCTTGCTCTCAATGTATATGGAGTTTGAAATCACTAAGTCTTGAATTAAACCTCAATCGATCGATTGAGTCCAGAATCCTAATATTCTTTAAACTCCTTTGATCAAAGCCAGTTTAAAGACTATTATTGAACTGCTAAGGATCACTTAGTGTGTAATTTAAAACAAATGGAAGAATGCCCTCGAATGAGCGTCAATTGACTAACCCTAGAATTCAAGAAATCGAATCAATTAGCAACGATCGGTGACAACTATTCAACTAGCTTAAACTTAAAACTGAAATATTGTATTTAAACCAGCATTCAAAACATCCAAAGTAAATTATAATTGTCTAATATGAGAATAATCAATCGATATTCAAAACTTGTTCATATGATGAAAAACCCTAAATCTAGCAGCAATCATAATATGACAAGATGCAAATTAGAAAAGAAGAAACTCCCCTTTTCAGTCCGTGAGCTCAAGATAATAGATCCATCACCGAGAGACTAAAGGTCTAGCTTCTCATGACTTCTGCTACATTGCAATCGCTATTCAGATGTGATGCCATGAAGAAACGATGAAGAGATGAAGGTGAATGGTGTCAAACGATGGAAGCTGAGTGGAAAGTCTGTGGAGAGCGCTCGAGTACTGCTTCTTAGCCTAATCAGGTCCAAAAATCAGCCTCCTCTTAGCGGTAGCCTCCCTCCCTTCTTATATCAGCATGACCTAATCCAAAACGCGCAGCTTCAGTGATTTCGTACTATTAGTCGCGACCAGATACACATGTTGGTTGCGACCTATAAACAGTGAGAATCTTCCAGAAGAATTATGGGTCGCGACCTTAGGACTCTTTGGTCACGACTAAATAGTACAGAGGCGTGGTTCCACTTTCATTGTCTTTTGATTTCTTTCCTGGTCCTTGTTCTCTTCCAAAGTACTTGCAATTCAACATAAAAGCTCACTGTAAAAGTTCAGATCAGTACGTAACCGAATATATACAATTTGGAAGAGTTATTTTACCATTCTACCCTTTAATTAGCACATTGCCACGCACAATCATGTAATACACAAAAGTACAATTTAAGGCATGAAATAAATGGTAAAGTTATTATAAAACTCTCAAAAATTGTCATAGAAACCATATACAAAATATGTCTTATCAATTCCCCCACACTTGAACCTTTGTACTCCTAGACAAAGAAATGAATTACACCTAGAGCAATCACTATTAAAGCCATGATAAACACATAATCCATAGTGTGACCTAAAAACAATTAATCCACCATCTTTTGGGAATGCAGAAGTGATAATGCGAGAAATACCAAGTAATCAACTACTAAATGAAATCAACCTTAACGGTATGAGCGCAAAAGATCCTCTCAAAAGATATAAGTGTTTAGCTCTCTCTATCCTCTCGTTGTTAGGGTTCTTTCACTCAAATTCAAATTGGAAAACATCCTACCATATGCTTGTAATGGCTCTAAATCTCAGCAACTATACAGCTCTTATGCAAAGAATCAAGAGGTCTTTTAGGGTTGTAATGATGGAGATGGGCCACATGGAATGGAATATGAAGAATAGAAAGTACTGTATGCATTCAACAATAAATATGTAGCATGAATTCATGTCTCTAAAGATCTAGAAGTGATAATTGTGCTAATAAGAGTTAATAATAGTGCCTTCTTCATTTCTCTTTTCCTTTTTTTTTTTTGCATCTTTTCTTGCACCGTCCTCCCTCTCTCCTTTTTTTTTATTTGGCACCTCATGCATAGAATCTGTAGCACACATCACATCAATAATGAATTTTTGACATGAATAAACTTTTATTTTGCAAATGAAGTTTATGCATATATGAATTTCTATATAAATAATGGATGAAAGAAAATGATGGGCTCAAAGGGGGTGACTAAGGATATGAATGTAGTGGGCTTGTGTTTGGGATAAAATGGTTTAGAAATGAATGCCTCTATCATGTTCAATTCATAAGTGTGCAAGTTATTCTCAACTCAGAGCCAAGACAAGTTCTAGAGGATATAAACCAATTGAATAATCACTCAATATAGAAATTTAGGCTAAGAATCCTTCCAACTAGGGTTTTGATCTAAATTGCTCATAAGCTAAAGTCCCAAACAAAGTTCATCATTCACTAGGCATTAGAACACTTATTATGTAATATCCCTAATTTTTTGTACTGATTTATATGTACAAATTGAATGAAATATATGAATTATTTTTCAGGAAAAAGATGTGGTTATTTATGTAAAGAAAGGGATTAAATTGAAAAAGAAAGGAAATGAAAGGACTTGATTGCAATTATGGAAAGGTTAAGGTTAACAAGGAAAAGTAGACAAAAATGTGGGGTCCTTAAGTGTAATTTTAGCCAAATAAAGGGGCTTAATTGAAAAGAAGAAAAGCTTCTGGGGCAAAAGTGTAATTATGAAAACCTGGACTATAAATAGGCAAAAACAGTGATCGTACTCCGATCAGCCCCATATTCCACCAGTAGATAAAGCAAGTGACACCGGGTAATCCAGCTTAATACAGGAATTTTTCAAGACTCCAGATAGCCAAAATTGATGTGATAGTCCAAAAGTTATAAAAATTCCTACCGGATATCCTAGATTTCAGATATAAGTGAGAAATTACAGGATGATGCGTCCTGATAGGACAGAGGTCAAAAAACTGACAGAATACCGATAGGAGGTCTGTAGGAAAAGTTATTCACAAATTAGCAAATACAGACGGGAGTGTGAGGCCTCCGGGGATCCGATTAGGGAATTTATCGGTATTTAAAAAGGGACTGAATGAGTTCGGATGACCTCAGTCAGATGACCGTTATAACCCACAGGGTTGCCTAAACACAGTAGGCCAGTGTATCTGGTAAAAGGACCCGGTGTCCGGGGATGTGTGTTAACGGTGTATAATAATTAAAATATTCGATGAACTGTGCCAGGGGAAGATTCCTCGTAATGAGTTCCATAAAGGTAATGGACCCAGAAAGGCCCAATAATGATGCCATCAAAGGCCCAATAAGACTCTTGGACTGATAGGTGGGCCAGTGTCCAGCAGAACCCCGGAAAAGTGCGAAATTATGAAAATGCCCCTGTGTTGTACTAAAGGGGTAATAGGTGTATGAAGGGCATTTTGGTCATTCTGGACAGGCTCAGATGCCAAGACATATACAGGTAAGGTTAACCAGGGTTAGTGTATGCCCTGACAAAGTACAGAAAGGTGTAAAATGACGGTTTTGCCCTTAGGGTTAAGATAGTGCACGAACGGGCACCCAGGGGTATTTTGGTTATTTTGCAGGGGATCTGTAATTGAGTTTAGACCCAGTATAAAAATGTTAATGATATAAAGGATCCAGATACTAAAGTTAAGGTCAGAAGACATAATATGGATTTTCAAAAAAATTAGATTCAGAAAACGGTCCAGTTTTTTAGGAGACGGACTGGGCCGGTACCGGATTGGATCGAAAATCTTCCAGAAGGCTTCTAGCTCCCTCCAATTGCGCCATGTGATAAATGTGAGGGGTGAGGTGTCCCCTTAGGTGTCCCTTGATGATGCAGTAAAGGGGAATAAAGAAAAATAGGAAATTCCGGAAAAACCAGGACCACAAGTTCAGATGGCTTCAAAATTACAAAAATACCATCCATCAAAACTATAAATACCCCTAGCTCTTCATTCAGCACGGCCAAGGAGCATTTTAGAGAGATAAGGAAGTTCTTGAGAGAGAAAGTGAGAGAAAGAAAGAAGAAAGGAAGTTCTGGCATAGTTGGAAGCAGTATTGTAACATCCTAATTTTTGGTCTAGGAGAACTGGGAAGTAGTCTGATATGGGCAGGCTGCTAAAACCGTAGTCCCAGGGTAGTAATCTGATATGGGCGGATCACTTACCTGTATTTTGTAGGATACGAGGGATGAGCTAAGTCCTTCAGGATGTAAAGATGAGTTAAGTCTTTAACCTACAGAATCGGGACAGTTCACCTAGGTTCAAAATGAGGAATGTGAGGAATATCCTAAGTCTTAAGCCTAGGAATTCTGCAGGAAGCTTGATATGGGCTGGCTCCTGTGTAAGATAACCTGATATGGGCGGATTGTCGAGCTTTTCAATTAACGATGACTCCCGAAGAGTTTAGGGGATGAGTTATTGAAAGAGAATTTCTAGAACTTAAGATGAAGGATAAGAAGATGAGAATAGATGCCAGAAGGAGAATGTAGGGGCAAAATCGTAATTATGGGAAAGATCGGGCTGGTAGCCGATGAGTACCACATTTTGCCAGAAAATAGAGAAAATTATGCTGATCATTTCACTGAACTGTGAAATATGCATACGAGGTATCTATGAGTATGAAAGAATTATGGAAAGTTTAAGGACAAAAAGGTGGGGTCCTTAAGTGTAATTTTAGCCAAATAAAAAGGGGCTTAATTGAAAATAAGAAAAGTTCCTTGGGGCTAAAGTGTAATTAAAGAAAGTCAGGGCGGAAGTGGTTTGGACTGTCCGACGGCATTTCAGTCCCAGATTTCACCGGTAGAGAGAGCAAGGGACGCTCGGTAATCCGGCTTAATACAGGAATTTTTGAAGACTCCAGATAGCCAGAAATGGACTGATCGTCCAAAAGTTATAAAAATTCATACCGGATATCCTAGATTTCAGATCTAGGTGAGAAAATACAGGATGATGCGTCTTTATGGGGCGGATGCAGGAAACTGACAGAATACCGATAGGAGGCCTGTAGAAAAATTTATTCGCAAATTAGAAAATCCAGACGGGAGTGTGAGGCCTCCGGGTATCCGATAGGAAAATTTATCGGTATTTGAAAAGGGACTGAATGAGTTCGGATGACCTCGGTCAGATGACTGATATGACTCACAGGGATGCCTGAACACCGCAGGCCAGTGTATCGGACAGAAGGAGCCGGTGTCCGGATATGTGTATAAACGGTGAATAATAGATAAAATATTCAATAATTATTAACAGGGGAAGATTCCTCGTAATGCGTGCCATGAAGGTAATGGACCCTGAGAGGCCCAATAATGGCGCCAACAAGGCCCAGTAAGACACTTGGACTGATAGGTGGGCCAGTGTCCGGCAGAACCCCGGAAAAGTGCGAAATTACGAAAATGCCCCTATGTTGTACTAAAGGGGTAGTAGATGTATGAGGGCATTTTGGTCATTCTGGACAGGCCTAGGAGCCAAGGCACATACAAATAAAGTTACTTAGAGTCAGTATATGCCCTGACAGAGTACAGAAGGGTGTGAAATGACGATTTTACCCTTAGGGTTAAAATAGTGCAAGAAAGGGCACCCAGGGGTATTTTGGTAATTTGCCGAGGGATGTTTCTTGGGAATCGAGCCATCAGAGTACTTGAGCTTGATCAGGATCCAAGATAACATACCCAGAGCCCAAAAACGTAGGCCCAGTGTTATGTGGGAAAAAGTGGCATTAAAATACTATTTTAATGCTGTTTCAAAAAGTAAAGTTCCTCGGTCGGCACGATAACCGAGGAGGTGATCAGATAAAGTCTGGGACTTATCTGGATAGCATTAGAAGGCGTGAAAGGTCCCTTCCAGGTGCCACATGGCGCAATCTTAGTGGCAGAAGAAAAGTTGAGGACATGTATTACGGTGCAGGACTCTGGACCGGTATTGGATTGGACTGAACTGCTGAGTCAGCTGATGAGGTGTCCAGGAATTGTGACATGTGAAGAATGTGGCGATGAGGTGTCCCGGTGAGGTGTCCTGGATGATGTCATGCATGATGTAGTAAAAAGGAATAAAGAAAAATAGGAAAATCCAGGAAAAACCAGGACCACATGTTCAGATGGCTTCAAAATTACAGAAATGCCATCCATTAAAGCTATAAATACCCCCTTCCCCTCCCATTTTATGCATCCCACGTTTTTGGCAAGAAAATAGAGAGAAAGAAGAGAGAGAAGGAGAAAGAAAGAAAGAAAGGAAGTTCTGGTGGAGTTGGAAGCAGTATAGAAGTTCTGGAGTTCTGCTTTTGAGGTAGTAACTAATCCTAGCTCTTATGTAATGTCTTTGTGATTTGTTGTGCTATTGTTTGGTTTGATTGTTGTCTTATATGTTATGCTTGAAGCTCTATTACAATGCTATGATCATATGTTATTGAATATGGAAGCACGCAGCATACTTATCTGTACACAATCACAAGCAAGCACCGTCACTCTGCATTACATATATTGTTATGATTATTACTACTGAGATTCCCCCGAATCTCATTCCCAAATATAACATTACAGGGGAGGTTCTGTCAAAATAAAATCTGGAAATTTTGAGAGACGCCGTTAGGCTGCCGAAATTCCGGCAAGGAAGCAGGAACAGGGAAAGGAACTGATACGTACTGTGTACATAGTGCTGTCTAAGGAGGCTGGAAGTGAGTGGACCCAGCAGGTTCATCCAGTCTTTCCTGGGTACTACGTAGAATGGTAGTTCTCATGAGGGAATTACCGAATCGGTACAACATCGGTTACTTTCTAAAGAAGAATTGTAGCAGTTATGCTGCCGGATTTTAGACAGTGAAAGATGTAATAGAAATATGAGAATTTGATGTATGCCTTGTTGTATGACATTTTATTATTTAATAATAAATATTGTTTAGCAAGTTCAATTTGTGAATGATGAATTAAAAGAGAAATTCGCAAGTCCTGAGGTAGCAGTGGTTTGACCTCAGTTTGACCTAGTAAACGAAGGAGTTTGGCCACGAAATTTGGCAGGCCAGTCGTACACATCTGGGGCATTATGTGGATAGGTAATAAGCCTCATTTGGATGTGCATATTGAGATAAATTAATTTTCAAATTAAAGGTCCAGAATAAGGAACTTAAGAGTAAAATTTTGAATTTCTGGGCTTAAGTTAAGATATATCAAGCTAATATCTCTTCCGTAAGTGTACTCTGAGGAGTCTAAGGGAGGATGTTTCATTTTGGTATCAGAGCATGAGGTTTTGGCACACAGCAATAGGTTCTGGCATAGAACAGAAAGGATTCTGGTTCAGAGCATAAGATTCTAGCACAGAACAGAAGGTTCTGGCTCAGTGATGCTCTGATGTAGAAAGGTTATTTCCCTAGAGTACATAGAGGTTTAGAAAAGCCCAGTGGAGGTAAAGCTCTTAAATGAGAAAGTGAGATAAGGTAGACCCCAGAATTACGTCAAGATGGGGTAAGATATGAAAGAAATGGACACTACTCACAAGTCCAGTAAGTTGTCCATAAGCATAAGCAGATAAATAGATGATAAAAGATTGATGAGCTAGAATGAGATTTGTCTAGGAATGATCCTAGGACAATACTAAGGCTAGAGATGTGATGGGCTGATGTTCCCTAAGCAGAGGGATTCCATCACGGAGAAGTAGTAGATCTAGGGTAGAGTACCCTAGAGGATAGAAATGATAGTAAGAGATGATGAATGAGATCCATGCGACTGAAGTTCGCTAGGATCAAGAGAAAGAGGTAGGGAAGCATTGGCTAAGAGTACTCTGGGAGGTAGCTCAAGTTATGAAGCCAATAGCAAGAGAAAGAGGCAATAGTTCAGGCAGAGGACTGATCAAGGAGAAGATCAGGTTGGAGAGTAGAGATGTCAAAGTGGTGAGCCATGGCACATAGGAGTGTCGAGCAGGGCAATGCAGTGGTGAGAGAAAGGCCACTTGGCGAGAGTTGCCTACGAATGCTGACATCCTAGGAAAGGTGTTTGCTACCACAGACAGAGTCTCCAAATTTCCCTGAGGTCGACCCTAAGAATGGTTAAGAAGAAACATAGCTGTAAGGGCGACTGAGCTGTAAGGAACTATATGCCTAGATGATAATGTGGACGAAGAGTTCTTTTCTGATCTAGAGAATGTGGTTATTATAACGAGTTATGAGAAATAATTAGTAAGATAATAAATCTGTCTTAACTCAGTGATGAGGTTGCTGTATGAGGGGTTAGGACATGGATAGCTGTAAGCAACTATAACGAGAGATGTTAGTTGCTAAGAATCCATGTGGAAGGTCTGGGACCAAGCTGTTGCTCCTCTAGACCATCACTGGGGTGCGAATAAGACAGAGAGGGATGATCTTACTGGTTATAGATATGACTGCGTTATAAGAATCACATAGCTGTATAGGTCAGTAAGAAGTTCTCTTCAGGAAAGATGAGGTATCCCTTAAAATTTCGAGGACGAAATTTTTAAAAGGGGAGGAGAATTGTAACATCCTAATTTTTGGTCTAGGATAACTGGTAAGTAGTCTGATATGGGCAGGCTGCTAAAACCGTAGTCCCAGGGTAGTAATCTGATATGGGCGGATCACTTACCTGTATTTTGTAGGATCCGAGGGATGAGCTAAGTCCTTCAGGATGTAAAGATGAGTTAAGTCTTTAACCTACAGAATCGGGACAGTTCACCTAGGTTCAAAATGAGGAATGTGAGGAATATCCTAAGTCTTAAGCCTAGGAATTCTGCAGGAAGCTTGATATGGGCTGGCTCCTGTGTAAGATAACCTGATATGGGCGGGTTGTCGAGCTTTTCAATTAACGATGACTCCCGAAGAGTTTAGGGGATGAGTTATTGAAAGAGAATTTCTAGAACTTAAGATGAAGGATAAGAAGATGAGAATAGATGCCAGAAAGAGAATGTAGGGGCAAAATCGTAATTATGGGAAAGATCGGGCTGGTAGCCGATGAGTACCACATTTTGCCAGAAAATAGAGAAAATTATGCTGAGCATTTCACTGAACTATGAAATGTGCATACGAGGTATCTATGAGTATGAAAGAATTATGGAAAGTTTAAGGACAAAAAGGTGGGGTCCTTAAGTGTAATTTTAGCCAAATAAAAAGGGGCTTAATTGAAAAGAAGAAAAGTTCCTTGGGGCTAAAGTGTAATTAAAGAAAGTCAGGGCGGAAGTGGTTTGGACTGTCCGACGGCATTTCAGTCCCAGATTTCACCGGTAGAGAGAGCAAGGGACGCTCGGTAATCCGGCTTAATACAGGAATTTTTGAAGACTCCAGATAGCCAGAAATGGACTGATCGTCCAAAAGTTATAAAAATTCATACCGGATATCCTAGATTTCAGATCTAGGTGAGAAAATACAGGATGATGCGTCTTTATGGGGCGGATGCAGGAAACTGACAGAATACCGATAGGAGGCCTGTAGAAAAATTTATTCGCAAATTAGAAAATCCAGACAGGAGTGTGAGGCCTCCGGGTATCCGATAGGAAAATTTATCGGTATTTGAAAAGGGACTGAATGAGTTCGGATGACCTCGGTCAGATGACTGATATGACTCACAGGGATGCCTGAATACCGCAGGCCAGTGTATCGGACAGAAGGAGCCGGTGTCCGGATATGTGTATAAATGGTGAATAATAGATAAAATATTCAATAATTATTAAGAGGGGAAGATTCCTCGTAATGCGTGCCATGAAGGTAATGGACCCTGAGAGGCCCAATAATGGCGCCAACAAGGCCCAGTAAGACACTTGGTGAAACATCCTCCCTTAAACCACTCAGAGTACACTTACGGAAGCAATATTAGCTCAATCATGTCTGAATATCATATCATAACTTATCATCCCATAACTGAGACTATCTATCATCCTCAATACATTCATCATATCATTTCTGTTCTCTAGGGTACTCTACCCTAGGTTACTACTTCTCCGTGATGGAATCCATTAGCTCTCTAGCTATTAACCATCACATCTCTAGCCTTAGGCCATGTCCTAGGATCATTCCTAGGTAAACCTCATACTAGCTATCTCATCGAGCTAGCCCATCTTAACTCATCATTATCATTCTCTATATCATCCCTTGCTGCTTATCTAGCCTAGCAAGGATGACTTGTATAGGGTCTACCTCATTAGAGTTGCCAGCTTCTTCTCTGTGTGGCTCCTCCACTTGAGTTCTACGTCCTCGTCTCGTGTTCACCATCTTGTTCCTTGTCAATCAGAAAAAGAAAGTGAACATATAACATTGTACTACTTACTCATCTAGGGGCTTTACCTCCACTGGGCTTTTCTAAACTTCTATGTACTCTAGGGAAATAACCTTTCTAAATCATAGCATCATTAAGCCAGAACCTTCTGTTCCGTGCTAGAATCTTATGCTCTGAACCATAATCCTGTCTGGTTTATGCCAGAACCTATTGCTCTGATACAAAAATGCCCTTAGTCTCCCTTTCTTTACTGTATTAGTCTAGGGGCGTTATTGTCTTTTCCCATCTTACCAGAGTACTCTCTGACCCTGGTCAACTATCCAGATACCCTTTCTTGACTATCTAACCTTAGCCAAATGACCAAAATACCCTTTGCTCACTCTTTCACTATTCTATAACATAGGGGCATTTTCGTCATTTCGCACCTTTTTCCCGGACACCGGCCCCTTTTTCCACTGAACTGATATTATGGGCCTGGGCCTTCCCTAGTGTCACTAAAGGCCTTAGAAACACTATACGGCCCCCTGGCCACAGTCCGATCATCCCTATCGGGACTGCTTTTCCTTTACCGATTATAACTGTAAATTCCCATCTTCAGGAATTTTTACAGAAAAATCGGGACCTCAAATCAAAATTCCGTGACCCCCCATTCAACCCGGAATCCTGTTCTCTATCTCCCGGTATTTTCAGATATTTTATCCGGACCGGGCTGTTTTGGCCTGAAAAAAGCTCCCGCGCACATTTTTCCAAAATGACCATTTTACCCCTGGTCACATTTCTAATTCTTTCATATACATAGAGACCTCATATGCACATTTCACAGTTCAGTGAAATGATCAGCATAATTTTCTCTATTTTCTGGAAAAATATGGTACTCATCGGCTACCAGCCCAATCTTTCCTAAAATTACGATTTTGCCCCTGCATTCTCTTTCTGGCATCTATTCTCATCTTCTTATCCTTTCTTCTTAAGTTCTAGAAATTCTCTTTCAATAACTCATCCCCTAAACTCTTCGGGAGTCATCGTTAATTGAAAAGCTCGACAACCCGCCCATATCAGGTTATCTTACACAGGAGCCAGCCCATATCAAGCTTCCTGCAGAATTCCTAGGCTTAAGACTTAGGATATTCCTCACATTCCTCATTTTGAACCTAGGTGAACTGTCCTGATTCTGTAGGTTAAAGACTTAACTCATCTTTAAATCCTGAAGGACTTAGCTCATCCCACGGATTCCTACAAAATACAGGTAAGTAATCTGCCCATATCAGATTACTACCCTAGGACTACAGGTTTAGCAGCCTGCCCATATCAGACTACTTTCCAATTCTCCTAGACCAAAAATCGGGATGTTACACTTGGACTGATAGGTGGGCCAGTGTCCGGCAGAACCCCGGAAAAGTGCGAAATTACGAAAATGCCCCTATGTTGTACTAAAGGGGTAGTAGATGTATGAGGGCATTTTGGTCATTCTGGACAGGCCTAGGAGCCAAGGCACATACAAATAAAGTTACTTAGAGTCAGTATATGCCCTGACAGAGTACAGAAGGGTGTGAAATGACGATTTTACCCTTAGGGTTAAAATAGTGCAAGAAAGGGCACCCAGGGGTATTTTGGTAATTTGCCGAGGGATGTTTCTTGGGAATCGAGCCATCAGAGTACTTGAGCTTGATCAGGATCCAAGATAACATACCCAGAGCCCAAAAACGTAGGCCCAGTGTTATGTGGGAAAAAGTGGCATTAAAATACTATTTTAATGCTGTTTCAAAAAGTAAAGTTCCTCGGTCGGCACGATAACCGAGGAGGTGATCAGATAAAGTCCGGGACTTATCTGGATATCATTAGAAGGTGTGAAAGGTCCCTTCCAGGTGCCACATGGCGCAATCTTAGTGGCAGAAGAAAAGTTGAGGACACGTATTACGGTGCGGGACTCTGGACCGGTACTGGATTGGACTGAACTGCTGAGTCAGCTGATGAGGTGTCCAGGAATTGTGACATGTGAAGAATGTGGCGATGAGGTGTCCCGGTGAGGTGTCCTGGATGATGTCATGCATGATGTAGTAAAAAGGAATAAAGAAAAATAGGAAAATCCAGGAAAAACCAGGACCACATGTTCAGATGGCTTCAAAATTACAGAAATGCCATCCATTAAAGCTATAAATACCCCCTTCCCCTCCCATTTTATGCATCCCACGTTTTTGGCAAGAAAATAGAGAGAAAGAAGAGAGAGAAGGAGAAAGAAAGAAAGAAAGGAAGTTCTGGTGGAGTTGGAAGCAGTATAGAAGTTCTGGAGTTCTGCTTTTGAGGTAGTAACTAATCCTAGCTCTTATGTAATGTCTTTGTGATTTGTTGTGCTATTGTTTGGTTTGATTGTTGTCTTATATGTTATGCTTGAAGCTCTATTACAATGCTATGATCATATGTTATTGAATATGGAAGCACGCAGCATACTTATCTGTACACAATCACAAGCAAGCACTGTCACTCTGCATTACATATATTGTTATGATTATTACTACTGAGATTCCCCCGAATCTCATTCCCAAATATAACATTACAGGGGAGGTTCTGTCAAAATAAAATCTGGAAATTTTGAGAGACGCCGTTAGGCTGCCGAAATTCCGGCAAGGAAACAGGAACAGGGAAAGGAACTGATACGTACTGTGTACGTAGTGCTGTCTAAGGAGGCCGGAAGTGAGTGGACCCAGCAGGTTCATCCAGTCTTTCCTGGGTACTACGTAGAATGGTAGTTCTCATGAGGGAATTACTGAATCGGTACAACATCGGTTACTTTCTAAAGAAGAATTGTAGCAGTTATGCTGCCGGATTTTAGACAGTGAAAGATGTAATAGAAATATGAGAATTTGATGTATGCCTTGTTGTATGACATTTTATTATTTAATAATAAATATTGTTTAGCAAGTTCAATTTGTGAATGATGAATTAAAAGAGAAATTCGCAGGTCCTGACGTAGCAGTGGTTTGACCTCAGTTTGACCTAGTAAACGAAGGAGTTTGGCCACGAAATTTGGCAGGCCAGTCGTACACATCTGGGGCATTATGTGGATAGGTAATAAGCCTCATTTGGATGTGTAGAATGAGATAAATTAATTTTCAAATTAAAGGTCCAGAATAAGGAACTTAAGAGTAAAATTTTGAATTTCTGGGCTTAAGTTAAGATATATCAAGCTAATATCGCTTCCGTAAGTGTACTCTGAGGAGTCTAAGGGAGGATGTTTCAAGTATAAAGGTTCTGGAGTTCTGCTAAGCTTTAGAGGTAGTAACTAATCCTAGCTTTTATGTAATGTCTTTGTGACTTGTTATTCTATTGTTTGGTTTGATTGTTGTCTTATATGTTATGCTTGAAGCTCTATTACAATGCTATGATCATATGTTATTGAATATGGAAGCACGCAGCATACTTATCTGTACACAATCACAAGCAAGCACTGTCACTCTGCATTACATATATTGTTATGATTATTACTACTGAGATTCCCTCGAATCTCATCCCAAATAACCCATTACAGGGGAGGCTATGTCGAAGTAAATTTTGGAAATCTTGAAGGACGCCATTAGGCTGCCGAAATTCCGGCAAAATGCTAAAGAAAGGAATTGATACGTACTGTGTACGTAGGTACTGTCTAAGGAGGCTGGAAGTGAGTGGACCTGGCCGGTTTATCCAGTCTTTCCTGGGTACTTACGTAGAATGGTAGTTCTCACAGGAATTACCGAATCGGTACAAGATCGGTTACTTTCTAAAGACGAAGGGTAGCAGTTATGCTGCCAGATTTCAGGAAGAAAGGATATATTAGAAATATGAGAATTTTGTACATGTTATGATGAATAACAACTTATTAATTGTTAATGAGTATTGTTTGGCATGTTTGACTGATATATGATGGATGTATATATGCATATGTATGCAAAGTTGAAATGCTGAAATTTACCACTATGAACAGTAACACGTGGTGACCTAATGATGTTTGACCCATGCAAATTAAAAATTTTTATGGTAAATAGTAGACATATTAAGCTTCAATTTGATATATAATATGCCTCGTTTGGATGTCTGCACATGGAGTTATAAATTGCCAAAGTTGGGACCAGAATGCTGGATTTAGGGGAAAATGTGGGATGAACAGTAAAGTTGTAACATTGACCCATGTTGACTTGGTCAAATATTGGTCAATGAGTATTTTTACCTAAAAGATAATTGTGTTAGCTTCATGTATCAATTGGAACCACTTCATTTAGATTTTTCTATAATTAATTATGATTTTTCGAAGTCAGGTCACTCATCTGGAATTTACACAGTGAATAGTACCCGAGAAGAGTAAAATTCCAGATTGAGATATTGTACTTCAATGACATTGAAAGTGGTTCTAAATGTTACCGAATGATCCCTAAGATGTACGAAAGTAAGGACGTTTCATATCACAACTGAAAACCCTCTAAAAGATGATTTAAAAGTTTCAAAGTAATCACTTGGAGTCATGTAATAATCCCAAGTTCAATAGCAAAAGTTCAAGTGTTTCAAATTCAATTTCCAAGATTCTCAAAGAAAAATTCAAGTGTGGCAATGGTTTCGAAGGACTAAAAAGGATTTGAAATTAGGGGACAATGAATTATTTGTGAAAGTATCTTAGTAGTTCAAAAGGAATCCTTCTTTCCAGCATTGCACACGGCAAAGAGAAGGTAATTGGACATTTTCAAAAGTGGGTCGCGACTTAAAACATTTACAGTTGCGACCTATTTTCACAGGGGCACATGCTCAGAAATTTTCAAACATTGGTCGCGACTGGTGAAATTGCCTATCGCGACTCAAATACACAGAGAGGAACAGTCGCGACAAATAAGGTACTATAGTCGCGTCTCAAATAGACAGAGAGGTATTATCGCGACCATACAGCACATAGGTCACAACTGTAGTTCACAGGGAGCATGTTAGTCCAAAATTCCATCACAGGTCGCGACCATAAATCACATATGTCGCGACCATTATTCACAGAGACTACCAAGTGACAGTTTTCAAAGTCCAAAAATGGTTTTCAAGCTAAATCCTGTTTACCAATTAACAATTTTGTTTAAGGTGGAGGTCCAATTTTCAGCAATTCACCACATGTTAAGATCAAAAACAAAAATTGTGATGAAAGATTGGATTAAATACAAAAAAAGCAAGAGTAAAACATCCTCCCCCACACTTAAACTTGACAGTGTCCTCACTGTCAACAGAACCAGAAATGACAGCACTGTATGAAGTCAAACAAATCTAGCTCAAACATAGCAAATGATCTTATCACTCAATGCAAATTTTTCAATGAGGCATGCAGTCACATTCAAGTCATACAAAGCAGTACAAGTAAAGCAAAGATGACAGGATGGGTAAGCTAAAGTCATGCATGTGAGTGTGTGGATGGAAAGGTATCCATTGATGAGCGTGCGACACATGGACAATAACGGGGAAGTGGAACAAAGCAGAAATAAAACAAGAATAAACAGAGATAAACTGAAGACAAAAAGAACGAAACTGAAAATGGAATCTAATCTACTGAATCATCCCTTTCCTAAGCTCAACCTATCATAGCAAACATCATATCGAAAAACTTGTAAACGGTGAGAGATAGGAAAGAGACAACCTGGCCTTAAGGAGGCGGGTGGAACTCAATAAACTTTGAGAGACAGTTGTTCGATTGGACGATCTCCCCCATTGCTTTCTCTCTCCAGTTTAAAGTGCCATGGTCGTGCATTTTGTGCTGAGATTCGTCCAAGCTTGTCTTGAATCTTCCCTCTTTAAACTTGAACTTGCCCAACTGTGGTTGGCATGTAGCAGCAACAGAGTTGGGAGGTTTTCCCTTCGCATCCTTCGTACATTCCTTGCGGTTGCTCTTATCCAGCTTGTGTGGGTTCCCCAATTTATCCTCTACTCCCTCAAGCGTCGCACCAAGCTGATATTGGTCTACAATTTCAACAAGATTGGGGTCATGCTTTTCCATACCTGCATCATTATTAGGGATCAATTCTTTCAAAAATTTTAAGGTATGGGAAGTAATTTTGGAATGAGAACGAGGAGAAGTATGGTTAGAATATATTGGCCCTTTAGCAAAAATAGTGGGAAGGTGATCTGAAGGAATTTTTGGTTCATTGGATGCGTCTGGTATATATGGTCGTGGGCTTTCATCGTATTGTCGCGACTGAAGCCGATAGGGTGCATCTCTGGAGCTATTAGTCGCGACATTATATTCATCCTGTCGTGCTGGAGTTTTGTGTTGCGACATGTAAACCATTTGGTCACGACTCCTCTTCACAGACAGGTTGTCCCTCAGCAGATTGAGGTTTAGTCGAGACACCTTTATCTTTGCATTGCGACTGGTCGTCTCTGGAGTTTTGTGTCACAACGTTAAGTTCATTTGGTCGCGACTCATCTTCACAGTAGACTGCAGACTGATGTTGCATCGCGACATTAAGGTCATTGTGTCATGATATTTTATCACAGAAACTCGACCCTTCTTTGATTGTTGGCCTTTCAGCTTCCAGAATACATTGGGATCCTGCAAAATCACTCAACAAACCTTTTGCAAGTGCATTATCTCTATCATCGTCACGCAAACTTAATTCATGTTCATCCCTAACTTCTTCAATAGCATAATCAATGGCATTTAAAGCAGTAAACGCAGAGTTATCATAGGGATATCTCATCGCTTCATTCATGTTAAAACTTACCATATGTTCTCCAACTTCCATTGTAATGGAGCTTTGCTTCATACTAATGATGGTTTTGGAAGTTTGGAGGAAAGGTCTTCCAAGGATCAAAGTGCTATAATTTACTAGCTCATTAGACATATCCAGAACATAGAAGTTGAAACATCCTCCCTTAGACTCCTCAGAGTACACTTGCAGAAGCAACATTAGCTTGATTATATCTTAACTTAATCCCAGAAATTAAAATTTCTACTCTTAAGTTCCTTATTCTGGACCTTTAATTTGAAAATTGGTTTATCTCGTTCTACACATCTAAATGAGGCTTATTACCTATCCACGTAATGCCCCAGATGTGTACAACTAGCACACCGAATTTCATGACCAAATTCCTTCGTTTACTAGGTCAAACTGAGGTCAAACCACTGCTACCTCAAGACCTGCGAATTTCCCCTTAATTTCTCATACATAAATTGAATATGCCAAACAATACTTATCATTGAATAACAAAATGTCATACAGCATGGCATACACAACATATACATAATCTTGCTATCTCTATTACATCTCTTTCTGCCTAAACTCCGGCAGCATAACCGCTACGCTTTATCTGTACAAAGAACTGAACTGTACTGATTCGGTAATCCCCTCATGAGAACTACCATTCTACGTAGTACCCAGGAAAGACTAGATGAACCTGCTAGGTCCACTCACTTCTAGCCTCCTTAGACAGCACTACATACACAGTACTTATCATATACTGATGTTCAGTCTTTACTTCGGTAGCATAACGGCGTCTCTCTAAATTCTTAAAATTCTCTTCAACATAATCTCCCTGTAATGGGTTAGACATGGGGAATGAGATTCGGGGGAATCTCAGTAGTAATAATCATAACAATATATGTAATGCAGAGTGACGGTGCTTACTTGTGATTGTGTACAGATAAGTATGCTGCGTGCTTCCATATTCAATAACATATGATCATAGCATTGCAGTAGAGCTTCAAGCATAACATATAAGACAACAATCCAACCAAACAATAGCACAACCAATCACAGAGACATTACATAAGAGCTAGGATTAGTTACTACCTTAAAGGCAGAGCTTCAAAACTTCTCTACTACTTCCAACTTCACCAGAACTTCCTTACTTCTTTCTTTCTCCTTCTCTCTCTTCTTTCTCTCTCTTTCTCTTGCCAAAACCGTGCATAATGAAGGCAAAGGGGGGTATTTATAGTTTTGGTCAATGGCAATCTCGTAATTACCATGAACTTTGATCCTGCGGTCCTGGTTTTTCCTGGATTTTCCTATTTTCTTTAATTTCCTTTTACTGCATCATCAGTGCCACCCCAGGGGACACCTCAGCAGCTGACTCATCGCCACATTTTCCACATGCCTAAATTCCCTGGACACCTCAGCAGCTGACTCAGCATGCTGACTCACCGGTCCAGTCTCCTGCCTCGTAATGCGTGCCCTCAACTTTATCTGCTTTCTGCAGACTAATGCCATGTGGCGACTGGAAGAGACCTTGCACGCTTCCCAATGCCACCCAGATAAGTCCCTGACTTTATCTGATCACCTCCTCGGTTTTCGTGCCAACCGAGTAACTTTACTTTACTGAAAAGTCATTAAATCATTATTTTAATGCCACTTTTCCCCCTGAATCACTGGGCCTGCGTTTTTGGGCCTGGAAATATCATCTTGGGTCTCTGATCCAGCCCAAGTACTCTGATGGCACGATTCCCAAGAAACACCCCTTGGCAAATTACCAAAATGCCCTTAGTCTCTCTTTCTTTACTTTATTAGGTCTAGGGGCATTATTGTCTTTTTCCATCTTACCAGAGTATTCTTTGACCCTGGTCAACTATCCAGATAACTTCCCTGGACTGTCTAACCTTAGGCAAATGACCAAAATACCCTTTACTCATTCTTCAGCTGTTCTATAACACAGGGGCATTTTCGTCATTTCGCACCTTTTTCCCGGACACCGGCCCCTTTTACCACTGGACTGATCTAATGGGCCTGGGCCTTCCCTGGTGTCACTAAAGCCTTAGAAAGACTATATGGCCTCCTGGCCACAGTCCAATCATCCCTATCGGAACTGCTTTTCTTTTACCGATTATAACTGTAAATTCCCATCTTCCGGAATTTTTACAGAAAAATCGGGACCTCAAATCAAAATTCTGTGGCTCCTCATTCAACCCGGAATCCTTTTCTCTATCTCCCGGTATTTTCAGATATTTTATCCGGACCGGGCTGTTTTGGCCTGAAAAAGCACTCACGCGCACACTTTTCCAAAATGACCATTTTACCCCTGGTCATATTTCTAATTCTTTCATACACATAGAGACCTCATATGCACATTTCACAGTTCAGTGAAATGATCAGCATAATTTTCTCTATTTTCTGGCAAAATATGGTACTCATCGGCTACCAGCCCAATCTTTCCCATAATTACGATTTTGCCCCTGCATTCTCTTTCTGGCCTCATTACTCATCTTCTCATCCTTCATCTTAAGTTCTAGAAATTCTCTTTCAATAACTCATCCCTTAAACTCTTCGGGAGTCATCGTTAATTGAAAAGCTCGACAACCCGCCCATATCAGGTTATCTTACACAAGAGCCAGCCCATATCAAGCTACCTGCAGAATTCCTAGGCTTAATGTCACAACCTTATTTTTATACATCTTAGGGACCATTCAGTAGCACTTAAACCACTTTCAGGGTCATTGAAGTCTAAACACTTAATCTGGAATTTTATTCATATCGAGTACTGTTCACTGTGGCAAATTCCAGATGAGTGACCTGACTTTGAAAATTCATAACTAATTATAGAAAAATCGAAATGAAGTGGTTCCAATTGCTACGTGAAGCTAACTCAAATATATTTCAGGGAAAAATCATTGGTTGACCAATCCTTGACAAATTTAACGTGGGTAAACGTTCAAATATTACTGTTCATCCAATGACTTTCTCCTGAATCCAGCATTCTGGTCCCAACTTTAACCATTTATATCTTTTCTTGTATACATCCAATTTAGACATTATATATATCAAATTAAAGCTTAGTATGTCTACTTTATACCCTAAAAATTTCGTACATTAATTCAATCATTTACTATTTTTAATGATTTATCAAACATGAATGGGTCTTCACGAGTTACTGTTCACTGAGCCTACTTTCAGCATTTAGCCTACTTTCGGACACCGGCTCTTTTTCCCAGATACAGTGTCCTACTGTGTTCAGGCATCCTTGGGGGTTATAACGGTCATCTGACCGAAGTCATTCGATCGCATTCAGCCTCTTTAAAAATACCGATAAATCTCCAACCCGGATCCCTGGAGGCCTCACACTCCCGTCTGGAATTTTTATTTTGTGAATAACTTTTCCTACAGACCTCCTATCGGTATCCTGTCAGTTTCCTGACATCCGCCCCATAAGGGTGCATCATCCTGTATTTTCTCACTTATATCTGAAACCTAGGGTATCCGGTATTAATTTTTATAACTTTTGGACGATCAGTCCATTTCTGGCTATCTGGAATCTTCAAAAATTCCGGTATTAGGCTTGGTTACCCGGCGTCACCTGCCCTACCTTCTGGTAGAATCTGGGACTGAAATGCTGTCGGGCGGTGCAAACCACTTCTGGCCTATTTTCTTTAATTATACTTTAGCCCCAGGGAACTTTTCCTTCTTTATAATTAAGTCCCTTAATTTGGCTAAAATTACACTTTAAGACCCCACATTTTTGTCTACCTTTCCTTCCTTACCTTAAACTTTCCATATTTGCATTTAAGTCCTTTCTTTTGCAATTTAATCATTTTCTTTACATAAAGGACCTCATCTTTTTCCTGAAACAGAGCTCATATATTCCGTTTATTCTGTACATAGAAACCAGTACAGAAAATTAAGGATATTACATTTCTCTCCCCCTAAAAATAAATTTCGTCCCCGAAATTTACATTACATCTATCCTATACAAATAATTCAGGGTACTTTTCTCTCATCTTTTCTTCTGTTTCCCATGTAGCCTCTTGTTCAGTCAAGCCTTTCCAGATCACTTTAACTAAAGGAATTTGCTTATTCCGCAACTGCTTGACTTTTCTATCAGTAATTCGTACCGGTTCAACCTCATAGGTCAAGTCATCTCGCAGTGCGACCTCATCTTGTTCTATCACATGAGATGGATCTGGAATATACTTCTTTAATTGGGAAACATGGAACACATCATGTATCTGGCTGAGTTTTGGAGGAAGAGCCAACTTGTAGGCTACTGCTCCTATCTTTGAGAGAATCTGGAATGGCCCGATGTATCTTGGATGCAGCTTCTTCACCTTAATCGATCGTCCGGCTCCTGTGGTTGGAGTTAACTTAAGGAATACATGTTCTCCTTCTTCAAACTCCAACGGCTTCCTTCTAACATCTGCATAGCTCTTCTGTCTGCTTTGAGCCGTCAACAATCATTTTCTAATTACCGCAACTTGTTCTGCAGTTTGATCCACTATATCCGGACCAAGCATTCTTCTCTCGCTCAACTCTAGCCAGCATAAGGGGGATCTACATTTCCGTCCATAGAGTGCTTCAAAAGGTGCCATCTGTATACTAGCCTGATAACCATTGTTATATGCAAACTCTATAAGGGGTAAATGGATATCCCAGCTGCCTTTGAAATCTAGGACACATGCTCTCAGCATATCCTCTAACGTCTGTATTGTTCTTTCAGATTGACCATCTGTCTGAGGATGATAAGCTGTACTGAATCTGAGAGTAGTGCCCATTTCTTCCTGTAGAGCCCTCCAGAAATTTGAAGTAAATCGAGGATCTCTATCAGACACAATGCTGCTTGGGATACCATGGAGTCTAACGATCTCCTTTATATACAACTTTGCCAGCTTTTCTAGAGAATCTCTCTTATTGATTGCCAGGAAATGTGCTGACTTTGTCAGTCGATCGATTACTACCCAAACCGCATCATGTCTACTTGGTGTCAAGGGTAGTCCTTCCACAAAGTCCATGGCAATCCCATCCCATTTCCACTCAGGGATATCTAAAGGCTGCAACGTTCCTGCTGGCTTTTGATGTTCAACTTTCACTTTCTGGCAGGTTAAGCACTTAGATACGTAAGCTACAACATCTTTCTTCAGTCCAGGCCACCAGAATAACCTTTTAACATCATGATACATTTTGGTCATACCTGGATGTACCGTATATCGGCTTTTATGTGCTTCCTCCAGAATCCTTTCCCTTAATCCCCCAATATTTGGGATATAGGGTTTTCCCCTAAACTGTAGCAATCCGTCTGGGGACATCTCAAAATTCCTTGTCTTCCCTTTCTCCAGCTTGTCTTTGAATATTGCTGCGAGCTTATCCTGTTCCTGAGCCCCTTTGATCTCATCTTCTATGCAAGCTCTGACATGAACTCCTCCAAAAGGATTCTCCATCAGTTGCATTTGATATAGAGGGCTCCAGTCGCGCATATCTTCTATCAGTTCCAATTCCTTGATCATCATGTATGCAACCTGCACCACCTTTCTACTCAGGGCATCAGCTACCACATTGGCTTTTCCTGGATGGTATTTAATCTGGAAGTCATAATCTTTTAACAATTCCATCCATCGCCGCTGCCTCATGTTCAGCTCCTTCTGATCCTGCAGATATTTCAGGCTTTTGTGGTCGCAAAACAACTCTATCGTTGCTCCGTATAAATAGTGCCTCCATATCTTCAGGGCATAGACCACCGCCGCAAGCTCCAGATCATGAGTGGGATAATTCTCTTCATGTGGCTTTAACTGCCGAGAGGCGTAGGCTACTACTCGACCTTGCTGCATAAGCACACATCCCAGCCCCTGCTTGCTAGCATCAGTGTAGACTACATAAGTCTGAGTTGGGTCTAGAATAATCAGCACGGGAGTAGTTGTTAATCTCTGCTTCAACTGCTGGAAGCTAGCCTCGCACTTCTCATCCCACTTAAACTGCTGATTCTTTCTGGTCAGCTTGGTAAGTGGTAAGGCAATTCGAGAAAAGTCTTGAATGAATCGTCTGTAGTACCCTGCTAGGCCAAGAAAACTTCTAATCTCTGTCACTGTCCTTGGCTGTTCCCAGCTCAAAACTGCTTCAACTTTGCTAGGATCCACAGCTACCCCGTCTCGGGATATGACATGACCGAGAAATTTGACTTCTGAAAGCCAAAACTCGCACTTACTCAGCTTAGCATAGAGCTTCTTCTCTTTAAGGGTACCAAGAACAATCCTCAAATGCCTCTCATGCTCCTCTGGAGATTTGGAGTACACCAGAATATCATCAATAAAGACCACAACGAACTGATCTAGATAAGGCCTAAAAATCCGGTTCATATAGTCCATGAAAATAGCAGGTGCATTGGTTAGTCCAAAAGGCATCACCAAAAATTCAAAATGTCCGTAGCGCGTTCTGAACGCCGTCTTTGGAATATCATCTGGCTTGACCCTTAGTTGATGGTAGCCAGATCTCAAGTCAATTTTGGAGAATAAGCTCGCTCCTGCCAATTGATCTAGCAGGTCATCAATTCTGGGAAGAGGATACTTGTTCTTAACTGTAAGCTTATTTAATTCCCTGTAGTCAATGCACAGCCTTAAGCTACCATCTTTCTTCTTGACGAACAGTACTGGAGCACCCCATGGCGATACACTGGGTCGTATAAAACCCTTCTCCAATAGCTCCTCAATTTGCTTCTTCAGTTCCATCATTTCGTTGGGAGCCATCCTGTATGGGGCTTTTGATACTGGTCCAGCTCCAGGTACAATGTCGATCGCAAACTCCACTTCACGCTCCGAAGGCAATCCCTGAATCTCCTTTGGAAAGACTTCAGGAAATTCATTGACTACAGGAACCTCCTCGATGCCTGCCTCCACTTCTGTTTGAACAGAAAAGAATACCACATATCCCTGACATCCTTTCCGTAGACATTTTTCTGCCTGAGCCTCTGTCACGAAGTTTAGTTGTACTTCTAGACTCCGATCAGTGATCTTTGGACCAAGAACTAGGGTCTTATTCCTGCAGTCCAATATCACATTATTGGAGGATAACCAATTTAAACCGAGTATGACCTTAATCTCCTGGAAAGGCATACAGATCAGGTCCAGGGTGGTACTGCAGTGCTCATAACGCACCACACTATTTAGACAGGCATCAGATGTGATCACCCTAGCGTTGGTGGGGGTTTTCACCTGTATATCATAACGTAACTTGCTGATCAGAAGGCCTAGGCATTTAGCACATTCATAAGATATAAAGGAATGACTTGCACCCGAATCAAATAGGGCAGTCACAGCATGATCATTGAGATAGATTGTACCTTGGATCATCTCAGATGATCGCTGAGCATCCTCTCTAGTGAGTGCAAACACTCGTCCCGCCGTCCTTGGCCTTGGATCAGTTATAGCTTGAGGACATTCCCTGGAAAAATGTCCAGGCTTTCCGCAGGTGTAGCATACATTCTGGCCCATCAAGCATGGTCTGTCACCATGATTCTTTCCACACTTTTCACATCCTGGGGCCTTTGGATCCCGGTTATTGGATCTTCCGCGGAAATTTCCCCTATTAGGCCTCTTGGTCTGCCACGGGCGCTTTCTTTTCTTATAGCCGCTCCCACTGGCCGCTTCTTGATTCCGTCCGGCCTTATCAGGAGTCGCTTGATCTTTACTCCCAGATCTGGACAGCATTCTATGATTCATGCTGTTCTCAACGATTCGACATGCTTCCACAGCCTTATTGAACTGGCTGTATTGTTGGGGAGTTAACTTCTCCTTTAACATAGAATTCAGCCCTCGAATCATTCTTTCTGTCATCCAGCGTTCATCATCCACTTGGCGTAGGTAAGTTGAATATTGAGATAGCCGGATGAACTTGGCCAAATATTCGTCAAAAGATTCTTTTTCTCCTTGTCTCAGCACAAGGAATTCAGCCTCCCTTTCATCTCTGACAGATTGAGGAAAATATTTCTCATAAAATTGCTCAAGAAATACTTCCCAAGTAACTGGAATATCTCTTGCTTGGAGAAGTAACTCTGTATTCTTCCACCATCTATCCGCATCCTTTTCCAATTGATAGATGGCCATTTGGGCCTTGGTTTCAGTCGGGCAGTCGAGGACCTTAAAGATCTTCTCTAATCTGCTGACCCAATTTTCTGCTACATGTACCTCAAATGTCCCTTCGAATATGGGAGGATTGTGTTTGCAAAATCGCACCATCCATTGCTGGATGCCAACTGCCTCCTCCCTTGATTCAACCCTTCTCTGGGGCTGTTCCGCCTGCTGGGGTACTTCTTCAGGTTCTCTACTAGTTTCTCCTGAAGGCTCTGGCGGTCTTAACTTATTTACAGCTGCTGCTACTGCCGCGGCTATGGCAGCATCTCTTTCTTGTTCATTTCGTGCTTGAGCAGCTCTCATTTCTTCTATCATCTTTTGTTGCTGTTCTAATCGTTCTAGAATCATTTGATTAAGGTTTCCAGCCTCTCGGGGTTCCTCAGCTGGAATAGTTCTCCTCGTTCGTACCATTTTGTTATACTTAAAAACAGAAGGGATTGATATATGGCTTTCACCCTTGTGATAAACTCCTGGTAGACCGAATAATCTTGATCTATGTTTTCGAACAGGGTCTGCCTCAACTCATATAGTTGTCGGGCTAATGCTACCGAGCTCTCAAGTTGCTCTCTACTCAGGTTCCTCCCTGGGACCATTCTTACGATTAAACCTCCCAAATACATTTCTACTAAAGTCACTTCGGGCCTACTGGGATCTGGCGCATTACTCTGAACACGTACTTGACTGGATCCTGAACTATCTGTTATATTCAAGGGTACCGCACTTATGGGAATGGCAGGAATAGGGCCTTCTGTTATCATCACCTCCTGATCATCAATTGGAAAGTTTGATCCTACCGAGGAACTATCCTCCTCAGAATCACCAGCTACTGGAGGTGTCCAGAGGTCAGAATCATTGCTTACTATCTCTTCTTATGAACTATCTGAACTAAAGACCTCTGGTCTTAATTCCCATTGGTTTACTGTAGTTTCAGACCCAAATCTATGTCTAGCCATCCTGCAAACACTAACTTAGTGTCAATTATAACGGCTTTATCATGGTATATCTTTCTATAAATCATCTACTCAGAGCATTTCTTAAGCCAGAATCCTTTGCTCTGATACCAAAATGTCACAACCTTATTTTTATACATCTTAGGGACCATTCAGTAGCACTTAAACCACTTTCAGGGTCATTGAAGTCTAAACACTTAATCTGGAATTTTATTCATATCGAGTACTGTTCACTGTGGCAAATTCCAGATGAGTGACCTGACTTTGAAAATTCATAACTAATTATAGAAAAATTGAAATGAAGTGGTTCCAATTGATACGTGAAGCTAACTCAAATATATTTCAGGGAAAAATCATTGTATGACCAATCCTTGACAAATTTAACGTGGGTAAACGTTCAAATATTACTGTTCATCCAATGACTTTCTCCTGAATCCAGCATTCTGGTCCCAACTTTAACCATTTATATCTTTTCGTGTATACATACAATTTAGACATTATATATATAAAATTAAAGCTTAGTATGTCTACTTTATACCCTAAAAATTTCGTACATTAATTCAATCATTTACTATTTTTAATGATTTATCAAACATGAATGGGTCTTCACGAGTTACTGTTCACTGAGCCTACTTTCAGCATTTAGTCTTTACATACCCAAGCATACAACCAACACATATCAGTCATACAGGCCAGATAACCATTAATATCAAATAATCAACTGTTATATATCTGTGCATGATTAACTCTCTCATATTTTATTACATCCTTCTCTGTCTATAATCCGGCAGCATAACTGCTACAATTCTTTTCTAGAAAGTAACCGATGTTGTACCGATTCGGTAATTCCCTTATGAGAACTACCATTCTACGTAGTACCCAGGAAAGACTGGATGAACCTTCTGGGTCCACTCACTTCCAGCCTCCTTAGACAGCACTACGTACACAGTACGTATCAGTTCCTTTCTTTGTTCCGTCTTCGTTGCCGGAATTTCGGCAGCCTACCGGCGTCTCTTAAGATTTCCAAATTTTATTTTGACAGAACCTCCCCTGTAATGTTATGTTTGGGAATGAGATTCAAAAGAATCCCAGTAACAATAATCATAACAAAATATGTAATGCAGAGTGACGGTGCTTGCTTGTGACTGTGTACAGATAAGTATGCTGCATGCTTCCATATTCAATAACATATGATCATAGCATTGGAATAGAGCTTCAAGCATAACATATAGGACAACAATCAACCAAACAAGACAACACATCACAAAGACATTACATAAGAGCTAGGATTAGTTGTTACCTCAAAAGCAGTGCTTTAGAACTTCCCTACTACTTCCAACTTCACCAGAACTTCCTTACTTCTTTCTTTCTCTCACTTTCTCTCTCAAGAACTTCTTTCTTCCTCTCTTTCTTGCTTGCACCGAAATGAAGGGGTAAGGGGGGGTATTTATAGTGTTGAGCAATGGCAATCTTGTAATTTTGAAGACTTATGATCCTGTGGTCCTGGTTTTTCCTGAATTTCCTATTTTTCTTTATTCCTTTTACTGCATCATGCATGACATCACTCAATGCCAACTCATGGGACACCTCACCTCCCACATTCTTCACATGGCGAAATTGAGAGGGAGCTAGAGCCTTCCGGAAGCTTTCCGGTCCACTCCGGTACCGGCCCGGTCCATCGCCTCGAAAAACGTGCTGTTTTCTGCACCTGATGTTTCTGAAGATCCTTTTTATGTCTACTGACCTCACATTTAGTATCTAGACCCTTTATATCATTAACTTTTTAATACTGGGTCCAGACTCAATTACAGATCCCCTGCGAAATGACCAAAATGCCCTTGGTGCCCTATCTTGTCCTATTTTAACCCTAAGGGCAAAATCGTCATTTCACACCTTTCTGGACTCGGTCAAAGCTTATACTGGCTCTAGTCAACCTTATTTAGACATGTCTTGACCTCTGGGTCTGTCCAAAATGACCAGAATACCCTTTATTCATCTGTTGCCCTTTTTGTACAACATAGGGGCATTTTCGTAATTTCGCACTTTTCCGGGGTTCTGCTGGACACTGGCCCACCTATCAGTCCAAGAGTCTTATTGGGCCTCTAATGGCGCCATTTTTGGGCTTCCTGGGTCCATTACCTGTATGGCACGCATTACGAGAAATCTTCCTTTAACACAGTTCATTGAATATTTTAACTATTATTTACCGATTATACACCTTTTTCGGACACCGGCTCTTTTTCCCAGATACAGTGTCCTACTGTGTTTAGGCATCCTTGGGGGTTATAACAGTCATCTGACCGAAGTCATTCGATCGCATTCAGCCTCTTTAAAAATACCGATAAATCTCCAACCCGGATCCCTGGAGGCCTCACACTCCCGTCTGGAATTTTTATTTTGTGAATAACTTTTCCTACAGACCTCCTATCGGTATCCTGTCAGTTTCCCGACATCCGCCCCATAAGGGTGCATCATCCTGTATTTTCTCACTTATATCTGAAACCTAGGGTATCCGGTATTAATTTTTATAACTTTTGGACGATCAGTCCATTTCTGGCTATCTGGAATCTTCAAAAATTCCGGTATTAGGCTTGGTTACCCGGCGTCACCTTCCCTACCTTCTGGTAGAATCTGGGACTGAAATGCTGTCGGGCGGTGCAAACCACTTCTGGCCTATTTTCTTTAATTATACTTTAGCCCCAGGGAACTTTTCCTTCTTTATAATTAAGTCCCTTAATTTGGCTAAAATTACACTTTAAGACCCCACATTTTTGTCTACCTTTCCTTCCTTACCTTAAACTTTCCATATTTGCATTTAAGTCCTTTCTTTTGCAATTTAATCATTTTCTTTACATAAAGGACCTCATCTTTTTCCTGAAACAGAGCTCATATATTCCGTTTATTCTGTACATAGAAACCAGTACAGAAAATTAAGGATATTACACTTAAGACTTAGGATATTCCTCACATTCCTCATTTTGAACCTAGGTGAACTAGACCCAAAAATTGGGATGTTACAATTCTCCTCCCCTTTTAAAAATTTCGTCCTCGAAATTTTAAGGGATACCTCATCTTTCCTGAAGAGAACTTCTTACTGATCTATACAGCTATGTGATTCTTATAACGCAGTCATATCTATAACCAGTAAGATATCCCTCTCCGTCTTATTCGCACTCCAGTGATGGTCTAGAGGAGCAACAGCTTGGTCCCAGACCTTCCACATGGATTCTTAGCAACTAACATTTTTCATTATAGTTGCTTACAGCTATCCATGTTCTAACCCCTCATACAGCAACCTCATCACTGAGTTAAGACAGATTTATTATCTTACTACTCATTTCTCATGACTTGTTACAATAACCACATTCTGTAGATCAGAAAGGAACTCTTCATTAATCACATCATTTACATCTAGGCATACAGTTCTTATAGCTAAGTCGCCCTTACAGCTATGGTTCTTCTTAACCATTTTTAGGGTCGACCTCAGGGGATTTGGAGACTCTATTCGAAAAAATGGAAAATACTCTTCCTGTTGTCTTTGGCCTAGGGACGTCAGCATTCTTAGGGCAAACTCTTGCAAAGTGACCCTTCTCGTCACAAATGAAACAGCCGCTTTGCCCTGCTCGACACTCCCTTGTGCCGTGGTTCTTTCCACATCTTTGACATCTTTGTCCTCCAACCTGATCCTCACCTTGATCAGTCCCCTGCCTAAACTGTTGCCTCTTTCTCTTGTTATTATTATTATTGGCTTCATAACCTGAGTTACCTCCCAGAGTGCTCCTAGCCAATACTTCTTTACTTCTTGCTTCTGACTTAGCTACCTCCTTGCTCCTTACGCTGTTCCCGGTTGCTGCATGATTGTTCATACTTCTCTCTGTCAATCTGCAGACTTCTACCGCTCTATTGAACTGCGTAACTTGCTGAGGAATTATTCTTTCCTTTAGGGTGCTGCTCAGACCATCTACTAATCTCTTTGTCGACCATTCTTCGTCCTCCATTCTTCTAAGGTATGTGGAATAGTACGACAATCGGAGATACTTAGCCAAATACTCATCGAATGACTCTTTCTCTCCTTGCTTCAAAGTTAGGAACTCAACTTCCTTCGCGTCCCTCAATGACTGGGGAAAGTATTTTTCCCTAAACTGACCCAGAAATATTTCCCATGTAACTGGGACTCCTTTTGCTTGAAGAATAAGCTCAGTATTCCTCCACCATCTTCGCGCATCCTTCTCTAGCTTGAAAATGGCCAGTCGGGCTTTTCTTCCTGATGGGCAATCCAGCACCTCAAAAATCTTCTCAAACTGATCTATCCAATCCTCAGCTACTTGGACGTCAAATGTCCCCTCAAACACCGGAGGATTGTACTTTTGGAACCGCTCCATCCATTGCTGAATGCTATTAGGATCTACCACTGGATCCTCTATTCTTGACTGCCCATTATTTGGAGGAATTCCTGATATCCCTTCTGCTGGTCTATCAGGGGTTTGCAATTGATTAACTATAGCTGTAAGAGTAGCTATAGTGGCATCTCTTTCTTGATCTCGACGAACTTGTTCCACCCTCATTTCTTCCATCATCCTCTGCTGCTGTTCTAGCCTAGCAAGGATGACTTGCATAGGATTTACCTCATTAGAGTTGCCAGCCTCCTCTACGTGTGGCTCCTCCACTTGAATTCTACGTCCTCGTCTCGTGTTCACCATGTGGTTCCTTGTCAATCAGAAAAGAAAAGTGAACACATAACATTATACTACTTACTCATCTAGGGAATTTTACCTCCACTGGGCTTTTCTAAACCTCTATGTACTCTAGGGAAATAACATTTCTAAATCAGAGCATCACTGAGCCAGAACCTTCTGTTCTGTGCCAGAATCTTATGCTCTGAACCAGAATCCTGTCTCGTTTATGCCAGAACCTATTGCTCTGATACCAAAATGAAACATCCTCCCTTAGACTCCTCAGAGTACACTTGCAGAAGCAACATTAGCTTGATTATATCTTAACTTAAGCCCAGAAATTAAAATTTCTACTCTTAAGTTCCTTATTCTGGACCTTTAATTTGAAAATTGGTTTATCTCATTCTACACATCCAAATGAGGCTTATTACCTATCCACGTAATGCCCCAGATGTGTACAACTAGCACACCGAATTTCATGACCAAATTCCTTCGTTTACTAGGTCAAACTGAGGTCAAACCACTGCTACCTCAGGACCTGCGAATTTCCCCTTAATTTCTCATACATAAATTGAATATGCCAAACAATACTTATCATTGAATAACAAAATGTCATACAGCATGGCATACACAACATATACATAATCTTGCTATCTCTATTACATCTCTTTCTGCCTAAACTCCGGCAGCATAACCGCTACGCTTTATCTGTACAAAGAACTGAACTGTACTGATTCGGTAATCCCCTCATGAGAACTACCATTCTACGTAGTACCCAGGAAAGACTAGATGAACCTGCTAGGTCCACTCACTTCTAGCCTCCTTAGACAGCACTACGTACACAGTACTTATCATATACTGATGTTCAGTCTTTACTTCGGTAGCATAACGGCGTCTCTCTAAATTCTTAAAATTCTCTTCAACATAATCTCCCTGTAATGGGTTAGACATGGGGAATGAGATTCGGGGGAATCTCAGTAGTAATAATCATAACAATATATGTAATGCAGAGTGACGGTGCTTACTTGTGATTGTGTACAGATAAGTATGCTGCGTGCTTCCATATTCAATAACATATGATCATAGCATTGCAGTAGAGCTTCAAGCATAACATATAAGACAACAATCCAACCAAACAATAGCACAACCAATCACAGAGACATTACATAAGAGCTAGGATTAGTTACTACCTCAAAGGCAGAGCTTCAGAACTTCTCTACTACTTCCAACTTCACCAGAACTTCCTTACTTCTTTCTTTCTCCTTCTCTCTCTTCTTTCTCTCTCTTTCTCTTGCCAAAACCGTGCATAATGAAGGCAAAGGGGGGTATTTATAGTTTTGGTCAATGGCAATCTCGTAATTACCATGAACTTTGATCCTGCGGTCCTGGTTTTTCCTAGATTTTCCTATTTTCTTTAATTTCCTTTTACTGCATCATCAGTGCCACCCCAGGGGACACCTCAGCAGCTGACTCATTGCCACATTTTCCACATGCCTAAATTCCCTAGACACCTCAGCAGCTGACTCAGCATGCTGACTCACCGGTCCAGTCTCCTGCCTCGTAATGCGTGCCCTCAACTTTATCTGCTTTCTGCAGACTAATGCCATGTGGCGACTGGAAGAGACCTTGCACGCTTCCCAATGCCACCCAGATAAGTCCCTGACTTTATCTGATCACCTCCTCGGTTTTCGTGCCAACCGAGTAACTTTACTTTACTGAAAAGTCATTAAATCATTATTTTAATGCCACTTTTCCCCCTGAATCACTGGGCCTGCGTTTTTGGGCCTGGAAATATCATCTTGGGTCTCTGATCCAGCCCAAGTACTCTGATGGCACGATTCCCAAGAAACACCCCTTGGCAAATTACCAAAATGCCCTTAGTCTCTCTTTCTTTACTTTATTAGGTCTAGGGGCATTATTGTCTTTTTCCATCTTACCAGAGTATTCTTTGACCCTGGTCAACTATCCAGATAACTTCCCTGGACTGTCTAACCTTAGGCAAATGACCAAAATACCCTTTACTCATTCTTCAGCTGTTCTATAACACAGGGGCATTTTCGTCATTTCGCACCTTTTTCCCGGACACCGGCCCCTTTTACCACTGGACTGATCTAATGGGCCTGGGCCTTCCCTGGTGTCACTAAAGCCTTAGAAAGACTATATGGCCTCCTGGCCACAGTCCGATCATCCCTATCGGAACTGCTTTTCTTTTACCGATTATAACTGTAAATTCCCATCTTCCGGAATTTTTACAGAAAAATCGGGACCTCAAATCAAAATTCTGTGGCTCCTCATTCAACCCGGAATCCTTTTCTCTATCTCCCGGTATTTTCAGATATTTTATCCGGACCGGGCTGTTTTGGCCTGAAAAAGCACTCACGCGCACACTTTTCCAAAATGACCATTTTACCCCTGGTCATATTTCTAATTCTTTCATACACATAGAGACCTCATATGCACATTTCACAGTTCAGTGAAATGATCAGCATAATTTTCTCTATTTTTTGGCAAAATATGGTACTCATCGGCTACCAGCCCAATCTTTCCCATAATTACGATTTTGCCCCTGCATTCTCTTTCTGGCCTCATTACTCATCTTCTCATCCTTCATCTTAAGTTCTAGAAATTCTCTTTCAATAACTCATCCCTTAAACTCTTCGGGAGTCATCGTTAATTGAAAAGCTCGACAACCCGCCTATATCAGGTTATCTTACACAAGAGCCAGCCCATATCAAGCTACCTGCAGAATTCCTAGGCTTAAGACTTAGGATATTCCTCACATTCCTCATTTTGAACCTAGGTGAACTAGACCCAAAAATTGGGATGTTACAGAAGTCAGCTGGGAACACTAAGTCTTTGACCTGCCCTAGAATATCCTCAAGAATTCCCTTGGGATACCTAATTGACCTATCAGCTAGTTGGAGTACTACATTGTGTCTCTCAGATTATGGACACCTAAAGCCTGATAAACCGACCAAGGCATTACATTAATGGCCTCCCCTAGATCTAGCAACGCTCCCTTAATAGGAATATTTCCTATAGTGCATGGGATTGTATAGGAGCCTAGGTCTTGGCACTTAACAGGTAATTCAGCTTTAAAAAGGGATGACACATTAGCACTCACCTGGATTATCTCAAGAGGCCTAAATTTCTTTTTATCAGCACACAATTCTTTTAAAAATTTTGCATACTTAGGGTTTCTCTTGAGGAATTCAACCATAGGGATGTTTATTTCCAGCTTATTGAACAGATTGTAAGCATCTTTTGCAAAATCAGGATCAACTTTTTTCTTCCCAGCAAAATAAGACTTAGGAAAAGGGAGATCTTTTATACTTACCTCCTTACCTGTATGCAAAGAGGCTCCTTGCTTGCTCGACTCCGGTTTCTCCTCAGGTTTCTTTCCTTTGTATGCTGGACTTGGTAATGTTGTTGCTTCTTCCTGCAGTTCTTGCATCTCCGCTTGTGCTTGTGAGCACTACTCTTGAGTTGCCTTCTTGCTCATTAGCTTATGTTCTCTAATGCTTTCAGAATTCCCAACTTTCATTTGTGGCTGTGGTGAATTCTCAAAATCAGATTCTTCCTTATCCTCCTGTGGTGCATCAGCTTCCTTAAAATGTACCTGTCTTCCACTTCTTAGAGATATGGCATTCACCCCTCTTGGATTAATAACAATGTTCGAAGGTATGCTTCCACTGTTCTTTCCTTGGATGTCGCTCACTGTATTAGAAACTTGAGTTAAGTGGCTTGTGATATCTGCATTCTTACAACTTAACTCCTCAAGTTTTCTGTGTACATCTGCATTATCCTTCTGCATACTTTGGAGAATTGAAGCTATAGAGGTGAACTGACCATCATTCTCTTTGAGCTTGTGATCAATATTGGTTATTCTACCATCCATGTTACTCATTTGTGCTGCCATACTCTTTAACAATTGAGAGGTCTCTTCTGGTCTTGAAGGCACTAAAGCATTAAGTTGTGTGGGGACCATAGACCGTGCATTACCTTGGTAATTGCTTGAGGAAGCACCACCTCCTTGAAACTGATTAGATCTATTTTCTCCACTCCCCCACCTAAAATTTAGGTGATCTCTCCACCCAGGATTATATGTGTTAGAGTATGGATCTCTCTTCTGGGAGTTATTCTCTCCCCCTTGATACATAGCTGCAACTTCCTCATACTGTCTATCACATGTACTTGTAGCATGCATCATTGAACCACATGATTCATATCCTGTAACTAGGGCTTGCGAGGTATCCACTGCATGAACTTGTTTTGTGGAGTGCAGCTCCCTTTCAATCAAACTCATCCTCTTGTCCATTCGATTTCCCAAGGATGTTATCTCAGCTAAGATCGCATTAGAACTACCTGAAGATGAGGGTGGTAATCTTCTTGGATCTCCAGTTTGATGGTCCTCATTAGCCATTTTCTGGAACAAATCCCAACTTGCTTGTGGGGTCTTATCTCTCAATGAACCGTTCGTAGCAGCATTCAAGGATACTTTATTGTGGGGTAGTAGACCATCAAAGATGTCTACTAAATCAGCCTTAGTGATGTTATGGTGGGGGCATCGAGCCAAAAGGTTAATAAATCTTGTCCAATACTCGTGCAAAGACTCCCCATCCTGTTGCATAACATTAGTGATCTCCTTCTTCATCTGAGTAGTCTTGGAGGTTGGGAAAAACTGATCAAGATAAGTGGACTTCAGCTTATCCCATGTAAGAGTGGAGAAATGAGTTGGCAAATTGTATAGCCACTCCTTAGCCTTCCCTTCCAAAGTGAAGTGGAAGCACCTCCTCAAGACATCATCCAAAGTGGCCATTGGAGGTTTCATTGAAGAGCAGATCATGTGCATGGTTTGTAAGTGCCTGTGAGGACATTCTCCTGCAAAACCATGAGATTTAGGTAAGGCTGCAATCAAAGCTCCTTTAATTTCAAAATTAGCCTCTTCAGCATAGAAACCATTAGGATCATAATTCACATGCAAATGATTAATTTCCCTAACACTTCTATTATCTTCAACGTTCATAGGTATTTCATTTTCTCCATTCCCATTATGCCCATTATGATCAACCATATTTAATTCAGTTTCAGATTCTAGAATACTAGAGGAGGAACTAGATTTTGCCTCTTCTTCTCTAAACTCCCTAAATTCTCTCCTTAGTTTCCTAAGTCTCCTTTCAATTTCAGGTTCAAAAGGTACTAATGTTTTGTTCTCCTGCGCATGCAATGTAGAAACAGTCGAGAGCAGTTAATGCAAACAGTCAGATTCAGTTCAGAAGTTGCACAGCAGAAAATTTTCAGTAGGTCGCGACAAAAGTGTATTTTAGTCGCGACTCAAAATTACAGAGAGCAGCAGTAGCGTCGAAAAGGTTTAAATGTCGCGACTGGTTTTCGCAGAGAGCAGTTGGATGTCACAGATAGCAATATGGTCGCGACTCAAAGTGGTTTATGTCACGACTAAAACTGATAGAGAGTAAGTGTCGCGACTCAGTTCAGGTCAGGTCGCGACTCAAAGACACAGACACTAATCTTACAGAAAGTCAGAAAAAAAAAACGCAGTATGTAATGCAAGTTAAAAACTACTAAAAACTAAAATGCAATGAAAAACAATGAAAAATGACTCAGGTAGGCAATGGAATTGACAAACAATTACTAGGGAACCAATTACTTGGCTCCCCGGTAACGGCACAATTGACGAGCGCGTCGGATTATCGCAGTCCGAGCCATCAAAATTAAGTGAATTGCACCCTAGTAATGTAGTATAAGGCACAACCCTATCGTTCTTCTCAAGGAGCCTTTCTAAAGGAATCCTAGCAAATTGGATGTCAAATTCAACGGTAAACCTGAGTAAAGAGTAAATGGTTTTGTGGTTTTGTGGGTGCAGTAAAATATATGTTTTTGTTTTTTTGTTTAAGATGAAAAATGGTTAGTTTGTGAAAGTAGTATATGATGATAGGCTCTTGATGATGAAAAATATCTATCCTTGCTCTCAATGTATACGGAGTTTGAAATCACTAAGTCTTGAATTAAACCTCAATCGATCGATTGAGTCCAGAACCCTAATATTCTTTAAACTCCTTTGATCAAAGCCAGTTTAAAGACTATTATTGAACTGCTAAGGATCACTTAGTGTGTAATTTAAAACAGATGGAAGAATGCCCTCGAATGAGCTTCAATTGACTAACCCTAGAATTCAAGAAATCTAATCAATTAGCAACGATCGTTGACAACCGTTCAACTAGCTTAAACTCAAAACTGAAATATTATATTTAAACTAGCATTCAAAACATCCAAAGTAAATTACAATTGCCTAATATGAGAATAATCAATCGATATTCAAAACTTGTTCATATGATGAAAAACCCTAAATCTAGCAGCAATCATAATATGACAAGATGCAAATTAGAACAGAAGAAAATCCCCGTTTTAGTCCGTGAGCTCAAGATAATAGATCCATCACCAAGAGACTAAAGGTCTAGCCTCTCATGACTTCTGCTGCACTGCAATCGCTGTTCAGATGTGATGCCATGAAGAAACGATGAAGAGATAAAGGTGAATGGTGTCAAACGATGGAAGCTGAGTGGAAAGTCTATAGAGAGCGCTCGAGTACTGCTTTTTAGCCTAATCAGGTCCAAAAATTAGCCTCCTTTTGACGGCAGCCTCCCTCTCTTCTTATAACAGCATGACCTAATCCAAAACGCGCAGCTTCAGCGATTTCGTACTATTAGTCACGACCAGATACACGTGTTGGTCGCGACCTATAAACAGTGAGAATCTTCTAGAAGAATTATAGGTCGCGACCTTATGACTCTTTGGTCGCGACTAAATAGTACAGAGGCGTGGTTCCACTTTCATTGTCTTTTGATTTCTTTCCTGGTCCTTGTTCTCTTCCAAAGTACCTGCAATTCAACATAAAAGCTCACTATAAAAGTCCAGATCAGTAGGTAACCGAATATATGCAATTTGGAAGAGTTATTTTACCATTCTACCCTTTAATTAGCACATTGCCACGCACAATCATGTAATACACAAAAGTACAATTTAAGGCATGAAATAAATGGTAAAGTTATTATAAAACTCTCAAAATTGTCATAGAAACCATATACAAAATATGTCTTATCACCTACCATCTCAGATCTAATAACTTTGTTCTGTGACAATAACGGTGCCATTGCACAGGCCAAAGAACCTAGGTCACATCAAAGGACCAAGCATATACTCAGGCGATTTCATCTCATCAGAGAAATCAATGATAGAGCTGATATAAAAATATGCAAAGTAGTAGGAGAAGACAATGTTGCTGATCCTCTAACAAAGCTGCTTGTGCAGGCACATCATGAGCGTCATGTTAGGTCAATAGGATTGAGGCAAATTAATGATTGTTCCTAGTGCAAGTGGGAGGATGTTGGAAATTGTGCCCTAGGGGCCAATCATTGTATTTTGAATATTGTTGATTTATGAATTTCTTAATTGTGTTATCATATTATTTGCATGTTTACTGTGATGACCATCCTTGGATAACTCATGATCTTATCCTAAATGTCCCTGGTCGGTCATCTATGTGGGAGCAGAGATAAAATAAGACCAGTATGACTTTGAAGATGTATAGAGATATAAATCAAAGTCATAGGCACATGTAAGAGTACAAGGTATTAGACCGACCTGCTATGAGAGAGCTGCATGGGTTAAGTCATAAGCTTCTCTCATATACAAACCATGTCACTACACCCTTTGACCTGAGATCATCTGGATTCCTACATGACAAACGCTCAGCTTTGACCTAGTCAAAAGTCACTTTTGACCGAGTGATCATAAAGACTATGTTCGGGCTTGATGATTTTGAAGGGAATTGGAAGACACGCAGCGGAAATTAACTTTAAAATTTTTTCCATTCCCAGCCAGGATCTACCAAATGTGTTTAAGTCAAGGAGAAAGAAGTGTTAGCTTCGATATTCAAGCTGTGGTCGCGACCTCAGTGTCCACTAGTCGCGACTCTTCGCCTCTGGAGTTTTCAGTCGCGACCTCCTCAGCTTCTTGTCATAACCTGTCGCCTCTGGAGTTTTCAGTCACGACCTACTCAGCTTCTAGTCGCGACCTGTCATCCCTGGAGTTTTCAGTCGTGACTTCCTCTGCTTTTAGTCGTGACCTGTAGTCTCTTTTCATATTTCTGATGTTCAGATGCCAATTTAGTCGCGACCTCCATGTCAACTGGTCGCGACTTCGTTGTACCTGGTGCTCTTTTCTACCGGTATCCACACGAATAGCGTTCCAACCACGAACGACGTGCTAGCGCCTCTTATCCCCTAGGGCTTTCTCAAGATTCTATCTTCACCGTCTCTATTTCGGTAGTTTCTTATCTGCAAACCTTTTGCACTCTCCTTGCCCCCTTTTCTTATGTGTAGAACCCTAGCCCCTAATGTCAAATATATAGTATGCTATCGGGCTTCTAATTGGGCCGGGTTTCAGAATTAATCCTATATTAATTCTGAAATTAATACAATATCATATATTGCATAATTTGATAAGAAACTAATTAAATAAATATGTTTTTTATTAAATCTATCCCACAGATTTAATTCACCTATTTATTTAATTTAAAATAAAGATAAGACAGAATTATATTTGATTTATTCTTATAAATTAAATTTGAGATATCTTATCAATTTAAATTTTAAATTCAAATAGATCATATCAATTTAAATTCAAATTCAAAAGTGATAGAGATTTAATTTATCCTTATAAATTAAATCTTGCAAATATCTCTTATATTATATATAATATATAAATACAAATTTATATATATATAAAATATATAAATTCGCCCTAGATTATTCATTGAATCAAGACATGTCTTAGATTCAATGAACCTGGAAATCACAGCTCGAGTTGGGCTATTTTGTGTGCGACCCTGTAGGCCCATATGAAGTTGGCAGTGGGCCAATTACTATACTGATCCACAAGTCGTAAGCGGTCTCTAGCAAGACATTATGACTACCCAAATCATATGAGGATCGATGAACGATATTACCTTTCATACAACCATATCACGTCCCTTTTGTCACACGATATTTCAGTCATGGATGAGGCATGGAGAATATCATTCTCCTGTTCCTGACCATTACTTTCTCGATCCCTGAGTAGTATGACTATAGAAATGGAACTACCCTTCCATTACAGTATGGCCATATATTTCTCAGACTCACTCATCGAGGGGCCCAGTAATATCTCTCCACGAATGTGAGGGACAAATTCCATCTTGACCATTCATATTCCTCTGCATGAAAAACCACTAAGCCCAAACATAGCCTTTATGATCACTCGGTCAAAAGTGATTTTTGACTAGGTCAAAGCTGAGCGTTTGTCATATAGGAATCCATGATGATCTCAGGTCAAAGGGCATAGTGACATGGCTTGTATATGAGAGAAGCTTATGACTTGACCCATGCAGCTCTCTCATGGCGGATCGGTCCAACACCCTGTACTCTTACATGTGCCTATGACTTTGATTTATATCTCTATACATCTTCAAAGTTATACTGGTCTTATTTCATCTCTGCTCCCGCATAGATGACCGACCAGGGACATTTAGGATAAGATCATGTGTTATCCAAGGATGGTCATCACAGTAAACACGCAAATAATGTGATAACATAATTAAGAAATTCATAAATCAACAATGTTCATAACATAATGATTGGCCCCTAGGGCACAATCTCCAATAGATTTTTCATGCGGAGGAATATGAATGGTCAAGATAGAATTTGTCCCTCACATTTATAGAGAGATATTACTGGGCCCCTCGATGAGTGAGTCTGAGAAATGTATGGTCATACTGTAATAGAAAGGTAGTTCCATTTCTATAGTCAGACTACTCAAGGATCGAGAAAGTAACAGTCAGGATAGGAGGATGACGTTCTCCATGACTAATCCATGACTAAGATATCGGGTGACAAAAGGGACGTGATATGGTTGTATGAAAGGTTACATCGTTCATCGATCCTCATATGATTTGGGTAGTCATGATGCCTTGCTAGAGACCGCTCACAACTTGTGGGTCAGTATAGTAACTAGCCCACTGCCAACTTTATATGGCCTACAGGGTCGCACACAAAATAGCCCAACACGAGCTATGATGTCCAGATTCATTGAATCTAAGACATGTCCAGAATCAATGAATAATCTAGGGTGGATGTATATATTTTATATATTTATATATATATATAAATTCGTATATATATATTATATATAATATAAGAGATATTTGCAAGATTTAATTTATAAGGATAAATTAAATCTCTATCACTTATGAATTTGAAATTCAAATTGATATGATATCTCAAATTTGATTTATGAAAATAAATCAAATATAATTCTGTCTTATCTTTTTTTTAAATTAAATGAATAGGTAAATTAAATCTGTGGGACGGATTTAATATAAACCATATTTATTTAATTAGTTTCTTATCAAATTATGCAATATATGATATTGTATTAATTTTGGAATTAATATAAGATTAATTCCAAAATCCAACTCAGTTAGAACACCGATAACATCCTATATATTTGACATTAGGGGCTAGGTTTTTAACAAGAGGGAACAAGGAGGGTGCAAAAGGTTTGCAGATAAGAAACTACCAAAATAAAGATGGTGAGGATGGATTCTTGAGAAAGTCCTGGAGGGACAAGAGGCACTAGCACGTCGTTCATGGTTGGAACGCTGTTCGTGTGGATACCAGTAAAGGAAGCCGATCTAAGTCGTCGACTTCTTGTGATCAAAAAGAGACCACCAGCCGTGAAGTGACGGGTAGTCTCTTTTCTGATAACTCTAGAAATGCTCAGGTCGCGACCATATATGCATCCTGAACGTCAGAAAATCAAAAAGAGACTACCCGTCACGACGAGAAGTTGAGGACGTCGCGACTGACAACCCCAGAGACTACCCGTCGCGACTAGAAGCTAAGGACATCGCGACTGACAACTCCAGAGATTACTCGTCATGACGAGAAGCTGAGGAAGTCGCGACTGAAAACTCTAGAGCCAACAAGTCGTGACGAGTAGATACGGAGGTCGCGACCATAGTTCGAATACCGAAGGTAACACTTCTTTCTACTTTACTTAAACACATTCGGTAGATCCTGGCAGGGAATGGAAAAAAATTTAAAGTTATTTCTGTTGTGTGTCTTCCAATTCCCTACAGTTTGTGCACCCTTTCCGATCAAAACTCACCCAAAATCTCATCCAAATTCCTCTATTTCACCATTTAATCTGTCAAAAATTGAAGATAATGGCGAGAACCAAAACAACCAACTTTGATAGATCTGAGCAACAACCTTCTAAATCCATGTCAAACACTCCTCAAGCTTCTCAATCGAAGGAGAAGAAGAAGAAATTCCAACTAAAGGTGGCCAAAGATGGGCCAAATGCACAGAAGGGAAAGGGGAAGCTCGACGAGCAAGACACCAGCAAAGGGAAAGAGCCAAGTCCCCAAGCAATCTCCTTTGTCTAATAGGAAGGTCAAGAGGCAGTAGACAAACTCTGAAACTGACTTTGATCTGGACTTCACAAAGATGCTCAAGAAGACTGTACAAACTGCTACTAAGTCTCTTGGAAAGAGACAGAGGACTCCAAGGAAGCCTGCTACCTCAGTCCCCTCAGAGTCACAGCCATCAAGCCTAGTATTTATTCAAGGTAACATCAATTTGGATGTAGATATGGCTATGTACAACTCTGAGTTTAGGGAGAGGAAGTGTTGTATATTAGTATATGTGGATATATCTTCCCTTAAGACTGATCATAAGGTTAACTTAGATCTGATAGAGCCCTTCCACCATTGATAAACTCATATTTGTATTAATTTTCAGAGTGTTTAAAGACAGTTTTATATTGATTTTGTCCCAATTTACTAATATGATGAGTAATTAATTAATAAAATAGAATTGGAACAGTTGGAAATTAATTGATGACATTTTAATGATTAATTGGACAAATAATCTGTTTATTCTAATTTTCCATCATAGGCCAATGCACTAACAGAATGAATTAAGGGAGAATGACACTGGACTAAAGGAGTTGATGACATGTGATAGCACATGGGCTAGATCCAGGTGTTACTAAAAGAAGCAAGTCAGAGAATCACACATGTGCTGCAATAGAATCACATGAGGAGCACTGTTCACATCAGCCATTCACTCCAATTTAGATCTGAAGTCACTCATTCCACACTTCTATATATTCACATCATCTGCACATATCAGGGACACACCATACATACTTCATTCACTGCAGATCATTCATCCTTCAGATACTTCACAGATTCCACACCTCATCTCCGTTCCATCTCTCCATTCATACACTCACCTGACACCACACTTCATGCAGCTCATACTCCACAGATCCATTCATGCCATTCCATCTCTATTTCTCTTCTGCAACTTTCCTCTGTTCTAGTCAATAGAACCAAAGGAAAGTCCTGCATCTATTTTCATCTTCTCTTTCTTCTTCCACCTGACTGCTGCTGTACCTACTATTGCTGCTGAAGTTCAGATGGCAATGCAAGGCTAAGCTGTGTGCTCTCTTGGAGATGATGTTAAACCAGAATCCTTGAGCTGAAATAGGGAGTTCATTATGTCTTTAATTCAGAGTTAATTGTATCGAGTTGATAGAGTTGATTCTATAATTACTGATGCAATTAGAGTTAGTAGATGACAAAGGAGTAGGAAACTGAGTTGGATTTCTTATTTCTGCATAATTGTTGCTTTGATTGATTTTCATCCTTGAATTGAGTTGAACATGGTTGTGATTAATTAGAGTGATTATATAACAGAGTACAGTAGTATTTGTTTAATTCATCTTCTTCTTTCTCTGAGTTGAATGATTCATAATCTCTATTTAATGTCTGCGAGTTATAGCTTTGATTGAGATTTAGCTGGCGAGTTGTTAGGTAACCTATTCTAATTCAACTGATTAACTATTGATATTATGTGGATAATAAAGGTAAGGTAATTTCCAAGGGAATACACTTATCATTGATTCATTTCCTCATCATAAACACCTAAAATCATAAACAATAGTATAGGATTTACTTTCACATTTAGTTCAAACATCTCATCACATAATTCATCTGATTAACTTGTTAATTTGTGGCTCATTAGATTAATTAGGTACCTTAGCATCCATTTAGACTCCTTGTGAATCGACCTAGGTTAGCCTCTACTTGCTGTTGGTTAGATTAATTTTGTTTGATAATTAAAACGACAGTTATCAGCTATTATAAGAGCTGGTTAAGGATTTATGCGCTATATAGCTTAGAGGTAGTTAGGAGATTTTACTGCAACATTGAGATATTCGACTCTTTGGATGAAGAGGAGAATATCATAGATAGATATCTAACTACCAGGCTCAGGGGTTGAGAGATTAAGCTAGATTTTAATGTGATCAACCATATGATTGGAGCCCCTCCTCCTACAGATATAAAGCCTTTTGATCAGGCTAAGGCTTACCATATCCTACTCTAGACCAACAAGCCTTATCCAAGATCCCTAACTTTCACCTCGAGTCAGATATGCAATCATTACCTCATCATCCATTATATCTACTCCCGGTGCATGATAGTCAAGTCCTCAAGGTTCAGTTACATGAAATAGCAAGGCTACATCACTCTAGCAAGGATCATCAGTGGAGAGAAGCTTAACCTTGGAGCTTTCATATATAGCCAGATGAGGGATTTCTATCTAAAGAGAATAAGGAGTACACTAATACCCTAACCTCAGCTTGTCTCCTTCATCATTCTCAAGCACTACAATATCCATCATCTAGAGGGAAGGAATAAGGAAGAGATCAGTGCATTTGGGATGACGCAGCTGAACAAGATGAAGATCAAGCTGCCATATGATGCCAAGAAAGGAAAGCTTTTGAGGGACCCTCAAGCTAAGTAGCCAACAAACAGTACCTCTTTTCCTCAGGATGAAGGTCATTCCTCAGTTGGACCTCAAGTTTCTATAGCACCATCCTTTCTGGGTGCATCCATTTAGAGGTACCTTCAGATAGAGTTTACTAAGCTAGAGAGCAGACTCATGGCCTCAAGGAAGGAAGCAGACTTGATCCAAGAGAGGAGAAGCTATGGAATCTAGACTTTACTCGAAGCTCATATTCAGGATTTTCAAGCTTCAAGGAAGAGATCATAGAGCAGCAAGAGGCACTGTAAGACAAGCTGTTATACATGAAGAAGTGTCTAATGTCAAAAACATCTTATTGGCATACCTCAACAACATCAGACCTTCTTCCATAGAAGCGGAGCTTAGAGATCCTTCACTGCCTCAGCCTAATCATAGTGTCATTCCTATTCCTGTCCCATCCACTGCCACAGCTTCAGAGTCTTCACCTACTCCCACATATAACTTAGTTATACCTCTTCCACCCATTGACTCTACATCAGATCTGCCCTTACCCCAGCTTCCCTTAGTCATTCCTTCCTCCCTAGCCCTGACCTTTTGGATGATGTCAAAAAGGGGGAGAGAAGAAGTGAAGAGGCAAAGGAATCCTTTATGGAGTATGTTGACTGATGATTGAGTTTTTTATTTGTATTTTTTGTTTTTGTTTAAATCCCATTGTAAAACATTTTAAAGTTTTAATGGAATGGTATTCATATTATTATTCATATTGATTATTGACTTATTACATTTTGTGTTGAATAAGTGATTTAAGAATATATGCTTTGCCATCAACCTAACTTCACTTTCATTTAAGTTTTTCCATCATCAAAAAGGGGGAGAATGTTAGATTGAATATGTTTTGATGATGTAAAAATAAAATAAAAAAATTAAGTTGATTTATGATGTGAAAAGTGTTTTTGAAGCAATGAAAATGTGTTTTAAATCAAATAAAGTTAAAAGAAGTTAGTAAAGTAAATGGATTAATTATTCAATTATTTATAATTAATTGATTAGTTAATTGATTAATATCAACTAATTGATTAAATGATAGATTAATGGAAAGGTAGCAAGTTATTTTACAAAGGAAAATCAATTAATTGATTAACTGTTCGATTAATGAGTGACCATTAATCGATTAAGTGTTCGATTAATGTCAAGAGCTTGCCTTCTAGAAGTAAGTTAATGAGCCAATTAATCGATTGGTTAATCGATTAATCTATTGAAAATAGATTTTCTCTTGAACAAAGATATTGCTATTAATCGATTGGTTAATCAATTAATTTATATTAATCTGTTAACTGTTCGATTAATCAGTGAAGTATCAATTTTGTGAAATTCAAATATAAATCAATTAATCGATTGGTTAATCAATTAATTTGTATTAATAGATTAATTGTTAAATTAATTTATGTTGAAAACTCTTCTATTTCAAATCTTTCAGACACATTAATCGATTCAAAATTTGATTAACCTCAGAAACTTCAAAGATATCTCTGTTTTAAGCTACAAACTGATTTCCTATTTCATATAATTGATTCAAGTGATAACTTGCCTATGTTTCTCATTATTAATTCTTTTGAGAAACTTATCTTTATAAGATTACATTATACATGGCTGAATAATCCATTCACTATTATGCTCTATTTTCTGTTTCACACGTTAATTCTAATTAATCGATTGGATAGTCGATTAGTATAGAATACTCTTTGAAAACAAATAGAATCTTTACATGATATTCAAGTGTTTATAACTGAATTAATTTTATACACTTGATCATTGATTGGGCTATCAAATATTAATTCATATGATTGAGTACATATTATTCTCATATCATTCTTTTTGTGATTAATTCCATTTAAGTTTAAATTCATCAATCCCCACTTCACATATTTATAGACTAGTGATTAAATCTTGAAGTATTTACAGGATCAATGTCAAGAGTTCATATTCCGTTAAGATCAAAGCTAAAACTGATATTAGACTAAGATTAAAGCCAACGGACTTTCAACAACAAAAAGACAAAATCTTCAACCGCTACAACAGTTAGTTCAACGGTCATATTTCCAATGTGAAGAAAACTGAACAGAAAGATTGCTCAACGATCATAAGATTAACTATAAATAGAAGAGCACTCAAAGTTAAGAGGTTGACGACTATGGATGAAAAAGAGAACAATGACTGATGCATTCAAATCTTTATTCATTACGTATTATTTCATTAAGAGAGAAAAATGCCATGAGCCACAACATTTATCATTCACTCTATCTGAGAGTTAGATACACCCTTCATTTCTTCATTTATCTAAGAGCAAAACCTTGGAATTAGAGGATTCAAGGTTGGGATTTGCTCTTATCTATGTAAGGGGGAGTGTTGCCACCAGAAGTATGGTGTAACCTCAGGATTGAGGTGGTTCTCAATTTGCCATAAAAATTGAATAAAGGCTACCAAGAGCCCATTGTAATCTTGTGTTGGAAATTGTGCCCTAGGGGCCAATCATTGTATCGGGTTATCACATTATTTGCATGTTTACTGTGATGACCATCCTTGGATAACTCGTGATCTTATCCTAAATGTCCCTGGTCGGTCATCTATGCGGGAGCAGAGATGAAATAAGACCAGTATGACTTTGAAGATATATAGAGATATAAATTAAAGTCATAGGCACATGTAAGAGTACAGGGTGCTGGACCGACCCGCTATGAGAGAGCTGCATGGGTCAAGTCATAAGCTTCTCTCATATACAAGCCATGTCACTATGCCCTTTGACCTGAGATCATCATAGATTCCTACATGACAAACGCTCAGCTTTGACCTAGTCAAAAGTCACTTTTGACCGAGTGATCATAAAGGCTATGTTCGGGCTCAGTGGTTTTTCATGCGGAGGAATGTGAATGGTCAAGATGGAATTTGTCCCTCACATTCGTAGAGAGATATTACTGGGCCCCTCGATGAGTGAGTCTGAGAAATGTATGGCCATACTGGAATGGAAGGGTAGTTCCATTTCTATATTCAGACTACTCAGGGATCGAGAAAGTAACGGTTAGGAACAGGAGGATGACGTTCTCCATACCTCATCCTTGACCGAAATATCGTGTGAGAAAAGGGACGTGATATGGTTGTATGAAAGGTTACATCGTTTATCGATCCTCATATGTTTTGGGTAGTTGTAATGCCTTGCTAGAGACCGCTTACGACTTGTGGGTCAGTATAGTAACTGGGCCACTGCCAACTTCATATGGGCCTATAGGGTCGCACACAAAAAAGGCCAATGCGAGCTATGATGTCCAGATTCATTGAATCAAAGATATGTCTAGATTCAATGAATAATCTAGGGTGGATATATATTTTATATATATATAAATTAGTATATATATATTATATATAATATAAGAGATATTTGTAAGATTTAATTTATAAGGATAAATTAAATCTCTTTCACTCTTGAATTTGAATTTAAATAGATATGATCTATTTGAATTTGGAATTCAAATTGATAAGATATCTCAAATTTGATTTATGAGAATAAATCAAATATAATTCTGTCTTATCTTTATTTTAAATTAAATAAATAGGTGAATTAAATCTGTGGGACGGATTTAATATAAACCATATTTATTTAATCAGTTTCTTATTAAATTATGCAATATATGATATTGTATTAATTCAGAATTAATATAAGATTAATTCTAAAGCCCGGCCCTATTAGAAGCCCGATAGCTTCCTATATATTTGACATTAGGAGCTAGGGTTCTACACACAACACATCTCTCTACACACACATTCAGACGTGAGAAAAGGGGGCCAGGGAGAGTGCAAAAGGTTTGCAGATAAGAAACTGCCGAAATAGAGACGGTGAGTACGGAATCTCTAGAAAGCCCTGGAGGGACAAGAGGCGCTAGCACGTCGTTCGCGATTGGAACGCTGTTCGTGTGGATACCGGTAGAGGAAGCCGATCTGAGCTGTCGACTTCTTATGATCGAACCAGACACGAAGACAGGTCGCGACCAGAACACGCTGAGGTCGCGACCATACGGGCATCTGAACGTCAGAAATTCGAAAAAAAGAGGCAGGTCGCGACTTGAAGCTGACGAGGTCGCGACTACAAACTCCAGAGACGTCAGGTCACGATGAGAAGCAGAGTAGGTCGCGACTAAAAACTCCAGAGGCTACAGGTCGCGACTAGAAGCTGAGGAGGTCGCGACTGAAAGTTCCAGAGGCGAGGAGTCGCGACTAGTGGACACTGAGGTCGCGACCAAAGCTTGAAACCGAAGGTAACACTTCTTTCTCCTTGACTTAAACACATTCGGTAGATCCTTGCTGGGAATGGAAAAAAATTTTAAAGTTAATTTCCGCTGCGTGTCTTCCAATTCCCTACATCTTGGTGTATAGTGGATAGGAAAATCTCAATGGGAAGTTGAGAACTGGATGTAGGTAAAGGAAAGACCAAACCAGGATAAATTCCCTATGCAAATTCTTCTTCCTTAACTCTTTTATTTCCATTAACTTAACTTTTCAAATTATATAGTTTTACTTATCAAGTTTTCAAAGAGTTGCAAAAGTTTTTTGAAAGCCATCGTTCACCCAATTCACCCCCTCTTGGGTGATTCAGCCTATCTACCTAAATCTAACATTATGTCATTATGTTAGCATAATTTATTGTAAGCAAGCATGTCATGCACTAAGCATTAATCTTGCATGCATTAGTGGTAATCTTAACAACTGAGATTCCCCTAAATCTCACCTCTCTCATAACCAACCAATATAGTTCAAGTATTATGGAAGATGTATGCATGAAGAAGAGTCAATGAATGGAAGGAGAAAAGTGGAGAATTGTATGTTCTTGTATGACATGCTTGATTTTCCATTTATGTAAATGTTATGTAATATACCAAATTAGGTAATGAAATTATATAGAATAATTATGGAAATTATATAGAATAATTATGGCAAGTTCATATAAGTGTACGAATGTATGAGAAGATAGGTTAATGTTTCAAGCATCCTAGAATAATTATAGAGAATTAAAGAAAGAAGTTAGTAAGGCAATTTCGTAGGCTCTAGAGCAGTTATGTTCTAGCCTTGGTTTGACCAAGTGAATGGTTGAATCTGACCATTAAATTTGGTGAGCATGTAGTACACATCCCAAGATTTAAAAGCATAGATATTTTGCCTCAATTGCATGTGTACACTAGGAGACATTAACTTCCAAAGTTGAGGCATAAAAACTAGAAGTTCCATAATTGACCAAATGAACAATAAATTTTAATGATTTAGCTGCATGAATTGGCCAAGAAAATGTGCAGTTTTATATTTTTTTCCTTAAATAGAAATGAAAGAGCTTCAATTAAAAATTTTTAGCACCTCCATACAATTTTTGTAGAATTAGTTATAATTTTTTAAAGTTGGACTACCAAATCTAAAAAAGCATGATGAACAGTACCAGAGGAACAATTTGCAAAGTTTTAATTTTTCGGCCTAAGTAAAGTTTCTATGCATTTAATCGCTTCCAATGCATACTCTGAGAGGTAAAAGTAAGGATGTTTTAATTTGGTATTAGAGCAGAAGTTCTAGCACTTGACACTTTTTAATTACCTCCCTTTCTCCGACCAAAAAAGAAACCTTCCTTCCTTATTCTAACCTCCAACCAAACAAAGCTCATAACCTCCCCTCCCCTCCCCTTCTGGCATATGTAGTTTGCATGGTGTGGATTGCTATATCAAAAATTAGATATTGATTTCACTATTAGGTTGTCAATGGATCAACGGTTTTGCATGCCTATATAATGGTTGTTGTGTGTATACATTGAGCTCAATGTTTATCAGCATCCACCCTTAACACATTTTTAGATAAATAAGATTAGGGTTTAAAGTAGAATTATATATGGATAATTAACCTTTTGGATTTAGTTTTTTAATATTTGTTAAACATGCATCTTCAAATAAAATAAATTAAAAAATTTATATCCTTTATTATCTTTTATATTCTTTCACTTATATTATTAATGATGGTGAATTTAATTTGTTGTTAGGAAGTATTTAACATGTCTAACCAAATGTAAAATGATTTGAGTTTGTTGGAGCAAGCATATGCACTATGATGTGAGGTATTTTATGTCTTTATAGTTCTGATATTTTTCTAGAATTTAAATTCTTTGATTATGTCCAATTTTTACTTTCCTGCTTAAATCAAATCATATACCCACAAATTTTTCCATCACCACTCTAAATGAAATAAATTTTACTAATTAAATAAATAGACTTATCTGATATATATTTAGCTAGATCATTAATTTTTAAAATGTAAGATTTCCAAATATGTTATCGAAAAGATAATTAATTGTTAACAATATAAACCATGAATTGAAGAATTTGGTTTCCTGTTCTAAAAATGTTTAATAAGCCTATGTTGTTTATACTCCATTCAAATAATTTGAATATTCGCTTTCTTAATCATTATGGAAAAAAACCCAAGCAGTACAGTGGTATCTGTATAGAATTTTAACATAGTTGAATTTCGGTATAAAAAATTTTATAAAAAAAATAATGGATTTGATTGATTTACACTTTTCAATCATAAAATTTAGGGTTAATATAATCTTTTAAGTTTGTCCTTATTTTAGTTTTGACCCCTCAAGTTTCAAACCATAGGTTTTAATCTATTTAGTTTCTTTTCTTCTAAAATATTGGTCCTTATAATTCAATAAAAATCTAGATCATTTGCCCCTTAAGGGACTAAAACCTATAGTTTAAAATTTGAGGGACCAAAACCAAAATTCATGTAAACTTGAGGACCATATATTGTTTAACCCGAAGATTTATTACTTAAATTTTAGTTAAAACTTAAAAGTTTAAACGCATAAAATACTAAACATGTATCTTCCACAAATTCAAGGTGGAATCTACTTCCAACGTACTAATATGGATTATATTGTTGTCCAATAATTATATGAGTGTCTATAAAACATTCATGCCTTTTATCAGTATTCTTTTTCTGAGCTCTCAAATGCTTAACACATCATGCAAGCCCTCAATGGATCAGGAAAAGGGAGGGGATAACCTTAAGAGGGATCAATCAAAATATAATTATCAAAATCAATTTTAGGTAGAGGGGTCATCGACTTCTGGAGGGCAGTTTGTCACATACCTAAAAATTCCTATCTATTAAACCATAAAATTGTAAAGAAATATGGTTAGAGAAAGGACTAAATTGTAAACAAAGGAAGTCCTTTAGGGCTTAAGTAGAAGTCTTAAAGGGATTAAAATGAAAATTATAAAAGGCTCAAGGAATAAAGTTAAGGTAGACATGAGTTAAGGGTAAATGTACAAATTTTAAGAACCAAGGGACCTAAGGGTAATTATGATTAGACAAGGGACACAAATGGAATTTTTGAAAAGTTTAAGGATAATAATAAAATAATACAATCAGTGAATAGTAAATTATCCAGAACCGCAATAAATCTGAAGTCATGAGAATGTATAGGGGGTTTTCGGTCCATTTAACATGACACAAAATTTTGATTTAAGGTCCTAATTAATTGATATGAATTACTGAAATAATGAAATTTCAGTAGGGGTTTTCGGATAATATTAGATCAGGTATCCAACAAAAGGGTATAAACATGGACAATAAAAGGGCATAAACTAGGACAAGAATTTAGGTAAGTCCAGGAAAGGGGACCAGTGCCAAGAAATACCCTAGAAAAATTTTAAAAGACAAAAATACACCTAGTGTGATAAAAGTAAATAAAGATGAATGGAAGGAATTTTAATCATTTAACCTAAGTCAAAAAGTTAAAGAGGGTAGTTGACCGAGGTCAAGAAATACCTTGGAAGGAATGTAAAAAGACATAAATGCCCCAAGGGTAATAATAGTGAATAAAATAAACCAAGTTCAATTTGTAATTTTCCAAAAGCTAGTGATTAAATTTATACCTAGTCTAAGAATGTCAATTGTAGAAAAAACATAGACACTAACTCTAATGTCAAAACACAAATTATGGAACCTCACAAAAATTTAGTTCATAAAACAGTCTGATTTTTAGAAATTTGACCTAGCTGGTACCAGATTGGACTGGATTTTTCTAACCAGCCCTCTTTCCTCTTAGAATTACGCCACCTAGCATGTCATGTGTCCCTTGTGATGTCACTTAGATGATGTCAGCAATGCCATGTGGATTAATGTGAGTCCTTGGATGAACTATGTTTTCAAGAGATAATCTTGGCCCTTGAATAAACCCCTTTGCTTGGCCTATAAATACCCCTCCCCTCCCCTTGTGGTCAGCACTCATATGGAAATAGAGGGAAAACTCTTACGAAATTAAAACTCAACCAAGAACCCAATCTTTTAAGTTTCCAAACTTCAAGCAACCAAGGTAACTTCTTCTTCCTATCTTTAAACTATGTTGTAGGATGATTTCTCTTGGATTAGGATGGTTGAAACACCATTTTTATTTCCTTGAGGGTGCTAGACAACATGCTGTCCATGTGGATGAAAAGATGAGTTTTATGTTATACATAGCTTAGACAAGTAGAAACAATCAAGGATTACTTGGTTTAAGCTTAGAATATCAATGTAATCTTAGAATTTCATTGTGTTCCCTGTTCTGCCACTGTACAGACCCTAGAGAGGGAATTGGAAATTTTTATTTTGATTCTTTCAATGTGTTTAAAATGAAAAAATTGTATGGGGTTAAGTAGAGAAACAAGCATTGGAAGCATTGGAATCATAATTGGAATTTTTGGATTCAATTAAGGGAACCTCGGGTTTCTACCCAGTTTTGAAGAAGGAGTATGAATTTGGTAATTCCAAGTCCATAATTGAATTCCTCATAAAACATTATGTAGGATAGGTTCGTGAACCAAAACCCCTAAAATTAAGATTCAAGTTAAGCTTTGGATGAATTTAAAGGATTATTGAACCAAAGATCCTAAAATTAAGCTAAAGGGGGGATTAAGTTGTCATGAGATCAAGTTAAGCTTTAGGTGAAGTTTAATATGCCTTTGTGATAAATATGATAGGGTTTAACATTTGTGGAGGAGAGTTCAAGTGCTCAAAAAAGGATTAAGAAAATTGCTTCAAGAGGTAGCAAGAATACCTACTTTATTTTTTACTATGTTTGATTGTTTGGTGTGCTTGATAATGTTATTGTTTGGTTGAGCTAAATGTTATGCCAAGAAGTATGATGATTTTGTATCTCTTTGCTATATATATCATGACAATATGCATGTTAGAAAATGGCAATTAAGGAAATGAGGTAGCTCCCTAATGAGTAGCTCAAATTGTCATCGTCCGATCCATCAAAATAATAATAATTGCACCCAATAATATAGTATAAGGCACAACCCTATCATTCTTCTCGATGAGCCTTTTTATTGGAGACCTAGCAAATTGGTGACAAAATCATTGAAAACCTGAGTGAAAATAAAATGGGTTTTTGGTTTGATTGATTTTTGAAGACATTATATTTTTCACATGAGTGAAAGTAAATGGATCAATTTGTATTTTTCACATGTGCAAATTCTTCTTCCTGTAGTACTTGTACATGGATGCACAAAATCCTGTTTTTTCTCCTGTTTCATTTTGAGCTTCATTCTCCCACTTTTCTTCAAAGTCTCCTCTGTCTGCTCCCATCTTCAGATTCTCTTATTTATGCGATTTGGGAGTGTTGGGTTGGCTTCGACCAAAATCAAAGCTTGAAAAGGGATCAAAGCTTGAAAAGGGGAAGTGTCGATTTAGTGAAGTAAGTAAATATTTTAGCTTATTGACACTAAACCCACCATCAATCGTGAGTTTTGGTCGCTGCATGTATCTCTTCTGCTCTTGATCAAGTCTTCGAAAACAGGGGCTGTTTTGTTAAGTTTTGAAGTTTTGTTTCCTTAAAATCGAAGCTAACATAGGTTTATTGTTGTTCTAGTGTGTGTTTTGGTTCTCTGAAATCGAAGTAAAGAGGAGAAGTGCGTTAATATAAGAAATTGTTGGTTGTATGTGTGTTCCTCTGTTCCTGCGTTTGGGGATGATTTAAGGAATAAAAATCAAAGCTTTGAGTGGGTAAATGTTTGATTTGGTGATGTGAAGTAAAGATTTAACTTTATTAACTTGAAATCTAGTGAAAAGCTAGAGTATTGGTTGCTGCATGCGTAATCTCTATTTTGAGTTATGGTTTTCGAAAAGAGGTTTTCATTTTTGTTTCTATAGCTTGGTTCTCTGAAATTAAAGTGAAAAGGAAGCTTAAATGTTAAAAATATAAGCTGGATATATGTGTGAGGCCTCAGGTTATTGGAAAGATTTAAACTACTATTCGGGAAATTGAATTTGAAGCTTGTTATTTGTTTTGGAAGTTTCAGACTCCATAAAAATGGTAGTTACATGTTTTGGTTTCTCTGGATTTTTATTTTAAGTTAGATTGTTGTTGCTTTGAGGTATTAATTTTCCAAAGAAAGAGGAGCTTGTTGCTGGTTTTGTATCTTTGGTGACACGTTTGGTAGGATGGAAAAGTTTTTAAGTAGAAGTGGAAGTGAAAATGGAATTAGGTTATAAATAGTTTTTAAAAGTTTGTTTAGTAGGTTAGAAATGATTATACAATTGATGCATATTTTTTTTTATAATTTTGGGTAAAATGGTTTAAAATACTTTTTTTTATAACTTGAGAAGGGTAAAAGTTATCCAGAAATTTTATAACTTGGGGTAAAATGGTCTAAAATATTTCACCTCTACTTCTCCCATCTCATTTCCCAGCTTTCTTGATAGAAATAGCTTTCTTGATAGAACTAAAATAACCAAAATATTGAAAGTGGAAGTGGAAGTGGCTTCCATTGTACCAAACAAGATTCCATTTCTATTTCTATGCTACCAAACATGCCCTGCTTGTTTGGAAATTGGAAAAGGAAGGTTCAAAGCTGGTTTTGGACCTATAATTTTTGTTAAGTAAAGGTATATATATCTTAATGATAAATGCTGTATTCAAGGATTAAAGAAGATGATTTCTTTTAAAATCGAGCTCTAATTTTTTTATAAGAAAAACTTAATACAATTTTTTTTTAAATTCAAGAAAACCCATCCATCCCTCACTTGAAAAAACTTGCTTGAATATGATTTCTATCTCCCATATTTAGCATTGAGTTGAGTTTTGTTATGTATTTTTTCTTAATCTTGTTATGGTTTGTAGGGTTATAGCATACTCTTTTCATTCATTCCATTGTAAGGATGACTTCTTCCGATAGAGAGGTTGGGGACGACGATCTTCATGCAAATGACATCGCTATCATCCCCATTTGTCCCCCAAAAAGGTTTTCTTTTTCTTTCCTTTATTTATTGTTATCACTCTAACTTCGGAATTTCCTACACATTTTACTCAAACATTATTATAAACATGTGTAGTTTGGCTTTCTGCACGGTAGTAGTCGGATTTATGGTAAGTTTCCCTTAATGGAAGGGTCTTATATTGAAATTAGGAAGAATTATATTTCAGGATTTTGAAGATGGGGTAGTAGCTAATGCTTTAAGAATGTGTTCGTTTGGGTAGTTGAAATTATATTTATGGAATTATATATTTTTAAGATTTGATGTTTAGGTAAATTTACAATAATTGGGGAAACATGATGTTAAATGTCTTCATATTGATATGGTGTCTCATGCTTGGTACAGGGAAGCTATTGAACTAGAGAATGGAGACAATGTTGCAAAAATCTATGATCGTAAACGGAAGTCAAGTTTGGTGGCTCAAATTGATTCCATGGCCGAACAAGAAAAGCTTGGCAAAAGAATCATTTTATCATTGATGAAGCCTTCTTATGTTCTAGGACTACGTCCTAACATATCGAGGTCACAACATCAAGCCATGTTGCAGAAACTGTTACACAAACTTGTGAACCAGCAAAATTGGGTGGAAGCTAGTGGTGTTCTTAGTGTGTATCTACAGGCAACGGTTAAAGAAATGTCCCCTTTTGCAAATCAATTTAAGTTCTTGGTACGAGTTTATTGAAACCATTTGTTTGAATAAGCTTATTTGTTCTGGTGTTTTGGCATTGTTGTTTTAATTTCAAAATTTGGGATTGGGAGATGGGTTTTGGGTTATGGGAAGTTTTGTGGGCATTTTTAAAACTCTTTTCTAATAATTCCTCACGGAAAAGAAGGGCGAGAGAAGGGGAAAAGGGATGATGAATTATGTCCCCTTCAGATGATTAGTATGTTTAAATTAACTTCATAATCAACTAAGAAGATGTAATTGAAAAGTTTGATATATGTTTTGACACATTTATCTATCATTATATGCTCAGTTTTAATAATTTGATATGTTCATTATAGGTTCAATTGCTAAAAAATGTACAATTTGCATATAACTTTTATATTTAGAAGTTTAAGTGGTTGAAGTGGCCTTCTATTTGTTGGCCATTTAGTGCTTTCTTGATAATCATACTGCCATAGTACTATGTTGTGATTTATTTTTCTTTTTTGAATAAATACTGAAAATCAATAGCTCAAAAAAGTGGACAACAAAGAAAACCTAAATACTAACTTCCTTATTAACACCATCCTCTTGTTTTACTAATATCTAGATTTCAATTCTCAATATTATAATTTATGTTGTTACATTTGTAGGTTTTTCTGAGGCTTCTCAAACATGTAGAAAATGGGAATTTTGATTCAAGAAGAATAACAAACATCTATGATGTTTGGATGAGGAAGAATGGGTCTATAAAGGATAAGCCTATAGAGGTATATTTCTTGGCACTTTTTCCTAAAGGGCTATTAAATGATGAAATGCTTTTAAGATTAGTGAATTCTAACTTGTTTTTTACTTGTTCTTAATGCCTTGGTGGTGTTAACATGATAGAGTACCAATTATTGTGGGACAATGGGTTATGTTGGGGGTTAGAGAAATATTATTTACGATCTTCTTCTGTTTTGGTGATTGGTCCTCAAGTTTAAATTAGTGGATCATTCTACTTAGTCATTTTATTTATTTATTAATTATTCATGCAGTTATTCCTCATTATTTGAGTTATGGATTAACGGGAGTCTTTTTAAGGAGTAGTCATTCTTCCTATAAATAGAGGTTCATAGCATGTAGAAATCTTTTGAAAATTTAATCAAGGGTTAAGGTGTACTTAGTATCTAGAACTAATTTTAGTGGTGTAATTGGTGCCCTAAACTATTTTAGGGTATAATTAGCTTCCTAAAGTAATTTTTTGGGTAGAATCAACACTCTCCACCAACTTCCGTTAGAATTTCTGTCTATGCTTGTCTACATAGGCTTTTTAAATTCCATGTCATTTTTTAAATTTGACATGTGAAAATAATTTTTTAGAAAAAAAAGACGACAAAATAGAAAAGGGATCTGGGGGTGAAAGTTGAAGACTTTATTGGAACTAAAGCTAGATGAAGAGGAAGAGAGAAGGCAACGGCGGAGGTGGGCTCTGAAGTTGCTCCTCAAAGATGACAGAGCTGTGTGAAGAAGATGGCCTTCGACTCGAACCTGGCGGGAATTTAAAGACTGAGATGGAGCATTCTATTTCGCGATGAAGGCCATCACTGGTGATGGTAGCATATCGAACGGCAAATAGGGATCATCGATCTTCCTTGCACTAGTAGTGCCAATGGTGGGAAGCCACCCCTGTCGAGAAATTGTGTCTGAAAAAATCGAGAAATTTAAACCACAAAATTAATATCTGTTTTGCCTCTATCTCTTTACCTGATTTTTACTGTTGACTTCGCAAATATTATTGCCCCGGACCACTTTATCAACATCGGCACATTATGGCAGCTTTGTTTTTCAATTTCCTCCAGGAAAAGATGAGTTTGATGGAGCAATTTCAGAACTTCGTCGCCTTCTCTCTTCCTCTTCAATTTTCACTTCTAGATCCCTCTTCTATTCTATTTTGCTGTATTGTTTTTAAAAAATATTTTTACAGGTGGAATTTTAAAGAGTGGAATTTAAATAATTACATGGAAAAAAAAAGCCTATGTGGACATGCATGTATGGAAATTTTGACAGAAGTTAGTGGAGGGTGCTGATTGCACCAAAAATTACTTCAGGGTGTTAATTGCACTCAAATAGTTTAGGTGCTAATTTCACCACCAAAATTAGTTCGGGTACTAGGCTTACCATAACCCTTTAACCAATATTTGTTTTTATTTGCAGAGGTTCTCCATTGGCTTTATTAATTGTTGAGTTTAAGATTCTTGCTCATCTTCTATTCAAGATGTTTATTTGACTCTAATTTTATGTTAATTTGGGTGGAATTATCTTTGGTCTTTCATGATTAGGCAAAAACGTACTTTTGGTCCTCTTTGTACAAATTTTTAGTTTGGTCTCTTAGTTTTATAAAGTTTAAGTCCTCTAATCCTAATACTGTTAGTCTTAAATATGATTTTTTGTGTCTATCATTGTCAATTTTGAAAATTAAATTTAATATGTCATTGTTTTTAAATGTTTTGTCAACATTTAAAATTTCAATGGTGGCATTGTTTTGCTTATGAAACTAAAGGGGTTAGGATTCGAGGATTGAAAAAACACCATAAAATTAAGTGATCAAAATTCAAAATGAAGCCTTGTGTAAAGTTAAAGTATCAAATGTTTATTTTTGGCTTAAAAAAACATTTTATTTTTCTTGATTTTTAATATTAATAGTTGATAGTTGAATGAATTTGTCATGGATACAATTTTTTTTTGTCATTGTGCCGTCTTGATTTTTTTGAAGTTTTTGTTATTGATATAAAGTTTTACTTGTGGAGCAGAGTAGATATGCAGTTAATTTGGACTTCATATTGTTTTTTTTGATGCAAGGCAACATTGAAAAAGCATACGAGGCTGTTCGATGGTATGCTCTTTAGTGTTTAATCTTTTTTTTTTTTTTTTTGGGTTAATGCGTAATCACTTGGTTTTGTAAAGGAACATCATTGTTTCACAGATTTTGATTGACCATAGGCCATTTCCTTTTCTTGGGGAGGTTTTTTTGACATTCTTTGAAACAATTTGTCCACAATGCATATAGTAATAATGATCCCTTTATCTATTTTTTCTCACATTAATGACAAGTAGGTATGGCCATGGAAGGTCCACTTGTTAGAAATTGTTATTCCTAGTATCACCATTAGATAAATATTGGTATTATACTACTCTGTCTCTTATTATAACCTTTTAACTAGATTACGTTGTTCAAAAAAACTGTTATAATTAGTTAAGAGTAATAAATATGTAGGAAATATACTAGTTTTTCCAAATATACCCTTGTTTATAGGTGAGAGAGAGAAAAAATGTGAGGGGGAATGTATAGGGAAAGATAATGAGAGAGAGTATATTAATTAAGGATAAAATGGGTAAAAATGCATTTGATGGATGACAAACCCAAAAGGGAAATTCTTATAAAAGGGGACAAGCCAACAACAACAACAACAACAACAATAAAGCCTTTTCCCATTAAATGGGGTCGGCTACATGGATCATAAGACGCCATTGTGCTCTGTCAAAAACTAAATCTTTAGATATGTTATTGACCCGGAGATCCCGCTCAATGACCTCGTTAAGCGTTTTCTTTGGCCTTCCTCGACTCCTTTTAACCGGACTCCAATCCGTTTGATCCACCCTCCTCACCGGCGCATCCCTTGGCCTTCTTTGTACGTGTCCAAACCACCTAAGACGGTTCTCCACTATTTTCTCCTCAATAGGTGCCACTCCAACTCTTCCCCGTATTTGTTCATTGCGAATCTTATCTTTTCTTGTATGCCCACACATCCATCTCAACATCCTCATTTCGGCTACCCCAATTTTATGCTCTTGCTGTCCTTTTAAAGCCCAACATTCACTTCCATAAAGCATTGCTGGTCTTAACAGCCTGGATTCTATGATTAACATCCTCCAAAAGGGGACAAGCCATTTCAACAAAAAGGATCTTATAATAAGGGATGGAGGGAGTATTTAGTTTACAGTTTCTGTGATAAGAGCTTTTATATTTTTTCTTCGACATAAATATAATAATCTTAACCTAGAGAAAGTAGTTACATGTGCCTAAATTGGCTAGCGTTTAGTGAGGCATAGAAGGAGAATAAGGGCATATTTCAAAAGCTCATTGACAGGAAATTGGAGGAACGCTAAAGCCTTTTGGCGAGCTTTTATTGATTAGAAGCTTTCAAGACACAAATTTGTGTTACATGTTGAATAATATATTGATGTTTTAGAATTCTTCAGATTTCTTCTTTTCATTGTCAATATGTGTTTCTTTAATGTCGTTTTTCTCTTTTAAAACATCATCAAACTCTAACGCCTTTACTATTCCTCCCACTTCTTTTTCAGCTTTAAGCAGGAAAGTGTGTTTGATTATGATCCTATAACAAATATGTTGATGGGCTTGGTATTCTATGAATTTTGGTATTCTTCTTGTACTCCGAAAGAGTTTCAATGGAGAGATTCAGACCAGTTTGTCTTTAAGGATAACAAAGTATCTACGGATGCGGGTACCAACCAAGACATCAATCTTATGGAGATTGATGTTAACCATCAAAGAGGAACAGCTGTTCTAAACTTCCAGCAACTAAGATTTTACTTGGATTCTGATTCTGAAGAACTCTCAGAAAATGAAGACTATGGGTTAAATAACAGATTTTATGTTTCCGATGCCTCTTTTCAATGCACTCTCGGTAAATTTTCAATATATAATCCTTTCATCTCTCCTCTATTAATTTTTTGCCTTTTGTTGTTAGCTTGTTATATTTTTCTTCCAAGATATTTTGTGATCTAAACTTTGTTGGTGGTTATGCAAGTTTCTTCTAGTGAGAAGAAACCTAAAGTAAAAAATGTTAAATGTACGAAATTCCATGAATTTGGAGTGATACTACTCCTAATCTTCAAAATGAACCTTTACTAAGGTAAGGGTGACGAGTTAGATTAAATGAACGTTTCTTAAATTTATTTTTTTTATGCAAATAACAAATTTAAATATGGATTATGCGTAGATAATTTCCGTAAATGTTAGGTCGTACAACTCTTTCCAATATGTCAAAGTTTTGCGAAATAACAAATCAACTAGAAGTAGGAGTTATTTAGGGATATAGATCTTAGGCCAATGGAGTAGATATTCTTTACATGAAGGATTCTAATTCCACTCGCATATTGCTATATTGGACCATTGGGTGCTTGCATACAAATTGATGAAAGGCATTGCAAAATTAGCAACACTGGAGCATGCATTTCAAAATTTTGTTCCTTTTTTTTGTGAAAGTTGGGCTTTGTTCTTATTTCTACTTTTTCAATTTATGTAAACTTTTCTATTTTTAAAAAAATGTGAACTTCTTTATTAGGTTATTTTTGTTCAGTTTTGATATGGTTGAGAAATAGATGAAAATTGACGCAAAAAAAAAAATACAGACGGAAATTGGAGGAAAATGTATTTTTACTTTATTTTATCAACATCTCTCTTTCAAATTAGATTACATATTATGTAGCATGTTTTAGGTTTTGAGTGTGGTTACCACTTGGTTTACCTTTGACACGTTACTAAGATTCTGCATTTTTTAGAGGGACTTGATTCATGGCTGTTACCCTTGCATATACCTGACCGCAACAGTTATAAGAATTTCATTCGTATGCACAAGCTGTTTAATGACAATTACAGAGATGCCGTGAGGTGTTTACAAGTAGCTCTTGACTCAAATCCCTCAGATTTAGCAACATTCCTCCCATTGATACAGGTACAAAGCATCCATGATCGGGTATCCATTTACATTTTACATGGGTGTTGTATGAGCATCAATTTGGTTCGGTTATGTATGTCAAAATTATTTTAGACGCCGCAGCCCTTTGACTTTCTAAAATGTCTTTATTTTCCCAGCTTTTGCTGATTGGAGGTCAAGTTGTTCAGGCACTAGATATACTTGAGAAGCAGTGTTGTAACTCTGCCTCTACCCTTCCTCTTAGGTATGTTCGTCTTAGCTTTTTATATACATAGGATGGATCAATATTGTTGTCTTCAACGAAAATACTAGCAAGAGCAAAGCTAAAACTCACGAAAACTCCATACTTAGCTTTGGATAAACTCCCTTGGAAAAGAAATGCTTTATCAGACATTGTATAGCATACTTTTAATTTATTTATTTGCCATGCTTAGATTATATCCATGGCTAGAGTGATTTTCCATCATAGCAGATCTGGATATTTGTTCATAAGCACATTGAGTTTGATAACGAGACTTGAAGAGGTGAATTATGAGTATCGAGGTTTGGACCTTTCTATAATGGTATGTTTAGTAGAGTGGAAGTGGATTCTTCAACTTCCCTCGTTTTGTGCGATGGAAGTCACTTCTAGTTTCAACATTTTGGGCTATTTCAGTTCCATCAAAAAAGTTGGGAATTGAGATGATAGAAGTGGAAGTGAAATTATTTTGTCTATTTTACCCCAGTTATAAAATTCCTAGACAACTTAACCCTTCCTAAGTTATAAAAAAAATATTTTGCACCATTTTACCCTAAGTTATAAAAACAAATATACATCAATTCCATACTCATTTTCATCCTGCTAAACAAACTTTTAAAACTCATTTCCAACTTAATTCCACTTCCATAAAAAGCTCTTCCATCCTACTAAACGTACCGTAAGGGTGGTAGTAGAAGATGACATCATAGTGTGGTGGTGATAGGCATAGCTGACCCTTCCCCACCCCCAACCAAGAAAAAAAAGAAGATATTTTTCTAAATAAGTCCATATCTTCCCATTGCCTCCCTTTATGTCCCACAATGTCGTGCTTTATACAGGAAATTTTCCCCCCCTAACCATTCCCCTAGTTCCTAGTAAGATGCTAAGTTAAGAGATAAAAATTCTGACGGTTGCAAATAACACAGCCAATCATGCAATCATACTAACTATAGTGATGTTTTTACCTCTCCTGTGGAATGTTTACTCGTATAAGAATAATTTATAGTTTGCCTTCAGTTTTTTGATATTTTAATGACGATGAATACAAGTCACTTTACTAAAAGAAATTTGAGTTCTAAATATGACTTGGTATTTGTTGTTGGTGCTCATATTGTTCATTGAGTGATAGCTTTTGAGACAAGCAAATTGTCGTACTGAGTTTTTTTTCCTCATTTTTGCAATGTTTCTTATTTACACATTGATAGAGTGAAGGCTATCCTCTTGGAGCAGCTTAATCCAAACAATTATCTGTTACTTGCAAGCTGTTTGGAGGATATATTGAAGAAGGACCCAACATGTTGTGAATCATTGGCAAAGCTTGTAAAGATGCATCAAGATGGTACATTGTTTTTGTTTATTTATAAATCATTATATTTAGCTTTCCAATATTATTTAGAAACCTTTAGAATATTTTTAACTTCATCCTTGCTTTTGTGTTCTTTTGATATCATGCAGGGAAGTATGGTGTTGAACCTCTAATAGAAATGATTGCTTCTCACTTGGATGTGGCAAATGCAGAACACGACACATGGAAGCTGTTTGCTTCTTTATTTAAAGATGTGAATAGACGGCACAATTCTACTTTCATTAGCAGTACCCCAGAAGTATTTATAAAGAAGTCTTGGAGGGTGCGATGTAGGTGGTGGCTAAACTTACATTTTAGCCCCAAGATTCTTAAAGCAGAAATTGAAGATGGTATTTTTCTTATGCTCTTAAATTAATTTCTCTCTGTTTAATATATTGAAATTTCCATCAAATTGATCTCACAAATTATTGCTTGTACAAGATATGATGATTTGATTTATTGTCTCTACTTTTGTTATGGGGCAGGTGATTTGCTTTTACTCACGTACAAAGCTGCATGTGCATCGTATATGTATGGAAAAGAGTTCCGTTATGTCGTGGGGGCTTATTCTCATCTGGAAAAGAATGATCATGATTTATTTATGTATTTGGATGAGCACAGGCAAAATTCGTCTGGGTTCTACAAGTAATTTCGATATAAAGGTAAATCGTGACATAATTTAAATGAAGCATTTAACAACGAGAAGTTTGGGTGAACTAATTATTTCCTGTATGGTTGTGTTCTCACTTTTTGTTTTTAAATACTGTTTATAATGCAGTTTTAAGAATTGAGGGAACTGCTTATATTTATGTTCTAGATATAACCTTGGACACTGTTAGGACTTTTAGAAACTTAGGAAAATACATAAAAAGGGGAAGGCACCTTTTGCTGTCCAAAACTTTGACTTACTATTTTGAAGAAAAGAATGGAGAAGTAGGTTAACAATAGGGGTGGCTGAGGTCAAAGGCTATGAAAAGGTTAAGTTGGGGACTGTGAGGTCACTTTTTGGGGTCTATAAATTATCCCTTTGGTTGAGAAGGAAGGTAGAGAAGAATTTGGAATTGACTTGGCCCTTTGAGGGGTGGAGAGTGCCAACCTCTCGAAAGCTTGGCAATGTTCTTGTGTTTGAGATGTTTTATGTGTCCTTTGGCGCCTTGTTCTGTCTCTTGTTTGTGTAATCGTGTTTTGATAGTAGTTTGTGTGTCTTGGTGTAAGAAGTTATCTTTCCCCTTATAATCATTTAAATTATGCAGTCATATCATTATCAGTCTCAAGTTATTTCCATCCTTTGTGGTGTATTTCTAGTTTCAGTCTTGTTTTTAGACTTGTTTAGGAGAGGGTCCTATCAGACACCTACATATTTGTGGTTTGTTATGTGTTGGGGTCTTGATGTTGTAAATGTGAGTTGCGTATTCCTAACTTGGGCCTAACCATGATAAATTTGCAAGTTGCAACTTGTGGCTAGATTGTGTGGCTTGAGATATTGGGTCTTCATCCTCAATTAAGGAGGTGTCCTTTGGGGCGCTAGAAGCATATCTCGTGGCGCTCTTGATTTTGGTAACCCTAGTAATCAATTGGAGGTAACTGGGGTTTTGCATTCTTTTGTTTTATTGTAATTGGTAAAAGGATACGCATGAGTACGTTAGTGTGATATGATGTGATTATTTTGGTGTCGATGGAATTGACATCCTAGGATGGGCACATTCCTAGATGAGTCCGCATATTGCATATGTACCTCGCAGGTGTGTAATGGCCACCTTGCCTTTAGGTGACTTGGGAATCAGGATTGGCATATATATCTTGAGTTATCGCACCTCACGGAGTAGGTTGGCTACAACATATGACCATATATTATTCTGTGATGATGATGTTATATCCTGATGTTGCTATATATGATGATTGACTTGTGTATGTCATATGCTTTGATTTTAAATGTTTGTAAAATTCTTGGTTATTGAGATTCAATATATATTTCACCTGTGTTGTTTGCGATTTTCCCAGGTCAAGGGACCAGCGATGAATTGTCAAAGGAGGTGGAGTAGTGTGTGTTGTAGTGTTTAGGGATTAATGTGCATGTTAGATTTTTTTTTTTTGGAAATGATAGTTGTAGCACTCGTGTATTTTGGTGATGGGTAGATGAAGTTTCACCTTGGAAGTGGAAAAATGATGCCCACTTGAACTTGAACTATCAATGGATGATGAACAAGTTTGGGAAGAAATCCTTGGATTTACTTTTGTGATTTGTTGTCCTTAACTTTGAGAAATTGAGGATTAGAGGGATCATCATATTTGGTATGAATGAATGTTGGATTGAAACTCAGGTTTTGCACCTCATAACTTGTATGATATGAATGTTGAACGGTTTATGCATTGTATCCTGTCTTTATAGATCTCATTACAAGCTTTGCATGAATCACTCAGAATCAAATGTAGCCTGAGAGATAGTGATCGTAGGCTCATATATAGTTAGATCGTTTTAGGAGTTAGATTGGATTGAGCCGTTAGCAGAACCGGACAAGTCTTATATACTAGGTAGAAGATAAGAAAAAAGGAAAAGACGACGAAGAAGCAGACAAACGCTAAAAGAAGATACAAGAATATTGAAGAAGAGGGGGTGAAATTTTTATCTGTGATTCAAAATCGATTATACTCGAGATGAAAAAAGAACTATAGGGTCTGTTTGTTTCAGGTTTTAAAGAGAGATTTTTTCTTCTTATTTTTGAAAACTAAAAAGCAAAAACATTTGTTTTGGGAATTAATTTTTGTTGAAGTGTTTTCCAAAACAAAAAAAAAAAACATAAATTTGAGTTTAAAAATAGGAAAATCATGATAAGTTTTAAAAATTTGTCTGATCCCAATTGGCAACAATTGTTAAGTAGCCATACGCTTGACAGAGAACTTGCCAAAACTACACTCTCCAATCTAGTTTGAGTTCGGTCCTATTAGTTGAGTACTTCTTCATTCCCTTAACATCTCCTGTCTCCAATATCTCATTCCTCCCCCCTTAGTCCTCTCGATGAGTCCTAGTTGGAATGAAAGATGATGTTATGAAGAGTGTGCGGGTTGCCAGAATCGAATTTAGTTTTAACCTACATTAATGGATGGCTGGCTATTCATGGTGGTGGCTTGATGAGACTTGATCTCAATGAATCTTCTGTTGAAGCAAATGTTACTCACAGACACAGTTTGGGCATCACCTAATGCTTCTCTACACTCGGGGAAATAGCAAATGGATCGGCTTGAGCATGCAGCACTATGAATTGTTAAACTTGTAAAAGCAAGGCTTAGCCTTGGCTCCACTTGACATTCTTTTTCTTACAAAATATTCAATATGTAATCGATATATATATAATGTTTTTTAATTTAATATTTTTAATTAGATAATGATCCTTATGAATATATTTAAAGTTTGTAGTGATTTTTTTTGTACTGACTTAACAAATTTAAAATGATGACTTGTAATTAAATACTGATAAAGTATGTCTAAATTTTAATTTTTTCATATTATTTTTTCTATATTTTAAATTAAAATCAACCTTCTAAAAAGACAAAAAATTCGAGAATGCTACGTGTCTATTCCTCTTCCACTCTTGCTTCTACTTCTCTCAACCATCTTTCCTCTTCTACTCACCTCATCTTTCCATTTCTCCTTCACATACAATGAAGGAGGTGACACCGCCGGCTACTTAAATGGCCTGCAAGATTAGGTCTTCTTAAGAGAAGCTAAGACATTTATTTGCTTATAATGAATATTACTTATTTGATGTATCTTCATTTTTAAGAATATAGATTTTTCTGGCATAATCGTTGGGCCATTGAGGGAGGGAATGATAAGCTTTTATTGGCAGTTCAATCAATTATTTGCACCAGTTAGATTTGTTAAACGAAGTAGTAAATCTTATTATAGAAACGGTTAAGGTCATTACATTTGTTACCATAACGTTACAAGTATAATCAATAACCTGATCCATGGGCAATTCCTTCTGCTACAAATAGTGAAATCTCATTAAAACTCCAACAAATATGTCATTTTATATATTAGCATGCCCTTTATATAATTTTAAAATTCATGTTGTATTTTTTGGGATTTTCCATTTTGGATATTTTGTGTGTCATTTTATATTTGATGCTGGCGTGTTGCAAGGATAAGAGCAGGGAGCAAACTAATAGTAGATATAAAAAGGGAAAAAAGGCCTTGCAGGACGGCTTATTCTTTGCAGGGATAAAACCTAGAACAATTCACATTCACAAAGATAGAGTTGTTTTGATTTTATTTAAAATAAAAAAATATTATATTAAAAAAGATTACAATTTAGGTACATATTTTGTCTGCGTTTAATTGCATAATCATCACTTTAAATTTGCTAGGTCAATATTCACTAGTACAAAAAAGATATTTTAAACCAGTTAAAAAATATGTATTTAGACTGGATTTGAAACCGATTTAGATAAGGGCAGTTTAGAACATAACTCTTGTGGCAATATTAAGAGCAATTTGGGCCAGAGTCCACCGCACTGTTTGCTTCTTTAGTACACCAATCTACACTGACTTCCCAATCCTTCTCATAAAGATTCTAGATTTGAGGTTTTGAAGAAGTTGAACAAATCTATATCAAATGAAAATTTAAGGGTTAAAGACCTGATACCATGAATTATTTTTAGAGGTACAATTAACACCTAAATTATTTAGTAGTACAATTAGAACCATAATCTATTAAAAATAGCGCAATTGTTACCCTCAGCTAACTATCCTTAACTTCTGTTATCTTCCATTTACTGTTCATCATCTTCATCAAAATAAAGCTGCATCAAAGCTTCCATGACTCCATTCCAACAAACTTCAAAAGCTTTAACGCCACAATCCAAAACAAATCGCTATCATGGGATTCATCATCTACTGATTTTACCTCTTCCTCCATTGAACAAAATGAACCCTTATACCTCTTCATCTCTGCCTCCTTTCTCCCTCCCTCCTTCCCCAGAAGCGATATTAGCTCGATTATATCTTAACTTAAGCCCAGAAATTTAAAATTTTACTCTTAAGTTCTATATTCTGAACCTTTACTTTGAGAACTGATTTATCTCATTCTACATATCCAAATGAGGCTTATTACCTATCCACGTAAAGCCCCAGATGTGTGCTACTGGCTCACCAAATTTTGTGGCCAAACTCTTTCGTATACTAGGTCAACTGAGGTCAGAATACTGCTGCCTCAGGACCTGCGAATTTCTCTCTTAATTTATTAACTTTTTAATTACTCTCATACTTACTTCTCTTATGATAACTCATTATTCTAACTACTTATACACAAGCTGAACATGCCAAACAATATTTATTATTAAATAATAAATTGTTATACAACAGGGCATGAACAAAATCCTCATATCTCTATTACATCTTTCCTGCCAGAAATCCGGTAGTATAACTACTACACTTCATCTTTAAAAATAACTGAACTGTATTGATTTGGTAATTTTTATGAGAACTACCATTCTACGTAAGTACCTAGGAAAGACTGGATGAACCGACTAGTTCCACTCACTTCCAGACTCTTTAAACAGTACCTACATACACAGTACTCATCATATCTTATCTTCATTATGGACATTCTGTCATAATTTTGGCAGCATAACGGTGTCTTTTATCATTCTCAAAATTCACTTCGACGTAACCTCTCTGTAATGGGTTAAACATAGGGGATGAGATTCGGGAGAATCTCAGTAGCAAACAGTACTAAACAATAATGCATTAATGATTGGTATTAGTGCTTGCTTGTGATTGTGTCAACTTAATGTAATGTGCATGCTTCTATGTAACATGAAATACAATTGGCCAGAGTAATCATAGCACAGAGCTTCAACAATTACATATTAACATCAATCAATCAAGCCATAACACAATCAACCATACAATCAACACATACAAGTTTAGGTAAGTTTTACTACCTCACTAGCTTAGCAGAACTCTAATATGTCTATACTGCTTCCGGCTCCGCCAGGATTTCCTTCTTTCTTTCTTTTCTTCCTTCCTCTCACTTTCTCTCTCTAGAACTCACTTCTCTCTCTAAATTGGTGCTCTTGGACGTGAATGGAATGGCAAGGGGGTGGGGTATTTATAGGTTTCGCGAATGGCATTTTGGTAATTCTTAAGAACTCTAATCCTGCGGCCACTATTTTTCTTGGAATTTTCTATTTTATTTAATCCATTTTATTGCATCATCATGGTGATATCCTCATGATGACTCATCATGATGACTCATGGCCCTTCATAAGTACTTGCTGACTCAGCATGTTGACTCAAAAGTTGTAATGATTACTTTTACTTTATGTTAATTTTTTTATTATTTTCTTTTCTTTTCTTGGCTTAATCACCAAGGAACATTAAAAGCATGTGGGAACCACCTTTGGCAGCACACATGGCGAAATTGGGAGCCTTGAGAGCCTTTCAGAAGCTTTCAGAAATATTCCGATCCAAATTGGGCTTCCCTTGGGCCTACCATGACTTAATCTAACTTATATCTGGGTCTTAAAAATACTATATGGCTTCTAGCCATAGTCCGATCATCTCTATTCGGACTACTTTTCCTTTACCGATTATAACTGCAAATTCCCATCTTTAGGAATTTTTACAGAAAAATCGAGACCTCAAATCAAAATTCCATGTCGCGTCATTCAACCCAAAATTCTTTTCTCTATCTCCTAGTATTTTCAGATATTAAATCTAGACCGAGGTTGTTTTGGCCTGAAAGTACGCTCGCGCGCAGTTTTCAAAATGACCATTTTACCCTTAGTCACTTTTCTAATTCTTACATACTCATAGGGACCTCATATGCATATTTCACAGTTCAGTGAAATGATCAGCATAATTTTCTCTATTTTATGGTAAAATATGGTACTCATCGGCTACTAGCTTGATCTTTCCCATAATTACGATTATGCCCTTATACTCTCTTTCTGACCTCTTTAATTATCTTCTTATCCTTCATCTTAAGTTTTCAAAATTCTCTTTCAACAACTCATCCCCTGAACTCTTCGGGAGTCATTGTTAATTGAAAGGCTCGACAACCCGCCCATATCAGGTTATCTTACTCAGGAGCCAGTCCATATCTAGCTACCTGCAGAATTCCTAGGCTTAAGACTTAGGATATTCCTTACATTCCTCTTTTTGAACCTAGGTGAACTGTCCCTATTTTGTAGGTTAAAGACTTAACTCATCTTTAAATCCTGAGGGACTTAGCTCATTCCTCGAATTCCTACAAAATATAGGTAAGTGATCTGTCCATATCAGATTACTATCCTGAGACTACGGGTTTAGCAGCCTGCCCATATCAGACTACCTCCCAGTTCTCTTAGACCCATAAATTGGGATGTTACAGGCGTCGACACCGTCACTCACTTCCTCCTCCACCAAGTTTGAAGCCATGAACGTCTTGCTGGTGTCACTCACCACCTCCATCAAGTTTAAAGTCGTGAATAATGAATGTCTTACTCTTCATCTCACTCTCTCCAGATCCCCACGACCCACTCCTTATCGACGCTTTGAGAGCCTTCCACTCCATGAATGATTTCAATATCAATGCCCTCTTCCCATATATGTTTTTTCAAGTCTCTTCATATTTGATCCATGTCATCTTAGATTTGAGAACTACTGTCATTGGCTACCAGCTTTGCTATAACTCCCTTGTCTGTAGTTGTAACATCCCTAATTTCTGTACTAAGTTGTATGTACAGATTGAATAAAATATATGAGATGTTTAGAAAAAGATGTGGCCATATTTATGTAAAGGAAAGGATTAATTGCAAGAGGAAGAAAGTCTAAGAGCCAAAGTGCAAAATTAAGAAAATGCCACTGTGATGTCCTAAGAAACCAGAAGTAAATGGAGGGCATTTTGGTCATTTCATACAATGGATGGATATCAAATGAAAATTGATAGTAAATTATTATAATTAATATGAGAATTTATGGAGTTGACAGAAGTCAAAAAGGAGTCCTGTAGAATTAATTATGAAATTTACGGTGAAAAAGGACACCGATAAAAGGGTTAAAGGAAATATATGTAATTTTTATCAGGACTTCTGGGTCTTAGAAAATTATGAAACTTTGTAGAGAATTCATTTTATATTAGAATGAATTTCTAAAAATGTTAGAGAAATTAAAAGAGGTGTTTAGCATTTATTCTAAGATCAGGGTAATTTAAGGATATCGGTATAAGGAAAGTACATTGGGATTTGTCCCAATTAGCTATTGGACCTAAAAGAGGCCCAACTTTTCGACCAAGGCCAGCCCAATAAGGCCCAAAAGTTATCTTGGAGCCCAAGTCCAATAATGAATAATTTATGAATTTTTGAAAAGAAAGAAAAAGAGAATAAAGTAAGAATTAGGTGTTGCACATGGTGGGACCCACAAGGACTTCAAAATGGCACCCAAAAAGAGGAAGGGTTAGGTGTACCAAGGGAGGCCATGCTAGTGATGTCATGGTGGTAAGGTCATGAGTGAAAAGTGAAAAGACATTCCAAGATCAAACCTTTAACCATTAGATCAAATAGTTCCCAAGGTGATCTTGGCCTTCAAATGGCACATGACTTTTGCTATAAATACCCCCCATTTGCAAGCTCAAAACCATGGAGCAAGAACCCTAGGAAGCTCTTGAAAAATTCTCTCTCAAGCAAGGAAGAAGCAAGGATCTTGAAGGAGCAAGTAAGGTAAGTTGTCTCCTTGCTTCTACCTTTTGTTCTTATGGTTTGTGCTTGAGTTTAAGTGATTTTTGAGGCTTAAATCTTGGGGAGATCCTGCTGGAATTTTTGTGTATATGTGAAAGGAATATGAGTTTTAAGTCATAGATAGTTAAGACAAGTTTAAACAAGTTAGTTACATGCTTGGTTGTGAAGTAAGTTGATGTTCTTGACTTTACCATTTCGGTTTGCACTGTTTATGCACTGTTCATGATAGAAGGAAATGGAATTTCAATGATTTAATGCTTCCATTGAGTTTATATGATGATTTTGTGTAGGATTGAAAAGGTTTTGAACCTTGAAAACCATTGGAATTAAATGTTATAATGTTGAAAATTCCTAATGGTACTGTTTACTCGCGTGAACAGTGATTTGAATTTAATGATTTTGATGCTTCCAATGGTCTTAAAATGAGATTTTGTGTGGGGGAAAAGTGGAGGAACAAGTATGGGAAGCATTGGAATCAAAATGAGAATTTTTGGAAGATTTTTGTATGCTTTTCCAAATCTGTACAGAACAGTGTATTGTTGCTAGAATTTGGTTATCTTGAGATCATAAATGGATTCAAAAGGTGAAATTGTGTAGGGTAAGGTCAAGACATCAATTGGTTCAAAGGCCAAGTTAATTGGCAAAGATTAAATAAAGTTATGTTAGTTAAAGCAAGTTAGAGGTTCAAGAGAGGTAGTCTTGAGTAGTGTTTGAGTTCATGGTCCTAATGGATTATGTAATGAATATGAATGTGTTTAGGACCTTGAAACCTCTAAGAAGGTGTTGGGGAATGATTGACCAAAAAGCTTCATGATTGGAAAGCTTGGGAAGCAAGTGCAAGCATAAGAAAGAAAGCTTAAATCCAAGGTAGTGGACTTACCCTAAACTTGTATGTATGTAATATATGCTTGATTGTGCTATGGCTTGGTTGAATTGTGTGTATATGGTAGATGATTGAAGCTCTATTATTTTATGATTTCTTTGGCCAATTGTATTTCATAGGATACATGGAAGCATGCTCATCACACTATGATAACACTTTCACAAGCAAGCACAAGTCTTTACATTAATACATGTATTGTTTGGTATTGTTTGCTACTGAGATTCCCCCGAATCTCACCCCCCATGACCATGATCTAGGTGCTGGAACATCACAAGGAAGGAGGTAATGGTGTATGTTTGAATGGTGTATGACTTGGAAAGCATGCCTTTAATTTATGTGATGATATATTGGTATGTATATTGTATGCATGCACTGGATTTGATGAGAGTCATTCTACTTCCAGCGATAGTTTGAGCAGCTTATCCAGTGAGTTTTTATGTGAAATTTGGTATGAACATATCTAAGATCCAGATATTTAATTGGACACCAAGAACTCCTCATTTGGTTAAGAACTCAAATTGTTATGATTTTTCAAAGTCGGGAGTTAAAATCTGGAATAAGATAATACGACTACTCAGAGGCAGTGAGGTTCATGCACCAATTTCATATGGTAAATGAATGAGTTTTTCCATGAAATTTTATGATATTAAATTACACATTCTGATATTTAAATCCATAGGTAATTCGACTCAATTGGATAAGTATACAAGGAGAAATTAATTTTTGAAAATGGGGCAAAGAAACTGGAACTTCCAGATTTACCAAATGAACAGTAAAGTTCAACGAATAAACTGATTTGATCTGGACAAGGAAACCTCATTTTGATATTTTTCTATCAAGTTTGAATGAATTATATTTCATTAGAAATTGGAATCACCTCAAAAATATTTTTCTAGATTTGATTATGAATTTTCAAAGTTCAGACTGTAATCTGGAATTACCCAGTGAATAGTGACAATGAACAGTACCCTTAAGCCCAACTCTTGGAAATTAATGTTTTTAAGTTTAAGAGGTATTCCAATGATCTAAGATAATTCCAATTGAGTATATATAAGGTTAAGGTTAAGGTCAAGATTTAAGGTTAAAATTTAAAGATGTGTACTAGAAAAATACCGTTGTGCTGGTAGACTATACAGAGTACTGTGTACGTAGGTGCTGTCTAAGGAGGCTGGAAGTGAGTGGACCTAGCCGGTTCATCCAGTCTTTCCTAGGTAATTATGTAGAATGGTAGTTCTCATGGGGAATTACCGAATCAGTACAGTTATTTTCTACCAGAATTTTCGGCAAGAGAGATATAATCCAGTTGAGAGTGTTATAGCAAGAGTACTCTGAGAGATATAAAGGAGGATGTTTCAGTAGCTCTAGTAGAGCTTGTGGCCGATGATGGAATCAATTAACATTTCGAGTCAAATTTGTTGGTATGAGCTTTTGGTTTGGGAAATTTTTATGCATCACAGTGGAAGTTTTTGTGATAGTAGATTTTGGCCTTCACTCTCAAGATCTGTTCTTTATTTTTCTTTCGTATTTTTCCCTATTTGAATGAGTTTAGTTGATTTAGTTCTTGTTAAATTAACTGTTAGACTCCATATTTTGATGATACCAAATGAGTTAAAATTTTATATTTGTTTTAACATAGTTTGTTTTTCGATAAATTTATCGATGAGGGTATTTATTTATAAGAACAAAATACATTTTGTGAAATTAGTTTCTAAATAAATAGCATTTATTGAAGCATTGATCAATAAGAAAGTTTATCGATAAACACTTCAATAGATGAACAAGTTAAGTAATATATGAATTTGAGAAAAATCTTTATTCTATCTACTAAATTTTTCAGAAAAATAATCTTATAAAAATTGAAATATCTTGTCTTCAAAGCATTGCAAAAGTATTTTGAATTTAAATGAAGTCAAGTTCCATTTTTATCATACCGACTTCAAAGAAACAATTTTATCAAAAAGTTTCTAAACTCAAAGATTTATCGATAAACTATTTGAAAATGACATTTATTGATAAGGACTTCAATAAATTACCTATTTCAAACAAAATTATTTGTTTTCTATTTTAGGAAAGAAGAGAAAAGGATTTAATCTAAGAACATTTTGAAAAGACCTATGTCTAACCTTCATTTTTTGAAGGACATTTCAACAAGGCTCATTTTTTAAGTATTATTCGATAAAATTCATTTTGTCTTGAAGGAGACATTTATCAATGTATTTATCGTTAAGTCTTATCTTCATTAAACACTTCGATAAATCGTGTTGTTCTACATCAGATACAAAACTAATTTTTAAATTTTGTTTCTAAAATTCAATCCAAAGTTTTATAAACTAATTAGACTTTACTTAAATACTTATTATATCAATTACAGAATACTTTAAAGATTATTTGCAAGCAAAATGAGGATCAATATCAAAAAGCGATTTGTGTTAGAACAACATGAAATACAACCAACCTTTATAGCTTCAACGACTCGATTTCTCAACAGACACTTCAAGAGTCTAATGACAACTCAAGGAACTTATTTTTCAAACACGAATAAAAGAGAAGGTCACAGTAAATGCAACAAAACCAACTAACACAACTAACATTATTGTGCATATTGATTATCGACCAACATTCTGATTTGAATTTACTCTCATTCAATACATACTCTGTTCTATTTTATTTTTTATATTCTAAGAAAAGTATCTTTGATTTTTAGTGTTTAACACTATCACTCTACCTAAGAGAAAGATAGATATAAATCTTTATCATCTATCTGACATACTCAAGAGAGTGGGTCTTTTGAGTTGGTTGATTGTAACTTTATAAGAAGTAAGGGGAAGTGAGAGAGGATTTCTCTTGTTGATGTATTGAGGCACCAAGAGCACTATGAATTTTGGATTATAGTGGAAACACAAAGGAGCTATCTGAGAACTGGACGCAGGCCAAGTAGTTGGGCTGAACCAGTATAAACTTCTGTGCACACATTTTCTTTATTGCTTCCAAGCTCTGTGATATCTCTCTCAACTCTATCTTGATTTTGTTGAGTTTATAATTTTAAATTTTAAAATTTTTATTATCACCCAATTCACCCCCTCTTGGGTGAAACTACCATTTGACAAGATTTTTTCTTGATGAATTTTTGGGGTGTTTAGGGAAGAAATGGGTAAATCTATACTTATAATTTCTTTTGAGGAAGATCTAGAGAAACAATGAATACGAGAACTTGGGAAGGAGGGAGTTCTTGGCATTGAGAGGGGGCAAGAGTTCTAATGGAAGGGAGCTATGGAACCTTTCAAATGCTCCGTTGGTATGATGAAGATGATGAATAGTATATGAGAAATAATGGAAACTAGGGATCAGTTAGCTTAGGGTGTCAATTGCTCCAGTTTTAATAGATTAGGGTGCTAATTGCACCTCCAAAAATAATTTGAGGTAACAGGTGCACCTTAACCCAAAATTCAACAAAGTACACCAAAATCGTAACAAATATATATTTGAAAATTTTGAGGAAGCTAAACAAATCCATATCTAAGATTCATTTAATCAAGAACAAGCAAAAAAGTTTAAAGAACAAAGAATAGTGAGGTGGAAGAATAAGAAAAAGGAAAGAGCGTGAGGAGACAAAAGAGATAAATCTTACCAGAGGAGATTGAAGGTGCGAATGAAGGGATTGAGAACAACAAGATCAATGAACTACCACCATGTCGTCCTTGTCACTGAAGAGAAAGAATGATCATGCCATCAATAAAGAAGACGAATGACAAGGATGAAGAGGAAGTCATCGGCACTAAGAACAAACTCAACGAACTACCATCATGTCGTTGTCGTTGCCATTGAACTATGACCATGGTCTATGGAAGTCCAAGATGAAGAGGAACCAGTGATTGTTGGTAATTTACTTTGCTTTATAGCTACCGCCATAGAGGTAAGGGTAAGCATATTTGGGTTTTAAACTTTTTTAGACTATGTTTATAAACCTGGTCTAGATAATTGTTAAATATTATTTTTAAAATTATTTTTTAATACTTTTTACACCGATTGTATAAACATCCAGTTTAGAAAGTATATTTTAGACTGGTTGTAGAGGGAATAGATCTAAAAGCTTGTAAATATTATTTTTTTTAAAATTTAAATAACTTTTAGACTAGTTGTATAAGCAACCGGTTTAGAAATATTTTTTAAACTAGTTGGTTGAGGAATATATTTAAAAAGTTATCAATATTTATAAAAATGTCACCTGTCATATTTTTTAAACCATCCCCAAAATAACAGTCTAGAAAGGATAGTTTAAAAAAGTCTTTTATCTACTAGCGATTTTCTATTGAGGTTAATGGTGTTAAGTTTAGAGGACTAAAATACACTTTTAAAACTTAAAGGATTAAAATGATACAAACATATACTTTAATCAATTCTATCACTTATAGATAAATCATCTTGTATTCTTAGGTATGGTAATAAACACTTGCATATTCCTTGAAAGTTAGTGTTTAATGAATTATTTCAAAAATGTATTAATATTGGTTTCATTCTCAAGCCCTTGGTATGCAGCAATGATAATTGCTTGGAGTTAGCGAGGTTCTCCTCATTGTGGGCTATATTCTTGTAAACCGACTAGTCGATTGTTAATAGCGTAGAATACTGGTAGATAAATTTAAAAAAAATTAAATTAGCACTCAATGATCATTTTTGTGATGACCTAGAAATTTAAATAAGATAATTATGTTATTAATATAAAAATATGAGATCAATGTGAGATAAATATGTTTCTTATCTCATTATTTTAAATATTAAATGCTTGTGAGTAATGCAACAAAAGGAACTAGAGGACAAGTAGAAATTATATTGGTCATTAAATATGAGGTTTTGGGTCCACGCCAAAGGGGTATTTTATTTTTTTTATTATTATAAAATTACTACAATACCCTTCATTTAAAAAAAAATAATTCCAACCTTTCCTAGTTTCTCTTTCCCATCGACGAACACAGCAAAGTGAAGGGAGAAATTTTTCTAAAGACTTCTCAAGCGTTCTCAATCTTCTTCCTTGGTTCAGCATCGTCATCCTGCTTCTCTCGATTGCTAGAAGAGTCTTCGTATATCCTTCTCACTAGTCTATTGTCTCCTTCATTCAAGGACCATTGTTTGGTAGCAATGAATTTATCTTCTTTCTCCCCTATTCTTGGTTAGCAGCAAGTTGGTGCAAAAGCTTCTCCTATTCTCTGTTCTATTTTTTAATGCGTCACTTTGGATGGTATGTCCCTTCCCCTTTGCAACGGCTATGTGTAATTGGATTAAGGTTGCTTGGTTCTTCTTCTTGTTTTTTTTTATTTGTTTATATGTTTGGGAACATACGGGATTGAAATTCTTTTCTGTAGTTGTTTGATAAAATAGGGAAGAAAAATTACGGATATATTATTAGCTAATTATAAAAAATAGATATACTTAAAGATTATGAAGTATTTTCGTTAAATGTTATAAAAAGGATCATATGGATTTTGGCGTTGATTTTCTTTGGTTTAAATTGATTTTGGATAAAGAACTGAGTTAAGAAGTAAAGTAAATTTTGTATATATACTGATGTCTAAAATTTTTGGGCAAGAGATTTGGATGGTATAAACTCTGATAAAATTGTTCGATCATCCTTACACATAAGGTGTTTGTTAAAACGATTTTGAAACATTATAGCATGGAGTAAAGTATAGTGTATATCTTTATTTGATATTCATGTTATTTTATGCGAACTGGGATTCTTTCTTTATAATTGGAAAAAGTTATATATTCGGAGCTATACTTAGTTGCATATGCTACAAGCTAGTTGGAAACATAAATTGGATTTGATTGTTGTGTTGGATAAGAAGGTATCAACATGGAGCAGGGAAGGATATGGAAGTAGAAATAATGGCTATATATTTGAATGATTTCTTGGCTCCTTAATTTAAATCTTGTGATGAGACAAAATTCGAAAGCTTTATAACTTCATAATAATGTTGGAAAAAAGATTGTTGAGAAGTTTCAATGATCAATTTTGTTCATTCTTACCTTGGTACTTGGAGAGTAAGCTCGTTGAAATGTTTAAGAATGAAATTTAATTAAGTTGCAATAATAAGTATGTTGAGATGGCTATAAGGTAATTATCTTGAAGAGTCCTGGAAGGAATAAATTAAATTTTGGAAACGTATCAAGTAGTAACTAGCGCCCCATTTGATTTTTTATCTTGATAGTGCACCTCTTGTTATACTTTTAATTAAATTATTAATTCTTTCAGTATTATTTCATCAGAGCAAGTTAATTGGAATTACGTATTTTACTTATTGATATTTAAATGTCTAAATATAACTAGGACTTTTTTTTAAGGTTACTCATTTTACTTCATTTTTTTAAATAATCATTCATGAAATTTAAAGTAAAATCTTTTGAAATATCTTTGCTAACCTTCATCTGGAAGTCTTCTGTTGTGAGAAATTCTTTGAGTTTTCATTATTAAAAGATTTTTCATTAGGTAATGGTCATTTGACCCCATATATATTTTTTTTTCTAAGAGGACTAAAAATAAAACGCTGGTTACTAATAATAATAATGTTTACTAACTGAGGAAGGGGAAGGAGAAAATGCCCAAAAATGATATGGGTCATGACGAACCTAACGGTTCTCCATTCCATTATTTTACCACTACCTCCAAACAACATGTCATTTTACCACTAGAAAAATACTTTTGACGGCACCACATAGTGGCAGTTCTTACAAAAAAAATGCCATTAAAAAGAGGCATTGACATTTTTGTAAATCATTGGTTGTTAAACAACTTTTCACGGCAGTTTTTGTCAAAAAAAAAAATGATGTGAAAAATACTTTTAACAAAAAATGGCCGTGGAAAAAAGTCTAAATCAGTAAAAAAACTCGTTTGGGTAAAAAATTTGCGGTTAAAAGATCTTTTCACAACAATTTTGTGTAAAAGTACAATGAAAAGGTATCATATATCACGATGTACAATTTCACTTTAACTTTCACTGTCATTTGTGATCCCCTTATGTCATGCCCACCACCATAGAAGTCCACAACAGCCCAAGACTAGCCATTTTCTCTAGTTTCTATTGCCATCACTCACTTTGTCTTCGTCGTCATCTCTATAGCATTTCTAGTAAGTCATCATTCTTTTCACATTTTTCATGTTTTCTCTTGATTTTTTGTTGGTTTGTTGTTTTATACTTGAATATATAATATAGGCTATATTTCTATGTGTTCAAGACTTGAATTTGGTAGTGTCTTGGTTGTTAGACAGATTCCTATTTGTATATGGTAGTTGATAGCATACCGGTAGGCATTTGACATAGAGCTCATAAAGCATTAATCCAACTGGAGGCCCAACAAGATCTCCAAGGTGCTCAAGGAGATTATCAAGTCTTGAGAAATCTTACATGGAGGAGGATATGGATTATTGCTTGGGTGATGACATGGACAATAATATATGTGGAGCTTGATGTGACACATGATAGGGTACCCCAAGCCACCATGGCATGCGAGTCATTGTTGTATAGGCTTTAAACTCAAATCCTATCTTTTTGAAGGGCCAATGCAAATATATAAGCATGGAGGAGTCCAATGTAGCTCTAATATCTTAAATTGGGGCCCAAATACATTGTGTGATGGACAATGGGAGTTAAAAAATGTGATTCAACCATATTCAAGCCCAAATGGATGTCTAAAACGCTCATTCATGTTTATGAACGTGAATACTAAAATGAAGATCCATTTAGAAGTTCTAAGAAACTTCAAGAAGAATCAAGAATGGTCTTATATGTCATTAATTAGGATTAAATTAGTTTCCTATTTTATGGTTTTCTATTTTTGTATTGATTGCTTCTTGAAGGCAATGACTTACTTAAATTATATGGCATTAGTTAGTAGAGAGTCAAATAAGATCCTTTTGATTAATGATGGGATGTTTCTAGGCTGTAATCTAGATTATTTTATCTTGATTGACAAGTTAGAGTATTCTAGAAGGTCATTTGGTTTTTCCTATTTTTATTGCATTTTTGCATCTACTTTTTAGGTATTTTATTTACTTAGTGTTTTAAGATCTAATAGCCTATTTTGGGCTTATGGGTTTAGGTTACCCATTAGGTTTAGTTAAGAGTCTTTTATTTTATTATAAATGTGTCAAAATGTACTCTTTTGAGATCAAATTTAAAATAATTGAATGAATAAGAACTTTGTTCTTGGATAATTTTAATTCTCATGTGTGAGATTTGCTTGCAACCTCGTATTCTTGTGAGAATGTTATGATTGTATCAAGGAAGTGATCAACCTTGTGGTGTCTTTATGGTTAGGGTTGTAAGAGATAAGTTCTCTCAAGGGTCTATCACGATCATATATCTGACTTTCTATACTCATGGTTACAAGGGACAGGTTCTCTTAGGTCTCATTATGGTTTGTCTTAAACTTGTTTCTAGCTGATCCGTCCCCTTATGTCAATAGTTTTATCTAATTTTTGAATAACAAGTCAAATTGCAACCTTGCAAGGAACTACCTCCTGGAAGTAACATGGGTGAGCATCAAAAGGACACATACCCCAATGTTAGTGACAAAGCATGGAAACATTTCTTCAACGACGAGAAGACCCTACTTATAAGGTTTGATGTATATATATAAACTTAGTTTCATTTTAATTATATTTTAATTAACAAATATAACTTTGTTACATTTTCATAGGCTATAGTAAGAAGAACAGGAAATAGCTAAGAAAATGTGTACTAGTATTGCATGTCTCGAGGGGTTATAGCACTTTCGAAAGCAAAATGATGGAAGAGTAGTTGCAGGCTGAGCAAAAGGCTGTTGCATCATACCCTACTGGAGTCACTCCACCCATCCAATGTTTTTCTCACCAATAAAAATGGAAGGCAGTAAGGGTTAAGAAGGGAAAATATATTACTCCAAAGGTTGCTACTGTTGCTGAGAGGATTGTAAGTAATTAATTTAACTAGTAAAAATTTATACCTGATTATGTGCTATTAAGTTATTTTAAATTAGTTACTTATATATTATATAATGCACTTGAGGAGCAAGTAACCCAAGGGCCATTTATTCCTGAATAAGGAATGGATATCTTAGAGACTACTTTTGGGAAGCCTGATTATCTTAGTCGAGTTAGAGGGGCCCCTAAAGTAGTTGGTCGAAAAGAATTCTTTGGCTCCACATCACGAAGAACTAATGCAACCTCAGAAACATGGTGTCCGTAGTCAAGCTCAAAAAAGTTCAAGCTAAACTTACTACACAACATCAAGCGGATATGCAAAATAAAATGACCTAAAGCATCGTCTAATATTTTAACCTTATCAATAGAGCAGGGAACCAGTACAGTACCATGACCATTTTTTATCTTATCTACCATCACCCTCACTCGGTCCTGTGAGGGTCCTTTGAAAGTCTGTCATCTTCATACTCTGGTGGATGGTATGGATGAAGTCGTATGAATTCACCTTAGACATGAATGACAATGCAATTCTTAAATTTTCAAATGTTGGATTCAGCTGTTATCCAGCTAGCCATATTATAAGTTATAAATTTATTTTAATACTTTATATTTTATCATACGCTTGTTGACTCATTTCTCTTTTGACTAATAACCACTTCTTTCACAAATGCCAGGAAGAAGCAAAAGGATACACATATGGCTTCATGTGTCTACAAAAGGTGCAGGAGGTAGAGAATGATCAAGATCTAAGGATGATGTACATGGTGGATATTATGACCCGAATCAAGAGGACGATATATTTTGCACCTTACATTAAAGGGTAAGTATACTCTTATACTTGGTACACACATATACATATTATAATAGAATATATTTAACTTGATTGATATTTTGTAGTATTCATTGGAATCTTCTTGTCATTTTCCCTCATGAGAACATTGTTTATTGGTTCGATTCCATGTTTAGAGAGCCAAATCCTGAGATTGTAGACATCGCCAACATCTGAGTTTATGTTTATAAATTTATTGAGCATAACATTTAGCATTCTATATAATATCTTTATTTCAATTGGTGATAGGGTTGTTCAATCTGTCAATTTCTTTAGCATGAAGACATATGGTACCAATCATCATCCTAAATGGTTTTTTTCCTTAAAATAAGTTGTTTTCAACTAATTAAGTTCTATTTTTATAAATTTATTGGGTATGAAGTTTAATATTTCATAACGTGCTCAATATTTTTATATTTTGTTAGTATCTTTGTCAACCCAGGGGTGTTGAATATTGATAATATATGATATGTTATATGCAAGAAATCATTAACATAAGGCTCACTTAAGAAATAAATGAGGTATGAAGATCGCGTGATTAGTATTTTGTATATGAAGATCACTTAAGAAATAAATAGGTATGAAGAAATAAATGAGGTGTTGAATATTGATAATATATGAAGATCGCGTGACAATAATTTTCACGGCGCTAATTCATGGCGATTATAAGAAAAAATACCGTGAAAAAAAAGGATAGAGTTACCCCAGTTCAAAATGAGTCACACTGAGTTGATTTTTGTCCGGTTCAGGCACTAAACCAAACCGAACTAGTGTCAGTTCACCTGTTTCCTATTGGCCCGATCCATTTTTTAATACCTTGTCAAAGACCATCCTTACCACCCATGTGGCGCTACTTAACTCCACTACAAGATTTGTTAGACTGGCAATACTTACGGAATTTACATAGTCAAGGATGTGTAAAGGTTATTATGCAATATAACCTCATACATCATTCTATTGGTCCCAGAATTTGGAAAATACTTTGGAAAGATCCTATGCCATTTAAATACATCTTTTTTTTTTGAAGCTTGTTAATCATGCAATCCCTTTGAGTGATATTCTGAGGAAGCATCATATGAATGTTTTCTATGATTGTTTCTTTGGATGTGATAGTGAGGAGTCATTGGGTCATATATTTCTTTCATATCCCTTAGATAGGTCTTTATGGTTTGGTTATGTCAATACCAGACCACCAGATTTAGATACTTAAAAAATAGTTTTTGGTAGCGGTTAGTTTCTAGCGGTTATACGACAAAACGCTAGAAATTCTTACAATTTTGACAAGAATGGGTGTGGGCCCCACAATTTTTTAGTGGTTTAGCCCTAACTTGTAATATCCTTAATTTCTGTACTGATTTTCATGTACAGATTAAATGGAATATATGAGTTCTTTTTCAGGAAAAAGATGTGGTCCTTTATGTAAAGAAAAGGGTTAAATTGCAAAAGAAAGGAAATGAAAGGACTTAAATGCAATTATGGAAAGTTTAAGGATAGGAAAGAAAGGTAGACAAAAATGTGGGGTCCTTAAGTGTAATTTTAGCCAAATAAAGGGACTTAGTTGAAAAGAAGAAAAGTTTCCGGGGCAAAAGTGTAATTATGCAAACTTGGACCTGAAATAGGCAAAATAGTGATCGTACTCCGATCAGCCCCATATTCCACCAGTAGGTAGAGCAAGGGACGCCGGGTAATCCATCCTAATACTGGAATTTTTGAAGACTCCAGATAGCCAGAAATGGACTGATCGTCCAAAAGTTATAAAAATTCATACCGGATACCCTAGATTTCAGATATAAGTAAGAAATTACAGGATGATGCACCTTTATGGGGCGAATGTCGGGAAACTGACAGAATACCGATAGGAGGTCTGTAGGAAAAGTTATCCGCAAATTAGAAAATCCAGACGGGGTATGAGGCCTTCAGGGATCCGATAGGGAGATTTATCGGTATTTAAACTAAGACTGAATGAGGTCAGGTAATAACAGTCAGATGCCCGTTATGACCCAAATGACTGCCCAGACACAGTAGGGTAGTGTATCTGACAGAAGGAGCCGGTGTCCGGAAATGTGTATAAACGGTAAATAATAATAAAATATTCAGTGAACTGTGCCAGAGGAAGATTCCTCGAAATGCGTGCCGTAAAGGTGATGGACCCAGAAAGGCCCAATAATGGCACCAACAAAGGCCCAATAAGACTCTTTGAAAACCATTGGAATTAAATGTTATAATGTTGAAAATTCCTCACGGTACTGTTCACTCGCGTGAACAGTGATTTGAATTTCATGATTTTGATGCTTCCAATGGTCTTAAAATGAGATTTTGTGTGGGGGAAAAGTGGAGGAAAAAGTATGGGAAGCATTGGAATCAAAATGAGAATTTTTGGAAGATTTATGTATGCTTTTCCAAATCTGTACAGAACAGTGTATTCTTGCTGGAATTTGGTTATTTTTAGTTCATAAATGGATTCAAAAGGTAAAATTGTGTAGGGTAAGGTCAAGACATCAATTGATTCAAGGACCAAGTTAATTGGCAAAGATTAAAGAAAGTTATGTTAGTTAAAGCAAGTTAAAGGTTCAAGAGAGATAGTCTTGAGTAGTGTTTGAGTTCATGGTCCTAATGGATTATGTAATGAATATGAATGTGATTAGGACCTTGAAACCTCTAAGAAGATGTTGGGGAATGATTGACCAAAAAGCTTGGGAAGCAAGTGCAAGCATAAGAAAGAGAGCTTAAATCCAAGGTAGTAAACTTACCCTAAACTTGTATGTATTGAATGTTATGCTTGATTGTGCTATGACTTTGTTGAATTGTGTGCATATGTGTATATGAAACATCCTTCCTTAGACTCCTCAAAGTACACTTGTGGAAGCAATATTAGCTTGATTATATCTTAACTTAAGCCCATAAATTCAAAATTTCACTCTTAAGTTCCTTATTCTGAACCTTTAATTTGAAAATGAATTTATCTCATTCTACACATCCAAATGAGGCTTATTACCTATCCACGTAATGCCCCAGATGTGTACGACTGGCTTGCCAAATTCCGTGGCCAAACTCCTTCGTTTACTAGGTCAAACTGAGGTCAAAACACTGCTACCTCAGGACCTACGAATTTCCCCTTAATTTCTCATTCACAAATTAAACATGCCAAACAATACTTATCATTGAATAACATAATGTCATACAGCATGGCATACACAACAAGACATATACATAATCTTGCTATCTCTATTACATCTCTTTCTGCCTAAACTCCGGCAGCATAACCGCTACGCTTCATCTGTACAAAGAACTGAACTGTACTGATTCGGTAATCCCCTCATGAGAACTACCATTCTACGTAGTACCCAGGAAAGACTAGATGAACCGGCTAGGTCCACTCACTTCTAGCCTCCTTAGACAGCACTACGTACACAGTACTTATCATATACTGATGTTCAGTCTTTACTTCGGCAGTATAACGGCGTCTCATAGGATTCTCAAAATCCACTTCAGCATAACCTCCCTGTAATGGGTTATGGATGGGGATGAGATTCGGGGGAATCTCAGTAGCAACAATCATAACAATATATGTAATGCAGTGTGATAGTGCTTGCTTGTGATTGTGTACAGATAAGTATGCTGCGTGCTTCCATACTCAATAACATATGATCATAGCATTGCAGTAGAGCTTCAAGCATAACATATAAGACAACAATCCAACCAAACAATAGCACAACAAATCACAAAGCCATTACATAAAAGCTAGGATTAGTTACTACCTCAAAAGCTTAGCAGAGCTCTACTATCTCTATTCTGCTTCCAGCTCCGCTAGAACTTCCTTTCTTTCTTTCTTCCTCTCACTTTCTCTCTCTAGCACCTCCTCCTCTCTCTAAAAGGCTCAAAACCGTGGGATGCATGAAATGGGAGGGGGAGGGGGTATTTATAGTTTCCCTCAATGGCATTCCTGTAATTTTGAAGCCATATGAACATGTGGTCCTGGTTTTTCCTGGATTTTCCTATTTTTCTTTATTCCTTTTTACTGCATCATCCAGGACACCTCAGTGGACACCTCAGCGGACACCTCAGTAGCACATTTCTCACATGTCTAAAACCTGGGACACCTCATCAGGTGACTCAGCAGATGACTCACCGGTCCAGTCTCCTGCCTCGTAATGCGTGTCCTCAGCTTTATCTGCTTTCTCCAGACTAATGCCATGTGGCCTTAACTTTTCTTCTCCCTCTATGATAGCGCCATGTGGCACCTGGAAGGATCCCTTCAAGCTTTCCAATGCCATCCAGATAAGTCCTGGACTTTATCTGATCACCTCCTCGGTTATCGTGCCAACCGAGTAACTTTACTTTACTGAAAAGTCATTAAATCATTATTTTGATATAACTTTTCCCCCTGAATCACTGGGCCTGCGTTTTTGGGCCTGGAAATATCATCTTGGGTCTCTGATCCAGCCCAAGTACTCTGATGGCACGATTCCCAAGAAACACCCCTTGGCAAATTACCAAAATGCCCTTAGTCTCTCTTTCTTTACTTTATTAGGTCTAGGGGCATTATTGTCTTTTCACATCTTACCAGAGTACTCTCTGACCCTGGTCAACGATCCAGATACCCTGTCTGGACTGACTAACCTTAGGCAAATGACCAAAATACCCTTTACTCATACTTCAGCTGTTCAATAACATAGGGGCATTTTTGTCATTTCGCACTATTTTCCCGGACACTGGCCCCTTTTACCACTGGACTGATCTAATGGGCCTGGGCCTTCCCTGGTGTCACTAAAGGCCTTAGAAACACTATACGGCCCCCTGGCCACAGTCCGATCATCCCTATGGGACTGCTTTTTCTTTACCGATTATAACTGTAAATTCCCATCTTCCGGAATTTTTACAGAAAATTCGGGACCTCAAATCAAAATTCCGTGACTCCTCATTCAACCCGGAATCCGTTTCTCTATCTCCCGGTATTTTCAGATATTTTATTCGGACCGGGCTATTTTGGCCTGAAAAAGCACTCACGCGCACACTTTTCCAAAATGACCATTTTACCCCTGGTCATATTTCTAATTCTTTCATACACATAGAGACCTCATATGCACATTTCACAGTTCAGTGAAATGATCAGCATAATTTTCTCTATTTTCTGGCAAAATATGGTACTCATCGGCTACCGGCCCGATCTTTCCCATAATTACGATTTTGCCCCTACATTCTCTTTCTAGCATCTATTCTCATCTTCTTATCCTTCATCTTAAGTTCTAGAAATTCTCTTTCAATAACTCATCCCTTAAACTCTTCGGGAGTCATCATTAATTGAAAGGCTCGACAACCTGCCCATATCAGGTTATCTTACACAGGAGCCAGCCCATATCAAGCTACCTGCAGAATTCCTAGGCTTGAGACTTAGGACATTTCTCACATTCCTCGTCTTGGACCTAGATGAACTGTCCCGATCTCCTAGACCAAAAATCGGGATGTTACAGTATATGATTGAAGCTTTGTTTCTATGATTACCTTGGCCAATTGTATTTCATATGTTACATGGAAGCATGCACATTACACAATGTTTACACTTTCACAAGCAAGCACAAGTATTTACATTAATGCATGCATTGTTTAGTATCGTTTGCTACTGAGATTTCCCCAGAAATCTCACCCCATCCATGTAATCCCAAACCCACAGGTTTACGAATGAGTAAAGAAGATAAAGAGGCATGAAGAGAGGTTGGGAATTGGAAGATTTGAATTCTATGTAATAAATGTGCGAATTGTTGCATGTAATGTTGTTATTTGACAAGTTGAGCAACAATGTTCATGATGAAAAGGTATAATAGTAAATGATGAAATAAATGTATCAAATAATTATGGCATAACCCCATAATGTATATGAATGTATGAAAGGCCAAAGAGATTGGTTATGTGTTCTGGAACAATTAATGGAAAATTCATGTTTTTGAGGTTAAGGTTAAGGTTAAGATTCAAAGATATTTTCTAGAAAATGCCGTTGTGCTGGGTAGACTATACAAAGTACTGTGTACGTAAGTGCTGTCTAAGGAGGCTGGAAGTGAGTGGACCTAGCCGGTTCATCTAGTCTTTCCTGGGTACTTACGTAGAATGGTAGTTCTCATGGGGAATTACCGAATCAGTACAGTTATTTTCTGCCAGGATTATCGGTGGGAGAGAATTAATAAAGTTAATATTGCTTCCGTAAGTGTACTCTGAAGGGTCTAAGGAAGGATGTTTCATTTTGGTATCAGAGGAAAGGATTCTGGCCTAGGAAATGCTCTGAACAGATGATTTGTTACGTTAGTACAGAATAAAGTTAGCACAGAACAAAGGGTTCTGGCTTAGAGCATAAGATTCTGGCACAGAACAGAAGGTTCTGGCTCAGTGATGCTCTGGTTTAGTGAGACTGATCCCTTAAACAAATGAGAAGTTTGAGTGGTTCTTTCCCTAGAGTATGATATAGGGATGGTGTTCACTGCTTAGAAAGGTTTAGATAGAAGACAGTGACACTAGACGAATGAGACTGTACCCTAAGCTTTATAGTCTTACGAAGGATATGATTACGATAGGCTAATCTTAGTCAGTCGATACAGCCGAGGTCTCATGTTTATTAAAATAATGTGGCTGGACTAAGCAGAATAATGTTTAAGAAGCAGTTTCCTCTATGGATAGAGATCGAAGCTGATTAGTTCACGACTAAGGAAGCTGTAAGAGTAGCTTGAGGTATCGTGTTGTGACCAGATACTATAGTGAGCATGCTAGATGTCCAAGTTACGACAAATTAAGTCATAAGTCACGATGAGAGAAGACTTTTGGTCGCAAAACACAGGGTAAATGTTGGAGTAGTAGACATGGGGATTCATAAAGTTAAGCTTGAAACATCAGCTAATCAATGAGATCCCCAACCTTTAATGCTGTATAAAGATGAGGTACACCTAGACTTTGACTCTTCAAGTAGTGAAGAGAGTTCAGATGACAGCATAAAGGACTCAATCAGGAAGGTTTATAGTAAAGTACCCATGCATATTTTTGTAGACTAGGATTTATAGTCTAGAAATTATGAGAAATTCAGTCAGATGTTGCGTATGCATCAGATAATGCTGCACTAGATAATGATGGGTCCAGTAATTATGTACAGGATGAGTTTGATAGAGTGCTCTCTAACCTGATATAAGCTCTATTCCTCCGATGAGAGGACAGATTTCAGCTGAGGAAGCTGAGTACTGATACTAGATTATAGGTAGGCCAGATATTATTCCTCATTTACTAGAGTTTGAGGATAAGTTTGATATGAGTAGCCTAAGAACCAGTTACAATCTGTGACATCCCTTCCTATTATCCCAGTCCAGGAATATACGAGGGTATAGATAAAGATTAAAGGGATATTTCTAGCCCTAATCCACCCCAGCCTTCTTTATGAAAGATAGACAATGTGACTATACTAGTCTCAAGAAAGGCTGTGGGAAGTGAACTACTTAGTTTAGGTTAAGGGATGGAAGGAAGTAGAAATCAAGAGCAGTCAGTTTAGCTGCAGTTCTTCAATGCCGTAGCAAGGATGATAAATAGAGATGTGATATAGGGCATTGACCTGGATTAAGTTTTCATGTTAGTAGCATGATATGAGATGGCCATAAGCCAGATATTGCCATATACCCTACGTGGCATGTAAAGCTAAGTGAGCTTTTGGCAAATGGTTCACAACTGATGTGTAAGGATCGGCCATTACTAGGGTAAAGACTAGACAAGAACATTATAAGGGAATGTTTAAAGCAAGTTAGATCCAGGTCGCATGTAAAACAGTTTGGAGCATAGCTAGAGTCCTTGAGAAGTTAGGCCATGACGAAAGGTGACCCGAGGTCGTGACTAAAGAATGTAGAGCTGTCCAGTCATGATAAGTAGAATGAGATGGTCGCGACTAAAGTTCATGGATACGTTGCACCTAGTTCATACTCAGGTCACGATGAAGATGCGCAGGGACCTGATGAAGGATGAAGATGCTAGACTCACTGAAGGTTATCAGTTAGAGGTTTAGCACATGATGTAGGCAAGCTAAACAGTATGAGAAATAGAGATACATGCTAGTCTAAGATGATGTTCAGAAGTAGATCCTCTATATGACTATCAAGAGTAAATCTACATTTGGAAAGACTTTGTTCATTTAGTCTTTTATGAACAAAAGAATCAAAAGTTAGGATAAGGCTTGCGCAAGAAATGAGCCTAACATATGGCTTCAAGTTCTCGAAAGTTAAAGTCCCTAAAACAGGATATTAGTCCCACATCGGTTGGGGAGGTGAACGAAGCATGCCTTATAAGGGTGTGGATACCTCTACCTCATGAACGCATTTCTAGTACTCACCAAGCGCCCTCATCACCAAGCGCCCCAGTGGGGGTAGGCAGGCACGAGTGGTAGCCAGGCAGTGCTGGGAAACAAAACCCTGACCTCGTGTGGGCCTAGAGGCGCCTGCCTAAGGGGAGATGGGACAATATCTTCCGCTGCATAGCTATGATACCCAGAGGACGCATTTTCGGGTGCCTAAGGGGTTAAAGTCCTCATGTGCCTGGAGAACAAAACCGTGCTCTCGTGTGGCCTCAGGGCTGCCTAAGGGAAAAGTGGACAATATCTATGTGGAAAGGTGCTGAGCTGTTAGAGAACACAAATAATGGTGCTAGATGATGAATGAGATTTATATGATCTAAGTTGGTCAGGATCAAGAAAAAGACCAGGAAGGAACCATAGTCTGGTAAAGAGTAGACTGAGACTGAGGTATACGCGCGGAAAGAGTTGAGAGATAGTAGAAAGACACCAAAGTTGCTCCAGAGAAATGGAGACTGTTCCGCTCACCTGAGAAGTATTCCTTGAGTAAAGTTTATGAAAAGTATTCCTCTCAGTTAAATAGAGATGAGCGTTAGGCTAAGGGTTAAAAAGAGAAAGAGGAACCCTTTGATGAAATATGTAGCCGAGTTCATCCACATGAGCAATGAGAGTTGAATGACTAAGAAGTCAGTTAATGGGTTGAATTCCGTGTTATAACGAAAAAGTTTTTCTCAGGTAGTCACAAAAGTTCAATAGAGCTGTAAGCAAGATTAGAAAAAGAAAGATAGCCACGGTTCTAAAGATAAAGTAACTCCCCTATTCGATAGAAGGGTCGAGTCTATACCCTGATAAGAGGGTAGCATGGTAGCCTAAGTGAAATAATAGATATTTCAGGATGAATGATCAGGATATGATAGGCAATATGATAAAGAAAATATGTTTTGAGGCTTACTTAGTTTATTACAATGTATGATGGATGGTTGAGCAAATTATGACGATGAATAGTTGCATCTCCTTGCAGTTGTCATATAATGATATGCATGTTAGAGTATGCCATGATGAATACTCCCATTTCGCAGTATATGCAGGGTAGAGTATATAAGGTGAGGAAGTTATGAGAAAATTATGTTGCTCCCATACCATATAATATGCAATAAGGAATGTATTAAGGATGATAGATAGTCTCAGTTTATGGGACGATAAGTTATGATATGATATTCTGATATGATTTATGATTGGGGTGATTCAGGTTTTTCTATAGGCTTGCGAATGCAGTACTCAAAGCCATTGCTATTGAAAGGAATGGTATATAGAAAGAGTTAGATTTGAAATAGATGACTCTGAGATAGAGACTAGATTCATATGAGTACAAATCACTCTTCAGATAAGAGTTAGATCTGATGCAGTCTGCTCACAGTTAGAGCATAGTTCAAATGGCTCGCAGTTAGAGCACAGATTTACATGAGAAGTTATGATGAGGCCATAGCAGCAAAATGCAATGGCAGGTGGTTAAACCATGATTGCACAAGGCATGGTAAGCCACAGTAAGAGAAAGATGAGAAGGAACTCCTGAGTAAGAGAGGAAATAAGTAAAGTCTCGGGAAATAATAGGGGCTACTGAATGTAATATTTTTAAATTTTTATTGAGTTATCAACAAGTAGAAGCGGTGAACCCTATAACTTAGTCTGTTGGTTTAAGATCTTTGGGAGATATACAGAATCGCAGTTAGATTCTGGAGGGTCACAGTTAGATCCTAGCATGGCTCGAGGGTCGCAGTTAGATCCTAACAGTTCCAGAGTTGCAGTTAGATTCTGAAGAGGCTGACGGTTGATCGCAGTTAGATCCCGAGGTCGCAGTTAGACCTAGCCTAAGGAAAGTAATGAGCCATGAGATATGAGTACAATGTAGTATCTCTTTGGAAAGATGAATGCCAAAGACGAAGTTAAGGTAAGGAAGCTTCACTAGTTGATAAACTCATCCAGAAAAATTATTTATAATGATTTTCCTCAGATAGCCTATATTATATAGACTGAACTTAGTTTTCTTTAAACAAAGACGGAGTCCAAGTTAAAGTCTGAGTGCTGATATTCAAAAGTTTTATAGAAGTATGCCTGAGAAACAAAGAAGAGAACCCCATATGTTTTGAGAACAGAAAAGTATGAGCAGATAAATCCTCCAGATGAGGATAAAAAGATTAAAAGGCTAGAGAGACCTAGAGAAGAAGGTCTAAAGTAAAGATAGAACCCAGTAGTTCTATGAGATAGAGAATGCTAAGGCTTAGCAGAGTAATGTAGCCTTCATCCAGAAAGATGTTTAGGCATGAGTAGTCTAAGAAAGAGTAATGAAAAAGGGTCCAGTTGTCATAGAAGTTGGTATAGATGGACAAGGTAAGAAAAGTGGAAAGTTAAAGTAAGATAGACCCTAGAGTTACACCAAGATGTTAAGGAGTAAGATACGCCATGATATAGCCAGACCTGGCTAGATATGCTATGATACAGCATAAGAAGTATGTAATGAGATACACTATGATAACTGTGTAAAGTGGAACACAATGAGAAATGTGCATTTTTTTGACCAACTAGAGAGGCCCCTTATTGAAAAAGGGATAAGATGACAAATGTTATGCTAGAGATAGAGATGAGAGCTTTCACTCCTTGCATAAAATGCCAGGCATTATGTTATATTTGTAAATATGCTTGAGCTCTGATGTTAGAGCTTCACATTCATGAGCAGGTATACAGTCCTGCAAGATATTGGGCAGGCATTATGCATGTTAGAGTATGTGCTCCTACTTAGCATTAAAGTAAAGAAAAGAATAACTGTATAAGTTCTCTCTCTGTATGATGTTGAATCATTAAAGATGATAAGAGCAACAATAGAGTTATAAGAGTTTCTATACGAAAAAAGGATGAAGCTTTGCGGATGTTAAAGAATTCCGCGAGATGCTAAGAAAAGTAATGATAGCATGAACAGGAAGCGGATAGTGAAGGTACTCTGCTAGATAATAAGATAAAAGGTAAGAGATGGATACCCCGATTCTTAGTCATAAAGCAGAAAGAGATTTAAAGAGGATGTATATTTAAGATTGTTGACTAAGGTACTAAGTAAATTTTGAGGACGAAATTTATTTTAAGGGGGAGAGAAATGTAACATCCCTAATTTCTGTACTAAGTTGTATGTACAGATTGAATAAAATATATGAGATGTTTAGGAAAAGATGTGGCCATATTTATGTAAAGAAAAGGATTAATTGGAAGAGGAAGAAAGTCTAAGAGCCAAAGTGCAAAATTACGAAAATGCCACTATGATGCTCTAAGAAACCAGAAGTAAATGGAGGGCATTTTAGTCATTTCACACAATGGATGGATATCAGAGAAAATTTGATAGTAAATTATTATAATTAATATGAGAATTTATGGACTTGACAGAAGTCAAAAAGGAGTCCTGTAGAATTAATTATGGAATTTACGGTGAAAAAGGACACCGATAAAGGGTTAAAGGAAGCATATGTAATTTTTAACAGGACTTCTGGGTCTCAGAAAATTATGAAACTTTGTATAGAATTCATTTTATATTAGAATGAATTTCTAAAAATGTTAGAACAATTAAAAGAGGTGTTTAGCATTTATGCTAAGATCAGGGTAATTTACGGATATCGGTATGAGGAAAGTACATTGGGATTTGGGCCAATTGCTATTGGACCTAAAATAGGCCCAACATTTCGTGCTAGGCCAGCCCAATAAGGCCCAAAAGTTATCTTGGAGCCCAAGTCCAAATATTAAATAATTTATGGATTTTTGAAAAGAAAGAAAAAGAGAATAAAGTAAGAATTAGGTGTTGCACATGGTGGGACCCACAAGGACACAAGAATGGCACCCAAAAAGAGGAAGGGTTAGGTGTACCAAGGGAGGCCATGCTAGTGATGTCATGGTGGTAAGGTCTTGAGTGAAAAGTGAAAAGACATTCCAAGATCAAACCTTTAACCATTAGATCAAATAGTTTTCAAAGTGATCTTGGCCTTCAAATGGCACATGACTTTTCCTATAAATACCCCCCTTTTCCATTCATTCTTCACACCCAAGAGCTCCTTTAGAAAGAGAAGTGAGTTCTAGAGAAAGAAAGTGGAAGAAAGCAAGGAAGAAGCAAGGGTCTTGAAGGAGCAAGTAAGGTAAGTTGTCTCCTTGCTTCTACCTTTTGTTCTTATGGTTTGTGCTTGTGTTTAAGTGATTTTTGAGGCTTAAATCTTGGGGAAATGCTGCTGGAATTTCTATGTATATGTGAAAGGAATATGAGTTTTAAGTCATAGATAGTTAAGACAAGCTTAAACAAGTTAGTTACATGCTTGGTTGTGAAGTAAGTTGATGTTCTTGACTTTACCATTTTGGTTTGCACTGTTCATGCACTGTTCATGATAGAAGGAAATGGAATTTCAATGATTTAATGCTTCCATTGAGTTTATATGATGATTTTGTGTAGGATTGGAAAGGTTTTGAACCTTGGAAACCATTGGAATTAAAGGTTATAATGTTGAAAATTCCTCACGGTACTGTTCACTCGCGTGAACAGTGATTTGAATTTTATGATTTTGATGCTTCCAAAGGCCTTAAAATGAGATTTTGTGTGGGGGAAAAGTGGAGGAAAAAGTATGGGAAGCATTGGAATCAAAATGAGAATTTTTGGAAGATTTATGTATGCTTTTCCAAATCTGTACAGAACAGTGTATTCTTGCTGGAATTTGGTTATTTTTAGTTTATAAATGGATTCAAAAGGTAAAATTGTGTAGGGTAAGGTCAAGACATCAATTGATTCAAGGACCAAGTTAATTGGCAAAGATTAAAGAAAGTTATGTTAGTTAAAGCAAGTTAAAGGTTCAAGAGAGATAGTCTTGAGTAGTGTTTGAGTTCATGGTCCTAATGGATTATGTAATGAATATGAATGTGATTAGGACCTTGCAACCTCTAAGAAGATGTTGGGGAATGATTGACCAAAAAGCTTGGGAAGCAAGTGCAAGCATAAGAAAGAGAGCTTAAATCCAAGGTAGTAAACTTACCCTAAACTTGTATGTATTGAATGTTATGCTTGATTGTGCTATGACTTTGTTGAATTATGTGCATATGTGTATATGATTGAAGCTCTGTTTCTATGATTACCTTGGCCAATTGTATTTCATGTTACATGGAAGCATGCACATTACACAATGTTTACACTTTCACAAGCAAGCACAAGTATTTACATTAATGCATGCATTGTTTAGTACCGTTTGCTACTGAGATTTCCCCAGAAATCTCACCCATCCATGTAATCCCAAACCCACAGGTTTACAAATGAGTAAAGAAGATAAAGAGGCATGAAGAGAGGTTGGGAATTGGAAGATTTGAATTCTATGTAATAAATGTGCGAATTGTTGCATGTAATGTTGTTATTTGACAAGTTGAGCAACAATGTTCATGATGAAAAGGTATAATAGTAAATGATGAAATAAATGTATCAAATAATTATGGCATAACCCCATAATGTATATGAATGTATGAAAGGCCAAAGAGATTGGTTATGTGTTCTAGAACAATTAATGGAAAATTCATGTTTTTGAGGTTAAGGTTAAGGTTAAGATTCAAAGATATTTTCTAGAAAATGCCGTTGTGCTGGGTAGACTATACAAAGTACTGTGTACGTAAGTGCTGTCTAAGGAGGCTGGAAGTGAGTGGACCTAGCCGGTTCATCCAGTCTTTCCTGGGTACTTACGTAGAATGGTAGTTCTCATGGGGAATTACCGAATCAGTACAGTTATTTTCTGCCAGGATTATCGGTGGGAGAGAATTAATAAAGTTAATATTGCTTCCGTAAGTGTACTCTGAAGGGTCTAAGGAAGGATGTTTCACTTCTCGAAGAGCTATTTGATAAATATATTACTGTTGCTTGAAGATTTATCAATAAGCAATTTGAATAGAGTACTTATCGAAGATTTTTTGATAAATTATCAGTTATTTAGCAAAAATATGACCGTTACTATTCAAATATTCATTTTCCCTAAACCCAGAAACTCAAATATGATTTTATACCCTTCAAACATAAAAATCATTTTTCCCAACATTCCTACAATAGATTGCCTCTCATAATCCACAAATTACCCACTCGTCGCAGTTACTGTTCATCATCAACCTTACATAAAAATAGCGAGCACCAAAGTACCCAAGGTTTGTTTGGAAAGGTCAAAGGGAAAGCAAAACGCTAATTCTTAAAGGGAAAGCAAAAGGTTAATTCTTCAAGTTTCAAATTCAAACCTAAAGTAAGAAAGGATAAGTGATAACTGTCATTTTAATTATCAAACAAAATTAAGCTAACCAATAGTAAAGTGGAGGCTAACCTAAGTCGATTCACAAGGAGCCTAAATGGATTGCTAAGTTCCTAATTAATCTAATGAGCCACAAATTAACAAGTTAATGAGATTATTGTGTGATGAGATGATTGAACTAAAAGTTGAATGTAAAATCCTATGCTAATGTTTCTGATTTTAAGTGATTAAGATGGTGAAATGAATGAATGACAAATGTGTTCCCTTGGAGATTACCTTACCTTCATTATTCATAGAATATGAGAAGTTAATCAGTTAAATTATAATATGTTAGCTAACAACTCGCTAGCTAAATCTCAATCAAAGCTACAACTCGCAGACATTGAATAGAGAATATGAATTAAATAGAATCACTTCAATTAATCACAGCTATATTCAACTCGATCAAAGATGAGAATCAATCAAATTATCATTTATGCATAAATAAGAAATCCAACTCGGTTCCCTACTTATTTGTCATCTATTACTCTAATTGCATCAATAAACCAGAAGTAAATACATCAACTCGATAAATTTAACTCTGAATTAAAGACACAATGACACTCCTTGTTCATCTCAAGGATTCTGGTTTAGTGTTATCTCCAAGAGAGCATAACATATTAGCCTTGCATTGTCCTCTGAACTTCAGCAGCAACAGAAAGCTTAGCAGCAGTCATAATGGAAGAAGAAGGATCAAATGGAGATGAAATGGATATTCAAAACTTTCCTCTGTTTCTATTGACTAGAACAGAGGAAAGTTGCAGAAGAGAAAATGAAGATGGAGAGAGAGAAAGAGTGGTCTGCGTGTGGACTGGTGTATGAATTATGGATGATGTGTGTATGAGCTGCTATCGTGAAGTGTGGAATTCGATGGATATATAGTTGTAGATGAAATGGGTGATCAGATGCATGAACCAATCTCTTCTTTAGTCCACTTGCTTCTGTTAGCATATGTCAATTCTATTTACAGCACATGCTCCCCACTTGCTGTCAGCAACTTGCTCATTCTATTCAGATGGAGTATGCTAATATGTGAACAGTGCTAGAGGCGCTAACAGTGCTCCTTTATGTGCCAGCACATGCATGATCTCCCACTTACAATTTGTTATCAGCTCTTGTTTACAGTCTGTTAAGTCTAGCTATTCAATTCATCACATGCTTAAATCACCTTTTGTCCAGCTGTCCCCTTCTTTAAGTCATTCGCTAATTGATTTCTGCATTAAAGTTTGGTCGAGACTATAATTACATCAGGTCATGACTAATATTTACAGAGAATGCTCTTCTTTGCTGATTGACGTATAGTCGCGATGTTGGCTACATCTGGTCGCGACTGAATTCCACAGGGATATTCTACTTTGCTGATTGATTGATGTATTGACCTGGAATGGACATTAATAGATTATTTATCTAATTAAGCACTAAAATCACATCATTTAAATTCCCACTTGTCCAATTTCATATTATTAACTAATTTTCTCAACATAGTAGTAAATGTGGATAAAATCAATAATAAACTCTCTTTTAACATATTAAAAATCAATACAAATATGAGTTTATCAATAAGAGCCCTCCAAGAGACCAAGTTACTTCTACTCCAGCAGATCAAGCTCAGGTTCCAAAATAAGAGTTTCCAAGTCCAGTAAGATGGAGTACGCGACAAGCTTTGAAAAGAAAAAAAGGCACCTTCTGTCTATGGTATATGAGGAAACTAGATCCGAGCACACTAAGTTAGAAGACCATGTAAATCAGGCTATTCACACTGCCATTAACATAAGAACCTCTCCAACCTCTCCTGTCACCCCATATGATCAAAGAAAAAGAAAATGTACCCAAGAACCATCTCCTATCTCACATACTTCTACTCCCTCATTCATGCCTACTCTGTCTAGTCATACCTCTTTAGCATTACTCATTGGAAACTTAGACAAAGGAGTGGATAAAGGTAGATATAATGCAGAATATGCAGAAAGAGAGTTTTTCCCTAACTTGGAGTATCTCAAATTTAATAATAAGATTCAATTAAATCTCTCCAAACCCATGAAGTAGTACAAGAACTGGTTAGGTATTAACCTATCCTATTGTCCTAAAGTAGTAAGGAGGTTCTTATGCAATATGACAGTCTACAAGGAAGCCAATGAAGAAAGGGAGATAGTGACAAGTTATCTGACAACTCAATTAAGGGAAGAGAGATAGGATTGGACCATAAGATCATCAATTTCTTGCTAAAAACAACAAAGTATGAAAAGAGTTCTGATTTGTCTCTAACAAATATTTACAAGATCCTTATGCTTGATGACAACTTCTCTGGAGACCTCAAGTTTGTACCTAAAGAGATGTGTAATTATCATAGGATAATCCACTACATATACTCGAGGAACATGGTCAATAAATCTTGGAGCTTTACATATATGACTTAGGAGGATTATGCCTTATTAGCCAAAATAATTAGTGGGGAGAAGATTAACATAGGAGCTCTAATTTATAGTGAGCTAAGAAATTTCTATCCAAAACTATCCCTATTCCCTATCCTCAGTTGGTCTTATTCTTCCTGCAATGTAATAATATTGATCAACTAGAAGGGAGAGAAGGAAGTGGAAATTCCCATATTTGTTGCTAAACAAATAAACAGAATAAGGATTACCCTTCATTTGGTTGCTGGTGGAAAGAAAAGTCAGAAAGGAAAGCAACCAATGCAAACTATTGATGCTTGATCATCTCCAGGGCCAACTCACACTTCAACATCCCCTTCCTTTGCTCAAGCTATTGTCCAAATCTGGTTCAGCAAGAGTTAAAGATTTCTTTAGAGGAGTATTATAACAAAGGTTAAGAAAAGCTCACAAGCCACTATCCAGAGAATATCTTAGTTGATCAATGAGCTTGGTACCTCATTAAAGCTAGAATTGGTATTTGAGGTTGACAAAGGCAATGAGAATACCCATATTATGATAGTAAACCTCAAAAAGATTATTTTTTTCTAGAGACAAGCAATTGAGGTCCTTGCTTGACAAGTACAAGACTAGAGAAGAAGTCGGATTCCAACAAGACTGTGTTTCCTATTAAAGATCTTTTGTGGGACACACTAGCTTTCACTAACCATACAACATCTCATATTCCTGCTGCTCCAATGGCTCAAACAACTGTGATTCCACATACCACTGAACCCATTCAACCAAATCCCTCCTCTAAACCTACTCAATCCATAAAGCCAAACCACCCTAAACCCAATTGATGAAGTCGAATTATCGTTATTCGATCCATCAAAACAATAATTGCACCCAATAATATAGTATAAAGCACAACCCTATCGCTCTTCTTGAGGAGCATTTTTTATTGGAATCCTAGCAAATTGGGTGACAAAACCATTGTAGACCTGAGTGAAAATAACATGGGTTTTGCGGTTTGATTGATCTTTGATGCCATAAAATAAGGGTGCAGTAAAATAAATATTTTTTTTATATTTTTGATTAAGAGAAAAATGAGCTGGCTTGTGAAAGAAATATGTTGAGAAAGGCTATTGATGATGAAAAATATATCTATCCTTGCTCTTAATTTGATATTAGAGTTTTGAAATCACTAAGTCTTAAATAAAATATCAATCAATCGATTGAGTCCAGAGTATTAATAGTTCTTGAACTCCTTTGATCAAAGCTAGTTTAAAAACTTTTAATACACTGTTAAAACCACTTAGTGTGTAATTAAATCAGATGATGAAAATGCCCTCAAATGATCATCGATGACAACCATGGACTTCAAGCAATTGAATTAGATATCAACAATCGTTGATAATAGTCCAACTATTCAGAAATCTAAACTAAAATATTCATATTAAAATCAACATTCAAATCATCCAAATTCAATTACAAATACCTAATCTAAGAATAATCAATCGATATTCAATCCCTACTCATATAATGAAATCCCTAAATCTAGACATATCAAAACATGAAATAGGTATAGATTAAGGTAGAAATATCGCTAAATCTATGAGCTCAAGATATACGGTTCATCACCAAGAGACTAAAAATCTAGCCTCTCATAACTCCTATTGTTTTGCAATCACTGCCCAGATATGAAGCCATGAAGAAAATCTATGGAAAGATCAAGGAAGATGGAAGATGTGTGTGTAGGTTGTTGAGAGAGCGTTGAGTACTGCTTTTTAGCCAAATCAAGTAAAAATCAACCTCCCTCACATCTTCGACTTCCCTCTCCTTTTAATTCTAGAATGACCTAATAAAAAATGCGCAGCTTCACTGATTGTTTTCTTTAGTTGCAACCGGATCTTTTTTTTGGTCATGACCCCTGAACGTAGAAAAACTTCCCAAAAGAAATGAGGTCACGACCTGTGGACACTTTGGTCATGACTAAATAACACAGAAACTGGCTTCCTTGATTTGATTCTCTTTGTGTGATTTCTTTTCTTTTCACATTAGTTGTTGGTTCTCCTCCAAAATACTTGCAATTCCCAATCAAAGCTCATAGTAAAAGTCCAACTAACAAAAGGACAATATATATGCAGTCTGGAGGAGTTAATTTACCATTTTACCCTTTAATCAGCATATTGTCGAGCACAATCATGTGTTATCACAAAAGCACAATTATAGGCATAAAATGAATGGTAAAGTTGTTACAAAACCCTTAAAATGTCACAGAAACCATACACAATTTGTGTCCTATCGATTCCCCCATACTTGAACCTTTGTACTCCTGGACAAAGAGATGAATTACACCTAAGCTAACACTATTAAATCTGAGGTAACAACATAATTCACAGTGTAACCTTAAGATAATTAATGCACCATCTTTTGGGAATGTAAAAGTGATAATATGATCAATGCCAAGTAATCAACTACTAAATGAAATCAACCTTAACTGTATGAGCGTAATAGATTCTTTCTAACGATATAAGTGTTTAGCTCTCTATATCCTCTCATTGTTAGGGTTCTTTCACTCAAATTCAAATTGGCAAACACCCTACCATATGCTTTTAATGACTCTAAATCTCATCAACTATATAACACTTATGCAAAGAATCAAGAGGACTTTTAAGGGTGAAATGATGGGGATAGGCCACGTGGAATGGAATATGAAGGATAGAAAGTACTATATGCATTCAATAATGAATATATAGCATGAATTCATGTCTTCAGAGATGTAAAGGTGATAATTGTGCTAATAGGGGTTGATAATAGTGCCTCCTTCATTTCTCTTTTATTTTCTTTCTTTTTTTTATTTGGCACCTTATACATAGAAGATGTAGCACAACATCACAACAATAATATTTTTTTTACATGAATAAAAATTTTATTTTGAAATGATGTTGTAGCATGTATGACTTTCTATAAAAAATGATGGAAAGAAAAAGTGATGGGCTCAAAGGGGGTGACTACAGATATAATATGTAACGGGTTTGTGTTTGGGATAAAAAGGTTTAGAAATGAATGCCTCTATCATATTCAATAACATAAATGCGCAAGTAATTCTCAACTCAGAGCTAAAACAAGTTCTAGAGGATATAAACCAATTGAATAACACACAATAGAGAAATTTAGGCCGAGAATCCTTCCAACTAAGGTTTTCATCTAAATTGCTCATAAGCTAAAGTCTCAAACAATGTTCATCATTCACTAGGCATTAAAACACTTATCCCAACTGAAAACCCTCTTAAATGATGATTTAAAAGTTCCAAAGTAATCACTCAGAATCATGTAATAATCCCAAATCTAACAGTAAAAACTTAAGTGTCTCCAATTCCATTTCCAAGATTTTTAAAAAATTCAAGTGTGAAAATGGTTTCTATAAACTCTTTATGCAAAAGGTTAAAAACAAAAGGGCAATGAATCATTTATAAAAGTACCTTAGCAGCCAAAATGAATCCTTCTATACAGCATTGTACAAAGCAAAGAGAAAGTAAATGGACATTTTCACACTCAGGTTGTGACTAAAAACAGTGAAGGTCGTGACCAAATTTCGCAAAGAGCATATTAAGTCCAAAATTTCATGTCAGGTCGCGACCATATAACACATAGGTCATGACTAAAGACCACAGAGACTACCACTTGATAGTTTTTAAAGCCCAAAATATCTTTTACACTAAAACCTTTTTAGCTAACTACAAAATAGTTTAAAGTGTGAATCCAATTTTCAGCAATTCATCACACATTAAGATAAAAAACTAGAAACTTTATGATGAAATATTGGATTAATAGAAGAATTTTACATTAATTAGCATATAAATAAGAACATCTCCCCACAATTAAACTTGACTGTGTCCCCGGCAATGACGCCATTGATGAAGTCAAATTGTCGTCGTTCGATCCATCAAAATAATAATTGCACCTGATAATATAGTATAAGTCATAACCCTATCATTTTTCTCAAGGAGCCCTTTTTATTGGAATCCTAGCAAATTGGGTGACAAAACCATTATAGACCTGAGTGAAAATAACATGGGTTTTGGGGTTTGATTGAACTTTGATGCCATAAAATAAGGGTGCAGTAAAATAAATATTTTTTTTTGTATTTTTGATTAAGAGAAAAATGAGCTGGCTTGTGAAAGAAATATGTTGAGAAAGGCTATTGATGAAGAAAAACATATCTATCCTTGCTCTTAATTTGATATTGGAGTTTTGAAATCACTAAGTCTTAAATAAAACCTCAATCAATCGATTGAGTCCAGAGCATTAATAGTTATTGAACTCCTTTGATCAAAGCTAGTTTAAAAACTTTTAATGCACTGTTAAAACCACTTACTGTGTAATTAAATAAGATGATGAAAATGCCCTCAAATGACCATCGATCAATAACCATGGACTTCAAGCAATTGAATTAGATATTAACAATCATTGATAATAGTCCAACTATCCAGAAATCTAAACTAAAATATTCATATTAAAATCAACATTCAAATCATCCAAATTCAATTACAAATACCTAATCTGAGAATAATCAATCGATATTCAATCCCTACTCATACAATAAAATCCCTAAATCTAGAAATATCAAAACATGAAACAGGTGCAGATTAAGGTAAAAAAAATTCTCTAGTGCAGTCCATGAGCTCAAGATATACGGTTCATCACCAAGAGACTAAAGATCTAGTCTCTCATAACTCCTACTGTGCTGCAAACGCTGCCTAGGTATGAAGCCATGAAGAAAATCTATGGAAAGATCAAGGAAGATGGAAGATATGTGTGTAGGTTGTAGAGAGAGTGTTGAGAGAGCGTTGAGTACTGCTTCTTAGCCAAATCAAGTAAAAACTAGCCTCCCTAGTGTCTGAGGCTTCCATCTCCTTTTAATTCTGAAATGACCTAATAAAAAACGCACAACTTCACTGATTGTCTTCTTTGGTTGCAACTAAATCTTTTTTTTGGTCACGACCCCTAAAATCAGAAAAACTTCCTAAAAGAAATGAGGTCACGACCTGTAGATACTTTAGTCGTGACTAAATACTACAGAAACTGGCTTCCTTTATTTGATTCTCTTTGTGTGATTTCTTTTCTTTTCACATTAGTTCTTGGTTCTCCTCCAAAATACCTGCAATTCACAATCAAAGCTCACAGTAAAAGTCCAACTGACAAAAGGACAACATATATGCAGTTTGAAAGAGTTAATTTACCATTTTACCTTTTAATCAGTACATTGCCAAGCACAATCATGTGTTATCACAAAAGCACAATTATAGGCATAAAATGAATGGTAAAGTTGTTACAAAATCCTTAAAATGTCACAGAAATCATACACAATTTGTATCCTATCACCAATCAAGAAAAACAACATACTTCCTCCTCTGACTCCATTTTTTAATGATGTCAAAAAGGGGGAGAATTAGGATGTACTAATATAGTAGGTCAAGTTTTGTGTTTTTGAAAAACAATCAAATGAAGAATGATGTTTCTTGTTTCTTTTTTATTTCTATGATCTTTGAATATTTGTTTGTAATGATTGTTGATATGCCTACTCATTGTTATCTGTCAGTGCTTATTTTCAAATTGAAATTCAATGTTTTTCAAGCATCTCAATTAAGTTTTGACATCATCAAATGGGGGGGATATTAGACTCCAATATTTTGATGATGACAATGAATTGAGAAAAGATTTTAAAAAGGAACTTAATTGATAAAGAGTATTTATCGATAAGCTTATCGATAAGGTACTTATTCGATAAATTCTTTGATAAATGAGACAGAACTTTTGAAGGAAAAATTGATTTCTAAAAGATATTTATCGAGGACTTATTTGATAAGGGTTCTTATCGATAAAGACATCGATAAAACAATATGAACTTAGTTCTTATTGAAGAAGCCTTCGATAAGTATGACCAGATTGAGTTTGCAAAAGAATTTTATAAAAGCTTTTATCGAAGTGTTGATCGATCAATATATTTATCGATAAAGAATTTAATCAATGAATTCTATTTTTTTAAAGAAGAGTTTCTGATTTAAAATACTCATTTATAGAAAGACTATTTGATAAGATGATTTATCGAATAACTCTTCGATAAATAAGAGAAAATTTATGTTCTATCAAAAGTAATGATAAATTATTCTGAATATAACTTGCTTCTTGCTTTTTGATAAAATCTTGTTCATTTCTTCTCAAAACAATTTATAAAAGATCATGATTAGAGAAAGAAAGTTTTAAAGATTTAAATTCTGATCATCGAGGTGTTTTCAAGATTATGCAGTTCACTGAACTTCTATTTTGATAAATGGTCTTTACAATGATCTAATTGAATTATTCCCTTCTCAAATTTATCTGAGGAAATCTTGGAATACAAATATTTATAAGATCAAAATCTAAGAAAGAAATATTTAAAGTCATCTTTGTTGTTCATCGATAAGTTGATAAGCTGTTTTCAGTTTTATCCAAATTACTAAAACACTAAGTTGATAAATGATTTTGATGGTGGTTTATTACTTATCATATTGCTAATTTGTTTGAATTATCTATCTATCAAAATGCTTTAAGAAATCTTGCAAAAAGAAGAGAGATTAAATACATCTAACATTACTTTTCTGGCTCTTATCAATAAGCTATTTGATAAGCCTATTTATCGAAGAACACTTTGATAAATTGGACACTCTAAAATATGAGAACTTGTGGTATTTATCAAATAGTTATTCAGTAAGGCCATTTATCGAAGTCCTTTTCGATAAGGGTGAAACATCCTTCCTTAGACTCCTCAGAGTACACTTGCGGAAGCAATATTAGCTTGATTATATCTTAACTTAAGCCCAGAAATTCAAAATTTTACTCTTAAGTTCCTTATTCTGGACCTTTAATTTGTAAATTAATTTATCTCGTTCTGCACATCCAAATGAGGCTTATTACCTATCCACATAATGCCCCAGATGTGTACAACTGGCCTGCCAAATTTCATAGCCAAACTCCTTCGTTTACTAGGTCAAACTGAGGTCAGAGCACTGCTACCTCAGGACCTGCGAATTTCTCCCTTAATTCCCCATTCACAAATTGAACATGCCAAACAATATTTATTATTGAATAACAAAATGTCATACAACAAAGCATACACCAAATTCTCTTATTTCTATTACATCTCTTCCTGTCTAAAATCCGGCAGCATAACTGCTACAATTCTTCTTTAGAAAGTAACCGATGTTGTACCGATTCGGTAATTCCCTCATGAGAACTACCATTCTACGTAGTACCCATGAAAGACTGGATGAACCTGCTGGGTCCACTCACTTCTAGCCTCCTTAGACAGCACTACGTACACAGTACGTATCAGTTCCTTTCCTTGTTCCTGCTTCCTTGCCGGAATTTCGGCAGCATAACGGCGTCTCTTAAGATTTCCAAATTTTATTTTGAAAGAACCTCCCCTGTAATGTTATATTTGGGAATGAGATTCGGGGGAATCTCAGTAGTAATAATCATAACAATATATGTAATGCAGAGTGACGGTGCTTGCTTGTGATTGTGTATAGATAAGTATGCTGCGTGCTTCCATATTCAATAACATATGATCATAGCATTGTAATAAAGCTTCAAGTGAAACATCCTTACTTTCATATGTCTTAGGGACCATTTGGTAGCATTTAGAACCACTTTCAAGGTCATTGAAGTCCACTTCCCCAATCTGGAGTTTTACTCTTATCGAGTACTGTTCACTGTGTAAATTCCAGATGAGTGACCCGACTTCGAAAAATCATAACTAATTCTAGAAAAATCAAAATGAAGTGGTTCCAATTTCTAAATGAATATAACTCAATTATATTTCAGGTAAAAATAACTCGTTGACCATTCGTTGACCAAGTCAACATCAGTCAACGTGTCAACTTTACTGTTCATCCCACGTTTTTCTCCCTAAATCCAGCATTCTGGTCCCAACTTTGATAATTTATATCTTCTTGTGTAGACATCCAAATGATACATTTTATATATAAAATTAAAGCTTGGTATGTCTACTATCTACCATAAAAATTTCATACATTTATTAATCCATTTACTATTTTTAATCATTTATCAAACATGACCTTGTCACCACATGTTACTGTTCACAGTGGTATATTTCAGCATTTCTACTTTGCATACATATGCATACATCCCTCATACATCAGTAAAACATGCCAAACAACAATTATTATTAATTAATAAGTTGTTTTACATCTGGACATGTACATAAATTCTCATATCTCTATTACATCTTTTTCTGCCTAAACTCCGGTAGCATAACCGCTACGCTTCATCTGTACAAAGAACTGAACCGTACTGATTCGGTAATCCCCTCATGAGAACTACCATTCTACGTAGTACCCAGGAAAGACTAGATGAACCGGCTAGGTCCACTCACTTCTAGCCTCCTTAGACAGCACTACGTACACAGTACTTATCATATACTGATGTTCAGTCTTTACTTCGGCAGCATAACGGCGTCTCTTGAAATTCCCAGAATTCATTTTGACATAACCTCCCCTGTAATGGTTTACTTATTGGGATGAGATTCGGGGGAATCTCAGTAGCAACAATCATAACAATATATGTAATGCAGAGTGACAGTGCTTGCTTGTGATTGTGTACAGATGAGTATGCTGCGTGCTTCCATGCTTAATAACATATGATCATAGCATTACAGCAGAGCTTCAGACATAACATATAAGACAACAATCCAACCAAACAATAGCACAACAAATCACAAAGCCATTACATAAAAGCTAGGATTAGTTACTACCTCAAAAGCTCAGCAGAGCTCTACTATCTCTATTCTGCTTCCAGCTCCGCCAGAACTTCCTTTCTTTCTTTCTTCCTCTCACTTTCTCTCTCTAGCACCTCCTCCTCTCTCTAAAATTGCTTGAGCCATGCTGCATATGAATGAATGGGGGGTATTTATAACCTCCTCCAATGGCATTTCTGTAATTACCATGAACTTTGATCCTGCGGTCCTGGTTTTTCCTGGATTTTCCTATTTTTCTTAATTCCTCATTTACTGCATCATGCATGACATCATCGGGACACCTCACCGGGACACCTCAGTGCCACATTTTCCACATGCCTGAAATCCTGGGACACCTCAGCAGCTGACTCACCGGGCTGACTTACCAGTCCAGAGTCCTGCCTCGTAATACGTGTCCTCAACTTTTTCTTCTGGCTTTAAGATTTCGCCATGTGGCACCTGGAAGGGACCTTTCACGCCTTCCAATGCTATCCAGATAAATCCAGGACTTTATCTGATCGTCTCCTCGGTTATCGTGCCGACCGAGTAACTTTACTTTATTGAAACAACATTAAAATAGTATTTTAATGCCACTTTTTCCCACACATTACTGGGCCTACGTTTTTGGGCTCTGGGAATGTTGTCTTGGATCCTGATCAAGCTCAAGTACTCTGATGGCTCGATTCCCAAGAAACAACCCTTGGCAAAATACCCAAAATACCCTTGGGTGCCCTTTCTTGCACTATTTTAACTCTAAGGGTAAAATCGTCATTTCATACCCTTCTGTACTCTGTCAGGGTATATACTGACTCTCAGTAACTTTATCTGTATGTACCTTGGCTCCTGGGCCTGTTCAGAATTACCAAAATGCCCTTCATTCATCTGTTACACTTTTGTACAACACAGGGGCATTTTCGTAATTTCGCACTTTTCCAAGGTTCTGCCGAACACTGGCCCACCTATCGGTCCAAGGGTCTTACTGAGCCTCTGTTGGCGCCATTATTGGGCCTTTCTGGGTCCAATATCCTCATGGCACGTATTACGAGGAATCTTCCCCCGTTAATAATTATTGAATATTTTATCTATTATTCACCGTTCATACACCTATCCGGACACCGGCTCCTTCTGTCCGATACACTGGCCTGCGGTGTTCAGGCATCCCTGTGAGTCATATCAGTCATCTGACTGAGATCATCCGAACTCATTCAGTCCCTTTTTAAATACCGATAAATCTCCCTATCGGATACCCGGAGGCCTCACACTCCCGTCTGGATTTTCTAATCTGCGAATAACTTTTTCTACAGGCCTCCTATCGGTATTCTGTCAGTTTCCCGACATCCGTCCCATAAGGGCGTATCATCCTGTATTTTCTCACCTAGATCTGAATTGTAGGATATCCGGTATGAATTTTTATAACTTTTGGACGATCAATCCATTTCTGGCTATCTGGAGTCTTCAAAAATTCCTGTATTAAGCCAGATTACCGAGCGTCACTTGCTCTCTCTACCGGTGAAATCTGGGACTGAAATGCTTCCGGACAGTACAAACCACTTCCGGCCTGACTTTCTTTAATTACAATTTAGCCCCAGGGAACTTTTCTTCTTTTCATTTAAGTCCCTTTTTACTTGGCTAAAATTACACTTAAGGACCCCACATTTTTGTCTACTTTCCTTCTTGGCCTTGAAACTTTCCATAATTGCACTTAAGTCATTTCATTTCCTTTACTAGGTCTAGGGGCATTATTGTCTTTTCATATTTTACCAGAGTATTCTCTGGCCCTGGTCAACTATCCAGATACCCCTTCTTGACTGTCTAACCTTAGCCAAATGACCAAAATACCCTTTACTCATTCTTCAGTTATTTTATAACATAAGGGCATTTTCGTCATTTTGCACATTTTTCCCGGACACCGGCCCCTCTTACCACTGAACTGATATTATGGGCCTGGGCCTTCCCTGGTGTCACTACGGGCCTTAGACAACACTGTATGGCCTCTGGCCATAGTCCGATCATCTCTATTCGGACTGCCTTTCCTTTACCGATTATAACTGTAAATTCCTATCTTCAGGAATTTTTACAGAAAAATCGGGACCTCAAATCAAAATTCTGTGTTGCGTCATTCAATCCGGAATCCTTTTCTCTATCTCCTGGTATTTTCAGATATTTTATCCGGACCGGGCTATTTTGGCCTGAAAGTACGCTCCCGCGCATACTTTTCCAAAAATGACCATTTTACCCCTGGTCACATTTCTAATTCTTTCATACACATAGAGACCTCATATGCACATTTCACAGTTCAGTGAAATGATCAGCATAATTTTCTCTATTTTCTGGCAAAATATGGTACTCATCGGCTACCAGCCCGATCTTTCCCATAATTACGATTATGCCCTTGATTTCTCTTTCTGGCATCTCTAGGCCTAAAAATTAGGGTGTTACATCAAGCATAACATATAAGACAACAATCCAACCAAACAATAGCACAACAAATCACAAAGACATTACATAAGAGCTAGGATTAGTTACTACCTCAAAAGCAGAACTCCAGAACTTCTATACTGCTTCCAACTCTACCAGAACTTCCTTTCTTTCTTTCTTTCTCCTTCTCTCTCTTCTTTCTCTCTCTTTTCTTGCCAAAAACGTGGGATGCATAAAATGGGAGGGGAAGGGGGTATTTATAGCTTTAATGGATGGCATTTCTGTAATTTTGAAGCCATCTGAACATGTGGTCCTGGTTTTTCCTGGATTTTCCTATTTTTCTTTATTCCTTTTTACTGCATCATGCATGACATCATCCAGGACACCTCACTGGGACACCTCATCGCCACATTCTTCACATGTCACAATTCCTGGACACCTCATCAGCTGACTCAGCAGTTCAGTCCAATCCAGTACCGGTCCAGAGTCTTGCACCGTAATACGTGTCCTCAACTTTTCTTCTGCCTCTAAGATTGCGCCATGTGGCACCTGGAAGGGACCTTTCACGCCTTCCAATACTATCTAGATAAGTCCCAGACTTTATCTGATCACCTCCTCGGTTATCGTGCCGACCGAGTAACTTTACTTTATTGAAACAGCATTAAAATAGTATTTTAATGCCACTTTTTCTCACATATCACTGAGCCTACGTTTTTGGGCTCTGGGTATGTTCTCTTGGATCTTGATCAAGCTCAAGTACTTTGATGGCTCGATTCCCAAGAAACATCCCTCGGTAAATTACCAAAATACCCCTGGGTGCCCTTTCTTGCACTATTTTAACTCTAAGGGTAAAATCGTCATTTTACACCCTTCTGTACTCTGTCAGGGCATATACTGACTCTAAGTAACTTTATCTGTATGTGCCCTGGCTTCTGGGCCTATCTAGAATGACCAAAATGCCCTCATTCATCTACTACCCCTTTAGTACAACATAGGGGCATTTTCGTAATTTCGCACTTTTCCGGGGTTCTGCCGGACACTGGCCCACCTATCATTCCAAGTGTCTTATTGGGCCTTTGATGGCGCCATTATTGGGCCTTTCAGGGTCCATTACCTTCATGGCACGTATTACGAGGAATCCTCCCTTGTCAATAATTATTGAATATTTTATCTACTATTCACCGTTTATACACATATCCGGACACCGGCTCCTTCTGTCCGATACACTGGCCTGCGGTGTTCAGGCATCCCTGTGAGTCATATCAGTCATCTGACTGAGGTTATCCGAACTCATTCAGTCCCTTTTCAAATACCGATAAATTTCCCTATCGGATACCCGGAAGCCTCACACTCCCGTCTGGATTTTCTAATTTGCGAATAACTTTTTCTACAGGCCTCCTATCGGTATTTTGTCAGTTTCCTGACATCCTCCCCATAAGGACGTATCATCCTGTATTTTCTCACCTAGATCTAAAATCTAGGATATCCGGTATAAATTTTTATAACTTTGGACGATCAGTCCATTTCTGGCTATCTGGAGTCTTCAAAATTCCTATATTAAGCCAGATTACCGAGCGTCCCTTGCTCTCTCTACCGGTGAAATCTTGGACTGAAATGCCGTCGGACAGTCCAAACCACTTCCGGCCTGACTTTCTTTAATTACACTTTAGCCCCAATGAACTTTTCTTCTTTTCATTTAAGTCCCTTTTTATTTGGCTAAAATTACACTTAAGGACCCCACCTTTTTGTCCTTAAACTTTCCATAATTCTTTCATACTCATAGAGACCTCGTATGCACATTTCACAGTTCAGTGAAATGATCAGCATAATTTTCTCTATTTTCTGGCAAAATATGGTACTCATCGGCTACCAGCCCGATCTTTCCCATAATTACGATTTTGCCCCTGCATTCTCTTTCTGGCCTCATTGCTCATCTTCTCATCCCTCATCTTAAGGTCTAGAAATTCTCTTTCAATAAATCAACCCTTAAACTCTTCGGGAGTCATCGTTAATTGAAAAGGTCGACAACCCGCCCATATCAGGTTATCTTACACAGGAGCCAGCCCATATCAAGCTACCTGCAGAATTTCTAGGCTTAAGACTTAGGATATTCCTCACATTCCTCATTTTGAACCTAGGTGAACTAGACCCAAAAATTGGGATGTTACAAAGGGCCCTTTTCAATAAGGACTTCAATAAATGGGAAGAAACTTCATATTCTAAATTTATTGAAAATTTAACGTATGATTCTTTGAATGATTTTAATGAGCTTATGACTTGCTTTGATTTTCTAAATGATCTTATGAACTCTTGTTTCCAAAAATATTACATGGTTTAAAAATCGAAGAATGTTTGAAAGTCTATTTGAAAAGAATATTCTTTAGCATTTATTAATAAGGTATTATGAAATATATCAATAAGTCTGAAATATATGTTTTGAAAGAATATTGTTCAAAGAGTTATTCGATAAGGATATTTATCAAATAACTATTCGATAAATCATGAACTATCTCAGACCAATTCATTGAAGATTTATCAAAGTCCTTCTCGATAAGGTTGATTATCGAAGTATTGCTTGATAAGTTTTTAACTGTTTCAAATGTAATTCTTTAGCAATTTATCGAAGACCTTTTCGATAAGGGATCTCTTTTATAAGAACTTTGATAAATCAGGTTTATTTGTGAAAAGATTTTTATACCATACTTTGACAGATTTTGATTCTTAAATTCTAAATCATTTGGAAATAATTGCTATGTGCTTATACTAATTATATATTTTCTCTAAAGCATGTGTTAAGATAATTTACAGATCAAATGAAGAATCTCATAACAGGTGAAAAGTCAGATTGCATACGTTAGTATTAACGGCTATATTTTAACCGACTTGCTCAATGGCTATCAACGGACTTATGAAAAGCTCATCTATAAAAGAAGAAGAAGCCAAAGAAACAAAGCTAGCGATGATGAGAAAAAGTTGAAACACTAAGAAGAGACAAGAAAAGCTATATAATGCACTTTGATCATATACAGTAATTGTCTCTGTTTTACTTTGTTTTTCTTTTTTGGTTCAGAGCATCATATATTATTGAAAGAGAGAAACTTATATTGTATGTACTTAAGTTATTATCACAATTCCTCTACTAGAGTTTCAAATCATTCTCTGATTTGCTCAAGTGGGTTTCTTCAGCAGAATATTACCTTACGATTGTAAGGGGGAGTAAGAGAGATTCTCACTAGTTGTAAGCTTACGAGTTGTAAGAGGAGTGTGAGGGATTCACACGTTGATGTACTGGGGTGCCAAGAGCCCGTGGAATCTTGGAGAAAGTATAATAGTTAGAGGAGCTCTAGAAACTGGATGTAGGTCAAGTGGATTGATCCGAACTAGTATAAACCGTCTGTGCAATATTTTCTCATCATCTTTCTTCATTCCTTCATTCCTCTGTGCAATATCATTTCAAAAAATTTTAAAATTACTCAATTCACCCCCTCTTAGGTGATACAACCAGATTCAACAGCTTTTACACAACCCAATACATTGCCACCTAGACCAATTCCAAAATCTAGGTATATACCTTGCCATTTCAATCCATCTGGATGGGACATTTTGCTTCACATGTTTAAGAAATCAAGATTTCAATTCTACGAGAGTCATGTATGTTTTCAAGAATCTCCCATCATTGAATTTATTTGGAAGAATCAAGCCTCACTTGGCCTACCTTTCTTGATCAAATATCTACGTGCCTCCCTCATGTGGATTCGTAACTCCAATATCCAGCAAGACTTTCTTGGACTTCATCTTAAGATTAATTGTGTTGGCACTGGTGGTTTCATTGATTTTGCTAGGGATTCAAGTTGAACATCCTCAATACCGTGGAAAGAAGTCCTATCTTTTTCAGTTCATGTTATACGAGTCTTATTTAAAAACTTTTGCCAATATTGTATGTTCTGTGTTTTGGTTCTTTGTAAGACTGTTATTAATTAATGTCATTTTGTCTCTTTATAAAAAAAAAGAGGTAGATAGAAGGCAATACCTCAAGATATATATTTGGGACTTCACTTTCTACAGCCGAATTAATCCCAATTTAATCATATGGTGAAAAGGTGATAGAAATTATATACAAAATCGGAGTTTAACGATGGATATAATTCCTCACACTAACAGATTTTGCAATTGTTTGCAACAATTAAAGTGCTGAGCAAATTGCTAGCAAACAACAATGCACATTTGCAACGAAGATTATGCTTTATCATGGCTAAATTCTTAGATTTCTTCCCAAGAGCAAGATCTAATCTGTATGGCTATGACATATGACAACTCATGGGATAAAATGAATTGACTTTAATTTCTAAGTTCTAAACACTAAAAACATCCATGTGCAATTGTGCATAGAGGAATAAGGAAATTTATCTTTATTTTTATTTTTATAGTTACTTATTTATAATTGCTTATATAATTATATTTTGCACCCTCTAAATATTATTACTTTTATAAAATTATTAACTTAATATTTTCTCAATATTGAACTTATATTAACTTTTAATGTTCACTTGGATGTGTAAAATCTAGTTAAAAGTAAACTATATATACTAACTATCATAAATGTATGACTTTAATTTAATTCATCTTAAATTAATTTATCTAACTTAGGTATTATATAGAGCTGGTAAGGCTGGTTGTCAACCTGCCAATGTGAGGTTATTCCAACCCTCACTGTCTAACCCACATGTATAACAAATTATTTGTTATATTTATCATAAATCTATTTTTTTCTCTTATATTTATTATTTTTTAAAACCAATCCACTTAACTTATATAATGATATATATAATTTTATGTTACATAAAAAGTATTTTAGAAAAATTGACTCACTTAATGGAATGGTCCTTTGTTTATTTTTTTCAATCATTTTAAGACTGACATAGATTGGAGAAATATTTTTTCTCCATATATCTGCGACTTCAGTATTGACAAAATGACAAGGGATCTTGTATGAGCCCCGTATTTGTTTTAAACGTCATTTTTTGCTTGTATAGATAAAATTATTGAATATTGTGCTTCTCTACACCTGCTCAATTTCCCCATTATATCATTATGAAAAATCAATTTAGTTTTTGTTAATATTGTACCAGGTCTTGATTATTCTATATTAGTAATATATGTTGTTAATTTGGTAATTTGTATTTATTTCAAATTGTAAAATTTGATCTAAACAAAGTATTATTATTATCGAACAACGTATCTCATCTGTGAAAGCCTTGCTTATACTTATTAAAAGGGTACCTTATGATCTTCACAAAAATACTTTCAAAACAAATGCATAGTATGTAACGCAATACAACAACATAATATCTAACTATCTAACTAAAACAAGATCGTTGGAATTGCACCCCAAATCCTTCAGCCTAAAAGCTGACCCATTTTGGTTTTTCCCAATTCGACTTCCTTTCTATATTGCATCCCAGTAGTCAAGTGCACTTATTTCCAATCTCACAGACAAATTTTACACAATATTAATTGAAAAGCACACAACAATTGTGGAACTATTAAAATAACGTCAAGGATAAATTTAGCATGTGATTTGGGAACATATTAAAGTCCAATAAATGGAGTGCAATTCCTCTTTTTGAGGTCAATAAAGCGCGTGCAATATAGAAGAATGTACCAAGTTATAACAATAATTTAGCAAAAGCATAAAAGGAATATTTTTTTGGTTAAGTTAGCATAATCTAAATACATCAACTCTGTAATTTGGCAGATAGATAGTTAGAAAGGTCCATTTGACAGCCAGCTCTTAATTTAATTAAGAGACATAAATCATGTTCCAAGAGTTTGAACTGCAAAACGAACTGTCATCTGAAATGTCAACTCTACATGAGCAAAATACTCAAAAGCTTTCAACTTCCTACTCTGATTTGTCAAAGAAAAGGGCCACCATCGCTGTATTCAAAAGGATCTGCAAGTCAACATCTTCGGCTTGAAATATAGACATGCCCAAACAGTTTTATTCAAAGCATTCACAGTAATTTGCAATAACTTCAGCTTCATCCAGCTATTGACATCAAACATTAGGATCAGTAAAATTTGGGAGACAGCTATGACATTAAACACATTGATCGTTACTAAAGTTTAATACCTCAAAATACCTACAGGTGACTTCCAAAAACGCAAGCACTTGTCGCTTGTGTCTATTAAGAAACCTCCAATAGTCAACTAGCTTGTGATCCCAAGGTACCACATCCTTCCATCTTCCTGTACAAAGTATTGCATATGCATCCGCTGCATACCTGATTGAAATAGAATCACTGTCAGTAAAGATAGCCTCAGCTAGATAAAACTGACCAAATATTATAATTAACTGACCAATAAAACAAAAATGCACATTCTAACTTACCTGCCAACGCCATATAACTGTGTGACATGAGTCCAAGTATCTTTCAAATAGTCCAATGAAAAGAGTTTTAAGATCCTAGGCCTTATCTCCTGGAAACCAAGACTGTGGATTGCCTTTGTTATTTCATCAGCAGGGACTTATGCACAAGTTTCTGCATCTGGACATAACTCAAAAAATTCTGGCATTACCCTTTTCACCTGCATTTCAAAAGTCAATATAGCTTCCAAAATAAATATGAAGAATTCTAGGAAACAATACAAATGAGTAAATATTTTCCTTTCCTGGTATAAAATTAAAAGATAAAAGGAGATACATAAAAACATACCTGCTCTCCCGTGGCACGATTCAGGAGTATACATATTACCATGACCTTCCAAGGGTCATGGGCATGCTCCTCTTGGAGTAAAGGAGGCTCATAGTGTGGAGGCTTCCAGGTGTTATCTGGAGTCTTCCTTCTATAAGCTTCCTTTTTCTCCTCACGCTTGGCAAGGGGGGGTATGTCACCTTTGGACTTGTAAGAAAATATGGACTGTGCCTCAACCATCCCGTTGTTATATTCCATTATTATTTGAGAACCCACTTTTCTCCATCTTACCAGTTTCAGCTTCAGAACACGAGGCTTGGCTTTGCTCTTCTTCTGACCCACACCCTTTTTCTTACACACATTCTTACCCACACCTTTGGAAAGGGGAGGGATGACCTTCTTGTGCTCCTGAAAAAGATTCGGACGATTCTCTCCTATGGCTTGTGAAAGTTTCGAGCCCCTCCGACCGCTGGTAGTATGGAAGTTATCTCTCCACCGAATGAAATTCGAGTTACTACACAAAAGAGCACTGATTCTTCATTCATATTTCAAAAAAAAAAAAAAAACAGATAATGTTAAGAGAATATCCAGCTATGGATACTTGAACTCAAATTGTTTGAATGGATTGGGGATCCCTTCATAACGCTTTTGCTCCTTAAAATCATTCATGATCTTCATGTTTTTCTTAGAACACTTATACACAGCCACGTTCCCATCAGTAAATCTTACAACTATAGAACTTTGTTCCTCCGTAATCATTTTTCTGTGTCCATCGTTCCATTGCTCTCCTTCCTTTTCCCCATGCTTTCTCTTGATCGCTCAGCTTGCGTCTTCTTTAGGTTCCTAGCTACCATTAGTCACCTCCTTCTATCCTCCATTAACGCCTCCCCTGTCATTGGCTTTTTTCCTTTTCCCCTCTTTTTCTATATCTTCTTGTACCCTGCCTCTTCTTCTTCCTCTTCTAGGTTATATTTCCTTTCTTCCCTTTTCTCCACCAAATCTTCCAACTTGTCCTTTTTCCACTGGCTTTCTTTGGTTATCTCAAAGTTGTCTCCTTTTTCACTTGTCCTTTTTTGTGGTTCTTCCTTTTTTAGATCTTCCTTACCCTAACACCATGCATCCTTACTCTTGTCATCGCCAAAGTCTTCCCTCTCTTTCTTCCTTTTTGCGATTGTTGTGTTGATTGATATTCATCAGTTTTCCATCCGAAAACTTAACCATTGCCTATAATAAGTTTGGATGCTTCGAGATTCCTTCAACATAGAGAAGAAAGTTGGTAGCTTTTATCTCATAAGCTTTATCAACTTGCATGAAAGAAACTTTGTCATGGACAAAGGTACCTGGGTAATCAATAACTCTCTTTTGGTTGTTGATCGCTGGTTTCCAAATCTCATCCTCCGAGAGCTCTCTATGGTATCATTTCCTCTTTGGGTGTAGTTTTGGGGTCTTCCTCTAGAATACCACTCCTCCTTTTTTGCTGAAGATAGGTAATGTGATCGGTTATACTTTGGTCACTCGTGAAGGTGTCTCTTTCACCAATCATCACAACTTTACCAGGGTTCGTGTTATGATCAACCCACTCATCCCTTTGATTCAGAATATACTTGTTGAACTTGACAACGGAGAGGTTACCTAGGTTGAATGCAAGTTTGAATGTGTTTTTTGTTTATGTATCCTCTGTCGTTGCATTGGGCATACTACTTTAGAGTGCCATTGACAAATTATTGAAATCTTTAGAGATTTCAATTCAATGTCTAAAAGAGCTTTCGCTGCTTTGGTCATCGTTTCTTCTACAACTTCAAGTCCCAGCAGGCTGAACTTATTTAGTAAAATTGGATTTGCCAACATTGGTCACATCGAACAACACGTATTCAATACTTTGGCCTTAACAGAAACATGTATAGGATCTATGAAACCAGATCCCAGAATGTGCTTATGATGGATGATCTTAATTAAGGAATATTTAACTTCTCTTCTAATGACTCCTCTGACTCAAAAGACTCTTATAATGAAGCTAAAGAAATGAATATGGATCAGGATCCTCCAGCTCAAGCTAACTACCAACCCCAGCATGAAGTGCCTTTACCTAACAACCTGATAATTTTCGAGCCTGAAATTTTTTTTTTTGGGTACAAACGATTAATGAGATGATTAATGAGATGCTTTCTGCTAGCCCAGTACCTTATGTACCTTCAAGCCCATCTTCCTTTGATCTTTGGGTGGAACTCCAACCCCTTCAAGATCCTCTTCAAAAATAAGTTTTGATGATGCCAAATACCAAAAAGTCTTCAGTGATATTGACTAAAACATTTTCATCTGTTGGTCCATTCTAAAGTTTTGATCAAAACTATTTTTGTACAAAGGATATTTTTGAAAAACTAAGTGTTATAGAGTGATAGGTTATTTTCTATGCTCAAATATTGTCAAAAAGTATCTTTCAAGATGATTTTGTGATTAAATATTGTTAAAAGTAAAAGATAGTTGAATTAATCGATTAGTTGATCGATTAATATCAATTAATCAATTAGATGTTAGATTAATATAAAGGCAGCATTCTGTTTTACAAAGAAAAATCAATTAATCGATTACTTAATTGATTAATGAGTAACCATTAATCGATTGGTTAATCGATTAATCTGTTGAAAATAGATTTTCTCTTGAACAAATATATTACTATTAATCGATTAATTTACATTAATCTGTTAACTGTTCGATTAATCAGTGAAGTATCAATTTTATAAAATTCAAATATAAACCAATTAATGGATTGGTTAATCGATTAAATTACATTAACAGAGTAACTGTTCGATTAACTTGTGTTAAATATTTTTCAATTCAAATCTTCCAGACACATTAATTGATTATTTGATCGATTAACTTCAAAAACTTCAAATATATCTCTGTTTTGAAGTACAAACTAATTTCCTAATTCATATGGTTGATTTAAGTAATAATTTGTCTACGTTTCTCATTATTCTTTATAATAATTCCTTTGAGAAACTCATCTTTACAAGTTTACATTGTATGCTTGAGTAAACTGATTAATGTGATGCTCTATTTTTCTATCTCACACACTAACTATGCATTAATCTATTGGGTAATCGATTAATACAGCATATCGTTTGTTAAAAGCTGTCTGAATTTAATTATGAACTCAATCCTTAAAAAAGTTGTTTATTAACAGTTCATATACTCAATTAATGCTTTGAACGGCTAACAGATCCTTTTTATTGAGTGTATTTAGAAAAGGTTAGGAATTCAAAATAATGAAGGCTACAAGAAACATAAACTTTCTACTTCAGGCAACACATTAAATGCCTACCTACTCGTTAGTGACTAACCATGCCTCTACTCCAATAGTTACAAATATGAGTCCAACGACTACAACCGAAGGAAATGCTATTTAAGAACTCGATATTGAATGAAGAAACCAACCAACTGACTGTACAACAACTTCTGAATTTATCACATTCTCAGTTATTCTTCATTCTCTATGCAATTCCATATTCATTGAGATTTAGTGTGTAACATTATATTTACACTTTGAGAGAGATTGTAAAAACTTTTCTTTCATTCTGTTAGCTTAAGAGATCAATTCTCTTAAGTTGGGATCATAACCTTACGGGGAAGTAAATGGGAGTAATTGAGGGATTCAATTGTAGTACTGAAGGCACCAAGAGCCCGTTATAATCTTGGAGATAGTGAAAGTCTCAGGTATCTGAAGACTGGACATAGGACAAGAGTTTAATCTGAACCAGTATAAATTGATTTTCTTCTCCTCGGTGAAATCTTTCTTATCTTCATTTTTATTTATCAAGCCTATATTTTTCTTTCCATTGAAGTTTAGATTTTAATTAAAATTGTAAAACACCCGATTCACCGCGCCTCTTGGGTGTTTCTACCTAAACTAACAGATCCGACCTTGCCTCCTCCTAATAACCAAACTCAGTCGATTATGCCTACTGATCGTACCCCAACCTAACACCCAACTAAACAACCAGCCCAACAAACTTTAGATAATTCCTCTCTTCTCACCCAAACCAACCCATCATCAAATTTGCTTCCTACTGATTCCCATGCCCCAAATCCCACTTCTCAACTAACTGTCATATCCTAATTTTTCTCTATCTATATAATACTGATAGAGGAAAGAGGTTTGGAAAAGATTGTAATGATGAATAGAGAGGAAAAATGATGATTAGACAAAGGTATAAAGAAGAGGGACTAAAATGAAAAGTCTAAAAGTTCTATGGTGCAAAATGTAAAGTAGACATAAACTTTGGGCCATTAAGTATAATTATGAAAAGTTGAGGGCCTAAAGTGAATTTTCAAAAGTTCAGGGCAAAATGGTAATTATGAGAAAGTTGAGCCGGAAAAAGCCCAAAAATACCTAGAATCAGTTTGGTCCCAATTTTTTCCAATAAATAGAGAAAATTATTCTGATCAGTTTAACGCAACACAGAATTTTGATTTGAGGTCCCAAAAAATTGATATTAATTTTAGAAATTTGGTAATTATTGTAGTATCTTCTGGACCTTATAATCAAATAAAATTTGGTAGTAAATTCTTATAATTAATATGAGAATTTATGAAACTGACATAAGTAAAAAAGGAGTCATGTAGAATTAATTATAGAATTTACGGTGAAAAAGGACACCGATAAAGGGTTTAAAGAAAATGTATGTAATTTTTATCAGGACTTCTAAGTTTTAAAAAATTATGAAACTTTGCAGAGAATTCATTTTATATTAGAATGAATTTCTAAAAATGTTAGAACCATTAAAAGAGATGTCTAGCATTTATTCCAAGATCAGGCTAATTTTAAGGATATCGGTATAAGGGAAGTACATTGGGATTTGTGCTAATTAGCTATTGGACCTAAAAGAGGCACAAGATTTCGTCCTAGGGAAGCCCAATAAGTCCCAAAAGTTGTATTGGAGCCCAAGTCCAATAATGAATAATTTATGAATTTTTGAAAAAGAAAAAAAATGGATAAAGGAGAATTAGGGTTTTGCACATAGTAGATCCCATAAGTTTTACACTTGGAACCAAGAAGAAGAAAGGAAGGTTATCCCATGCACTAAAATGTAATAAAATAATATAAGAATTAACCTAATTATGATTAAGGTTAATTAATCCAAAAACTAACCAATAAAATTCAAGATTAAGCTATTGTAATAATTAGGAAAAGTGAGGACATTATGGACCCAAGGTGCCAAAAGTTTTGGCTATAAATACCCCCCTTGTATTCATAATTTTGTTCACCTAGAGTACCTTGGGGAAACCATGCCAAAATGAAGAAAGAACTCAAAATAAGATCAAGGAGAAGCCACCCAAGTAAGTACCTAGGGTGAGCAATCCTTCTTAGTTTATTTATATGTATTTTGGAAGGGTAAAACCTAGGTTTTAGTGGTTGAAAATTCCATTAAACCTAGAGTATACTTTCTGTCCATATCTTAAGCTATAGGAGAAAGAAGGAGATAAAGGTAGAACTATGTGATTAAGGCTTAGATAAGTTAGTTTAGATGATTGGTTATTGAATCAAGTTGATATTCTTGACTTTGCCATGAAAGAGACCTTTCGGTCTGCACTGTTCATGATAGAAGAAGAATGAATTTTAATGATCTAATGCTTCCATTGAATTTATATGATGATTTTGTGTAGGATTGGATGGGTTTTGAACCTTGGAAGCATTGGAATTAAAGTTGTAATTATTGAAAGTCTTCTCTGCTACTGTTCACACGCATGAACAGTGATTTGATTTTCATGATTTTGCTACTTCCAATGGTTTTAAAATGACAAGTTGTGTGGGATAAATTAGAGAAACAAGTATGGGAAGCATTGGAATCAAAAATGATAATTTTTTGGAAGAATTATGCTTGTTTTTCAAATCTATCCAGAACAGTGCATGGGAGCTAAAATTTCATGATTCTAAGCTCATAAATGGATTCAAAAGGTGAAATTTTGCAGGGTAAAGTCAAGATATCAATTGATTCAAATGCCAAGTCAATTAGTAAAGATTAAGGAAAGTTAATGTAGTTAAGTAAGTTCAATGTTCAAGAGAAGTTAGATTGTAATGAATGGATGATTATGTGATATTAGGATTTGATTGTGGACTCAAAAGAGGCAACCACACATCAAGTAAAAGTAAGAAGGAAGAAGCACAGTTAAAGTGAAAGGAAGTAAAGCAATAAGGTAGTAAACTTATCCTAAACTTGTATGTATTGAATGTATGCTTAGTTGTGCTATGGCTATGTTGAATTGTGTTGCATATGTGTATATGATTGAAGCTCTGTTTCTATGATTACTTTGGCCAATTGTTTTTCATATGATACATTGAAGCATGCACATTACACAATGTTAACACTTTCACAAACAAGCACAAGTATTTACATTAATACATGTATTGTTTAGTACCGTTTGCTACTGAGATTTCCCCAGAAATCTCATCCCCTCCATGTAATCCCAACTCCAGCAGGTTTATAAATGATGAAAGAGGATGAAGAAGCATGAAGAGGAGTTAGGATTGGTTAATGTAACATCCCTAATTTCTGTACTAAGTTGTATGTACAGATTGAATAAAATATATGAGATGTTTAGGAAAATATGTGGCCATGTTTATGTAAAGAAAAGGATTAATTGGAAGAGGAAGAAAGTCTAAGAGCCAAAGTGCAAAATTACGAAAATGCCACTGTGATGCCCTAAGAAACCAGAAGTAAATGGAGGGCATTTTGGTCATTTCACACAATGGATGGATATCAGAGGAAATTTGATAGTAAATTATTATAATTAATATGAGAATTTATGGAGTTGACAGAAGTCAAAAAGGAGTCCTGTAGAATTAATTATGGAGTTTACGGTGAAAAATGACACCGATAAAGGGTTAAAGGAAACATATGTAATTTTTAATAGGACTTCTGGGTCTCAGAAAATTATGAAACTTTGTAGAGAATTCATTTTATATTAGAATGAATTTCTAAAAATGTTAGAACAATTAAAAGAGGTGTTTAGCATTTATGCTAAGATCAGGGTAAGTTACGGATATCGGTATGAGGAAAGTACATTGGGATTTGGGCCAGTTAGCTATTGGCCCTAAAAGAGGCCCAATATTTCGTCCTAGGGCAGCCCAATAAGGCCCAAAAGTTATCTTGGAGCCCAAGTCCAAATAATAAATAATTTATGGATTTTTGAAAAGAAAGAAAAAGAGAATAAAGTAAGAATTAGGTGTTACACATGGTGGGACCCACAAGGACACAAGAATGGCACCCAAAAAGAGGAAGGGTTAGGTGTACCAAGTGAGGCCATGCTAGTGATGTCATGGTGGTAAGGTCTTGAGTGAAAAGTGAAAAGACATTTCAAGATTAAACCTTTAACCATTAGATCAAATAGTTTCCAAAGTGATCTTGGCCTTCAAATGGCACATGACTTTTGCTATAAATACCCCCCCCTTTCCATTCATTCTTCACACCCAAGAGCTCCTTTAGAAAGAGAAGTGAGTTCTAGAGAAAGAAAGTGGAAGAAAGCAAGGGTCTTGAAGGAGCAACTAAGGTAAGTTGTCTCCTTACTTCTACCTTTTGTTCTTATGGTTTGTGCTTGAGTTGAAGTGATTTTTGAGGCTTAAATATTGGGGAAATGCTGCTGGAATTTCTATGTATATGTGAGAGGAACATGAGTTTTATGTCATAGATAGTTTAGACAAGCTTAAACAAGTTAGTTACATGCTTGGTTGTGAAGAAAGTTGATGTTCTTGACTTTACCATTTCGGTTTGCACTGTTCATGCACTGTTCATGATAGAAGGAAATGGAATTTCAATGATTTAATGCTTCCATTGAGTTTATATGATGATTTTGTGTAGGATTGGAAAGGTTTTGAACCTTGGAAACCATTGGAATTAAAGGTTATAATGTTGAAAATTCCTCACGGTTACTGTTCACTCGCGTGAACAGTGATTTGAATTTCATGATTTTGATGCTTCCAATGGTCTTAAAATGAGATTTTGTGTGGGGGAAAAGTGGAGGAACAAGTATGGGAAGCATTGGAATCAAAATGAGAATTTTTGAAAGAATTATGCATGTTTTTCAAATCTGTCCGGAACAGTGCATAGTTGCTGGAATTTGGTTGTTTTGAGTTCATAAATGGATTCAAAAGGCCAAATTGTGTAGGGTAAGGTCAAGACATCAATTGATTCAAAGGCCAAGTCAATTGGTAAAGATTAAAGGAAGTTATGTTACTTAAAGTAAGCTTAGTGTTCAAGAGAAGTTAGATTGTAATGGTTGGATGGTAATGTGATGTTAGGAATTGCTTGGTGTGCTCAAAAGAGGGCAGCCACATAGCAAGGAAAAGTAAGAAGGAAGAAGCAAAGTTAAAGTGGAAAGAAGTAAAGCAATAAGGTAGTAAACTTACCCTAAACTTGTATGTATTGAATGTTATGCTTGATTGTGCTATGACTTTGTTGAATTGTGTGCATATGTGTATATGATTGAAGCTCTATTTCTATGATTACCTTGGCCAATTGTATTTCATATGTTACATGGAAGCATGCACATTACACAATGTTTACACTTTCACAAGCAAGCACAAGTAATTACTTTAATGCATGCATTGTTTAGTACCGTTTGCTATTGAGATTTCCCCAGAAATCTCACCCCATCCATGTAATCCCAAACCCACAGGTTTACGAATGAGTAAAGAAGATAAAGAGGCATGAAGAGAGGTTGGGAATTGGAAGATTTGAATATTATGTAATAAATGTGCGAATTGTTGCATGTAATGTTGTTATATGACAAGTTGAGCAATAATGTTCGTGATGAAAAGGTATAATAGTAAATGATAAAATAAATGTATCAAATAATTATGGCATAACCCCATAATGTATATGAATGTATGAAAGGCCAAAGAGATTGGTTATGTGTTCTGGAACAATTAATGGAAAATTCATGTTTTTGAGGTTCAGGTTAAGATTCAAAGATATTTTCTAGAAAATGCCGTTGTGCTGGTAGACTATACAAAGTACTGTGTACGTAAGTGCTGTCTAAGGAGGCTGGAAGTGAGTGGATCTAGCCGGTTCATCCAGTCTTTCCTGGGTACTTACGTAGAATGGTAGTTCTCATGGGGAATTACCGAATCAGTACAGTTATCTTCTACCAGAATTTTTGGCAAAGAGAGATATAATAAAGTCAAGATTACTTCCATAAGTGTACTCTGAGATGTTTAAAGGAGGATGTTTCATTTAGGTATCAGAGCAAAGGATTCTGGCTTAGGAAATGCTCTGAACAGATGATTTCTGGCGTTAGTACAAAATAAAGTTAGCACAGAACAAAGGGTTCTGGCTCAGAGGATAAGATTCTGGCACAGAACAGAAGGTTCTAACTCAGTGATGCTCTGGTTTAGTGAGACTGATCCCTTAAACAAATGAGAAGTTTGAGTGGTTCTTTCCCTAGAGTATGATATAGGGATGGTGTTCACTGCTTAGAAAGGTTTAGATAGAAGACAGTGACACTAGATGAATGAGACTGTACCCTAAGCTTTATAGTCTTACGAAGGGTATGATTACGATCGGCTAATCTTAGTCAGCCGATACAGCCGAGGTCTCATGTTTATTAAAATAATGTGGCTGGACTAAGCAGAATAATGTTTAAAAAGCAGTTTCCTCTATGGATAGAGATAGAAGCTGATCAGTTCACGACTAAGGAAGCTGTAAGAGTAGCCTGAGGTATCATGTTGTGACCAGATACTATAGTGAGCATGCTAGATGTCCAAGTTCTGACAAGTTAAGTCATAAGTCACGATGAGAGAAGACTTTTGGTCGCAAAACACAGGGTAAATGTTGGAGTAGTAGACATGGGGATTCATAAAGTTAAGCTTGAAACATCAGCTAATTAGTGAGACCCCCAACCTTTAATGCTGTATAAAGATGAGGTACACCTAGACTTTGACTCTTCAGGTAGTGAAGAGAGTTCAGATGACAACATAAGGGACTCAATCAGGAAGGTTTATAGTAAAGTACCCATGCATATTTTTGTAGACTCGAATTTATAGTCTAGAAATTATGAGAAATTCAGTCAGATGTTGTGTATGCATCAGATAATGCTGCACTAGATAATGATGGGTCTAGTAATTATGTACAGGATGAGTTTGATAGAGTGCTCTCTAACCTGATATAAGCTCTATTCCTCAGATGAGAGGACAGATTTCAGCTGAGGAAGCTGAGTACTGATACTGGATTATAGGTAGGCCAGATATTATTCCTCCTTTACTAGAGTTTGAGGATAAGTTTGATATGAGTAGCCTAAGAACCAGTTACAATCTGTGACATCCCTTCCTATTATCCCAGTCCAGGAATATACGAGGGTATAGATAAAGATTAAAGGGATATTTCTAGCCCTAATCCACCCCAACCTTCTTTATGAAAGATAGACAATGTGACTATACTAGTCTCAAGAAAGGCTGTGGGAAGTGAACTACTTAGTTTAGGTTAAGGGATGGAAGGAAGTAGAAATCAAGAGTAGTCAGTTTAGCTGCAGTTCTTCAATACCGTAGCAAGGATGATAAATTGAGATGTGATAGAGGGCATTGACCTGGATTAAGTTTTCATGTTAGTAGCATGATATGAGATGGCCATAAGCCAGATATTGCCATATACCCTATGTGGCATGTAAAGCTAAGTGAGCTTTTGGCAAATGGTTCATAACTGATGTGTAAGGATCGGCCATTACTAGGGTAAAGACTAGACAAGAACATTAGAAGGGAATGTTTAAAGCAAGTTAGATCCAGGTCGGATGTAAAACAGTTTGGAACATAGCTAGAAGTCCTTGAAAAGTTAGGCCATGACGAAAGGTGACCCGAGGTCGTGACTAAAGAATGTAGAGCTGTCCAGTCACGACAAGTAGAATGAGATGGTCGCGACTAAAGTTCATGGATACGTTGCACCTAGTTCATATTCAGGTCACGATGAAGATGCGCAGGGACCTGATGAAGGATGAAGATGCCAGCCTCACTAAAGGTTATCAGTTAGAGGTTTAGCACATGATGTAGGCAAGCTGAACAGTATGAGAAATAGAGATACATGCTAGTCTAAGATAATGATCAGAGTAGATCCTCTATATGACTATCAAGAGTAGATCTACATTTGGAAAGACTTTGTTCAGTTAGTCTTTTATGAACAAAAAAATCAAAAGTTAGGATAAGGCTTGCGCAAGAAATGAGCCTAACATATGGCTTCAAGTTCTCAAAAGTTAAAGTCTCTGAAACAGGATATTAGTCCCACATCGGTTGGGGAGGTGAACGAAGCATGCCTTATAAGGGTGTGGATACCTCTCCCTCATGAACTCGTTTCCAGTACTCACCAAGCGCCCTCGTCACCAAGCACCCCAGTGGGGGTAGGCAGGCACGAGTGGTAGGCAGGCAGTGCTGGGAAATAAAACCCTGACCTCGTGTGGGCCCAGAGGTGCCTGCCTAAGGGGAGAAGGGACAATATCTTTTGCTGCGTAGCTCTAATACCCAGAGGATGCATTTTCGGGTGCCTAAGGGGTTAAAGTCCTCATGTGCCTGGAGAATAAAACCATGCTCTCGTGTGGCCTCACAGCTGCCTAAGGGGAAAGCGGACAATATCTATGTGGAAGGGTGCTGGGCTGTTAGAGAACACAAGTAATGGTGCTAGATGATGAATGAGATTTATATGATCTAAGTTGGTCAGGATCAAGAAAAAGACCAGGAAGGAACCATAGTCCGGTCAAGAGTAGACTGAGACTGAGGTATACGCGCGAAAAGATTTAAGAGATAGTAGAAAGACACCAATGTTACTCCAGAGAAATGGAGACTAGTCCGCTCACCTGAGAAGTAATTCTTGAGTAAGATTATGAAAAGTATTCCTCTTAGTTAAATAGAGATGAGCGTGAGGCTAAGGGTTAAAAAGAGAAAGAGGAACCCTTTGATGAAATATGTAGCCGAGTTCATCCACATGAGCAATGAGAGTTGAATGACTAAGAAGTCAGTTAATGGGTTGAATTCCGTGTTATAAAGAAAAAGTTTTTCTCAGGTAGTCACAGAAGTTCAATAGAGTGGTAGCTGTAATCAAGATTAGAAAAAGAAAGATAGCCACGGTTCTAAAGATAAAGTAACTCCCCTATTTGATAGAAGGGTCGAGTCTATACCCTGATAAAAGGGTAGCATGGCAGCCTAAGTGAAATAGATAGATATTTCAGGATGAATGATCAGGATATGATAGGCAATATGATAAAGGAAATATGTTTTGAGGCTTACTTAATTTATTACAACGTTTGATGGATGGTTGAGCAAATTATGATGATGAATAGTTGCATCTCCTTGCAGTTGTCATATAATGACATGCATGTTAGAGTATGCCATGATGAATACTCCTATTTCGCAGTATATGCAGGGTAGAGTATATATGGTGAGGAAATTATGAGAAAATTATGTTGCTCCCATACCATATGATATGCAATAAGGAATGTATTGAGGATGATAGATAGTCTCAGTTTATGGGACGATAAGTTATGATATGATATTCTGATATGATTTATGATTGGGGTGATTCAGGTTTTTCTATAGGCTTGCGAATGCAGTACTCAGAGCCATTTCTATTGAAAGGAATGGTATACAGAAAGAGTTAGATTTGAAACAGATGACTCTAAGATAGAGACTAGATTTACATGAGTACATATCACTCTTCAGATAAGAGTTGGATCTGATACAGTCTGCTCGTAGTTAGAGCATAGTTCAAATGGCTCGCAGTTAGAGTACAGATTTACATGAGAAGTTATGATAAGGCCATAGCAGCAGAATGCAATGGCAGGTGGTTAAACCATGATTGCACAAGGCATGGTAAGCCACAATAAGAGAAAGATGAGAAGGAACTCCTGAGTAAGAGAGGAAATAAGTAAAGTCTTGGGAAATAATAGGGGCTACTGAATGTAATATTTTTAAATTTTTATTGAGTTATCAACAAGTAGAAGCGGTGAACCCTATAACTTAGTCTGTTGGTTTAAGATCTTCGGGAGATATACAGAATCGCAGTTAGATTCTGGAGGGTCACAGTTAGATCTTAGTATGGCTCCAGGGTCGCAGTTAGATCCTAACAGTTCCAGAGTCGCAGTTAGATTCTGAAGAGGCTGACGGTTGATCGCAGTTAGATCCCGAGGTCGCAGTTAGACCTAGCCTAAGGAAAGTAATGAGCCATGAGATATGAGTACAATGTAGTATCTCTTTGGGAAGATGAATGCCAAAGACGAAGTTAAGGTAAGGAAGCTTCACTAGTTGATAAACTCATCCAGAAAAATTATTTATAATGATTTTCCTCATATAGCCTATATTATACAGACTGAACTTAGTTTTCTTTAAACAAAGATGGAGTCCAAGTTAAAGTCTGAGTGCTGATATTCAAAAGTTTTATAGAAGTATGCCTGAGGAACAAAGAAGAGAACCCCATATGTTTTGAGAACAGAAAAGTATGAGCAGATAAATCCTCCAGATGAGGATAAAAAGATTAAAAGGCTAAAGAGACCTAGAGAAGAAGGTCTAAAGTAAAGATAGAACCCAGTAGTTATATGAGATAGAGAATGCTAAGGCTTAGAAGAGTAAGGTAGCCTTCGTCCAGAAAGATGTTAAGGCAAGAGTAGTATAAGAAAGAGTAATGAAAAAGGGTCCAGTTGTCACAGAAGTTGGTATAGATGGACAAGGTAAGAAAAGTGAAAAGTTAAAGTAAGATAGACCCTGGAGTTACACCAAGATGTTAAGGGGTAAGATATGAAAGAGTGTAAATGCCATAGAAGTTTGGCATATATATGATGAATGATAAACAAAGTTATGAAAAGTTAGAAAGGTTATGAACATTAAAGGATTAAAACCCTTTTGCCAAGTCCAAATAAGAGTGGATTTGAAATGAAAGATTTAAATTATGACTTTGTTCAGGAGAACGATAAGCAAAAGAGCAATACTCTCCTGAGAGGCTGATAAAGTCATAAGAGAATGTTAGAGCTTTGTATTTAGGAGCAAGTATACAGTCCTACAAGATATTGGCCAGGCATTATGCATGTTAGAGTATATGCTCCTACTTAGCAATAAAGTAAAGAAAAGAATAACTGCATAAGTCCTCTCTCTGTATGATGTTGAATCATTAAAGATGATAAGAGCAACAATAGTTATAAGAGTTTCTATACAAAAAGAGGATGAAGCTTTGCGGATGTTAAAGAATTCTGCGAGATGCTAAGAGAAGTAATAAGGGATAAGTGTTAGAAAGTATGATGAGTGAGTGAGGGAAACTCCCGAATACAATAATATTCGAGAGAGTTTGATATGAAAGAAATGGACACTACTCTCAAGTCTAGTACAAGGAGTTGTCCATAAGCAAATGGATGCATAGCACAAGATCAAGTGCCGTGATGAAGTAGAAATAAACTCCAGTTAAGTTGACTGATACAAAAAGAGTAATGACAGCAAGGACATGAATCGGATATTGAAAGTACTCCGCTAGATAATAAGATAAAAGGTAAGAGATGGATACCCCAATTCTTAGTCATAAAGCAGAAAGAGATTTAAAGAGGATGTATATTTAAGATTGTTGACTAAGGTACAAGTAAATTTCGAGGACGAAATTTATTTTAAGGGGGAGAGAAATGTAACATCCCTAATTTCTGTACTAAGTTGTATGTACAGATTAAATAAAATATATGAGATGTTTAGGAAAATATGTGGCCATGTTTATGTAAAGAAAAGGATTAATTGGAAGAGGAAGAAAGTCTAAGAGCCAAAGTGCAAAATTACGAAAATGCCACTGTGATGCCCTAAGAAACCAGAAGTAAATGGAGGGCATTTTGGTCATTTCACACAATGGATGGATATCAGAGGAAATTTGATAGTAAATTATTATAATTAATATGAGAATTTATGGAGTTGACAGAAGTCAAAAAGGAGTCCTGTAGAATTAATTATGGAATTTACGGTGAAAAATGACACCGATAAAGGGTTAAAGGAAACATATGTAATTTTTAATAGGACTTCTGGGTCTCAGAAAATTATGAAACTTTGTAGAGAATTCATTTTATATTAGAATGAATTTCTAAAAATGTTAGAACAATTAAAAGAGGTGTTTAGCATTTATGCTAAGATCAGGGTAAGTTACGGATATCGGTATGAGGAAAGTACATTGGGATTTGGGCCAGTTAGCTATTGGCCCTAAAAGAGGCCCAATATTTCGTCCTAGGGCAGCCCAATAAGGCCCAAAAGTTATCTTGGAGCCCAAGTCCAAATAATAAATAATTTATGGATTTTTGAAAAGAAAGAAAAAGAGAATAAAGTAAGAATTAGGTGTTGCACATGGTGGGACCCACAAGGACACAAGAATGGCACCCAAAAAGAGGAAGGGTTAGGTGTACCAAGTGAGGCCATGCTAGTGATGTCATGGTGGTAAGGTCTTGAGTGAAAAGTGAAAAGACATTTCAAGATTAAACCTTTAACCATTAGATCAAATAGTTTCCAAAGTGATCTTGGCCTTCAAATGGCACATGACTTTTGCTATAAATACCCCCCCTTTCCATTCATTCTTCACACCCAAGATCTCCTTTAGAAAGAGAAGTGAGTTCTAGAGAAAGAAAGTGGAAGAAAGCAAGGGTCTTGAAGGAGCAACTAAGGTAAGTTGTCTCCTTACTTCTACCTTTTGTTCTTATGGTTTGTGCTTGAGTTGAAGTGATTTTTGAGGCTTAAATATTGGGGAAATGCTGCTGGAATTTCTATGTATATGTGAGAGGAACATGAGTTTTATGTCATAGATAGTTTAGACAAGCTTAAACAAGTTAGTTACATGCTTGGTTGTGAAGTAAGTTGATGTTCTTGACTTTACCATTTCGGTTTGCACTGTTCATGCACTGTTCATGATAGAAGGAAATGGAATTTCAATGATTTAATGCTTCCATTGAGTTTATATGATGATTTTGTGTAGGATTGGAAAGGTTTTGAACCTTGGAAACCATTGGAATTAAAGGTTATAATGTTGAAAATTCCTCACGGTTACTGTTCACTCGCGTGAACAGTGATTTGAATTTCATGATTTTGATGCTTCCAATGGTCTTAAAATGAGATTTTGTGTGGGGGAAAAGTGGAGGAACAAGTATGGGAAGCATTGGAATCAAAATGAGAATTTTTGAAAGAATTATGCATGTTTTTCAAATCTGTCCGGAACAGTGCATAGTTGCTGGAATTTGGTTGTTTTGAGTTCATAAATGGATTCAAAAGGCCAAATTGTGTAGGGTAAGGTCAAGACATCAATTGATTCAAAGGCCAAGTCAATTGGTAAAGATTAAAGGAAGTTATGTTACTTAAAGTAAGCTTAGTGTTCAAGAGAAGTTAGATTGTAATGGTTGGATGGTAATGTGATGTTAGGAATTGCTTGGTGTGCTCAAAAGAGGGCAGCCACATAGCAAGGAAAAGTAAGAAGGAAGAAGCAAAGTTAAAGTGGAAAGAAGTAAAGCAATAAGGTAGTAAACTTACCCTAAACTTGTATGTATTGAATGTTATGCTTGATTGTGCTATGACTTTGTTGAATTGTGTGCATATGTGTATATGATTGAAGCTCTGTTTCTATGATTACCTTGGCCAATTGTATTTCATATGTTACATGGAAGCATGCACATTACACAATGTTTACACTTTCACAAGCAAGCACAAGTAATTACTTTAATGCATGCATTGTTTAGTACCGTTTGCTATTGAGATTTCCCCAGAAATCTCACCCCATCCATGTAATCCCAAACCCACAGGTTTACGAATGAGTAAAGAAGATAAAGAGGCATGAAGAGAGGTTGGGAATTGGAAGATTTGAATATTATGTAATAAATGTGCGAATTGTTGCATGTAATGTTGTTATATGACAAGTTGAGCAATAATGTTCGTGATGAAAAGGTATAATAGTAAATGATAAAATAAATGTATCAAATAATTATGGCATAACCCCATAATGTATATGAATGTATGAAAGGCCAAAGAGATTGGTTATGTGTTCTGGAACAATTAATGGAAAATTCATGTTTTTGAGGTTCAGGTTAAGATTCAAAGATATTTTCTAGAAAATGCCGTTGTGCTGGTAGACTATACAAAGTACTGTGTACGTAAGTGCTGTCTAAGGAGGCTGGAAGTGAGTGGACCTAGCCGGTTATCCAGTCTTTCCTAGGTACTTACGTAGAATGGTAGTTCTCATGGGGAATTACCGAATCAGTACAGTTATCTTCTACCAGAATTTTTGGCAAAGAGAGATATAATAAAGTCAAGATTACTTCCATAAGTGTACTCTGAGATGTTTAAAGGAGGATGTTTCAGTTAATGTAAATGTTATATGATGTTATGTGTAGAATTGTTGCAAGTAGTGATGTTGTATGACCAGTTTAAACAATAATATTTATGATATAATGAAAAATAGTAAATGATGGAATAAATGTATAAAATTTTACATACATTAATTTAACATGTCAACCTTCATTTTGACACCAAGAACGCCTTATTTTGATGTCTGTACAAAGAGAACAAAATTTTCTAAGTCAGGGACTAGAATCTGTTTTCAGAATTTTTAACCAAATGAACAGTAATATTTAATGATTAAACTGTATTAATTGGCTAAGCATTTGGTCAGGAACTTATTTTTCCCTTAAACTTCAAGATGTTAGCTTCGAGTAAAATTTTGAACCACTTCATTTTTATTTTTCTTGAATTAATTATGATTTTTTGAAGTTCGTCGCCTAATCTAGAATACCATATGAACAGTAACTCGCCGAGAGTAAAAATTCCAGATTTAGCTAATAGACTTCGAGGGTCATGTAAGTGATTCTAAATGCTACCGAATGGTCCCTAAGACGTATAAAAGTAAGGATGTTACACTAACCCCTTCATCCCCTTCCAACTTTATTCCTCTTTCCATTGGTGCCCTTGCACACAAGCGTCTTTATCTCAACACAAATTTGGAGGGTCTAAGGGCTGAAGTTGATGCCTTTTTTATAGAATTCTAAAATTTTACGCAAAATTTCATCTTTCTTTGGAGATCAGAACCATTTCCATCCGATTGACAATGTCCCCATCATCTTGAAAACAAAATGGCAGCTTGGAAAGCATTCTCCTCTTCCTCTGGAATTAGTCATTATTTGGTGGAATTAGTGTAGATAATCAAATAACTGGGATCATTAGGGGTTTTTTACCTATATCTTTGCTCAAACAATGAAATATATAATGGGCAACTCATCCCAATTAATCATGAGGATTTTCTCACTACCTTTCATGATAGTGGTATATTCTATTACTATGTTCCTTCTTGTGGCCCCCTTACTTTTGCAGCTAAGCACATCATCCCAAGTCCAAAATGGGTGGGATACTTCTCTATGGTTATCAACTTTGATTCTCCTATGGTTCTCCTTGAAGCAGTTCATGTTTCTTCTTCCAACCCTCCTACTAAGTTACAGACCCCACCCCCAATGACTTTGATCTCAATAGCTCCCCTGGCCATGATTTCTTGAAATTCTTTTTCTAAGACGTAAGTAGGAAGCACATGCTGGAGATTGCTTGTAACATCCCAATTTTTAAGCCTAGAAGCCTAGGAAGTATCCTAAAATAGGTAGGCTACCAGGCCCCTTTGAGAAGAAGTCCCAGAAATATATAGAAGATTTTTAGGGACAAAATTGAAAAATAGAGAGTATAGAGACTTGATGTAAATATGGTAAGTTCCTGCGGCAAGTATGTAAATAAAGTTATAGGCTCCAGAAGAGTCTCATGGGCACAGCAAGAGGAAAGAGGAAGGAATGACTAAATTGTAAGAAAAGAAAGTCCTTCAGGGCCTAAATAGGAAAGCAATGGACTAAAGTGAAAAGTATAAAAGTTCTAAGGCTTAAAGTAAAAGTAGTATCAAGTCTTGGGAAAATAAGTGTAATTATGAAAAATTAAGGGATGTGTATGTCATTCTTTAAAAAGATGGAGATACAAGAGTCATTTTTGAAAAAGTTTCTATAATTTAGAAGATAGAGGGCATTTTCCTGAATTGATTGATTAATAGCAAAAATTTTATTTGAGGCCTCGATTAATTGATATAAAATTTTAAAGTAATAGAAATTGTTAAGGAATATTATATCAAATATCTAACATATAATATAACCTTGTACAAAAAATTAAACAGGGGTAATTATGAGAAATATCCTGGAGAGATGTGAAAGCATAAAAATGCCCCTAAGTGTTATAAAAGTGAATAAGAGTATTTTGGTAATTTTTAAGGCTTAAGTAATTAAATTCATACCCAGCCCAAGAATGTTAAAGGTAGGAAAAATCTAGACACTTAATCTAATTTTAGAAAACATATTATGGACTCTCACAAAAATTAGATCCAAGAAATAGTCTAGTTTTTGGGAAATCAGACTGAGCTGGTACCGGTTTGGCCCAGATTTTTCCATAAGCCTCTTCCCCACAAAATGACGCCAACTAGCATGACACCTAGCATGATAATGTCATGGATGATGTAAGCAAGGTTGGTTGGCAAAATCTTAGCCATTGATCTAATCTTAGATTTTTCTATATAAACCCACCATTCTGTAGCAGCACGCAAAGCTTGGAAGACCATGGGGAACCTCTTGCAAAATGAAATCTCAAGCAAGATCAAGGCAAGTTCAAGTGGTATTTGAGCAAGGATCCAAGGTAACATCTCTTCCTAAGTTTTTAAGCTTGTAGTTAGGAGGTTTAATTGATAGATTAAGCGGTTAGAAATTAAATTGTGCCCTCCCTAAGCATACTGGTGAATCTTTATAGGTGAGTGATAAGATACAAATTGTATATGGTTTCTTTGGCTTTTTCAAGGGTTTTGTGACACTTTTAACATTCATTTTATGCCTGTAATTGTGCTTTCATGATAATATATGATTGTGCATAGCAATGTACTTATTAAAGGGTAAAATGGTCAATTAGTTCTTCCAAGCTGCATATATTTTGTTCTTTAATTAGCTTGGCCTTTACAATGAGTTTTGATTTTAATTTGTAGGGGTTTTAGAAGAGACTCAAAGACCCAAAGTGGAGTAGAGAAGAAATCACAATACAAAGAGGACTAGAATCGAGAAAGTAAGCTTTTATGATGTTTAGTCGTGATCACAAAGTCCACTGGTTGTGACATATTTTTCTTCTGGGAGATTCTTTGTGTTATCAGGTCGTGACCTAAATATGGATTTAGTCGCGACTATAATAGACAGTTAGTGAAGCTGTGCATTTTTGCTTAGGTCATTGGGAAATTAAGGCAAGTCAGCAGGCACGAGGGGAGGCGTGTTGTTTTGCCATATTTGGCCAAGACAAGTTGCTCTTATCCTCTCAACTCCTCTTATCAATTCACAGCTTAAACTTCCATTTTCCTTCAATTTTCCAAATTTTTCTCTATTTCTGCACTGATCAATTCATCTCTACATCCTTTCTCGTCATCTTTCTATCACCTTTTTCTGTTTCTCTCATGGCACCAACCTCAGATCGTGATGGCGGCATGGTCAAAGCTATGAGAGGCTAGATCTCTTAGCCTCTTAGTGATGGACAGAATAGCTTGAGCTTATGGATGACAATGGGGAAGTTTCTATCTTAACTGCATTTATACACATTTTGAGGACCCTAAATCTAGAGTTTTCATGATTTATATGAGACTGAGTTATTGATTGATTAATTATCTGATTAGACATTTATAATTGAATTAGATGATGTGATTGTTGAACTTCATTTATACATTCAGTTGATTTTTGGTTAGTTGAAAAATTATTGATGATTGTTAATAGTTGATTCAATTGATTAGAGGTTTTAGCTATTGATTGATAGTTAATTGATGTGCTTCGTGTCATATGATTCTAATTATGCACTAAGTGGATTTTCAACAGTGCATTAAAGGGTTTTTAATTCAGCTTTAATTAAAGTGACTTTTAAACGTAGTGATGTATTGGACTCGATTGATTGAGGTTTAATTTAAGACTTAGTAATTTTATAACTTCCAACTCAAATTAAGAGCAATGAAAGCTATGTTTTCATCATCAAGAGGTGTTTTTATCATATTTCTCCTACATTTATCACTACTTTCACATTGACAAAAAATACAAAAAAAATTTACTTTCATTGCACCCTTATTTTTATTGTACCAATGTTCGATCAAACCTAAATACTTCATGTTTTTACTCAGGTTTTCAAAGTTATCATTCACTAATTGTTAGGATTCAACATTAAAGGTTAATTGAGAAGAATGATAAGGTTATGCTCTATACTGCGTTATTAGGGAACACTCTTTATTTTGAAGCCCAGATGGTGACAATCTCGAGGCATTTCAATGCGCCATTACCGAGGAACTAGTTTAATGGTTCCCTATCAATTGGTTGTCAATTACTTTGTTAGCTGGAGTCATTTTCTTTGTTTGAGCTTTAGTTTTTTGTTGTTTCCATTGGATAGCATAAAAATTTTTAGAAATAGAAACACATATCTTATTTTCTTTCAATTTGGCATGTGCATCATTGCATAGCATTCTGTATTTTTCACTCTTTAGAGTTTGGTCTAGTTGATCCACCATTCTCTACATGATTATGCGTGAATTGAGATTTTAAAGGCCATCAACTTTGAATTGAATCCTTTTTCACTTGCATGAATATTCTAGAAATTGCTCATGAGTTTCTGAGTGCAGTTGGCAAAGTTAAGTGGTTAAATTTTCCAAGTTTATGCGAATTTCCTGCTCTGTGTTTGTGTGTCGCGACCACTTCCTTGTTTAGTTGCGACCTCATTCTCTTGCTGAAGTAGTTGATTGTCTCTGTGATTTTTAGTCGTGACTTTGATATATTTTTGTCGTGACTAAATTAAAGTTGCTTAACGAGTTCTTGTATCTGTGACAATCAATCGCAACCATTTTCATCAGTTATCGCGACTTGACATCTATTTTCAAGAGTTTTTCTCTCTATGATCAAGAGTCGCGACCTGAAGATCTTTTTGTCACGACTAGAGTACTTTCTACTGTGAAATTCTTTTGCCTGATTCTGATTGACAGCTCCCATTTTCATTATTGTTGCTATGTTGTAAGCATAGAAGAATTGAACCCTTAGTGCCTTTTGGTCTTAAAATTGAGAAGGCACTTAGGAAACTTAGAAAATAATTTAGAGAACAAAGACCTAGCGAAGCTGTAGCTGAAGAAGAGGTAAGATCATTAGAATCTAGTTCATCCTCTAGTGTTCCGAGGTCTAAAATTGGACTTAATTTAGAGATTCCTTTAGACATCCCTAATTTGACTGAGATTAATCCTAACGGGCATAATGGGAATCATGGACAAGGAGAGAATGAAATATTTAATAATGTAGAAGATAATAGGAGCGTTAGGTGTCACATCCTCACTCTCCTAGCTTCATCTTCTCCAAACTAGTACTCTGTTATGTTTGGAAAAGATAGGGGTGAGATTTCGGGGGAAATCTCAGTAGCAAACGATACTAAACAATATATGCATCAATGATTGGTATTAGTGCTTGCTTGTGATTGTGTCAACTTAATGTAATGTACATGCTTCAATGTAACATATGAAATACAATTGGCCAAGGTAATCATAGCACAGAGCTTCAACAATTACATATTAACATCAATCAATCAAGCCATAACACAATCAACCATACATTCACACATACAAGTTTAGGTAAGTTTACTACCTGGCAAGCATCCTCTCCTCTAGTCCTTAACCTTTAATCTGAGGTTTCACTTTTTCATAGGTCAGATCCTATACATAGCATAATAATATTTCATTATTATCTTATCCAGTATAACTCCACTTAACTCAGGCTTATCTTGAGGCAATACCCTTATTCTAACAATCCCCTAACTTTCTTTCTATCCACGGCTAACCTTATAGAGAGAGATATTTCTCTATTCTAACTACTAAATTTATAAGAACAATCCTCTAATTTATTAGAGCAGGGACTAGAATAAATTACTTACCTTATTCTTAAGCTTGCCGAGTCCCTAAGCTCCTTGGATTGCTCTTAGCTCAGCCAGAACTCCTTCTTTCTCTTCCTTTCTTTCTTTCTTTCTCTCTTTCTCTTCCTTTCTCTTCTTCTTGCCATGGTGTGAGTGAAATGGGAGCGGGTGAGGAGTATTTATAGGTGCAGGGAGTTGGCTTGAATGGTCCAGATCGAATCACGATGAACGGCTCAGATCGCTCAGCTTCCTTAAGAAGCTTCACCTGTATCATTGTGATGACATCATCATCCTCAATGACTCATCAAAATGACATCATCCATGGAAACCTCACATGCTTAGGTGGCGCAATGGTGGGGCCCTTGGGATACCTCACCAGCTGACTCAGCGCTTCTAGAGAATGCAAGAGTCTTATCCCGAAATATAGGGCTGAGATCGTGCCACGTGTCCTTAGCTTTTTCTTCTTCCCTTATGCTCATGCCAGGTGGAGCCTTGTGCGTACCTTTCATGCAACCTCATGGCTTTTGGATAAGTCCAGAACTTTATCTGATCAATTCCCCGGTTATCACTTCAATCGGGTAACTCTACTTTATTGAAAAGTCATTAAAATATTATTTTAATGCCTCTTTAACTCACATAACTCTTGGGCTACATTTTTGGGCTTTTGGAATGTCATCTTGGGTCTCTGATCAAGCTCAAGTACTCTGATGGCTCACTTCCCAAGAAACATCCCTTGGTAAATTACCAAAATGCCCTTGGTTCCTCTTTATTTACTTAATGAGTCTAGGGGCATTACTTTCTTTTCACACCTTACCAGAGTATCCCCTGACCCTGGTCAGCTACCTAGATAACCTTTCTTGACTGTCTAACCTTAGTCAAATGACCAAAATACCCTTTACTCATTCTTTACTTATTCTATAACATAGGGGTATTTTCGTCATTTTGTACCTTTTTCAGACACTGGCCCTTTTTATCGCTGAACTGATATCATGGGCCTGGGCCTCCCTTGGTGCCATTATAGGCCTCTGTGTGATGCCATATGGGCTCATTCAGTCCCATTTTGCTTACCGATTAATTTCTCAATCGGATATCGGGCGTTCACGAACTCCCGTCTAAATTCACTAAAAAGTGAATAACTTTTTCTATAGAACTCCTTTCGAGATTCTGTCAGTTCCCTGACCTCTGGCTTCACATCACGCACATTCCTGTAACTTTTCACTCATATCTGAGGTCCAGGAGATATGATAAAAATTTCAGATAACTTTCAGACTATCAGATAAATTTCAGCTATCTGAAACTCTAATAAAATTTTTGTATTAGGCTAGATTAACCAACATCATTTCCTCTATCTACTGGTGAAATTTGGGACTGAAATGCTTCCGGGCTGTTCTAAGCTACTTCCAGCTCAACTTTTTATAATTATCATTTTCCCCAGGAAACTTTTCCTCTTTTCAATTAAGTCCCTTAACTTTCCATAATTAGACTTAATGGCCCACAACTTGTGTCTACTTTCATTTTTGCATCATGGAACTTTTAAACTTTTCACTTTAGTCCCTTTCTTTTCTAAAATGACCATTATGCCCCTAGGGACTTTCACTATTTACGTATAAATCCCTGTACTTTTACTGATTTGCAGTTTAGTCCATAAAAACTCTCTGTATGTTTCTGGGACTTCTGCTCAAAGGGGTCTAGTAGCCTATCTATTTTAGGCTACTTTTTGAGTCTCTCAGCTTAAAAATTGGGATATTACATTAGGGAAATAAATTATTTGCATGTGAATTATGATCCTTACAGTTTTTACACTGATGAGGTTAATTATGAAATTAAAGGAGCTTTGATTGCAGCCTTACCTAAATTTCATGGTTTTGCAGGAGAATGCCCGCATCGACACCTACAGACCATGCATATGATTTGTTCTTCGATGAAGCCTCTAATGACTGCATTGGATGACATCTTGAGGAGGTTTTTCCACTCACTGTGGAGGGGAAGGTGTTAGAGATTGTGCCCTAGGGGCCAATCATTATGTTATGAACATTGTTGATTTATGAATTTCTTAATTATGTTATCACATTATTTGCATGTTTACTATGATGACTATCCTTGGATAACTCATGATCTTATCCTAAATGTCCCTGGTCGGTCATCTATGTGGGAGCAGAGATGAAATAAGACTAGTATGACTTTGAAGATATATACAGATATAAATCAAAGTCATAGGCACATGTAAGAGTACAGGGTGTTAGACCGACCCACTATGAGAGAGCTGCATGGGTTAAGTCATAAGCTTCTCTCATATATAAACCATGTCACTATGCCCTTTGACCTGAGATCATCATGGATTCCTACATGATAAACGCTCAGCTTTGACCTAGTCAAAAGTCAGTTCTGACCGAGTGATCATAAAGGCTATGTTCGGGGTTAGTGATTTTTCATGCGGAGGAATATGAATGGTCAAGATGGAATTTGTCTCTCACATTTGTGGAGAGATATTACTAGGCCCCTCGATGAGTGAGTCTGAGAAATGTATGGCCATACTGTAATGGAAGGGTAGTTCCATTTCTATAGTCAGACTACTCAGGGATCGAGAAAGTAACGGTCAGGAACAGGAGGATGACATTCTCCATGCCTCATCCATGACCGAAATATCGTGTGACAAAAGGGACATGATATGGTTGTATGAAATGTAATATCGTTCATCGATCCTTATATGATTTGGGTAGTCATAATGTCTTGCTAGAGACTGCTTACGAATTGTGGATCAGTATAGTAACTGGCCCACTGCCAACTTTATATGGGCCTACAGGGTCGTACACAAAATAGCCCAACTCGAGCTATGATGTCCAGGTTTATTGAATCTAAGACATGTCTTGATTCAATGAATAATCTAGGGTGAATTTATATATTTTATATATATAAATTTGTATTTATATATTATATATAATATAAGAGATATTTGCAAGATTTAATTTATAAGGATAAATTAAATCTCTATCACTTTTGAATTTGAATTTAAATTGGTATGATCTATTTGAATTTAAAATTTAAATTGATAAGATATCTCAAATTTGATTTATAAGAATAAATCAAATATAATTCTGTCTTATCTTTATTTTAGATTAAATAAATAGGCGAATTAAATCTGTGGGACGGATTTAATAAAAACCATATTTATTTAATTAGTTTCTTATCAAATTATGCAATATATGATATTGTATTAATTTTAGAATTAATATTATATTAATTCTGAAGCCCGGCCCAATTAGAAGCCCGATAGCATCCTATATATTTGATATTAGGGGCTAGGGTTCTACACACAAGAAAAGGGGGCAAGGAGAGTGCAAAAGGTTTGCAGATAAGAAACTTCCGAAATAGAGACAGTGAGGACAGAATCTTGAGAAAGCCCTAGAGGGATAAGAGGTGCTAGCACGTCGTTCGTGGTTGGAACGCTATTCGTGTGGATACCGGTAGAGGAAGCTGATATGAGTTGTCGACTTCTTTCGATCGAGAAAAGAGCACCAGGTACGACGAAATCACGACCAGTTGACACAGAGGTCGCGACTAAATTGGCATCTGAACGTCATAAATCAGAAAAGAGACTACAGGTCGCGACTAGAAGCAGAGGAAGTCACGACTGCAAACTCCAGAGACGACAGGTCGCGACTAGAAGCTGAGTAGGTCGTGAATGCAAACTCCAGAGATGACAGGTCGTGACAAGAAGCTGAGGAGGTCGCGATTGAAAACTCCAGAGGAGAAGAGTCGCGACTAGTGGACACTGAAACATCCTCCTTTAAACATCTCAGAGTACACTTATGGAAGTAATCTTGACTTTATTATATCTCTCTTTGCCAAAAATTCTGGTAGAAGATAACTGTACTGATTCAGTAATTCCCCATGAGAACTACCATTCTACGTAAGTACCCAGGAAAGACTGGATGAACCGGCTAGGTCCACTCACTTCCAGCCTCCTTAGACAGCACTTACGTACACAGTACTTTGTATAGTCTACCAGCACAACGGCATTTTCTAAAAAATATCTTTAAGTCTTAACCTTAAAACCTTGACCTTAATTTTGAACTTTAACCTTACTCAATTGGAACTATTTTAGAACATTGAAATACCTCTTAACCTCAAAAACATGAATTTCCAAGTGTTGGGCTTACGGTTACTGTTCACTGCCACTATTCATTGGGTAATTCCAGATTACAACCTGAACTTTGGAAATTCATAACTAAATCTAGAAAAATCGTTTTAAGGTGATTCCAATTTCTAATGAAAGCTCCTTCATTTAACCTTGAGATAAAAATATAAAAATGAGATCTTCTTGTCCAGATCAAATCAGTTTATTCGTTGAACTTTACTGTTCATTTGGTAAATCTGGAAGTTCCAGTTTCTTTGCCCCATTTTCAAAAATTCATTTCTCCTTGTATACTTATCCAATTGAGTTGAATTACATATGGATTTAAAGCTCTATATGTCTACTTTAATCTCACAAAATTTTGAGGAAAAACTCATTCGTAAACCTGTGGGTTTGGGATTACATGGATGGGCTGAGATTTCTGGGGAAATCTCAGTAGCAAACGGTACTAAACAATGCATGCATTAAAGTAATTACTTGTGCTTGCTTGTGAAAGTGTAAACATTGTGTAATGTGCATGCTTCCATGTAACATATGAAATACAATTGGCCAAGGTAATCATAGAAACAGAGCTTCAATCATATACACATATGCACACAATTCAACAAAGTCATAGCACAATCAAGCATAACATTCAATACATACAAGTTTAGGGTAAGTTTACTACCTTATTGCTTTACTTCTTTCCACTTTAACTTTGCTTCTTCCTTCTTGCTTTTCCTTGCTATGTGGCTGCCCTCTTTTGAGCACACCAAGCAATTCCTAACATCACATTACCATCCAACCATTATAATCTAACTTCTCTTGAACACTAAGCTTACTTTAAGTAACATAACTTCCTTTAATCTTTACCAATTGACTTGGCCTTTGAATCAATTGATGTCTTGACCTTACCCTACACAATTTGGCCTTTTGAATCCATTTATGAACTCAAAACAACCAAATTCCAGCAACTATGCACTGTTCCGGACAGATTTGAAAAACATGCATAATTCTTTCAAAAATTCTCATTTTGATTCCAATGCTTCCCATACTTGTTCCTCCACTTTTCCCCCACACAAAATCTCATTTTAAGACCATTGGAAGCATCAAAATCATGAAATTCAAATAACTGTTCACGCGAGTGAACAGTAACCGTGAGGAATTTTCAACATTATAACCTTTAATTCCAATGGTTTCCAAGGTTCAAAACCTTTCCAATCCTACACAAAATCATCATATAAACTCAATGGAAGCATTAAATCATTGAAATTCCATTTCCTTCTATCATGAACAGTGCATGAACAGTGCAAACCGAAATGGTAAAGTCAAGAACATCAACTTACTTCACAACCAAGCATGTAACTAACTTGTTTAAGCTTGTCTTAACTATCTATGACTTAAAACTCATATTCCTTTCACATATACACAAAAATTCCAGCAGCATTTCCCCAATATTTAAGCCTCAAAAATCACTTAAACTCAAGCACAAACCATAAGAACAAAAGGTAGAAGCAAGGAGACAACTTACCTTACTTGCTCCTTCAAGACCCTTGCTTCTTCCTTGCTTTCTTCCACTTTCTTTCTCTAGAACTCACTTCTCTTTCTAAAGGATCTCTTGGGTGTGAAGAATGAATGGAAAAGGGGGGGTATTTATAGCAAAAGTCATGTGCCATTTGAAGGCCAAGATCACTTTGGAAACTATTTGATCTAATGGTTAAAGGTTTGATCTTGGAATGTCTTTTCACTTTTCACTCAAGACCTTACCACCATGACATCACTAGCATGGCCTCCCTTGGTACACCTAACCCTTCCTCTTTTTGGGTGCCATTCTTGTGTCCTTGTGGGTCCCACCATGTGCAACACCTAATTCTTACTTTATTCTCTTTTTCTTTCTTTTCAAAAATCCATAAATTATTTATTATTTGGACTTGGGCTCCAAGATAACTTTTGGGCCTTATTGGGATGGCCTAGGACGAAATGTTGGGCCTCTTTTAGGTCCAATAGCTAATTGGCACAAATCCCAATGTACTTTCCTTATACCGATATCCTTAAATTATCCTGATCTTAGCATAAATGCTAAACACCTCTTTTAATTGTTCTAACATTTTTAGAAATTCATTCTAATATAAAATGAATTCTCTACAAAGTTTCATAATTTTCTGAGACCCAGAAGTCTTGTTAAAAATTACATACGTTTCCTTTAACCCTTTATCGGTGTCCTTTTTCACCGTAAATTTCATAATTAATTCTACAGGACTCCTTTTTTACTTATGTCAACTCCATAAATTCTCATATTAATTATAATAATTTACTATCAAATTTCCTCTGATATCCATCCATTGTGTGAAATGACCAAAATGCCCTCCATTTACTTCTTGTTTCTTAGGGCATCACAGTGGCATTTTCGTAATTTTGCACTTTGGCTCTTAGACTTTCTTCCTCTTGCAATTAATCCCTTTCTTTACATAAATATGGACACATATTTTCCTAAAAATCTCATATATTTTATTCAATCTGTACATACAACTTAGTACAAAAATTAGGGATGTTACAGACACTGAGGTCGCGACCACAGCTTGAATACCGAAGGTAACACTTCTTTCTCCTTGATTTAAACACATTCGGTAGATCCTGGCTGGGAATGGAAAAATTTTTAAAGTTAATTTCCGCTGCGTGTCTTTAAATTCCCTTCAGAAGGCTTAGGAGTGGTTATATAATTTGCTAAATCACTTCATAACTCTTACATAGGATCAGTTAAAGACAACATTCTTATAACAGTTCTTCCCCGGCCTCTAAGACCACTTGGATAAAGAAACAAATTACAAATATTCTGCAACAGGATGGAGAGTCACTACATGAATATTGGAAAAGGTTTATAAATTTACTGGCTCAGTGTCTGCACCACAACATCACCAAAGATAACTTAGTAGACATATTGTTTGACGGTCTACTACCTCACAATAAAGTATCCCTGAATGCAGCTACAAATGGTTCCTTAAGAGATTAAACTCCACAAACAAGTTGAGAGTTATTTTAGAAAATGTTTAATGAAGATCATCAGTCTGAGGATCCAAGGGAGCTGTATTTGTCAAAAATAGCAGCTTTAGGCAACAAAATGGAGAAAAGAATGAGCCTAATCGAAAGGGAGCTGCATTCTACAAAACCAGTTCATGCCGTGGGTACAAGTAAGTACTAGTTACAGGGTGTGAGTCTTATGGTTCAATGATGCATGCTACAAGTACATGTGATAGATAATATGAAGAAGTAATAACAATGTATCAAGGGAGAGATAATCAGTTATAGAAGAGAGACCCTTATTCTTATAATCCTGGCTGGAGAGGCCACCCAAACTTTAGGTGGAAATTGGTGACAATAGGCCAAATCAATTTTAAGGTGGAGGTTATTCTTCAAGCAACTATCAAAGTAATGCAAGGCTTATTGTTCATGTTCAACCTAATGCTTTAGTGTCACCAAGACCAGATGAGACCTCTCAATTGTTGAAAAGTATAGATGTATAAATGAATAACATGGGTGATAGAATTACCCATATAGACAACAAGCTAAAAAAGAATGATGGTAAATTCACCTCCATAGCTTTAATTCTTCAAAGTATGTAGAAAGATAATACAGATATGCAGAGGAAACTTAAAGAGTTAATTTCTAAGAATGCTAATATCTCCAACCATCTAACTCAAGTCTCCAATACTGTGAGTGATATCCAAGCAAAGAGCAGTGGTAGCATACTTTCAAATACTGTCATTAACCCGAAGGCTCTGAATGCTATCTCATTAAGGGATAGTAGAAAGGTCTACTCTAAAAAAATCAAGTGTGAATGTAGTAACTAAGCTTCAAACGCATTGTGACAAGCTTCATTTTCTCCCTTATTTGTTAAAGCTTTAAAATTATTTTCTCAAACGTATTATAAAACCATTAAAGACTTCATTTGATATTTTAACATTACTGAAAACCTTTTGCCATTTGTCATCATCAAAACATACTTTCCAACAATCTCCCCTTTTTTTATGATGGCAAATCTTTAATGAAAAATAATATTTTTCATGTTTGATTTCTCCCCGTATTTGTCATCATAAAAAAGTTTGAATGATATCAAATGTAAGATTCATTACCCCCCGTTTGACAAGTAATATATTATCCTTCTCACTTAAAGTGATGAAAATATAAGAGAAAAAGTAAATCATGAGAAATATAAAAAATGGCATGATGCAATGTTTAAAATAAATAGTGAGGGTTTAGCTATGCTCATTTGATTTCAGTAGTTGTATTGATCTTTGAAATCCTGTGCCTTTCTCTCTTACTTCTTTTGAATGTTAAGTCTTCTGCTACATAACTCTGATTCTTGTTTACATAATTCAGTTCTTTGCACTGAGTTGAGTTTTCTTGAATTACTCATATTCCAAGTGTAAGTGTCTTTTAAGATACCAAATGTTAGCAATATTTTAGGTATTAATTGAGTGGACACTAATAGTACCTCATACACCAAATATTGTTTGGCCAACTTGTAGCTCTGGCACCAAACCTTTATAGCTTTGAATGCCTTCTTGATATTTTCATCTTTTGAACCAGTGGCTACATATCAGAGCATCCTTGTAGCTTGTTAATTCTCCTGTAATGAATTCAAAATATTTCTTGCACGGAGAATGGTTAGCATCTTCAAGAAACCTTTCCAACTAAAATATTTTCTAGTTTAGTCATGGAAGGGATCATATGAATAACTCATCATCAAAATATAATGAATTGATAGTGAATGCATATGAGTTATATTAGGAGATGAGCTTTTTGAGATAAGATACACATGAATGTGAAGCTCCCCTTAATCAATGCAAGATATGAAGAAAATATTATAATAGAGTTGAGAGCTCCCCCTTAATTATGCAGTTGGCTGAAGCTTTGAAGAAGAGAAACCTTGCTTGCTTCTAATCCTACAATCAAATGAGTTTATTTGGTACTAAATGCTTATTGAGTCCAAGGGGTCAGATAGAGCAATTTTATTGGTACCAAATGTAGGTGACATATCAGGGTACCTTCTGAGTAAATCATTTGCTCTAAAATTCTTTTGAATATAATAAAATGATAAAATCTTTGAAGAATAAATTCTATCTCTGTAATATATAAACATTCGAGAAATAATGTTTCTTTTGGAATAAGGTTTTTATACAATTTCTCAAAGATTTGATAAAGACAGATGCCTCAGTCGAAAAACACAAACTAGTCAAACTGGAATTCAACTAAGTTAGTCAAATGAGGTTTTTCAAATCAGTTTCACATAATAAATTGATTTTCAAATAAAGTATATGAACTTTTTTAAAATAAAAAATGATTTGATGCATAAACTTGAAATATAATTTTGGATTGTGCATTAATGGATTATATGTTTGATTAATGTTCATTAATTGACCAATCAATCGATTAATTTCACATATAAGCACACATATCAACATTTAAAATTAATTAATTGATCAGGTGTTCGATTAATCACAGTTAATCAAACTGTTAATCGATTAACTCTATAAAAAATGAAATTATTTAACATATTTATCACTGATTAATCGATTAGTTGTTCAATTAATCTCAATTAATGGAATAGTTGATCGATTAATTCTATAAAACATAACTCACAGACATACATTAGTCGATTAATTAATCGATTAACATCCATATTTCACAAAAATAAACACAACATGATAAAATTGTTGAAGGATAAGAATGCAAACTTTTTATGAGAAATAATGCTTCCTTTGAAATAAAATTAATCAAAAGATGAAACTTTGAAAATAGGTTTTAAAACTTGTTAAAATAGATGCTTTTGTTAAAACCATGGAAGTTAGCAAATTGTAGAAAAAAAATCAAATAGCTTCACTTTGAAAGATCAAGTCAGATAACATGTTAAACATCAAAGTTAACACGTTAGAAATTTTTTCCAGAGAAAAATTCATATGGATAAGTGTTAGCCAAAAAGGCTTTGCACGATGAAGATTCAAAGTCTTTGCTCATACTCAGATATTGGATTTTTGAAAAAAAAATGATGAATTACAACCCGTTAGACCAAATGACTATCATGTTAAATAGGTTCCAGCTGAGAATACAAGTCATTCCATTGAAATGATTAACTCAATTTCATGCTTGGAATAACTCAGCCAATAAGGGATATCCACATTAAGCATAAGACTCTTATGTATTGTAATCTTTCTGTGATTATAAGTTTGAGATTCATATAGATGATTAACTCATTAGACATATAGTAAGTCTAACTCATTAGATAGGAGGACTCAGAAGTTCAAGCATAGAATAGCACATTAAGACCAATGGTCAATATTATGAAAAAATCTTCAAGATAGATTTGAAGCATTTCTAAAATGTTTACTCAAATATATTAACTTTCAACTTTAAAAAACAAATTTAAATGCTAATCAAAATCAAATGCATTTTTCAAATCAAATTTATGCAAGTGAAAACATGAGTATTTTCATAATCAAGTGTATGCAATTTTTGTAGAGATCAAAACATTTGATGCATGAATTTGAAATCCAAGAAAACTAACTTTTGGATTACGCATTTCAAAACAAATTCAAAGAAAAAATGCATAAGTTTGCTTTTCGTCCATTTAGCAATCTCAAAATATTTTGAAAACCTTTAAAGAATTATTGCTAATGGAATGCAATAAGGAACAAGTATTCATTACCCAAATATGAATTCATTTAATAAGCACAAGGTTGGGTAGGAATATATTTCACCATCATCACTCTTATTATAGTGTCTGCTTGATTTCTGTGTGCTGCTTACTAATTCTTCAGGTTTGTGAGATTCAGCACCATAATCAAAAGTCTGCTTCCTCAAGATTTGAATTTGTTTTTGTGTAGCCATATTTTGATATGCAGCCTTCTCTAATTTTCTTTCCTACAATATAAATCTTTTTTTTCCATAGTATCCAACTTGCTTGAATCCATCACAGTTTGGTTGTAGGAAACATAGTACTATTCACATGCTCAGAGAATATGAACAATTTAGAACAACTGAACATAGTGAAGTACATATGTCTTTATGCATAAAAAGAGATATTTGCTTTTAGTTTATGTATGCACAAAGAATTGAGTTATTGAATAATGCAATTCTTCAAGTTTCAGCAGGAGTAAATAAAAAAATTAAAGCAATTGCAATGTTCATTACTAAGATTACAAATATAAACCTCAAATAATTGTCAAACATGCTAATGTATGAGGTTTACCATTGTACTTTTTCCTTAGGTGCACGGAGGATTGCCTTTGCATGCCCATTGCATCTTGAATATCTTCTGACAGATACTTGCAATAGTCTCTCGACTGTTATGAACTTTGATGCTTGAGAAATCCTCCTTATTTTGTTCTCCTCAAGGTAATTGAATAGTAGACTGTGATAGTCCATTTTTTAGGTAGAACACACTCCTTGATCCTTTCTCCATTGCTTCTTATAAATAGACATTGAGGTTGCAACAATAGATTCTTCATGAGTTCTCTTAAGTGATATGGCTTTCACCGATGCACAAGAGACTCTTGGATGCCCCTTTTTCAATGTACCGTGTCCATTCCTCTTAATATTATCCATCATATTTAAAGTACTAGGAGAACATTTTGGTATACATTTGACTTTGGATCCTTGAGCATTAGTTTTAGACCTTGATTGTCCTTTAGGAACCCATACTATATTTCTCACATTAGAATTTCTTCTAATATAGCATGTGTGAGAAATGTGACATAGTTCACCACAATAATTGCAGATAATTGGATGATACACTTTATAATCATATTTGCAAGTATTGTATTGGTCGAGTGGAAGTAGTTTATAATCAATGTGCAAAGTCTTTTTCTTCCTATTGATAACATCATTAGATTCTATATGTAAAATATTTTTGCTTTTCAAAACAGATTCAATGATTGGTTGAAAAATCATATAATGAAAACTTTTAAAATCATTTTTCTTAAATCTACAAGAGGAATTGAGATTGTTTACCATTGATGCATTTTGAGCTTTGAATAATGATTTAGCATATTCATGCACATTGAGCTCTTCTTGATTCTCTTCTTCCTCTTGTTGTTTTATGTTGGCCGATTCATGGAAGTCTACTTAGATTTCTCCTTCAATGGTCTCTGCTTCTATTTATTCATCGTCAGTAGATATGTAACTTTCTGATTCTTATGAACTGTCAGAACTTTCAACATCAACACAAAGGTAAAGGAATAGGAAGATTCAAGAGTATGAAAAATGTCTCTGACATTAGACCAAAACTTATTTTTTGATAATCATTTTCATTTAAGACATAGTGAATAAGTTTCAAAGCTCTAGTATTTAAAGAAAACATTTTCTTTTCATAATCAATCCAATCCTTTCTTGGTTTGAAATCAATGTCATTTGAAAGGACTTCCCCATATCATAATCAAGAGTTTTAAAAAATATGGTCATTCGAGATTTCCAATACAGAAACTCAGAATTTTCAAAAACAGAAGGAATGGTAATATCAAAACTATCAGTAAGCATTTCACAATCAAATCCAACCATGATCTTTGCACTTGAGATCGTTAGATCCTTTAAACAAGTAACCTGCATTAATTGATACCAAATGTTAGAGTAGGTTGGATCATCCAAGAGAGGGCGAATTGGGTGTTTACAGGATTTTCAAATTTAGAAACATGTTATTTTAGGTAATGACATGGAAAATTAAAAGAATTGTGCAAATTATTTGTTATATTATCATAAATGTATGACATTAATCTAATTTTTCTCTTATATTTATTATTTTTTTAAAACCAATCTACCTAACTTATATAATGATATATATAATTTAATGTTATATAAAATTATTTTAGAAAAATCGACTCAAAATGGTCCTTTGTTTTTTTTTTCATTATTTTAAGATTGACATAGATTGGAGAAATAATTTTTCTCCATATATCTGCATGACTTCAGTATTGACAAAATAACAAGGGATCTTGTACGAGTCCCATATTTTTTTTTTAAACAAATGTCATTCATTGAATATTGTGCTTCTTTACACATGCTCAATTTCCCCATTATATCATTATGAAAAATCAATTTTTATTTTTGTTAATATTGTACCAGGTCTTGATTATTCTATATTAGTAATATATGTTGTTAATTTGGTAGTTTGTATTTATTTCAAATCGTAAAATTTGATCTAATCCTGGTTCTGCCAATTCCAAATCGAACCTACCTTTGTAAAATTTGATCTAAACAAAGTATTACTATTATCGAACAATATATCTCATCTGTGCAAGCCTTGCTTATACTTATTAAAAGGGTACTTTATGATCTTCACAAAAATATTTTTAAAGTTACTAAAAATTAGGGTAAAGGGTAGGTTTTAAAAACAAAAGGAAACTCTATATAAATTTAGAAAAATTGAAGTTAATGTATTTTAATTATAATCACAGTAAATATTATAGATAAATATATACTATCTCATTTAATGTTTATTTTCTTTATCATCCTATGTATTAAATGTGGCATTCTCTAACATCCTAAATTTTGATTTCTAGAACTTAGGAAGTAACATTAAGTTTAATTAGAGGTGAAAATATGATTAAATTAGTGGAAAGTCACCTAGGGCTGGATCTTTCTGTAGCATCCTAATATTCTTTAAAAAAGAAAGAAAGAAAAATTTAAGGATTTAGGAGTATCACCTGCCAGTGGTGTTTTGTTCAATTTACAAAATTATGATTTGCTTCTACTTTTTCTTTTCAGCAAAAAATAGTCCAGTTTATTAATATTTCAAAAATATATTACCCTGACTAATCAGTAAAGCAAACAAAAACCAATACACGCCCTAAAACACGATAATGAAACATAGGACAAAAAAAACAAATGCATAGTATGTAACACTAAAACAACACAATATCTAACTAAAACAAGATCATTGGAATTGCACTTCAAATCCTTCAGCTATAAAAGCTGACCCATTCTGGTTTTTCCCAATTCGACTTCCTTTCTATATTGCATCCCAGTAGTCAAGTGCACTTATTTCCAATCTCTCAGACAAATTTTACACAATATTAATTGAAAAGCACACAACAGTTGTGGAAATATTAAAATAACATCAAGAATAAATTTAGCATGTGATTTGGGAAACATATTAGAGTCCAATAAATGATTTGGGAAACATATTAAAGTCCAATAAATGGAGTGCAATTCCTCCTTTTGAGGTCAATAAAGCGCGTGCAATATAGAAGAATGTACCAAGTTATAACAATAATTTAGCAAAAGCATAAAAGGAATATTTTTTTGGGTTAAGTTAGCATAATCTAAATACACAAACTCGGTAAATTTGACAGCCAGCTCTTAATTTAATTAAGAGACATAAATCATGTTCCTAGAGTTTGAACTGTAAAATGAACTATCATCTGAAATGTCAACTCTACATGAACAAAATACTCAAAAGCTTTTAACTTCCTACACTGATTTGTCAAAGGAAAAGGTCACCATCGCTGTATTCAAAAGGATCTGCAAGTCAACATCTTTGGCTTGAATTATAGACATGCCCAAACAACTAGTTACTGAAATAAGATTTATTCAAAGTATTCACAGTAATTTGCAATAACTTCAGCTTCATCTAGCTATTGACATCAAACATTAGGATCAGTAAAATTTGGTAGACATCTATGAAATTAAACACATTAATCGTTACTAAAGTTTCATACCTCAAAATACCTGTAGGTGACTTCCAAAAATGCCAGCACTTATCGTTGTGTCTATTAAGAAACCTCCAGTAGTCAACTAGCTTGTGATCCCAAGGTGCCACATCCTTCCATCTTCCTATATAAAGTATTGCATATGCATCGGCTGCATACCTGCTTGAAATAGAATCACTGTTAGTCAAGAGAGACTCAGCTAGATATAACTGACCAAATATTATAATTAACAGACTAATAAAACAAAAAATGCACATTCTAACTTACCTGCGAAGGCCATATAACTATGTGACATGAGTCCAAGTATCTTTCAAATAGTCTAATGAATTCTTCTAGTGTCATATCTAATTTTTTATCCTTAATTTTATTATATTATTTTTTTATTAAAAGTTATTCTTCTTTCACATATTCCTTCTTTTTTTTCTCTCTATATTCTTCATAATCTTTATGTTAGGAAATGGGATAGTCCACCTATGGTGGATTAGGCCCAAGTTTATGAAATTATGTGGAGGAAACAATTTCATTTTGAAAAGGAGGAAAATGAGGGAATGGGAAGTTACATGGGTATCCCACTCCCCCACCATATATGCACGTATAGGAGCAGAAGTGGGTGAAAGTGTGTGCAAGTGCTTCATTTTCCTAAGGTTCTCTCTGCAAAAAGTGTGCATTCTGATTTGCATCTGCTCCTCTCCCTCTACGTGTTCCAAGCTCTGTTATTTCTTCTGTGCATGCATTTGCTGTGTAATGTGACTGTGAGCCTGTCCAAAGTGCTCCAGTTTCGTGTGGGTATTCATTGAGTCAAACGAGGATTCTAGGTATGCCAAAATCTTAAAATGGTATCAGAGCAAGGTTTTGCCTGTGCTTCCAAGTGATTTTTTCATTTTCTAGCTATGCACTGTTATGTATGCTCATTTTTGTTTTAAGTGTTTATTTAGTGATAATATGCATAGAGCATACATTTAAACCATAAACAGAAGCAAATTCAACATCAACCGTGTCAAAGCTTCTTCATTTCAAAATTGGGAATTTAGAAAACAACATTTTAGGCCTTGAAATTAGTCTCATTGCGTAGATAACGAAAAAATGAAGAAAACGACGCCAAGGACGTCAAAATCGGATGTCAGACGGAGGAGTTATGACCAAAAAATATGTTGGGTCCGTCGGACCAGCTTTCCAGTCGGGTCTATTCGACCAGGCTGTAGGCCAGGGATGATCAAAATGCACTATTTTGATCATCCTAAAATGGCGTCGTTTTGAGACGCAGCAACAACAAAAAATTTGAGCTGTTGCGCTGTTGTACTATGGACTGGGCTGGTACAGCCCAGTTCAGCGAAAAAAATTTGGGCTGAGTTTGGGCCAAGCCCATTAGCAAAAAAAAAGTTTTTTTATCTTTTTGGCAGCAGGGGTATGGGCAGGGTCCGATCAGTGGATTCAACCCGGACCCACAATTAAAAAAATTGAGTAATTAAAAAAAAGGTTTGTTTTAATTTAAAAAACAAAAAGAGAAAAATCTGTGACTGACACATGGCAGTGGCCACGTGGCAACACCAGGCTAGAGGCTGAGAGTGGGCTTTGTTCTTTTTTTTTTGAATTTTTTCTTAGGGCGTGTGAGGGAGCGTGGGAAATTCGATTGAGGTGCGATTTATTCCTAAACATCCCTAAAATCAAGATCTTTATTTTGATATATAATTTGCCTAATTTTGAGGGCAATTCTAGACCTATTTATGACTATTCAGTATATTTTCTGGTGTTTTTTAGTGTTTAAAAATTCTAAAAAATTATGATAATTAATATGTTTTATTATTTAGGTAAAAATGACTTCATCTAGCACTGAATCTCTGGGATATAGCTTATATGATGACATATGTCAATAACCCAGAGGAGAACCTTTAAGAGGACCCCATGGGGAAACCTGAAGAGGATCCAACTTTCTGAAGAAGACCCAGAGAAGTTGGTGGAGGAAGTTCCACAAGAGGAACCAAAAGTAATATGATTCCGGACCAAGGTCAGAAACTTTATTCCCATCGAACCCCTTCCTGAGTAGCCTTTCATGGTTTCTTTAGACTCGTACTCCAAGACGGTGCCTACTCTTCACGATGAATCTCTAGTTGAGGACGGAGAGGCAGTGAACCAACTTCTTACCCCTACTTTGGCCATGAACATAGCTGAAAGAGATCTAGCCAAACTAACAAATAGAAAAAGGCATTAATGGCGTGATTGGCAATTACATTGAATTCATGACAGATAAGAAGAATATTGCATTCTATCTAAAAATCATAATAGAATACATAAGAGCAGCTAGGGTTAGAGGCAATCCTAGACAAGGACGCATAAGCAAAACGTATTGGCTTAAAACAATAGAATTTGTATCTAACCTTATCAAGCCACCTTGTAAGCTTAAAACAATAGAATTTGTATTTGATTTCTACTACTTCGCTTTATTAAGGACATATTTTAATTACTCTATCTTTGTAAAGATTTGCCATTTATTACATGCCTTATATGCAAGAGAAACATGTTTCATTTTATTTCTTTGTCTTAGTTATGATTCATGTATAATTTTTATAAGTGGGAGCCTTTTAGATAATGAGTATTTAAAAGCAAAATTTGATGAGAATAGTGCTTATATTAATTTTGATAGGAAGTGATGGCGTTGCCAGTGCCTATATGATGAGAGGTACAAATGTATTCTCCTGATCATGGGTCTAGTGATATTATTTTCTGATAAAAATGATAAAAGTATATGACATTGTATAATTTACATGTACTATATATATATAAATTCACTTAAATGTTCTTATGGTTCAATGAATTAATATGGGATAGGTTTGTTCCAGAACTGATATTGAACAATGGCATCAAAGAATATTATTGCTGAATTAAACAAGGGGAAAACTCAACATGGACAACTAGGATATTTGGAACCGAAAGGTCTAATATATTCTAGAAGAACAGGATGCAATTGAGCCATTAACAATGGCAATGGTAGAGCCTAAGGTTAGAAACACGGTCCAGCACAGGAGAGACCAGGAGGCATACCTGTCCTAGAAAAAGAAGAATAGTATAGCAAGAATCATACTGCTAAGTGCAATGGCTGATGATTTGATGTGCAAGTTTGAGACACATAGAATGGCACAAGCTATGTGGATTGCCTTAAAGGATAAGTTTGGTGGAGTCTCCACGACTAAGCTTAGAAGGTTGACGATTAAATTCGATACCTATAAGCTAAAACCAAATAATCCTATGAGGCAACATCTAAGAGAGATATCTAACATGATACGTGAACTGAAGGAGCCTGGACATAATCGATCTGATGAACAGTAAGTACAAGCTGTCATCAAGTCGCTCCCTGCAGTTAGGAGCATATGAAAGTAATCTGACCCATAATGAAAATATCATCACTTTCAATGATGTAGCTAAGCATTTGGAGCTAGAGGATGAACGTCTGGAAGCATATAAGGCCACTGGATGAGCCTATCTGACCGAAGGTGCTGGTCCTTCCTAATCAAAGCCTGAATTCAAAAAGGGTACAAAATTTTAGAAAAATGGGAAGAAAGGCAGTCCTCCACCCAAGAAAGGCAAGCAATAATATAAGAAGAAGGAAAAGAAAGGCGGTAAGAAAATGCTAGACCTAAAGAAGGTTAAATGCTTTGCCTGCCATAATATGGGACATTTCACATGTGACTGTTCTAAACAGACTGAGAGTGGAAAGGTAACAGTGAATTATGTGAATTCACATGTCTCATTTGTTTTTAGTACTATTTTTCTGATAGAACCTATTTTCTTTTCTTAGATTATTGATTCAGGCTCCACAGACCATGTAAGTCGAGATCGAGGATCTTTCATGAAATATTGTCGATTGCCGTTTCAAAGCAAGTGGCTTTACGTTGGCAATAATGCAAGGATCAAGGTTCGAGGCATTGACACTTACAAACTTGTTTTGCGTGGTGGAAAGACCTTGATGTTGCATGATGTGCTTCATGCTCGTGACACTCGACGTAATTTAATTTCTGTAATTTGCTTATTAGACTGTGGGTTTTGTAACATCCCAATTTTTGGGTCTAGGAGAACTGGGAGGTAGTCTGATATAGGCAGGCTGCGAAATCCGTAGTCCCAAGGTAGTAATCTGATATGGGCAGATCACTTACCTATATTTTGTAGGAATCCGAGGGATGAGCTAAGTCCCTTAGGATTTAAAGATGAGTTAAGTCTTTGACCTACAAAATAGGGACAGTTCACCTAGGTTCAAAAAGAGGAATGTAAGGAATATCCTAAGTCTTAAGCCTAGGAATTCTGCAGGTAGCTAGATATGGGCTGGCTCTTGAGTAAGATAACCTGATATGGGCAGGTTGTAGAGCCTTTCAATTAACAATGACTCCCAAAGAGTTCAGGGGATGAGTTGTTGAAAGAGAATTTCTAGAACTTAAGATAAAGGATAAGAAGATAAGCAAAGATGTCAGAAAGAGAATACAGGGGCATAATCATAATTATGTGAAAGATTGGGCTAGTAGCCGATGAGTACCATATTTTATAATAAAATAGAGAAAATTATGCTGATCATTTTACTGAACTGTGAAATATGCATATGAGGTCTCTATGAGTATGTAAGAATTATGAAAAGTTAGGGACTTAATTGAAAAGAACAAAAGTTTCCAAGGGCAAAATGGTAATTATGGAAAGTTCAGCCGGAAGTGGCTTAGAACTGTCCGGAAGCATTTCAGTCCCAAATTTCATCAGTAGATAGAGGAAATGATACTGGTTAATTTGGTTTAATACAGGAATTTTATCAGAGTTTCAGACAGTTGAAATATATCTGATAGTTAAAAAGTTATCTGAAATTTTTATCAGATCTCCTGGACCTCAGATATGAGTGAAAAGTTACAGGAATGTGCATCCGATGAAGACGGAAGTCAGGGAACTGACAGAATCCCGAAAGGAGTTCTGTAGAAGAAGTTATTCACTTTTTAGTAAATTTAGACGAGAGTTTGTGAGCTATTGGGATCCGATAGGGAGATTTAGCAGTAAATAAACTGGGACTAAATAAGCCCAGATGACATAACGCAGATGCCCATAGTGACACCAAGGTTAGCCTAGGCCCATGATATCAGTTCAGTGGTAAAAGGGGCCGGTGTCCAGAAAAAGGTGTAAAATGACGAAAATGCCCTTCAGTTGTAAAATAACTGAAGAATGAGTAAAGGGTATTTTGGTCATTTGAGTAAGGTTAGTCAGTCAAGAAAGGTTATCTGGATAGTTGACCAGGGTCAGAGAATACTCTCGTAAGATATGAAAAGATAATAATGCCCCTAGATTCATTAAAGTAAATAAAGAGAAACCAAGGGCATTTTGGTAATTTACCAAGGGGTGGTTCTTGGGAATTATGCCATCAGAGTACTTGAGCTAGATCAGAGACCCAAGATAGCATTCCCAGAGTCTAAAAATGTAGCCTAAGGAATATGTGGGTTAAAGTGGCATTAAAATACTATTTTAGTGTTGTTTCCATATAGTGGAGTTACCCGGTCAAAGTGATAATCGGGGAATTGATCAGATAAAGTTCTGGACTTATCTGGTAGCTATGGGATGGCGTGAAAGGTGCCATCAAGATGCCACATGGGACTAATCTAAAGGGAGAAGGAAAAGTTAAAGATATGTGGCACGATCTCAGCCGTTCATTCCGAGACAAGACTCTAGAATTCTATGGAAATGCTGAGTCAGCTGGTGAGGTGTCCCAAGGGCCCCACCTTTGCGCCACCTAGCATGTGAGGTGTCCCATGATGATGTCACTTTTGATGAGTCATTATGGAGGATGATGTCATCATGATGATGCAGGCAAAGCTTCTTCAGGAAGTAAGCGATCTGAGCCATTCATCGTGGATCAATCTGGGCCATTCATTCCACCTTGCCTCAAGTATATATACCCCCTTGCCTTTCTATTCTCGGCCAAGCAAGGAAAAGAAGAGAAAAGAAGAGAGAGGAAGAGAAAGAAAGAAGGAAGGAAGTTCTGGAGGAGCCATAAGCAGTATAGAGATAGTAGAGTTCTGCTAAGCCAGTAAGGTAGTAACTAATCTTACCTTTTATGTAATGGCTTTGTGATTTGATATGCTATTGTTTGGTTTGATGGTTGTCCTATATGTTATGTCTGAAGCTCCATTACATAATGCTATGATCATATGTTATTATTAAGTATGGAAGCACGCAACATACTTATCTGTACACAATCACAAGCAGGAACTATCACACTGCATTACATATATTGTTATGGTTGTTACTACTGAGATTTCCCTGAATCTCATCCCCTATGTATAACCCATTACAGGGAGGTTATGTCAAAGTGAATTTTGAGAATGCTAAAAGACGCCGTTATGCTACCAAAATTATGACAGAATGTCAGTAATGAAGAAAGGAGATGATACGTACTATGTACGTAGGTACTATTTAAGGAGCCTGGAAGTGAATGGACCTAGCCGGTTCATCCAGTATTTCCTGGGTACTTACGTAGAATGGTAGTTCTCACGGGAATTACCGAATCAGTACGGATCAGTTATTTTTAAAGATGAAGTATAGTAGTTATACTGCCGGATTTCAGGCAGGAAAGATGTAATAGAGATATGAGGATTTTGCTCATGCCCTTTTGTATAACAATTTATTATTTAATAATAAGTATTATTTGGCATGTTCAGCTTGTGTATAAGAAATTAAGAGAGAAATTCGTAGGTCCTGAGGCAGCGATGTTCTGACCTCAGTTTGACCTAGTAAACGAAAGAGTTTGGCCACAAAATTTGGTGAGCCAGTAGCACACATATGGGGCATTATGTGGATAGGAGCCTCATTTGGATGTTTAGAATGAGATAAATCAGTTTTCAAAGTAAAGGTTCAGAATAAGGAACTTAAGATTAAAATTTTAATTTTTGGGCTTAAGTTAAGATATAATTGAGCCAATATCACTTCCGTAAGTGTACTATGAGGAGTCTAAGGGTGGATGTTTCATTTTGGTATCAGAGCAAAAGGTTCTGGCATAGACCAGAAAGGGCTCTGGTTCAGAGCATAAGATTCTGGCATAGAATAGAAGGCTATGGCTCAGTGATGCTCTAAAGTAGTTAGAAGTGATGTTTAAATGAGTTAAAGATATGAGTTAGAAAGGTTATTTCCCCTAGAGTAAGAGAGAATAACACTTAAGTCGCGGCTAATATGGGTTCAGGTCGTGACAGTTATTCATAGAAGAGTTAAAGGTTGTGACGTGATAAGGCTTATGGTCGCGGCAAGTAATGTTGCAGTACGCAACTAGTGCAAAAGAGTCCAGGTCGCGATGGTAGAAGATCTAGGTCGCGACTAAAGGACACAGAGATGCCAGGTCGTGACAAGTAAAGTTTTATGGTCGCGACTAAAAGTCACAGAGCATGAGGTTCTGGCACAGGATAGAACGCTCTGTTCGTGAGTCAGAATATATTGAGGTTTAGAAAAGCCCAGTGGAGGTAAAGCTCCTAGATGAGTAAGTAGTATGAAGTTAATCTGTTCACTTGTCTTTTTCTGATTGACAAGGAATAAGATGGTGAACACAAGATGGGGACGTAGAGCTCGGGTGGAGGAGCCACGCATAGAAGAAGCTGGCAACTCCAATGAGGTAGATCCTATGCGAGTCATCCTTGCTATGCTAGATCAGCAGCAAGGGATGATGGAAGGGATGAGGGCGAAACAAGTTCGTCGAGATCAGGAAAGAGATACAACTATAGCTACTCTTACAGCTATAGTTAATCAATTGCGGACCCCTGATAGACCAGCGGAAGGGATATCAGGAGTTCCTCCAAATAATGAACAGTCGAGAATAGAGGATCCAGTAGCCGATCCTAATAGTATGCAACAGTGAATAGAGCAATTTTAGAAGTACAATCCTCCAGCATTTGAGGGGATGTTTGATGTCCAAGTAGCCGAAGATTGGATAGATCAACTAGAGAGGATTTTTGAGGTGCTAGACTGCCCATCAGGAAGAAAAGCCCGGATGGCCAACTTCAAGCTAGAAAAGGATGCATGAAGATGGTGGAGGAACACCGAGCTTATTCTTCAGGTAAAAGGAATCCCAGTTACATGGGAAGTGTTTCTGGGTCAGTTTAGGGAAAAATATTTTCCCCATTCAGTGAGGGACGCGAAGGAAGTTGAGTTCCTTACTTTAAAGCAGGGAGAGAAAGATCCATTCGATGAGTATTTGGCTAAGTATCTCCGATTGTTGAGCTATTCTACGTACCTCAAAAGAATGGAGGATGAAGAATGGTCGACAAATAGATTAGTAGAGAGCTTGAGTAGTGTCCTAAAGGAAAGGATAATTCCCCAGCAACTTATGCAATTCAATAGAGCGGTAGAAGTCTGCAAATTGATAGAAAGAAGTATGAACAATCATGCAGCAGCCAGGAACAGCGTAAGGAGCAAGGAAGTGGCTAAGTCAGAGGTAAGAAGTAGAGGAGCATTGGCTAAGAGCACTCTGGGAGGTAGCTCAAATTATGAAGCCAGTAACAATAACAAGAGAAAGAGGCAACAATTTAGGCAGGGGACTGATCAAGGTGAGGATCAGGTTGGAGGACAAAGATATGGAAAGAGCCATGGCACAAGGGAGCGTCGAGTAGGGCAAAGCAGCTATTTTATTTGTGGTGAGAAAGGTCACTTTGCAAGAGTTTTCCCTAAGAATGCTGACATCCCTAAGCCAAAGACAACAGGAAGGGTGTTTGCTCTTACCACAAACAGAGTCTCCAAATCCCTTGAAGTCGACCCTAAGAATAGTTAAGAAGAACCATAGCTGTAAGGGAGACTGAGCTGTAAGGAACTGTATGCCTAGATATAAATGTGATGTAAATGATGTAAAGGATGAAATAATGTAAATAATATGATTAATGAAGAGTTTTTTTCTGATATAGAGAAGGTGGTTATTATAACGGGTCATGAGAAATAATTAGTAAGATAAGAAATCTGTCTTAATTTAGTGATGAGGTTGCTGTAAGAGGAGTTAGGACATGGGTAGCTGTAAGCAACTAAAATGAGAGATGTAAGTTGCTAAGTACCATGTGGAAGGTCATGAGGGACCAAGCTGTTGCTCCTCTAGACTATCACTAGAATGAGGATAAGACAGAGAGGGATGATCTTACTTACTGTATATGATTGCGTTATAAAAACCATATAGTTGTATAGATCATTAAGAGGTTCTCTTCAGGAAAGATGAGGTACCCCTTAAAATTTTGAGGACAGAATTTTTAAAAAGGGGAGGAGAATTGTAACATCTCAATTTTTGGGTCTAGGAGAACTGGGAGGTAGTCTGATATGGGCAGGCTGCTAAATCAGTAGTCTTAGGGTAGTAATCTGATATGGGCAGATCACTTACCTATATTTTGTAGGAATCCGAGGGATGAGCTAAGTCCCTCAGGATTTAAAGATGAGTTAAGTCTTTGACCTACAAAATAGGGACAGTTCACCTAGGTTCAAAAAGAGGAATGTAAGGAATATCCTAAGTCTTAAGCCTAGCAATTCTGCAGGTAGCTAGATATGGGCTGGCTCTTGAGTAAGATAACCTGATATGGGCAGGTTGTCGATCCTTTCAATTAACAATGACTCCCGAAGAGTTCAGGGGATGAGTTGTTGAAAGAGAATTTCTAGAACTTAAGATAAAGGATAAGAAGATAAGTAAAGATGTCAGAAAGAGAATACAGGGGCATAATCATAATTATGGGAAAGATCGGGCTGGTAGCCGATGAGTACCATATTTTACCATAAAATAGAGAAAATTATGCTAATGATTTCACTGAATTGTAAAATATGCATATGAGGTCTCTATGAGTATGTAAGAATTATGAAAAGTTAGGGACTTAATTGAAAAGAAGAAAAGTTTACAAGGGCAAAATGGTAATTATGGAAAGTTCAGCCGGAAGTGGTTTAGAACTTCTCAGAAGCATTTCAGTCCCAAATTTTATCAGTAGATAGAGAAAATGATGCTGGTTAATTTGGCTTAATATAGGAATTTTATCAGAGTTTCAGATAGCTGAAATTTATCTGATAGCCAAAAAGTTATCTGAAATTTTTATCAGATCTCCTGGACCTCAGATATGAGTGAAAAGTTATATGAATATGCGTCCTACGAAAATAGAGGTTAGGGAACTGACAGAATCCCGAAAGGACTTCTGTAGAAGAAGTTATTCACTTTTTAGTGAATTTAGACGGGAGTTTGTGATCTCCTGAGATCCGATTGGGAGATTTAGCAGTAAATAAACTGGGACTAAATAAGCCCAGATGACATAACGCAGATGCCCATAGTGACACCAAGGTTGGCCTAGGCCCATGATATCCTTCAGTGGTAAAAGGGGCTGGTGTCCAGAAAAAGGTGTAAAATGATGAAAATGCCCTTATGTTGTAAAATAACTGAAGAATGAGTAAAGGGTATTTTGGTCATTTAACTAAAGTTAGTCAGTCAAGAAAGGTTATCTGGATAGTTGACCAGGGTCAGAGAATACTCTGGTAAGATATGAAAAGACAATAATGCCCCTAGATTCATTAAAGTAAATAAAGAGAAACCAAGCACATTTTGGTAATTTACCAAGGGATGGTTCTTGGGAATTAAGCCATCAGAGTACTTGAGCTGGATCAGAGACCCAAGATAGCATTCCCAGAGTCTAAAAATGTAGCCCAAGGAATATGTGGGTTAAAGTGGCATTAAAATACTATTTTAGTGTTCTTTCCATAAAGTGGAGTTACCCGGTCAAAGTGATAACCGGGGAATTGATCAGATAAAGTTCTGGACTTATCTGGTAGCTATGTGATGGCATGAAAGGTGCCATCAAGATGCCACATGGGACTAATCTAAAGGGAGAAGGAAAAGTTAAAGACACATGGCATGATCTCAGCCATTAATTTCGGGACAAGACTCTAGAATTCTCTGGAAATGCTGAGTTATTATGGAGGATGATGTCATCATGATGATGCAGGCAAAGCTTCTTCAGGAAGCAAGCGATCTGAGCCATTCATCGTGAATCAATCTGGGCCATTCATTCCACCTTGCCTCAAGTATAAATACCCCCCTTGCCTTTCCATTCTCGGCCAAGCAAGGCAAAGAAGAGAAAAGAAGAGAGAGGAAGAGAGAGGAAGAAGGAAGGAAGTTCTGGAGGAGCCATAAGCAGTATAGAGATAGTAGAGTTCTGCTAAGCCAGTAAGGTAGTAACTAATCTTACCTTTTATGTAATGGCTTTGTGATTTGATATGCTATTGTTTGGTTGGATGGTTGTCCTATATGTTATGTCTGAAGCTCCATTATATAATGCTATGATCATATGTTATTATTAAGTATGGAAGCACGCAACATACTTATCTGTACACAATCACAAGCAGGCACTATCACACTGCATTACATATATTGTTATGGTTGTTACTACTGAGATTCCCCTGAATCTCATCCCCTATGTATAACCCATTACAGGGAGGTTATGTCAAAGTGAATTTTGAGAATGCTAAAAGACGCCGTTATGCTACCAAAATTATGACAGAATGTCAGTAATGAAGAAAGGAGATGATACGTACTATGTACGTAGGTACTATTTAAGGAGTCTGGAAGTGAATGGACCTAGCCGGTTCATCTAGTCTTTCCTGGGTATTTACGTAGAATGGTAGTTCTCACGGGAATTACCGAATCAGTACGGATCAGTTATTTTTAAAGATGAAGTATAGTAGTTATACTGCCGGATTTCAGGCAGAAAAGATGTAATAGAGATATGAGGATTTTGCTCATGCCCTTTTGTATAACAATTTATTATTTAATAATAAGTATTGTTTGGCATGTTCAGCTTGTGTATAAGAAATTAAGAGAGAAATTCGCAGGTCCTGAGGCAGCGATGTTCTGACCTCAGTTTGACCTAGTAAACGAAAGAGTTTGGCCATGAAATTTGGTGAGCCAGTAGCACACATCTGGGGCATTAAGTGGATAGGCAATAAGCCTCATTTGGATGTGTATAATTAGATAAATTATTTCTCAAAGTAAAGGTTCAGAATAAGGAACCTAAGAGTAAAATTTTAATTTCTGGGCTTAAGTTAAGATATAATCGAGCCAATATCACTTCCGCAAGTGTACTCTGAGGAGTCTATGGGTGGATGTTTCAGGTTCAATGTAAACTTTCATGGTAAAGTTGCTAACATTTATAGCAACACAATATTTTATGGTTCAGCTTTCAAATTTCAAAAGTTCTTTATTTTGGATCTTGCTGGTGATTTTAATGCTCACAATTGTTTTGCTATTACTTCGAATAATCCTGATATGAATATCTAGCATGCAAGACTAGGACATATTAATCAAAATAGAATGATTAAACTGGAAAAAGAAGGCTTGTTAGGGGTAATCCCTAACACATATATATCATTATGCGAAAGTTGTCTAGCTGCTAAGGCTACTAGAAAACATTCGGTAAGGGAACACGAGATGAAAACCTGTTGCAATTAATCCATTCTGATATATGCGATCCAATAAGTGTGTGGGCAAGAAACGGAGCTTGGTATTTTATTACCTTTATTGATAATTTTTCACAATATGGTCATGTCTATTTGATTTCACCTAAGTCTGAGGCACTAGAGTGCTTTAGATGATACATGAATGAAGTAGAAAATCAAATGGACAATAAAATCAAGGCATTAAGCACTGATCGATGTCGTGAATACCTTTCAAATTAATTAAAATAGCTCTGTGAAGAAAAAGGGATTATTAGGCAACTAACTATCCCTGGCACACCTCAACAGAATGGGGTTGCTGAAAGAAGAAATAGAACTCTTCTAGACATGGTTAGGTTTATGAAGGCTCAGTCAAACCTTCCAATTTCGCATTGGGGGGACGCTTTATTGATGGCAACCTTAATACTAAACAATGTGTCTTCCAAGTCAGTTGCTTCCATACCCTACAAGTTGTAGACTAAACGCCAGCCAGATCTGAGCATCCTTAGACCTTGGGGCTCGATGGCCTACATCCATAACAGTTCTCATAGACATGGGAAACTGGGTCCTAGAGGGAAGAAATATATTTTCATAAGGTACTCTGAACCCTCAAAAGGATATATATTGAAACTGAAGATGGGACAATGACTGAAATATAATCAAGAGATGCTATATTTATTGAAATATAATTTCACAGTAGGGGAGATATTGACCGCACTGTATCTCTTTATGAGACTCAGGAACAGGACAGTGCCGAACAAATTGACAGACCAAAATTTTCTAGGTATGTCAATCTGAGTGGAAGCCAAGAACGGTCAACATAATGACGGAGACAAATTAGAAAAGATAAGCAAGTTGCTCCGACCAGAAGGAGTAACAGAGAAAGTGTTCCAAAGAGACACTTCCAAATAGAAGGTGAAGCACTCTTAGTTACTCCATAAGGGAATGATGAACTCTGCACTGTTCATGAGGCCTTGGCAAGTCCTGCCAATGAGGAATGGAAGAAAGTAATGAAAGAGGAAATGGACTCAATGATGAAAAACCAAGTTTGGGAATTGGTTGATCTGCCAAAAGGGCATAAAGCCATTGAGAACAAGTGGGTTCTCAAAATCAAGAGAAAGGTGGATGGATCCATTGACAAATTCAAAGCCCGATTGGTTGCAAAGGGATATACACAGCAGGAAGGTATAGATTATGAAGATACTTTTTCACCTATTATGCACTTCAATTCTATAAGACTTATTCTGGCAATAGTAAACAGTTTAAACCTGGAATTACATCAGATGAATGTAAAAATCGCATTCCTGAATTGTGATCAAGATAAAGAACAATATATGGAACAACCAATAAATTTCATTGAAAAAGGGTTTGAACACAAGAAGTATAAACTCAAAAGATCCATTTATGGATTAAAACAGTCATCCAGACAGTGGTACTTGAAGTTTCACAAGGCAATAAACTCATATAACTTCCAGATGATATAGGAAGACCACTGCGTCTATGTTAAGCAGTTTGAGGGTAATTTTGTAATATTATCCTTATACATAGACGACATACTCTTAGCCAGAAATAGTCTTGACTCAGTGATAGCTATTAAAGAATAGCTTTCATCAAATTCCAAGATGTAAGATATGGGTGAAGCAGAATACATACTTAGAGTCAAGATTCGAAGGAATCGCTCCAAGAGAATCCTCACTCTTTCACAAGAGAATTGAAACATCCTGCCTTAAATTCCTCAGAGCACACCCGCGGAAGCTACACTAGCTGTACTGATTCGGTAATTCCCTCATAGAACTACCATTCTACGTAAGTACCCAGGAAAGACTGGATGAACCGGCTAGGTCCACTCACTACCAGCCTCCTTAGACAGTACCTACGTACACAGTACGAATCATATCCTTTCTCCACTACTGCTATCTCCGCCGAAATTTCAGCAGCATAACGGCGTCTCTCAAAATTCTCAAAATCTACCTTGACATAACCTCCCTGAAATGGTTATACAAGGGGGATGAGATTCGGGGGAATCTCAGTAGTAATAATCATAACAGTATATGTAATGCAGTGTGACAGTGCTTGCTTGTGATTGTGTACAGATAAGTATGCCGCGTACTTCCATACTCAATAACATATGATCATAGTATTGCAGTAGAGCTTCAGACATAACATATAAGACAACAATCCAACCAAACAATAGCACATCAAATCACAAAGCCATTACATAAAAGCTAGGATTAGTTACTACCTGGCTAGCTCAGCAGAACTCTACTATCTCTATTCTGCTTCCAGCTTCGCCAGAACTTCCTTACTTCTTTTCTCTCTTTCTCTCTTCCTTTCCTCCTCCTTCTCTCTATACTTTCTCTCTCTCTTCCTACCCATGCGTGGAGCAAATGAAGACCATGGGGGGTATATATAGCGTTTCCCAATGGCATTTCTGTAATTTCCATGCCATCTGATCCTGCGGTCCTGGTTTTTCCTGGATTTTCCTATTTTCCTTAATTCCTCCTTTACTGCATCATCGGGACACCTCACCGGGACACCTCAGCAGCATATTTTTCACATATCACAATTCCTAGACACCTCAGCATGCTGACTCACCATGCTGACTCACCGGTCCAGAGTCCTGCCTCGTAATGTGTGTCCTCAGCTTTATCTGCTTCCTCCAGACTAGAGCCATGTGGCGCCTAGAAAAGACCTTGCACGTATCCCAAAGCTATCTAGATAAGTCCCAGACTTATCTGATCACCTCCTCAGTTTTCGTTCCAACCGAGTAACTTTACTCTACTGAAAGGTTACTGAATCATGCTCTAATGCCATGTGGCATCTTGTGGGTCCCATGAGGATACCTTATCAGTCCATCTCATGGTCTCCAGATAACCTTTCATGTATCTGACCTCTTGCCTCCGGTCTATCTCTAACCGGGTAACTATCTCCTTTGGACCTTCATAACTCTTGGCCCATACGCCTAGCACTACTTTAGCCACTAGTCGCGACCTGATTATCATCTCATCGTGACATAACACCTTTTGTGTACATTAGTCGCGACCACAACATTCTTTAGTCGTGACCACGACATATTCTAGTCGCAACCAAGCTCATTCTACTCATTAGTCACGACGCCACATTCATATCCGTCACGACCAATCCTCTCTGCCAATATTAGTCGCGACCAATCTACTTCCTCGTCGCGACCAAAAGTCACCAATACATCTTTCTCATAATGTCTGCTTTCTTTCTTATGGATAACTCTACTGCTCTCATAAGCAGTGTCCATTCCTTTCATATCTCACCCCACAGAATCTTAGCATAATTCTGGGGTCTATCTTATCTCACTTTCTTCTTATCCTTCATCCTAAGTTCTAGAGATTCTCTTTCAATAACTCATCCCCTACCTTCGGGAGTCCTTGTTAATTGAAAGGCTCGACAACCCTCCATATCAGGTTATCTTACACAGGAGCCAGCCCATATCAAGCTTCTTGCAGAATTCCTAGGCTTAAGACTTAGGACATTCCTCCCATTCCTCATTTTGAACCTAGGTGAACTGTCCCGATTCTGTAGGTTAAAGACTTAACTCATCTTTACATCCTGAAGGACTTAGATCATCCCTCGGATCCTACAAAATATAGGTAAATAATCTGCCCATATCAGATTACTACCCTAGGACTACGGGTTTAGCAGCCTGCCCATATCAGACTACCTCCCAGTTCAACTAGACCCCAAACTCGGGATGTTATAAGAATTATATCAAGAAGATACTTGAGCGATTCAATATGAGTAACTGTAATCCTATGGATATCCCTGTAGCCACTGGAGTGACCTTGAGTTTTGACATGTGTCCCAAAACTAATTTGGACAAAAAGCAAATAGAAAGAGTTCTATATGCCAGTGTTGTTAGTAGCCTGATGTATGCAATGATGTGTACAAGACCAGATATTTGTTACGCTGTGGGGCTGGTTAGTAGACTCCAGTCCAACCCCCGTGAGAAACACTAGAAAGGAGTGAAGAGGATCTTGAGATACTTAAAGGGCATAACTAATTGTGTTGTGTTATCAAGGAAGCGATTTGCACCTAGTCGGATATTCTGATGCTGATGTAGGCAGTGATGAATAAGAATGAAGATCTACTTTAGGATACACCTTCTTGCTTAACAACGGCTACATATGTTGGAGTAGCAAGAAGCAGACGTACATTGCTTTATACTCTATGGAAGCTGAGTCTGTGGTATGCACTGCAGCAGCGCAAGAGGCTATTTGGCTAAAGAGATTTATCGAAAACCTAGGATTTGGGAACGAGAGTACCAATCCGGTGTGGATACACTATGACAATGCTGCAGCCATAGCCTACACCAAAGACCCTAAGTATCACAACAAGACCAAACACATTGATATCAAGTATAACTTGGTAAGGGATTATGTAGAATAGAAAATCGTAACTGTACAATACCTTTCAACCAAATGTATGGTTGCAGACCCCTTGACTAAGCCAATAGGCAAAGAAATATTTGAAAAACATGTAAAAGCTATTGGCATGTGTAAAATGTAAAATTACAGACTGTATGTAATATTTTATTTTCATTAATGATATCATGTCATTTATTATTACTTATATGTCTGGCTAAAAGTATACAATGTCTAGTATGTTGTACAGGTTGAAAAGGTTAGCTCTCTCACACGAGAAACTGCCTTTGATGCTAGAGAAGTATTCAAAGATGAGACATGCGTTCACCAGTAAAGTAGCAAGAGTGTTGATATAGTAGAGAAGAAACACAATAAATGTCATCTTGGCTTAAAAAGTGCAGTAAGTCGAGATGAGATCCATGAGTATGGGTATGGATCGAACTATGGATATCCATATCCATGAAACCTGTAGCCAGATAACAAATTCTTCAAAATTGACATCATATTATGTGAATAGAATTTAAGAGTTTGGGTTTAGATACTATGAGTGTCTAGATTTAAGTCTGTACGGTGTGATTGATAGAATCAAAATGACGTACATTCTTATAGGATAAGAGGAACACTGTAACATGTGATTCATACCAGATGTGCTAAAGAACTGCAAATGAAAAGCAAGTAAATCAATCCCTGCTTCATTGTTGTGTGAGTTCTAGAAAGGTATCGTCCTTTCATTAATGTCCTTTGACTTTGACAATATTATGGAGGTATGTTTCAGCGATTATGTAACATCCTGATTTTTGGGTCAAGGAGAACTGGGAGGTAGTCTGATATGGGCAGGCTGCTAAACCCGTAGTCCCAGGGTAGTAATCTGATATGGGCGGATTACTTACCTGTATTTTGTAGGAATCCGAGGGATGAGCTAAGTCCTTTAGGATTTAAAGATGAGTTAAGTCTTTAACCCACGGAATCGGGACAGTTCACCTAGGTTCAAAATGAGGAATGTGAGGAATATCCTAAGTCTTAAGCCAAGGAATTCTGCAGGTAGCTTGATATGGGCTGGCTCCTGTGTAAGATAACCTGATATGGGCGGGTTGTCAAGCCTGTCAATTAACGATGATTCCCGAAGACTTTAGGGGATGAGTTATTGAAAGAGAATTTCTAGAACTTAAGATGAAGGATAAGAAGGTGAGTAAAGATGCCAGAAAGAGAATGCAGGGGCATAATCGTAATTGTGGGAAAGATCAGTCTGGTAGCCGATGAGTACCATATTTTGCTAGAAAATAGAGAAAATTATGCTAATCATTTCACTGAACTGTGAAATGTGCATATGAGGTCTCTATGTGTATGAAAGAATTAGAAATGTGACCAAGGGTAAAATGGTCATTTTTGAAAAGTGTGCGCGGGAGCATACTTTCAGGCCAAAATAACCCGGTCTGGATTAAATATCTGAAAATACCGGGAGATAGGGAAAAGGATTCCGGGTTGAATGACGCAACACAGAATTTTGATTTGAGGTCCCGATTTTTCTGTAAAAATTCCCGAATATGGGAATTTACAGTTATAATCGGTAAAGGAAAAGCAGTCCAAATAGAGATGATCGGACTATGGCCAGAGGCCATACAGTGTTTTCAAGACCCATAGTGACACCAGAGAAGGCCCAGGCCCATAATATCAGTTAAGTGGTAAGAGGGGCCGGTGTTCGGGAAAAAGGTGCAAAATGACGAAAATGCCCTTATGTTATAGAATAACTGAAGAATGAGTAAAGGGTATTTTGGTCATTTGGCTAAGGTTAGTCAGTCCATACAGGGTATCTGGATAATTGACCAGGGTCAGAGAGTACTCTGGTAAGATTTGAAAAGACAATAATGCCCCTAGACTCATTAAAGTAAAGAAAGAGAGACTAAGGGCATTTTGGTAATTTGCCAAGGGGTGTTTCTTGGGAATCGGGCCATCAGAGTACTTGGGCTGGATCAGAGACCCAAGATGATATTCCCAGGCCCAAAAACGTAGCCCAGCATAAATGTGAGAAAAAGTGGGATTAAAATAATGATTTAGTGACTTTTCAGTAAAGTAAAGTTACTCGATTGGCACGATAACCGAGGAGGTGATCAGATAAAGTCCGAGACTTATCTGGAGGTCATGGGATGGCATGAAAGGTCCCTTCCAGGCGCCACATGGCACTGGTCTAGAGGGAGAAGAAAAGTTATGGACACGTGGCACAATCTCAGCCGTTGAGTCCGGTTTGTGGGAAATCGGACCGGACCGGTACTGGACTGGACTGGAAAGCTTCCAGAAGGTTTCTTGGCTCTCTCAATTTCGCAATGTGATAAATGTGACTGATGAGGTGTCCCCTGAGGTGTCCCTTGATGATGCAGTGAAAGGGAATAAAGAAAAATAGGAAATTCAGGAAAAACCAGGACCACAAGTTCAGATGGCTTCAAAATTACAAAAATGCTATCGGTGGAAACTATAAATACCCTCCCCTCCCATTTTCATTCATCCCACGGTTTTACAAGAGAAAGAGAGAGAAAGAAGAGAGAGAAGGAGAAAGAAGGAAGAAAGGAAGTTCTGGCGGAGCCGGAAGCAGTATAGAAATTCTAGAGTTCTGCTAAGCTTTTGAGGTAGTAACTAATCCTAGCTTTTATGTAATGGCTTTGTGATTTGTTGTGCTATTGTTTGGTTGGATTGTTATCTTATATGTTATGCTTGAAGCTCTATTACAATGCTATGATCATATGTTATTGAGTATGGAAGCACGCAGCATACTTATCTGTACACAATCACAAGCAAGCACTGTCACTCTGCATTACATATATTGTTATGATTATTACTACTGAGATTCCCCCGAATCTCATTCCCCATGTCTAATCCATTACAGGGAGGTTATGTTGAAATGAATTTTGAGGCTGCCAAAATTTTGACAAGATAGCCGTAGTGAAGAAAGGAGCTGATACGTACTGTGTACGTAGGTGCTGTCTAAGGAGGCTGGAAGTGAGTGGACCTAGCAGGTTCATCCAGTCTTTCCTGGGTACTTACGTAGAATGGTAGTTGTCACGGGAATTACCGAATCAGTATAAAGTCAGTTACTTTTAGAGATGAAGCCTAGCCGTTATACTGCCGGATTTCAGACAGGAAAGATGTAATAGGAATATGAGGATTTTGTGTATGCCCTGTTGTATGACAATTTATTCAATAATAAATATTGTTTGGTATGTTTAAATTGTGGGTGATGAATTAAAAGAGAAATTCGCAGGTACTGAGGTAGCAGTGTTCTAACCTCAGTTTGACCTAGTAAACGGAGGAATTTGGCCACAAAATTTGGTGAGCCAGTGGCACACATCTGGGGCCTTATGTGGATAGGCAATAAGCCTCATTTGGATGTGTAGAACGGGATAAGTTAATTTTCAAATTAAAGGTTCAGAATAAGGAACTTGAAAGTAAAATTTTAAATTTCTGGGCTTGAGTTAAGGTATAATAGAGTTATATAGCTTCCGCAAATGTACTCTGAGGGGTCTAAGGGAGGATGTTTTATTTTGGTATCAGAGCAATAGGTTATGGCATAAAGCAGACAGGATTCTGGCTCAAAGCATAAGATTCTGGCATAGAACAGAAGGTTCTGGCTTAGTGATGCTCTGATTTAGAAAGGTTATTTCCCTAGAGTACATAGAGGTTTAGAAAAGCCTAGTGGAGGTAAAGCCCCTAGATGAATAAGTAGTATGATGTTATGTGTTCACTTTTCTTTTTCTGATTAACAAGGAACAAGATGGTGAAGACGAGACGAGGACGTAGAACTCAAGTGGAGGAGCCACACATAGAAGAAGCTGGCAACTCCAATGAGGTAGACCCTATGCAAGTCATCCTTGCTAGGCTAGATCAGCAGCAAAGGATGATGGAAGGGATGAGGGCAGAACAAGTTCGTCGAGATCAGGAAAGAGATGCCACTATAGCTACTCTTACAGCTATAGTTAATCAATTGCAGACCCCTGATAGACCAGCAGAAGGAATATCAGGAATTCCTCCGAATAATGAGCAGTCAAGAATAGAGGATCCAGTGGTAGATCCTAACAGCATTCAGCAGTGGATGGAGCAGTTCCAAAAGTATAATCCTCCGGCGTTTGAGGGGACATTTGACATCCAAGTAGCTGAAGATTGGATAGATCAGCTTGAGAAGATTTTTGAGGTGCTAGACTGCCCATCAGGAAGAAAAGCCCGACTGGCCATTTTCAAGCTAGAGAAGGATGTGCGAAGATGGTGGAAGAACACCGAGCTTATTCTTCAGGTGAAAGGAATCCCAGTTACATGGGAAGTGTTTCTGGGTCAGTTTAGGGAAAAATATTTCCCCCAGTCAGTGAGAGAAGCCAAGGAAGTTGAGTTCCTTACTCTAAAGCAGGGAGAAAAAGAGCCATTCGATGAGTATTTGGCTAAGTATCTCCGATTGTCATGCTATTCTAAGTACCTTAGAAGAATGGAGGACGAAGAATGGTCGACGAAGAGATTAGTGGAGGGCCTAAGCAATGACCTAAAGGAAAGGATAATTCCTTAGCAGCTTACGCAGTTCAATAGAGCGATAGAAATCTGCAGATTAACAGAAAGAAGTATGAACAATCATGCAGTAACCGGGAACAGCGTAAGGGGCAAGGAAGTGGCTAAGCCAGAGGTAAGAGGTAAAGAAGTATTGGCTAAGAGCACTCTGGGAGGTAGCTCAAGTTATGAAGCCAATAATAATAATAATAACAAGAGAAAAAGGCAACAGTTTAGGCAGGGGACTTATCAAGGTGAGGATCAGATTGGAGGAGACAAATGTCAAAGATGTGGAAAGAACCATGGCACAAGGGAGTGTAGAGCAGGGCAAAGCGGCTGTTTTATTTGTGGCGAGAAAGGTCACTTTGCAAGAGTTTGCCCTAAGAATACTGACATCCCTAGGCCAAAGACAACAGGAAGAGTGTTTTCCCTTTTTACGAACAGAGTCTCCAATTCCCCTGATGTCGACCCTAAGAATGGTTAAGAAGAACCATAGCTGTAAGGGAGACTTAGTTGTAAGAACTGTATGCCTAGATGTAAATGATGTGATTAATGAAGAGTTCTTCTCTGATCTAAAGAAAGTGGTCATTATAACGGGTCATGAGATAATTAGTAAGGTAGTAACTAATCTTACCTTTTATGTAATGGCTTTGTGATTTGTTGTGCTATTGTTTGGTTGGATTGTTGTCTTATATGTTATGCTTGAAGCTCTATTACAATGCTATGATCATATGTTATTGAGTATGGAAGCACGCAGCATACTTATCTGTACACAATCACAAGCAAGCACTGTCACTCTGCATTACATATATTGTTATGATTATTACTACTGAGATTCCCCCGAATCTCATTCCCCATGTCTAACCCATTACAGGGAGGTTATGTTGAAATGAATTTTGAGAATTTTAAGAGACGCCGTTATGCTGCCAAAATTATGAGAAGATAGCCGTAGTGAGAAAGGAGCTGATACGTACTGTGTACGTAGGTACTGTCTAAGGAGGCTGGAAGTGAGTGGACCTAGCAGGTTCATCCAGTCTTTCTTGGGTACTTACGTAGAATGGTAGTTCTCACGGGAATTACCGAATCAGTATAAAATCAGTTACTTTTAGAGATGAAGCCTAGTCGTTATACTGCCAGATTTCAGGCAGGAAAGATGTAATAGGAATATGAGGATTTTGTGTATGCCCTGTTGTATGACAATTTATTCAATAATAAATATTGTTTGGTATGTTTAAATTGTGGGTGATGAATTAAAAGAGAAATTCGCAGGTCCTGAGGTAGCAGTGTTCTAACCTCAGTTTGACCTAGTAAACGGAGGAATTTGGCCACGAAATTTGGTGAGCAGTGGCACACATCTGGGGCATTACGTGGATAGGTAATAAGCCTCATTTGGATGTGTAGAACGAGATAAGTTAATTTTCAAATTAAAGGTTCAGAATAAGGAACTTGAAAGTAAAATTTTAAATTTCTGGGCTTGAGTTAAGGTATAACAGAGTTATATAGCTTCTGTAAGTGTACTCTGAGGGGTCTAAGGGAGGATGTTTCAGATTACTACTTTAGTATATATCCTATGGTCAAATTATATATGAACCAAAGGTATTATGCTAAAAAAGCGATTGATTCATATCAAAATGATATATGGGCGAAAGAAAGATTGCCAGAATATACACATCCATGCTGGTGTCTATAACCGGTCCCTTGTGATATTATTTTGTTAATTTCATAAGTGTGGATACTATGCATAAGTGGAGGCTATCTGAGTTATATGCTGACTCAAGAGGGATTAGATTAGCCATAAGAAAAGTGTATATGAGTAAATCTAAGAAATTCAAGGCACTATAATATATTGTGTTCAAGCTGCACTAAAGGGTTGCTTTGTGCTGGTCTCTATAAAAGAGATTTATAGAACAAACGCCCAAATGGAGACATCATGCCTATGAGGTTGCGGTAAAGCACCTAGTATGAAAGAAGGAAGAGAATGAGATTGGACCCACAACATCTAATCCAACAAGTATGAGTAGGAGATGTTAGGAAATGGACCAATCCACCCATAGTGGATTAGGCCCAAATCTATGAAACTCTGTGAAGGGAACGGTTTCATTTTGAAAAGGAGGAAAATGAGGGAGTGGGAAGTTACATGGGTATCCCACTCCCCCCACTATATATGCACGTACAGGAGTAGAAGTAGGTGAGAGTGTGTGCAAGTGCTTCATTTTCCTAAGGTTCTCTTTGCAAAAAGTGTGCATTCTGATATGCATTTGCTCCTCTCCCTCTACGTGTCTGAAGCTCTGTTATTTCTTCCGTGGGTGCATTTGCTATGTAACGTGACTGTGAGCCTGTCCAAAGTTCTCTGGTTTCGTGTGGGTATTCAGTGAGTCAAACAAGGATTTCAGGTACGCCCGAAATCTTACACTTTATCTTGATTACTTGGTCCTTCATCTGCTATTGTATTCATCATATAAAATTTATAATCTTCTTCTTCAATTGATGAATATTCTGATTTAGATTTTTCATCTAATCCATCATTTTTTGACTTATTTTCTATGTTTTTTAATTTATATATTTTTATTTCTAGATTTTCTATAAGACTATGTACTAGTTCTGTAAATTCTAAAAGTTTAATTCATATTCAAGTACTTGTTCCAATATTTTCATCATTTTTTATTTTTTTATTTTTTACATTATGTACTTTTATGTCATATTTCTCCACAATTATAACACTTTCATTTTTTTTGTCTTTTACTATAATTAATTTCCATTTTTCCTTTCTTAAAATATCTTCGGGCTTTCAATTTTCTATAAAATTTTTCTTTTGGATATTTTTTGAATTTATACTTTTTTCTAACTTTTCCTTTTCTCTTTTTCTTTATTTTTCCTGCTTTACATCCCTATTTATGAGGTGTTTTCAATTCTCTACATTTTAATATTATTTAATTAATTTTATAATATTTTATATTTCTCCAAGCTTGTTTACATTTATCTGATAAATATCCTCTTAAATAGTTTTCTCTTCTTCCAATAGTATCTAAAATGGGCATTAAATCTATTCTTGTTCCAAAGGTTTTATTATAATCATCTATTACAGTTTCAGATATCAATTTTGGTAATTTTCTATAAAATAAATCTAGGTAAAATTTCTGTAATTCATATTTTTCTATTCTAGGCTCATAATAGTATTTTTTTAAATTCACATATATATCGATTTAAATATTTTGGATCTAATGTATATATTTCTATTTCATGTAATTTTTCTATAACTTTTTTAATTTTTGTTTCCTTATTTAATGCTGCACTTCTTCCTATAAATTTATTTCTTAATATTTGTTCATATCTTCTTATTAAAAATGCATAAAATCCTTTTCTATTATAATAAGGTTGATCTATTTGTCTTGCATTTTCTCTAAATTCATGAGTTTTACTTTTCCACCAATTGTGTACATTTTCTATAAAATTGATTATACTATTATACTAGCCATATTTACCTATATATTTCTTCCTATTAATGCTATTAGTTGTGCCTTACTCCATTCTTCTAATCTTCTTTCATTATCTAAATTACAATACCTAATATTCCTATATTAGGTATATTTCTAGTTTCATATTGTTCTAAAGGTGTAGATGTAAATCTTGATTTACTTGGTGTTTTAAAAGTCATTTCAAAAGGTATTTCAATATTTGTTAAAAGGTTTTTATGATATAAATTACTTTCTACTTCTACTTCCATTTGATTTCTTTCATTAGTTCTTATTTATATTGATTTCAGTTTATATTCTGATTATTGCATCTTGCTTGTTTTTGTGATTATGTTAAACCAATAATAATGTAAATAATAATGATTATTTATTGTATAGGATACAAGTAGTGTAGTTAGCCTTGGCATATGTGTATAGCGGGGAGCACATGCTATAAATAATTGTATAGGTCCTTGTACACTTCTCCAATTAATTCATTATTCAATAGTATATCCTTTTCTCATAGGTCCTGTCACTTTACATGGTACTAGAGCCAAATTAGTCTTTTGCCCAGCCCTATCTGTTGAGGTCCATATAGAAGTCAGTCCATCACACAAGTCCTATTGTCTCTTCAACTCGAGTAGGTTATGTCCAGTGTCCATTCTCCTTTGTTAGGGGAGCGATGATCCTTGCAGATAACATCCCTTAGTTAGGGATTATGCCAACTCAGCACAAGAAGTCTTGTGACAAAGCGATTCAGCAAAGTTCTGTCAGTGGCAATCATATCAGTTATACCCAGATATCTCATGCCGCAAGAAGTTTTGTGAGAAATGCATCTCATGAAGTTCTATAATCCACAATCATAGTTAGGAATTCTATCGACTCAGCCCAAGAAGTGTTGCGACAAAACTATTCGTTGAAGTTCTGTCCCCTCAAGAAAGTATTGCAGGAAAAGTGTCTCAGGAAATTCTATCACCAGCATTACATACCCTACAAGATCGGTGATAATTTTTAGGATCTTTGAAATCCTTCCTTCTAAAGGACTAGCCGCTATATCGAGAAGCTCTGCTATAGGAATAACCACCACAGACCAGGTTCTTTCAGTCACGTTTCTGCTATCTTGCCGAAAGAAGTTCAGCGGCAATCTAGTTCCCTCAGCCATGCCACAATTTTTCCTTTTATTTCTTTCTTTCCCTTTTGTTCCTGTCAACATCTTCAAGCTCCTTTATGCATTGCTGATCATGGAGTCTTGTTCCATGGGAAATGAAGATCAACTTGCCCAAGCAATTGATTTCTCATATCTATTGTATTTGTACCCATATGATACACAGTTACTACTCTTGTCCCACAACCTCTTTGTGAGGTTGATAACTATGAAGTGTGAAGCAAGATGATGCATTTGGCCCTTCATGGAAGGAACAAATTGGGATTTGTTGATGGAACTTGCACTCGTGAGCAACAACGCCAACCTTTCAAGGTATATGGGACCGTTGTAATTCCATCGTTCTTTCATGGTTAATTAACAATATTGAAAGACACATCTCCATTGGACTAGTATTTTTAACCAGTGCACAGATGGTCTAGGATGATGTGAGAGAACGCTTTCACAAGACAAATGGCACTAGAATTTTCTCCCTGCATAAGTCCATAAACTCTTAAACTCAAGGAACCACGACTGTAGTAATGTATTACATGAAGTCAAGGGATCTTTGGGATGAATATGATTGCTTAGTCCCACTCCCATCCTGTCAATGTTTGTCCACTCAGGAATATTTCATAGCACAGTAGTAGCAAAGGCTTCTGCAAATTCTTCTTAGACTTAATGATGGCTTTGATCATGCCAGGACCCAAATTCTTCTTCAGACACCTCTTCCTTAACTCAACCAAGCATTTTCTTTGATTTCCCAAATGATTCGCAGAGGAAAATTTCTTCTCGGTCCCTCAGTAAACCACTAGAGGGATCTGCCATGACTACTCGTGGAGGGAGACCGGGAAGAGGACAGGGTCAAGGAAGAAGTCAGGATGAGTGCACATATTATCATCGGAAAGGCCACAAGAGGGAAACATATTATTATTTAATTGGTTTCCCTCCTAACTTCAAGGGGAAGCAAGCCATAAAAGCTGCTGTTAAACAAGTCACTCAATGAGAATGACACTACTGCCCCTCAGAAGCACAATTCACCCGTTGCTACAATTTCTGAACATGAGGAAATTTCACAATCATAGTATGACCAGATACTTAAGATCTTGAGGAAGAAGTCCGATGATACTGTTATGGGAGCGACCAGTGACTATATTGATGAACGTGTTTTAGGTATCATAAATGCTACACCCAATACCTTATTTGAGACTAACTGTATTATTGACTCAGGGCAACTTGTCATATTGCCCATAGTATTAATATGTTTGATAGTGTTTATAGATATGTGGGGCCCCATAGAAGAATTATAATGCCAAATGGGGAAACAATGATAGTTGCACACACTTGCACAACACATGTTGGAGATGGAATTATCCTTAAAAATGCTTATTTTGCTCCTGGCTATTGTTTTAACCTTATTTATGTGTCACATTTTGTAACATCCCGATTTTTGGTCTAGGAGATCGGGACAGTTCGCCTAGGTTCAAAATGAGGAATGTGAAGAATATCCTAAGTCTTAAGCCTACGAATTCTGCAGGAAGCTTGATATGGGCTGGCTCCTGTGTAAGATAACCTGATATGGGCGGGTTGTCGAGCTTTTCAATTAACGATGACTCCCGAAGAGTTTAAGGGATGAGTTATTGAAAGAGAATTTCTAGAACTTAAGATAAGGGATGCGAAGATGAGTAATGAGGCCAGAAAGAGAATGCAGGGGCAAAATCGTAATTATGGGAAAGATCGGGCTGGTAGCCGATGAGTACCATATTTTGCCAGAAAATAGAGAAAATTATGCTGATCATTTCACTGAACTGTGAAATGTGCATACGAGGTCTCTATGAGTGTGAAAGAATTATGGAAAGTTTAAGGACAAAAAGGTGGGGTCCTTAAGTGTAATTTTAGCCAAATAAAAAGGGACTTAAATGAAAAGAAGAAAAGTTCCATGGGGCTAAAGTGTAATTAAAGAAAGTCAGGCCGGAAGTGGTTTGGACTGTCCGACAGCATTTCAGTCCCAGATTTCACCGGTAGAGAGACAAGGGACGCTCGGTAATCTGGCTTAATACAGGAATTTTTGAAGACTCCAGATAGCCAGAAATAGACTGATCGTCCAAAAGTTATAAAAATTCATACCGGATATCCTAGATTTCAGATCTAGGTGAGAAAATACAGGATGATGCGTCTTTATGGGGCGGATGTCAGGAAACTGACAGAATACCGATAGGAGGCCTGTAGAAAAAGTTATTCGCAAATTAGAAAATCCAGACGGGAGTGTGAGGCCTCCGGGTATCCGATAGGGAGATTTATCGGTATTTAAAAAGGGACTGAATGAGTTCGGATGATCTCGGTCAGATGACTGATATGACTCACAGGGATGCCTGAACACCGCAGGCCAGTGTATCGGACAGAAGGAGCCGGTGTCCGGATATGTGTATAAACGGTGAAAAATAGATAAAATATTCAATAAACATTAACGGGGGAAGATTCCTCGTAATGCGTGCCATGAAGGTAATGGACCCTGAGAGGCCCAATAATGGCGCCAACAAGGCCAGTAAGACCCTTGGACTGATAGGTGGGCCAGTGTCCGGCAGAACCCCGGAAAAGTGCGAAATTACGAAAATGCCCCTGTGTTGTACTAAAGGGGTAGTAGATGTATGAGGGCATTTTGGTCATTCTGGACAGGCCCAGGAGCCAAGGCACATACAGATAAAGTTACTTAGAGTCAGTATATGCCCTGACAGAGTACAGAAGGGTGTGAAATGACGATTTTACCCTTAGGGTTAAAATAGTGCAAGAAAGGGCACCCAAGGGTATTTTGGTAATTTGCCAAGGGATGTTTCTTGGGAATCGAGCCATCAGAGTACTTGAACTTGATCAGGATCCAAGATAACATACCCAGAGCCCAAAAACGTAGCCCATGGAGTATGTGGGAAAAAGTGGCATTAAAATACTATTTTAATGCTGTTTCAATAAAGTAAAGTTACTCGGTCGGTACGATAACCGAGGAGGTGATCAGATAAAGTCCAGGACTTATCTGGATAGCATTGGAAGGCGTGAAAGGTCCCTTCCAGGTGCCACATGGCGCAATCTTAGAGGCAGAAGAAAAGTTGAGGACACGTATTACGAGGCAGGAGACTGGACCGGTGAGTCAGCATGCTGAGTCAGCTGCTGAGGTGTCCAGGGAATTTAGGCATGTGGAAAATGTGGCGATGAGTCAGCTGCTGAGGTGTCCCCTGAGGTGGCACTGATGATGCAGTAAAAGGAAATTAAAGAAAATAGGAAAATCCAGGAAAAACCAGGACCGCAGGATCAAAGTTCATGGTAATTACAAGAATGCCATTGACCAAAACTATAAATACCCCCCCTTGCCTTCATTATGCACGGTTTTGGCAAGAGAAAGAGAGAGAAAGAAGAGAGAGAAGGAGAAAGAAAGAAGTAAGGAAGTTCTGGTGAAGTTAGAAGTAGTAGAGAAGTTCTGAAGCTCTGCCTTTGAGGTAGTAACTAATCCTAGCTTTTATGTAATGGCTTTGTGATTTGTTGTGCTATTGTTTGGTTGGATTGTTGTCTTATATGTTATGCTTGAAGCTCTATTACAATGCTATGATCATATGTTATTGAATATGGAAGCACGCAGCATACTTATCTGTACACAATCACAAGCAAGCACCGTCACTCTGCATTACATATATTGTTATGATTATTACTACTGAGATTCCCCCGAATCTCATTCCCAAATATAACATTACAGGGGAGGTTCTGTCAAAATAAAATCTGGAAATTTTGAGAGACGCCGTTATGCTGCCCAAGTAAAGACTGAACGTCATAGTATATGATAAGTACTGTGTACGTAGTGCTGTCTAAGGAGGCTAGAAGTGAGTGGACCTAGCCGGTTCATCTAGTCTTTCCTGGGTACTACGTAGAATGGTAGTTCTCATGAGGGGATTACCGAATCAGTACAGTTCAGTTCTTTGTACAGATGAAGCGTAGCGGTTATGCTGCCGGAGTTTAGGCAGAAAGAGATGTAATAGAGATAGCAAGATTATGTATATGTTATTCAATGATAAGTATTGTTTGGCATGTTCAATTTGTGAGTAATGAATTAAAAGAGAAATTCGCAGGTCCTGAGGTAGCAGTGGTTTGACCTCAGTTTGACCTAGTAAACGAAGGAGTTTGGCTACGAAATTTGGTAGGCCAGTCGTACACATCTGGGGCATTACGTGGATAGGTAATAAGCCTCATTTGGTTGTGTAGAATGAGATTAAATAATTTTCAAATTAAAGGTTCAGAATAAGGAACGTAAGAGTGAAATTTTGAATTTCTGGGCTTAAGTTAAGATATAATCAAGCTAATGTTGCTTCCGCAAGTGTACTCTGAGGAGTCTAAGGGAGGATGTTTCACGTTTAACCTCTGACATGCAATGCATACTATCCTTTCATCCTAAATGTTGTTTTTTGTAGGAAACCTTAAGTGGGAAAGGAAGAATGATTAGTAAAAAGAATTCTGGCTTGTATGTGATTGTTAGAAATAGGAGGACTAACAATGTTATGCATGTTGACCAACAAGCATCTATCTATTTTCCTCAAGATATTTGGCATAGAAAGCTAGGTCATGCTCCCATTGATAAACTAAAACACCTAGTTTGATTAAGGATGAGGTTCCTATTGTTTATCATAATAAATGTGATATCTATGCACACTCTAAATAAACTCGTTTGCCTTTCCCTACAAGCTCTTCTAGGGCTAATTATTGCTTTGAATCACTTCATGTATATGTTTGGGGACCCTATAGAAAACCTACCTATAAAGGTCATCATTATTTTCTTACTATTTTTGATAATTTTTCATAATGTACATGGACCTTTTTGATGATCAATAAAAATGACGCTACTTCTCATTTAAAGAGTTTCTTTGCTTTTGTATCTACTCAGTTCTCTGCTTTAATTAAGAAATTATACACAGACAATGGGCTTGAATTTGTCAATCATTATTTATGGTCTTATTTAAATGATAAAGGGATTATTCATGAAACCACCAGTGTATATACTCCACAGCAAAAATGGGGTGGTAGAAAGAAAACATAGACATCTTTTAGATATTGCACAGAGTCTTTTCTTTAAATCAGGGGTACCATTGAAGTTTTGGGGAGAATGCATTGTAACCGTTAATTTTCTCATCAATAGGACACCATCTCGCATTTTAGATTATAAGACCACATATGAGCTTTTCTATGGTTACCAACCAGATTTATCCATGATTAAAGTTTTTGGTTGTCTTGCATATGCCACTTATTTGCATAACCAAGATAAATTTGGTCCCTAGTCTGATTATTGTGTCTTCTTGGGTTATTTAGGTGCTCAAAAGGGCTTTCTATTATATAACATTCAAAATATATCAATGTGTGTTAGTCGTCATGTAGTCTTTATTGAGTATAAATATCCCTTTTGGGACTCTATATGCATCAATCAAGGGGAGATAATGGCAATCACATGATTGATCCATTCAATCTTGACTTATCTAGATATGATGAGTCCACTGTACCCCCAATTTAGATAGCAAAAAACCATATTGAGAACTCTTCCACACACGGCATACACCCCCCAATTCAAGCTGGTCATAAGGTACATAATAATGTAAGCTCCGGCCATCCAAGTAGTGACAGATTCACAGAAGCCCCTTGCCATAAGTAAAGGAAGGTAAAATATCCCTTGGAGTCACATTTATGTTATTTACAAGAAATTAACAAGAAATTTTTGTTAATTACAAAATTTAATATAGTGTATATTAGGAATATTAACAAGAAATTTAATATATCAAAAATTAAAATTTACAGTAAATACTAATTTTGCTATATCAAGAGCAGATGAACACATGAATAAATCTATAATTATACATCACAAATTAGGAGGAATAAAAATATTAGAAGGAGAAAGAACTATAAGTATAACTGTCATGGTATAATTTGTTTTTACAAATAAAAATAAGATATATAAAAAAATCCAGGGAAGAATAACAATAAATAAATATTTTTTGTTAATATTAGATCCAACAAGTATAACAATTTCTAAACAATTACAAATAGAATTAGATAGAACTACAAGTTATAATCAGATAATAAATCCTAGAAGAATACAAACTAATGATAACTTAGGACAAAGAAGTTTAAGAATAAATACACAATCTTTTAATATAAACATTAATACTCCAAGAAGAAGTATAGAGTATCCAATAAATAGACCTCAAACAAAAAGAGAATTAGTAAGATCAATAAGTCAAAGAGCATAAGTAGATAATACTAAGAACAAGACAAATACATTTAACTCAAGATAAAAGTTTTATAAAATTAGAAGCTAAAAAAGGAGTAGTTTGGGAAGAAATAATAACTTTAATTAACCAAAATATGGAAGGAGATTTATTGAAGAAAGTTATACAAAGAATAATTTAGAAAAAATAGAAGAAGGGACAAAAATAAATACTATTAAAGATTTAATAAGAGAGATATAATAAATATAAAATTATGAGTAGAAGAAAATATAAGAAATGAATATAAAATGATTTTAGGATTTTTTTTACAAATAGTAAGACCATATAGAATACAAGAAGATAGAATAAATACTAAATATAAATTATCAAACTATAATAATTCAGAAATTGAGATGAATAGGCAATTGTTTTTATGTTTTAGTAAATTTTAATTATAAAAAATATAGACCTAGAAAATATCATGCCCTTGTAGATACTGGAGCAAATCTAACAGTAGCTAAATATGATGTTTTACCACAAAAATTATAGAAAAAAATAAAATATTAAGAATAGAAAGTGCTGGAAGAGAAATACATATGATAGAATTGGAAACTAAAGATATACCTATACAAATAGGGGAATATGAATTATTACTTAAAGAATTAAATCAATATAATGAGTCATCTTGTGATATAATATTAGAATTAGATTTTTTAAGTCAATATTATCCAATACATTTAATAGAAAAAGCAATAATTTTAACTACACCTTGTAAACATGAAGCATGGGGAATAAGAATAACTAGACCATATAGAAGAAAAAATAAATTTTTTTAGACAAAACAACATGAAAATAATGAAGTTCAATTTTTACCAAATAATAAACCAATAGAAATAATTCAGATGTTAGCAACATTAGATTTAAGTGAAGTAAACCTATTAGAAATAAAAACAATAGAACAAAGACTATTAGATAATTATGATGATAATCCTTTAATTCATTGGAAAAAATAAAACCTTTAGCAAAAATAGAATTAAAATATTATAATAAAGAAATAAATTGTAAACCATATCCTTGGATAAAACAACATAAATAAGAATTTGAAATGCATATAAATAAAATGAAAAAAAAATAATTTAATAAGAGAAAGTATTTCAGATTATTCTTCACCTACAATGATTGTAATAAAACACAGTGAAAAAGAGAGAAAAGTCAAGAATGATAATTAATTATAAAAAATTAAATGATTTAGCAGTAAGGAATATATATCCAATACCAAAAATAGAACATTTATTTAATTTAATAAGAGGATAAAAGATATTTGATTGTAGGTCAAGATTTTTTCAAATAAAATTAGAAGAAAAAAATAAAATATATACAGCTTTTAGTACAATGAAAGGATTATATAAATAGAATGTATTATCAATGGGTTTTCATAATAGCCCAAGTATATTCCAGGAATATGGATCTAAATTATTATTACCTTTGAGAAATTTTAATATTACAGTAATTTATATTGATGATATTTTAATATTTTCAAATAATGAAAAAGAACATGAAAATCATTTATAACAATTTGTAACATTAATAGAAGAAAAAGGATTAAATATTTCACTTAAGAAAGCAGAATTTAAAAAAAAAAATAGAATAGGATTTTTAGGAAAAAATATATATATCTCCCGATGGAATAAAATTACAAGAACATATAAGTAAAAAAGTATTGGAATTTTTAGAAATAAAAAATAAAAATGATTTTCAATCCTTTTTAGGATTAGTCAATCAAGCTACAAATTATATACCTAATTTATAAAAATTAACTGCTAAAATATCTAAATTAGTAGGAGAAAAAAGTAATTGGATATGGAATGATGGAATTGAAAAAATATAAGTCAAATTAAAAATTCATGTCAAAATTTACCAAAATTAATTATTCTATTAGATAATAATGTAAGATGGATGATTTATATAGATGGTTATGAAAATTACCAGGGAGCAACACTATATCATGAAAATAATGAGGGGAATGAATTAATTACAAAATATGCAAGTGGAAAATTTAATAAATCTTAGAGTAACTATCATTCGAATTGAAAATTTATTTAGCTATAATAAAGACAGTAGAAAAATTTGAGTTATTTATTGTAAATATAAAGTTTGTTATTAGAACTGATAATACTCAAGATAAACATTGGTTAGATGGAGGAATAAGGACAAATAAATTATCTAATAAAATGTTAATTAAATGGCAAAGTGATATGTCATATTATGATTATGAAATTGAATATATAAAAGGAGAAAATAATTTAATTGCTAATTTTATGAGCAGATGAACCAAGCAGAAACGTAAGCTAGACATTTAATGATTCTAGAAAGGAATTAAGCCCTATAATAAATCCAATAAATATGAGGTTCCAGATTATGGAAACTTCTATGAATCTTTTAACATGGTAGATTAATGAAACTTTTTCCAAGATCTCTAACTAGATGGAATCACTTCATCAAAGAGCAGGAAAATTGGAAAAAATTTCTTTAAAAAGTACTGTAACATAGTCTGTTGTTGAAACATCAGTTCAAACTTATGAAAGTCATGTAATTGAGCTATTGTTGAAACATCAGTTCAGACTTTTGAAAGTCATGTAACTGAGCAAATGATTACTCCTTTACTTGAAATAAGAAGGAAACAGATCCAAGAAGAAATAGCCCAAAAAACTCAGAATAACTGATCTTCAACCTCTACCTCAAGAACCAATCCAAGAGTAAGCCTATCATCATTTAAACTCAGAGATAATTACCATTATTATAAAAGATTGATATACAATCTTAATCATTTTACCCTTAAGTCTCAACATGTAAAATATATTTCTCATTTTGCCTTTAATAAAGCCATCATATACCCTAAAACTCCACCTAACCTTGTAAATGCCTTATATCAGCATGGTTTAATTTAGTCCATTTGCCCTTCTTCATCATTGGAAGAAATTTTAGAATTACCTGAATAAATTGAAAGAGCTCTAAAAACCTATTTTGGAATTGTAACCTAGCATACAATTTTTATACGGTGTTATTCAACTATTGTTGAAATAAATCCAGACACATTTTATCATCCCATAAATTTAATCAGACTTGAAACTACAAAGAAACCTTTTGAACACCAAGATGAATGTAAAGAGGACATAGAAGATGATGAAGAATTTATACAAGAATCAGAGCTTAGGATTATCATGTAATTTTCTTAGAGATGAACATGATACTTGCAACAGATGAAGAAGCCGCTTGGGTTTATTTTTTAAGGCCAACAACTTTAATTTATTCATCATGAAGGACATAGAAGAATTTAAATTATTTTAATCAATTTTATGATAAACTGAAAAAATAATAGATTTGAAAATACACAAAAAAAAATAAAAAGAAGAATATGCCAACTTTTATCAGAATATGCAATACATAAGTGTAATTATTGTGATGACAAAAGTCCACAGAAAAAATATTTTGAATATTCTATAATAGATATGAGTGTAATATGAAGAAGATAAGACGAATATTTTCTTGACTTATAAACTAAAAAAACAATAGGAGGAATCTGCTGGCATCTTTAAGAAAAGAAGAGAAAGAAGAAGACAGAGAAGGAGAAGAAAGTCAAAAAGATAAATAAAAAAAGAAAAAGGATGATGTAAATAGTGAGGTAAAGTTGATGTAAATAGTAGAGTTTGTCTACCATTATTATAAGTCATTATTGTAAGAAGAATCAAGAGGGATTAGGAAGAATGTAAAGGCAAGGTATGCCTTGTCTATAAATGATCATGTAATGCTTCAAAAGAGGCATCGAGCAATCAATTGAAATCTAAGAATTCTCAGTTTATATCCTGTGATATGAGTATTCTCTTATATTTTTCTTACCCTTCTCAAATTTCATCCTTCAAAATAATTTTAGAATAGCAATTTAAGGTATGTTTAACTAAAATCTTTTTAGGGATTAAAGGTAATAGTATTATTTAATTCAGAAAGTTATGATTCTATGAGGGATTACTAGCTATATATTCATAAAGATAGAAACTCAATTACGCCTCGGTAGGAAATGAAGGAAAGCTGTGCTGAGGTGATCTGAAGGGGAAAAGTTTAAACCTCATATTGGAGGTTACAGTAATATTATTCTTGTATGAAAGACGACAGAAATCCTTCTATAACCTGGATCATAACCTGGATCATCTTTGGTCACACCCCTGAGTAACTACCTTTATGGGCTTATAGCCAGGTTGGTCAGTTATGGTATCAGAGCTAGAGGAATTAAATAATACAAAACCTTAATCCCTAATATTAATATTGATTTCAATTTATATTATGTTTACTGCATCTTGCTTTGTTTGTGATATTATTATATGCCTAGAATTGTTAGAATAAGAAAAATAAAAAGAGTAGAAGTAGAAAGTAATTTATATTATAAAGAACCTTTAACAAATATTGAAATACCTTTTGAAGCTATTTTTAAAACACCAAATAAATCAGGATTTAAACCTAGACCTTTAGAACAATATGAAACTACAAATATACCTAATACAGAAATATTGTTAGGTTTAGATTATAATTTAGATAATGAAAAAAGATTAGAAGAATGGAGTAAGGCCAATTATTAGCATTAATATGAAGAAATATACAAGTAAATATGGATAGTATAATAATATAATCAAGTTTTGTAGAAAATATACACAATTGGTGGAAAAGTAAAACTCATAAATTTAGAGAAAATACAAGACAAACAAATTAACCTTGTCAGAATAGAAAAGAATTTTATGTATTTTTAATAAGAAGGTATGAATAAATATTAAGAAATGAATTTGTAGGAAGAAGTGAGCATTAAATGAGGAAACAAAAATTAAAAAAGCTATAGAAAAATTACGTGAAATAGAAATATGTACATTAGATCCAAAATATTTAAATTAATATATATGTGAATTTAAAAAATAAAATTATGAGCCTAGATTAGAAAAATATGAATTACAAAAAAATTTATCTAGATTTATTTTATAGAAAATTTATAAAATTGATATATGAAATTGAAATAGATGATTATAATAAAGCCTTTGGAATAATATTTTTTACAAATAGTAAGACCATATAGAATACAAGAAGATAGAATACTACTAAATATAAATTATCAAACTATAATAATTCATAAATTGAGATGAATAGGCAATTTTTTATGTATTAGTAAAATTTAATTATAAAAAATATAGATCTAGAAAATATCATGCTCTTGCAGATACTGGAAAAAATCTAACAGTAGCTAAGTATAATGTTTTACCACCATAACAATGGAAAAAGAAAAAGAAAATATCAAGAATGGAAAGTGCAGGAAGAGAAATACATATGATAGAATTGGAAGCTAAAGATATACCTATACAAATAAGGGAATGCAAATTATTAATTCAAGAATTACATCAATATAATAAACCATCTTGTGATATAATATTAGGATTAGATTTTTTAAGTAAATATTATATTATACATTTAATAGGAAAAGCAATAATTTTAACTACACCTTGTAAATATGAAGCATGGGGAATAAGAATAACTAAACTATATAGAAGAAAAGATGACAATTTTCAAAAAAAATGACATGAAAATGAAGTTCAATTTTTACCAAATAATAAACCCATAGAAATAATTCATATGTTAGCAACATTAGATTTAAGTGAAGTAAAACCATTAGAAATAAAAATAATAGAACAAAGACTAATAGATAATTATGATGATAATCCTTTAATTCATTGGAAAAAAATAAAACCTTTAGCAAAAATAGAATTAAACGATTATAATAAGGAAATAAATTGTAAACCATATCCTTGGATAGAACAAGATAAGAAAGAATTTGAAATGCATATAAATGAGTCAGATTATTCTTCACCTATAATGATTGTAATAAAACATAGTGAAGAGAAAACAGGAAACTCAAGAATGGTAATTAATTATAAAAAAGTAAATGATTTAGCAGTAAGGAATAGATATCCAGTACCAAAGATAGAGGAATATGGACAAATAAATTATGTAATAAATTGGAAGAAATTTTAGAATTACCTAAACAAATAAAAAGCACTATAAAAACCTATTTTGAAATTGTAACACTGTATACATTTTTTATAAGATGTTATTCAACTATTGTTGAAATAACTCCAAACATATTTTATCATCCCATAAATTAAACAGACTTGGAACTACAAAGAAACCTTTTGAACACCAAGCTGAATGTAAAGAGGACATAGAAGATGATGAAGAATTTATTCAAAAATCAGAGCTCAGGATTATCGTATAATTTTTCAAAAGATGAACATGATACTTGTAACATATGAAGAAGCTACTTGGGTTTATTTTCCAGGCCCAACAACTTTAATTTATTCATCAGGAAGGATATCAAAGAATTTGAATTATTTTAATCAATTTTATGACAAACTGAAGGATAATAGATTTAAAAATACATAAAAAATAAAAAAAGAAGAATATGTCAAATTTTATCAAAATATGCAATAAATAAGTGTAATTTTGTGATGAGAAAAGTTCAGATAAAAAGATTTTGAATATCCTGTAATGGATATGAGTGTAATATGAAGAAGATAATATGAATATTTGCTAGACTTATAAACTCAAAAAAACAATAGGAGGAATCTGCCGGCATCTTCAAGAAAGAAGAGAAAGAAGAAGATAGAGAAGGAGAAGAAAGTCAAAAAGATAAATAAGAAAAAGAAAAAATATGATGTGAATAGTGATATAAAGTTGATATAAATAGTAGAGTTTGTCTGCTATTATTATAAATCATTATTGTAAGAAGAATCACAAGGGATCAGGAAGAATGTAAAGCAAGGGTTCCCTTGTCTATAAATGATCATGTAATGCTTTAGAAGAGGCATCGAGCAATCAATTGAAATCTAAGAATTATCATTTGTATCTGAGTATTCTCTCTTATATTTTCCTTATCCTTCACAAATTTTATCCTTTAGAATAATTTTTGGAATAGCAATTTAAGGTATATTTAACTAAACTCTTATTATAAATTAAGGGTAGTAGTATTATTTGATCCAAAAAGTTATGATCCTATAAGGGATTACTGGCTATATGTTCAAAAAGGCAAAAACTCAGTTCCGCCTCTTTTAAGAAACAAAGGATGATTGTGCTGAGATGATCTGAAGGGAAAAGGTTTGAACCTCAGATTGGATATTACAGTAATATTATTCATGTATGAAAGATGATAGGAATCCTTTTATGACCTGGATCATCTTTTGTCACCCTTGAGTAACTACCTTTATGGGCTTACAGCTTATATATATATGACTAATTAATTCACTAAGTATTGTTTAGAAAATATATGAAAAGAATTCTTTTTTTTATTTTGTAATAATTATAAAAAATATTTTTTAGTGATTTTTAATTTTTATGATATTTTCTTCTTTTTTAACTATAGAGAGGCATTATAGTCTTTTAATAATATTTAGAAATCCCTAATTATACCTCTTAGCCTAATTAAAAATTTGTTAAAAGTGTAATCCTGAATATGGATTTTAATATTTCAGCTAGATTTAATCAAGATTTTCCCTTAAGCCCTATTTGGATGAGCTTTTTTTTTTTTTGAGTAGATGGGAATGAAATAATTAGCCACACTTTGACTATATTGGCTCTGATAATTTTTTAATATTCCAGTATTGCCTTTTAGAATAGGAGATCCTGTGTGTCATCACACTTCACCTTCACACTACTTTCACTATTAATAATCTATATAATAAAATATCTATATTAAAATAAAATATTGAAATTAATATAAAATATATATATATTATAATAATAAAAATTAATGAGATAGCATTTTAAATTTTCATCATATTTTCTAATTTTAATTTTATCATATTTTAAAGGGGTAAAATATTTTAAAAGGTATCTTAAAATTTATGAGTGATGTAACATGTTTTCAAGATATATAAATTAGAAAATAATAATTATGATTTAAATTTGTTCTAGGAATATATATATACATGTGTGTGTAAAATAGTAAGAGTATATTTGTCAATTTTTAATTAGCTCAATTCCCCTCTCCTCCTAAATCAAATAAGAAACCTCCCCTCCCCTCCCCTACTAACCCCTTTACCTCTTTTTGTTGAACCAAATAAAGCCTTAAGGAAATTTTTTGTTGGAATTTATAAGGAACACATTTAAACCAATTTGTAATTAAATCCCAAAATAATTTGCTTATCAAATCAATATCCAATTTTTGAAGATTTAATCAATTTAATTTTAGAGTCCAATTATAACTAAAATTTATCATAATTTAATCAAGGTAACAATTAATTAATCATAGTAAATTAGAAGTTGTGAAGTGGAGATTTCCCTTACAGAAATTTAACAATATTAATATATTAATAGATTAATGTCACTATAAGTCTTTTATTTTCAAAGGAACATTTTTAATTTAATGAGTATACACATATGCTAATTTTCCCCTAGAAGTCTTTTTTATTAACATTTAATTTTTAGTAAAGAAGGGCAATGAAGAGGTTCAATTTTTTCAATATATTCTAATTCAAGCTTTTATCATTCAATTGTTGGGTGAATAGGGAGCCACCGAATTAGAGTTGAAATTCTTGTGATGGCTGCATTAGAAGGAACCATGGTGCATGGTAGGGGAGCACATATAGGTTTATTCCTACTGGCACTACCATTTCACCACTTGGCCAGAATTGGAGCCACTGCGCGACGAAGATGGAGCGATTTAGAGAGAGGAATAGTCGAGGGAGAAGCAAACAAAGGGAATATTCAACAGGGTTTCATGCATTCATGGTCAGTGTTGGGGAAGAAGGGGCAAGTTTGATGGTAGAGAAAGGGAGAGAGAAAGAGAATGATCCAACAGAGAATGGTGAGGTGGAATATTTGTTAAGTTGTAATATATTGATTGGTTATAATCAAAATGAGGTGGCATTTTGGGGCCTATGGCCTTGTTTGGCATGTGGAATTGAGAGGGTTGGTGCTAGGATTGACATTGGGATTGCTTATTTTGTTATGCTTGGTATAAGGTACTGGGAAAACCTTAAGATTGTGGAATACCATATAGGTGGGATTCCTCAAACCTATCGATAAAGTTATCTTGTGTAGAAAAATAGTCCGATCCACCATTGGTGGGGGCTGAAGTAGAAATATCCAAAGAGTTAAATTATCATTTTGAATATTTTAAAATATTCTAAATGATAGAAGAGAACGGTTATGAGGTAACCACCCACTCCCCCATTATCTCTTCATGTGTGACTGGGGGAGGGATATAATTTTTCACAAGACATAAGCATTTGAGTAGTGTTTGGCGTCTAATTTTTCCCTTTCTTTTGGTAGACATATTCTATCTTCTCTTCTCCAGTGTGTCTTTTCTGTGTACTAGAGACTCGAGTCCAGTAATGTTGCTGAGTCGCCATATGGGTACCTAAAGCAAGTGGACCGACGACAGGCACACCCAAAATCCTACAAGGGTATTAGAGCCAGGTTCTTATTTTATGTGATTAATTCTGCTGCATGAGTCTGTCTCTGCTAGTTTTTCAACTTTACTTCATATTGTAGAGATAAGAGAACATAGTGAGTGAAAAACTAAACCGTATGGTTGCTATATTTTTTTTGCGGTTTCTATAAACAACCAATTTAGCCTCTAAAAATAGTACCATTGCAGAAGAAAATAATGAGAATAGACTCCAAGAACATCAAAAATAGATGTCGCCCGGTAGAGTTATAGAGGAGAGAATTTTTGGGTAAAATTGAGTCACCTGAAAATCTCTAATTTAGGCTTGAAAAATACTCCTATTGTGTAGAGCTCACAAAAACGATGGAAAAAATGCCAAAATATAGATGTCGGATGACAGAGTTATGGAGAAGAGAAGGACCCAACCCACCTATAAAACGGGCCGTTGTGACCCGAATGAAGGTTGATGATGACCTCTAGAACGACGACATTTTGAAGTTGCTTTAAAAAAAGGAAAAAAGGTAAACTCTGCAAAGAACACACAAAAAAAAGTTTGGGTTGCAAACAGGCCTAGTAATAAAAAATTAATTTGGGCTGCTAAGAGGCCTAGCCTAGAATTAAAAAAAAAAAAAAAAGGCCTGGGGTATTGAACCTGGTCGGGTCAGTAGATCTAACTTGGATACATAATTTTTTTTAAAAAAACTTTTTTGGTGAAAAAATTGGCAAAAAATGCAATGTGGTGTGTGGGCCCTGAGAGTGGGCGTAAGCCAATTTTTTTTTAATTTTACCTTCTTGGGGCACGTGAGGGAGCGTGGGACCTACGATTGAGGTGCAGTTTATCCCTAAAAATTTTTAAAATCAATATCTTTATTTTTAATATATAATTTACCTTTTTAGGGGAAATTCTAGATCTTTTTGTGAGTATTCAGTGTATTTTTTTATGTTTAAAAAATTTTAGAATGATAGAATTGACAGTAATACCCAAGAGGAGGGTGAATTGGGAGATGTTATAAAATTTAAAAATTCTCAAAAATGAAAATAGATATAGTAAGAATGATATCACTGAGTGTAGTAGAGAAAGGAAATCAACACAAAAGATTTATCCTGGTTTTGCCCAACCACTTGGCCTATGTCCAGTCCTCATATACCCTATGAGATTTTTAACTATATCTTGCAAGATTCCATGGGCTCTGGTGCCTCAGTACATTCACTGTGAGAATCCCTTCTCACTCCCTCTTACAACCCATAAGGATCCAATTCACTCAAGAGTCTCACACTATTGAGCAACTCAAATTTTGAAAAGAGAATTGAGGAATCTCTCTCACACAGAGAATTAATAATAATAATTGAAGTACAATAAATTCTCTCTCAAAATATCTTTGTTCACACTAAGTGAAGATAGAGTATAATAGAGTATAAACACTGAGCAAACAGAGAATAATAACGAATGCTTTGTAATTGTTTTTTACAAGTTGTTGAGTGTCTTAACTTCAACATTCAATTTTCCTTGTATTTATAGCTTCTGCTCCAAAGATATCTATTAGAGACATTAAGCATTGAGTGAAATGGAGACAAAGCCGTTGGCGGTTGGTGGCAGTAGGTGGTAGCATTTAATGCGATTTTTTAACAGTTAGCCTTTTAGCTGCAACCTCTTCATTTTGAATCATGTAATGTAAACATGCTAGGCAAACATTGTGAGTGTGATAGACAATGATAAGAAACATATAGGAATAGTTACATTATGTTTAAACCATTGCATCAAAATATGATTGTTAAAATCATTTGAAAAACTATCAGTATTCAACGAAGAGCTTATATATAAGATTATTTATCGAAGAGGACTTCGATAAAAAACTTCAATGAAACCCTTTGTAAAAATAGTTGAGCCTCTTATCGATAAATAGTTTACTCGAATAGCTTATTGATAAATTCCATACATAATCAGACTAACTTTAAATTTTCTAAATATAATTTATTGAAGATTTATTCGAAGAACTATCTTATCGAATAACTTATCGATAAATTACTTCAAATAACATTTTGAAACAAGTCTGAGTTCAGCAAGTCTGTTAGTAAATTTTTCTCATTCTTATCGAAGAGATCTTCGATAAGTAGCCTTATCGAATAGTTCTTCGATAAATTGAGTCTTTAAAAATATTATAGACTTTGAATTTATTAAAGAGCTGATCGATAAATGAATAAACTCTTCTTTATTTGAAATACATTACTTATCGAATATCTTATCGATAAATATATTTATCAAATCGGACTTCGATAAGTTCTCTAAAAACCTTTTCACAAAATTTATTCTTATCGATAAATGCTTGGTAAATACTTTCACAAATTCAGAGTCATTTCCAAATTTTATCAATAAATGACTTTATCGAATAAGTTTTCAAAGAGAGATCATTAAAAACAAATACTTAGGTTTCTTTATAGTCTATTTATTGAAGGTCTTATTAATAAGTAAACTTATCGAATGGGTCTTCGATAAATATCCTTCAGAAATAAATCTTTTTCACAAATTTCTTTTCCATTTATCAAAGGGCTTATCGAATAGGTGTCTTATCGATAAGCTAATCGATAAATATTCTTTATCAGTCTTAAAATACTTTTTGAAAATATTTTCTTAATTGTCATCATCAAAACATTGGAGTCTAACATTTCTCCCCCTTTTTAATGATAGCAAAACTTAATAGATGAATTGATAAAGAATAAAGCGATTTAAATAAATTTAGAGTAGATAAAGCAATTAGAATAGAATGACAGAAACAACGTGAAGCAAAGCAACATAATTTGTATTATAGAATTTGCATTGATCAATTAATAAGTCATAGTTGCAATCACAATAATATCAAGGCAATATATATATATATGAAAATAATAAAACTGCTATTGTTCAAGTTTATCTCAATTCTCCCCCTTCTTATCATTCATAAAAAATTAAGTTAGAGCATTGAGGGTCAGTTTGTTGATTAGTAGTAGGATTAAGTTGAGAAAAGGAAGTGAAGGGTCAATAGTAGATTCAGGTGGTGGTGGTGGTGGAGAAAGTGAATTGGTGGACTGAGAGGTAGAGGGAACAGTTGTGAACCCAAAGGTCAAAGAAGTAGAGGGAGGAATAGTGATAGAGGCTTGAGGTTCAGAGGAAGTAGGAATGGTCTGTACAATGGCAATGGACTCAGACAATTGTATTGGAATAAGAGGAACATGAGTTTGAGTGGAAGGAGGCTAAGTCTGGGATCCAAAAGTATATAGAAGATCGCCCACTGTAACATTTCAAATTTTCCCTATTTGTATAAGACTGATAGAGGAAAGAGTTTATAAAAGGATTAGGATAGTAATCAAAAGAAAAGATAATGATTAAGATAAGTTTTAAGCTAAAGAAAGAGAGAAGATATAAAGTTGTAAAGCCAAAGGGGTTAAATTGTAATTAATGAAAGTTCCAAGGACATAATGGTCATTTTGAAAAAGGAACTAAAGTGAAAGCCTTAAAAGTTCCATGGTGTAAAATGGAAGTAGACGCAAGTTATGGGCCATTAAGTGTAATTAGGAAAAAGTTGAGGATAGTAAAGTACAATTTTTAAAAGTTTAGGGGCAAAATGATAATTATGGAAAGTTGAGCTAGAAAATGCCCAAAACTGCTTGGAAATATTTTTGTCTCAAATTTTACTAATAAATAGAGAAAATTATTTTAATCGATTTAACGAAACATGAAATTTTGATTTGAGGTCCCGATAAATTGATATGAATTTTTAAATTTTGAAAATTATTACAGTATTTTTCAGACTTCAGAATCAGATAAAATTTGGTAGTAAATTCTTATAATTAATATGATAATTTATGAAATTGACAGAACTAAAAAAGGAGTTATGTAAAATTTATACTAGAATTTATAGTAGAATAAAATATCCGATAAAATTGGAACGATATAAAGAAGATTAGTATGGCCCCTATGCAAGGATGACACGCACAAATCGAGAAATAGTCCCTAAGATGTGCGAAAGTAAGGTGTTATATTTTTGGTATCAGAGTAAAGTTTATGGTATTAGATAAGGTAGACAAGCAGAGTAGAGACCGGACAAAGAACATTAGAAGAAAATGTTTAGAGAAAGGTATATCCAAGTCGCAACGAGAAGATATTTAGGTCGCGACTAGTAGTCACAGAGAAGTGAGGTTCTGACAAGTTAGGACATGGGTCACGACAAATATTCACAGAGGTATTTTGGTCGTGACAAGTGAAGACCATTGGTTGCGATAGAAGAATACAGAATAATTTGGTCGTGACATATCAAGTGGTTAGACCCAATGATGTAACACAGAAGATGTTGGTCACGATAGAGAAGACCTTTTGTCACGACGAAAGAACACAAAGCTATATGATCGTGACGAGTTGAGTAAGATGGTAGTGACAAGTTCACAAAGAACATGGGTTATGACTGGGATACACAGAGACTAGATGTTATGGCAACGATGAGAATGAAGGTGCCAACCTCACTGGAGTTTATCAATTAAAGGATGGCCACAGGGTGTTGACAGGGTAGATGATACGAGATACGGAAGATTAGTTTAAGAAGATGTTTAGAAGTAGATCCTACGTGTGATAACCAGGAGTAAATCTACATTACGAAAAACTTTGTTTAGCTAGTCTTTACTGAACAGAATAATCAGAAGTTAGATTGAGACTTGTCTAGGAATAAGCCTAGCACATGTCATAAGGTTAGAGACGTGATGGTTAATAGATAGATAGCTAAGGTTCTCAAAATAGAGGAACCCCTTCACAAAGAAACAATAACATAGCATACCTAGTGTAGAGCACCCTAGAGAGAAAAAGTAATAGTAGCAGATGATGAATGAGATCCGTGCGACTCAAGTTAGTTAGGATCAAGAAAAAGACCAGAAAGGAACCACAATCTGATCAAGAATAGACTGAAATTGATATATAGATAAAAGAAGTTAAGAGATAGTAGAGAGATGCAGAATTTACTCCATAGAGATGGAGATTGATCCGCTCACTTGAGAAGTTTTTCTTGATTAGTTTTACAAGAAGCATTCCTCTTAGTTAGATAGAGATGAGCGTGAGGCCAAAGCAGGGAAAGAGGAATCATTTGATGAATACTTAGCCAAGTTCATCCACATGAATAGTGAGAGTTGAATGATTGAGAAGTTAATTCACGGATTGAATTCCATGTTACAAAGAAAGATTTTTTCTCAGGTAGTTGTAGAAGTTCAACAGAGCGATAGATGTGTACAAGATTAGAAAAAGAAGGTTATGATGTTTAGAGAGAGAAAGGTAGCCACAGTTTAAAAGATAAAGAGACTCCCCTATTTAAGGAAGAGTAATGATCAAGAATCAGATAGAGTAGTGAAGGGTTGAGTCTATACCCTGGTAGGAGGGTAATGTGGCAGCCTAAGTTAGTTGAATAGTTATCTCAGGTTCCTGAATAAATGATTAGGATCTGGCAATAAGGTGACAAAAGAAAATTTCCATTTGGTAGTAAATTGGCATATAGGGTTCCTAAATAGAAAAAATTATTCTGATCGATTTAACATAACACGAAATTCTGATTTGAGTTCCTGATATGAATTTTTGAAGTTTGAAAATTATTATAGTATCTTCTAGACCTCAGAATCAGATGAAATTTGGTAGTAAATTCTTATAATTAATATGAGAATTTATGAAATTGACAGAACTCAAAAGGATTTATGTAGAATTTATAATATAATTTACAGTAGAATAAAATACTCGATAACTATGTTTCGGGGAAATTCTTAGGAGTTAAGCCCATAAAGGCATGGGACCAAGTAAAAGGCCCAAGATGGCGCCTCATAGGCCTAATGATACTTTCATATAGGTATGTGGGCCAGTGCTTATAAAGACCCTAAAAAATATAAAATTACTAAAATGCTACTATGTTATGCCATTGAGCAAGATATGAAAAAGAGTAATTTGGTCATTTGACTAAGGTCAAACGGTCAGGAAGGGTTCCTAAAATAGTTGACCAAGGTCAGGGATTACTATGGTGATGTTGAAAAGACGATAATGTCCTTAGAATTATTAAAGTAAATAAAGAAGAACTAATGGCATTTTGGTAATTGGGATCAATAATTAAGTTTAGACTCAGTCCAAGAATGTCAATGGTAGGAAAAATCTGGATACTATATTTAAGATCAAAAAATATATTATGGAATCTTAGAAAATAGTCTGGTTTTTGAAAAATTGGACTGAGTCGATAACGAATTAAACTGGAATTTTTCTAGACTCTTCTCCCCTTGGAATTTTGCCACATGGTGGTTTAGGTGTTCCTTGATGATGTCATGGATGATGTCATCAAAACTTGGTGGGCAAGCCAAGTTTCAAGATTGAATATGGACATTGGATCAAATAGTGCTTGGATTAATCCTACCCATCCACCCACCACCTCTCAAGTCTATAAATACCCCTCCCTTCCTTCACATTTGTTCCAAGAATAGAAGCATTGGCGAGGTGCTGCTCAAGTGGAAACTCAAGCAGAAGGTGAAGAGATCTAAGACACCAAAGTTCAAGCTAGCTAGGAGTTAAGGTAAGCAATCTATCTCAGCTTATTTTCCTTTATTTGGAATCTTGAACTTGGGGTTTTATGGAAGAGAAATGAGAAATTCTCTAGGGTATATATGCTGTCCAAAACCCTTGATGAAAGAAGAAAAAAGAAGTTAAAGTTAGAACTATGTAGAAGATACTTAGATAAGTTAGAATTGATACTTGGTTATTGAATTAAATTGTGTTCTTGACTTTGTTCTTTATTGAGGCCTTTTGGCCATGGGTAGAACTTAAAGGAGGAGCTTAAATTTCAATATTCTAATGCTTCCATTGAATTTATATGATGATTTTGTGTAGGATTGGATAGGTTTAGAACCTTGGAAGCATTGGAATTGGAAGTTGTAATTTTTAAAGTCTTCTTTATAATTGTTCACATGCATGAATAGTAATTGGAATTTCATGATTCTAAGCTCATAAACAGATTCAGAAAGTGAAATTGTGTAGGGTAAAGTCAAGGCACAAATTAATTCAAAGGACAAGACAATTAACCACAAATTAAGAAAGATAGGGGTTAATTGATTAAGTTAATTTCAATGTCCTTATATGCCAATTGAAATGGATTATAATGAATGAATGAATATGTGATGTTTAGGCTTTGTTTTGTAGACTCAAGAAGGTAGCCAATTGGTAAGGAAAGAGGATAAGAAAAAGAACAAAAGAAAGTAAAGCAATAAGGTAGTAAACTATCCTAAACTTATATGTATTAGTTGTTATGCTTAGTTGTGCTATGACTATGTTGAATTGTGTTGCATATGTGTATATGATTGAAGCTCTATTTCTATGATTGCTTTGGCCAATTGTATTTCATATGTTACATAGAAGCATGCACATTATACAATGTTAACAATTTCACAAGCAAGCATAAATATTTACATTGATGCATACAATGTTTAGTACCATTTTCCACTGAGATTTCCCCAGAAATCTCACCCCATCCATATAATCCCAATCCCAATAGGTTCATGAATGATGAAAGAAGATGAAGGAGCATGAAGAGAAGTTAGGGATTGGATAATATAAATGTTATATGATGAATGTATGAATTATTGTATGTAATAATGTTATATGATCAGCTTGAGCAATGATGTTTATGATGTAACCAAAAATAGTAAATATATGAAATTTTACAAACACATAGTTAACATGTTAAGCTTCATTTTGACACCATGTACGCCATATTTCGATGTTGGTACAAAGAGAACAAATTCTCCAAAGTTGGGGATCACAAACTGTTTCTAGAAATCCTGACCAAATAAATAGTAAACTTTGACATTAGAGTTGATGCAATTGACTGGTCAATTGATCCAAGAAAGTATTTTTCTCTTAAATTTCAAGATGTTAGTTTCGTGTAGCTTTTTGAACTGCTTCATTTTGATTTTTCTATAATTACTTATGATTTTTTGAAGTTAGTAGCTGAATCTGGATATACCATATGAACAGTAACTCGTGAAGAGTGAAATTCTAGATTTAGCTATTAGAATTCAAAGATAATGTAAGTGGTTCTAAATTCTACCGAATGATCCCTAAGACGTACAAAAGTAATGTGTTACACCCACATTAAAAAGGTGTTGGAAGAAACGATCTTACCTTTCAAGTCCATGATTTATGTACTTAGCACTTCAATGGCAAACTTCTAGTTTTCCATAATCTTCTTTAAGGATTGAATTTCTTCCTTTGTTTCTTCATGTATCTGGGTGATTTCCAAAGCCAACTTATTTTCCAGATTATCTCCATATCATTTGTGCAATACTTGCACAATATTCAGATTTCCTTCTAGAATATGAAGCAGGACCTTTTCCTCAAAACTCTTTAGTTCTTCCTAAATGAGTGTATGAACGGTCAGAGATGGTGCAACAGGAACAGATGGTGCAGTAGATGGTTTAGCCTCTTCTTGAACTAGCTACTTTCCTTTGTCCTTCTAAGTTTTCTTGCCTCCAGCAGCTAGTGGGAATGAGATTCTCATCCTATGAATCTGCTCTACTCCAAATTTTGGAATCTTCACTACTTTCTCACCCTTCTCCAGATAGTCATTATTATTGCAGTGGAGAAAGTAGGAAACTAACTAAGGATAAAGAATTGGAGTGGCTCTAGTTTTTGAGAAGAAGAAACTCGTTATTTTTCAAAGATCAGGGGCTCCTATATTGATCTTTTCTCTGTTGATGATCTTAGCTAGCAGCACGTAGCCTTCTTGTGTCTTGTAGGTGAAGCTTCCAGACTTGTTCACCATACTTCTAGAATAAATATAGTGGATTATCTTGTGATAATCACACATCTCCTTTGGCACAAATTTTAAATCTCCACAAAACTTGTCCTCAAGCATTAGGATATGGTATACCTCTCTAATGGATGACTCAAGCTTAAAATCAAACTCCAGGGTGTTTAGAAGATGATTTATGGTTCTGGAGTCTAACTTAATTTTCCTCCCCCTTAATTCAGTAATCAAATGACTACTGATCAATTCCCATCATCCCCAGCTTCATTCAAAATTTGCATATTACAATAGAAGTGCCTAACAAACTCTGGGTAGTAGGGAAGATCAATTCCTAGCCAATTTTGGTAGTGTTTCAGAGTATCAAACAAGTCTAGTTGTGTCTTATACATGTATTTCAAATATTCCAGGTTTACTACAACTACTGGGTAGAAATCTCTGGGTAAAATCAGCTTTTAACTTTCCCTTATCTACTCCCTTATCTATGTTACTAGAAAATATAGCTAAATCAACAGGTTGAAAGGGAAAAGGACTGGTTTGAGGAGGGCCAGAAGAAGAAGGTCCAAAGTGAGATGGAGAGTGAGACCCTGATGTACCCTGTGAAGACACAATTTTCTTTTTCTTTTCGATTTGCTTTCCCTTTTTGCCTTAAGAAACTCCAGCAGATTTTGTGATTTTCTTGACCATTTGTTCAAGATTCTCATTAGTGTATGTGTTTTCTAATTCTTCAGGAACATCAACCAATTGATGTCTTTTCCTTTTTGAAGTTTGTTTGGCACTCTATTTTACAGAAGTTTCCTGTATCTTTTCTTGAGAAACTTGTGTAGCAGGTGAAGTGTCTCTTTTTGATTTCTGATTGGGCTTTGATGAAGTCGCTTGTTGTTTTCCCTTCATTTTTCCAACCTCTGGTACCTTAGTCATTGCCATAGTTTAGTATTTAGTCAGATGAGATGAAGAACATGTAGGATGTTTGAGGATGTGGCTAGGAGAATGAAGCAGATCGTGGTTTTATAGAGAAAGTGGGTTTGGAATGTTGGGGAACGGTTATAGGAGGATTTAATTGTGAAGGGGAGGTTACAAGGGCGGCTAAAAATTCTTCTGGGCTCAGATTATTTGAGAAAATATTTGATGAACTGATCAATAACAGTCATATTTTTCTCAAATAACTACAATCTTATCGATAAGTTTTTCAAAAAGAACTCTATTCCTAGTGTTTATCGATAAATATTCAAATAACGGTAATATATTTATCAAATAGCTCTTCGATAAGAGTACTTATCAATAAGTTGTTTGATAAATAACCTCTTGTTTCAAAAAATTTGCACAGAATTTATCGAAAAAGACTTGGAAAACTTAACTTATCAAAGTGTTATTCGATTACAGATATCACTTTCTTTTTGCAACCATACCACATTTATCAAATAGATCTTTGATAAGTTCCCTTATCGATAATCTGTTCGATAAACTTCAACACTTAAAAGAAAAATTAATCGAATAACTATTTGACAAGTCATTTCCTTGAAGAATTGATCAATAAGATCATATTTCAAAATATGTCAATTTATCGATTAGTTTATCGATAAGACCATTTATTGATAAGATGTTTGATAAATTCCATTCAAAAATACATGCACATAATTGAAAAGTAATTCATTCTTTTCCAAGAATACTTCGATAAATCCTTTTATAGAAGAAATTTTCAATAAATTTCATAGGATAATTGAACTAAAAACAATCATTTTTGGAATAGCTACTTGATAAATTCCTTTATTGAGTAGTTTATCGATAAAATTCAATTTAATCTAGTATAAACACACAACTTTTTACCTCTTACTTAAAACTATTTTATCGATAATTAATTCGATAAATTTTGCCTTTCTTCATAATAACTTCCTTTTTCTTTGAAGTTTTCTTCTATAATTCTTCTTATTGATGATTTTATCGATAATTATCAACTTTCTTGCAAAACAAATTTCTAGACACTCCGATACTTTAGTTAGTTAGAGTTTAAAAACATCATTAATAGGAAATGAAATGAAGAGATTTAAAGTTAAAGGAAACTTTACAATTCATTGGGATTTACTATTCCCAATTCTCCTATGATATATGTGAACTGATCTTTTGCCAAACGTTTGGTGAATATGTTAGTAAGTTGAAGATGCGTTAGGATGAACTCCGCACTGACATTCTTCTTTTGTACATGATCTCTTAGAAAGTGATGGCTTATGTCAATGTGTTTTGTCCTAGAGTGGAGTATCATATTCTTTGATAGATTGATGGTACTCATGTTGTCACATATGGTTGGTATCTTCTTCAGATAAATTCCTAGATCTTGTAGATGTTGTTTTAACCATAAAACTTATGCACATCAACTCCTCACAGCTACATACTCAGCTTTAGTGGATGAAATTGCCACTATGTATTGTTTCTTGCTAAACCAAGAAACATGACAATCACCAAGAAATTGACATTGTCCACTGGTGCTTTTTCTATTAGTTTTGTATCCAGCATGATCTGAGTTTAAGTAAGCTACTAGGAATTCTTGACCTCCTTTCGGATACCATATTCCAAGATTGATGGTTCCACAAAGATAAATGAAGATTCTTTTGATAGCTTTGGCATGTGACTCTTCAGGAGCAGCTTGGTACCTTGCACACATGCCAACACTATATTGTATGTTAGGTATACTTGTCAAATAGAGAAGTGATCCAATCATTCCTCTATATTTCTTGATATCAAAATCCACCACTTTTCATTTGCATCCAATTGTATGGTCGAGCTCATTGGGGTTGCCATGCATTTGTTGTTTTCCATCTCAAATTTCTTTAGTAACTCTTTGAGATACTTTGTCTATGAGATGAAAATCCCATTTTTCTTCTATTTGATCTGTAGCCCTATAAAGAAGTTGAGCTCACCCATCATCAACATCTCAAATTCACCCTGCATTAACTTGGCAAACTCTTGGCAAAGATCATCGTTAGTGGCTCCAAAAATGATATCATCTACATAAATTTGAACTACTAACAAGTCATTTTTGTTTCTGTTTACAAAAAGTGTAGTATCCACTCTGTCTTGTTCAAAATCTTTGTTTAAAAGAAAATTGCTCAATCATTCATACCAAGCTTTGGAGTTTGTTTCAGACAATATAGAGCCTTTTTGAATTTAAAAACATAATCTAGATACTTAAAACTTTAAAAACCATGTGGATGTTCAATGTACACTTCATCCATAATAAAACCATTTAGAAAAGTAGTTTTCATATCCATTTGATAAAGTTTAAAATATTTAATACATGGAAAGGCTAAGAGAACTCGTATTGCTTCCAATCTAGCTACTGGAGATATGTTTCCTCATAATCAATACCTTCTTCTTGATTATAGCCCTTTGTAACTAATCTAGCTTTATTCCTAATGATGGCTGTAGATTCATCGAGCTTATTCTTGAATACCCATTTGGTGCTTATAACAGGATGATCTGTTAGCCTGGGTACCAAGTCCCAAACTTGATTTCTTCATATTGGTTCAACTCTTCCTGCATGGCATCTATGCAGAAGGTATCTAATAGTGCCTCATCCATATTGGTTGGTTTAATATTTGAAATTAATGCTGTAAAGAGTACTTCATTGAACACTTGTCTATAGGTTCTAAGCTCTTCATTGACTTTACTAATGACCTGGACTAAAGGATGATCCTTTAGTCCATGCCAGGCTTTAGGTTGATTATCATTTTAATGGGAATCATTTTTACAAATATTTTCACAATATGATGATGCTAACTTTTTGATAAGTTTCAAATTTTGCAATTTTTGAATAATCTCAGCATCATCCTCTGAAGAAGTTTTTGAAAAATTTTCAACTTCAGCAAAAACATGAATGGATTCTTCAATTGTAAAAGTTATTTTATTGAACACTCTATATGCCTTACTACGATTAGAATAACCCAGAAATACACCCCTATTAGATTTAGGATCGAATTTATTGATATTACTTTATTGTTGTGGATGAAACACTTGTTGCCAAAAATCCTCAAATGAGCAATGTTTGATTTCTCCCTTTGTACAGCTCATATGGGGTCTTGTTAAGTATGCTTATGATATAGGCTCTGTTTGAAATGTAGCATGCAGTATTCATGGACTTAGCCCATAATACTTGAGAGACTCCTTTTTCATTTAGCATTACTCGTAACATATCAGTGAGGACTCTGTTTTTGTGTTTTACTACTCCATTTTGTTGTGGTGTACGAGGAGATGAGAAATTATTATCTATCCCATGTTCTTTACGGAAGGTTATGAATTCATGAGTCTCGAACTCTCCTCCATTATTAGTCATGATAGATACAATAGAAATACCTTTCTTATTTTAGACTTTCTTGGCAAAAATAACAAAGACATCAAATGTCTCATCTTTTGAAGGAAGAAACAATGTCCATGTAAATCTAGAATAGTCATCAACTATCACAAGAGTATACAAGTTTTATTCAAAACTTTTTATTCTCACAAGACCAATCAAATCCATATGAAGCAATTAGAGTGGTCTTTATGTTGAAACTATCTTCTTAGATTTAAATGATGACCTTGTTTGCTCTCCTCATTAGCAGGAACCACAACAATATTGTTTTCAAAATTCATTTTGGGTTAACCGATGACTAAATCTTTTCTAACTAGTTTTAAAACTTGACTTATATTTACATGAGCCAATCTTTTATACTAAAGCCAACTTTCATTGATTTTTCCTATAAAACAATTTTCATAAAGATTTGAATCGAATGGAACAGTGTAACAGTTATCATCCCTTGGTGATTTGAGTTTTGCTTTTAATTCATCTTTGTTCAATGTTAGATCTTTCTTGTTAACAATTAGGCATTCTTCTGAGTTGAAGATTACCCAGTTGTCCTTGTCACTTTGATTAACACTAAGTAGATTATGGCAGAGTCCATCTACAAGGTAGACATCTTCTATTTTAATACCATCTGAGCCTCCAATCTCTCCAATACCAGCAACTTCTCCAAATTGATTTCCTCTAAAGCTGACTTTTCCTCCTTCTTTTGGTGAGAGCTTTAAGAACTTGTTAGCATCTCCAGTCATTTATCTTGAGTATCTACTGTCAATATATCATTTTGTTGTCTTGGATGCTTTGAGACATACCTGCATACAGAATCATCGAATTTTGGGTACCTATATCTTTTTGGATCCTGATTGGTTAGCTCGTTGTGCTTTTACTTCATGAGTACCTTTTGGTACCCATCTTAATGTCCCGTATGTACCCTTCTTCTTATAATAACAAGAAGTAGTAGTGTGGCCCTTATTGTTGCAATAAGTACATCTAGCGAAAGGATTAGAATTATGAACAGACGTTCTAAAATAATTTAAATACAATTTTCCTTCATTTTTCCTTTTACCTTTCCTTTTATCTAGACTTGGATCATATCTAATTCTAGATTTGTCGGAGATGCATATTTGGTTACCTAAGATTATAGTAAGTGTCATATCCATAATTTTCTCTTTCAGTGTACATAAAGCCTATATTCAGTATACGTGAATATTAATAAAAGGAAAGGTTGCAATACAATAAAATAAAGGGACTAAATTGCAATAGAAAGGAAGTTTCATGGTTTAAGTAAAAGGTGCATTAAGGGACCAAAATAAAATTTCAAAAAGTGAATTAAGACATTTCAAAATGTGTAGTAAGGGACTAAAGTGGAATTTGATAAATTCAGGAACTAAAGTGTATTTTGCCAAATTTAGGGGTAAAATTGTAATTATGAGAAAGTTGAGCTAGAAATGGCCCAAAACTTTCTAGAAATATTTCAGTAACAAATTTTACCAGTAAATAAGGGACAATATTTGGGCTATACATATTTTTCTGAATTTTAATTTGAGGTCCCAAAAAAATAATATTAATTTTTAAATTCTAGAAATTATTACAGGACCTTTTAGATCTCATAATCAGATAAAATTTTATAGAAAATTATTATATTAATTATAATAATTTATTAAACTGATAGAACTAAAAAAGGAGGTCTGTATAATTTATAATGGAATTTAAGGTAAAATAGAGTACCCGATAAAAGTTTTAGGGAAAATTCCTTGAGATTTGAGCCATAGGAAGAGTTTGGCTTGATTAAAAACTCAAGATAGTATCCTAAGAGGCCCAAAAATATGTTGACTAAATTATGGGGCCAGTGTTTAGAAAAATCCTAGAAAGTACAAAATGACAAAAATGCCCTATGTTATAATAATGAATGGAGGGTATTTTGGTCATTTGACCATAGTCAAAAGGTCAACGAGGGACATAAGAGTACTAGACCAGAGTTAGAAAATATTGATGAAGTGTAAAATGACAATTATGCCATAGGGTTAATAAAGTGAAAATAGTGAACTAAGGGCATTTTGGTCATTTTCCAAGGGAAAATAATTAAATTTACACCCAGCACAACAATGTCAATGGTAGAAAAAATCCAGACACTAGATTTAATGATATAATACATATTTTAGAATATTACAAAAATTAGAATTATAAAACAGTCTGTTTTTTGTAAAATCTGACCGAGTCGGTATCGGATTGGACTATAATTTTTTCAATTAGAACTTAGCCTAAAATTTTCTAAACAAGACCCTAAATGAAGTCATGGATGATGTCATAAATTGGTTTCGTGGGTAAGAAAAATTCAAGAATGAATATGGACCATTAGATCAAATAGTAACTAAAGCAATCTTGGCCTTCATTTTCACTTGAATTTATCTATAAATACCCCCCATTTCAGCACATTTTGGTAGCCCCAAGGACCATAAAGAACCTTTGCTAAAATTTCTACTTGAGCCAAGACAAAGCACTCAAACTTGAAATCAAAGTAAGGTGATTAATTCTCTAACTCTTGAAATTTGTTGTAACAAATTGGCTCTTGGTTTTAAGAGGTTTTAATGGAAATTTTACCCTAAGATGAGCTGCTGGATATTCTGCCCTCATGAAAGAAATATGAATTTTATGTTAGGAATGATTTAGATAAGCTCAAACAAGCTAGAATCAAGTAGTATTGGCTTGAAAATTCAAGTATGCATGGAATTAGGATTTTATGTTATTTACTGACACTATATGGAACACCATTCATATGTGAGAATTTCATAATTTTGATCCTTCCAATGGGTTTAAAATGAAAAATTGTGTGGGGTAAAGTAGAGAAACAAGTATTGGAAGCATTGGAATCAAAATGATAATTTTTAGAAATAAAGGGGGTATGTTTTGGTTCTGTACAACAGCCAAAGAAGGAGTTTGAATGGTGAAATTATAATATCATATTTGGATTCTACATGAAAGTTTATGTGGAAATGGATCATGAGAATTTATTTTGAATTGATGGAAGCATAAGTTACAAGATGGAAAAATAAAGAGGGTTTATTGAAACCTAGTTTTGAACTATGTTTGGAATTAAGTTGACTTGTTATTTCTCTATTATGGCTAGATTTTGACATTTGTTTGGGAAAAATATCATCTCAAGAAGGACTTGATGAGGATAGCATAAGAGGTAGCAAGAATATCTAACTATGATGTTAATGTTGTTTGATTATGTGCTTGCTTGTTAATTGTGATGTTTGGTTGAGCCAAGAAAGATGTTATGATGATGATGATGATGATGATGATGATGGATGAATGGATGCAACTCCTTTCTTTATATACTTCATGGCAATATGCATGTTAGAGATTGCTTATATATGATTATGAATTAGCTCCCATATCATGATAACATGTTAGGCATTTAATCAAGCATGCATAATATTATAGTTTGTATGACTTGCTATTGGGATTTCAATAAAATCTCATTGTTTCCATATGAATAACCATGACATAGGTGCTGGAACCTCAAAGGGGAAAATATTAAATTTGGATGAATTAACTTGTATTATGGGATAATTTGGTTATATGACATTATGGAATGCAATAGTACACGATGGTATATATGTAATGTAAGCCAGTGTGACTTTATGATGTGGTTTTCAGTCACTTAATGTATGAGTTATGATATGAAATTTGGTATGAATGTAGTTAATATCTAGATATTTAAATGGAAACCAAGAACACTTCAATTGGATAAGTTTTCAATTTTTTACGATTTTTCAAAGTTACAGATAAAATCTGGAAAGTGATCATTCCTCACATTTTGAGGCTGTGAGGTTCAAGTGATGTTTCGAAATAGCAAATGAAAGAACTTGTCCACAAAATTTTATGATCTTAAAGAAAATGTCTTGATATTTAAAACCATATGCAACATGCCTCATTTGGATAAGTGAGCAAGGAAAAATGAATTTTTAAAGTTAAGGTAAGAAAACTGAATTTCCAGATTTACCAAATGAATAGTGGTTTTTCCATGAATAAACTGTATTTTTTTGGACAATGAAACCTCAATTTTATATTTATCTCTCAAAGTTTAATGAAATAGATTTCATTAGAAATTTGAACCACTCAATTTTGATTTTCTAGATTTAATTATGAATTTTTAAAGTTGGGACTGTAATCTGGATATACCAAATGAACAGTACTCATGATTTAATTTTTGAAAATTCACTTTTTCAAATTAAAGAGATTTATAAGTGGTTCAAACTACTTCCAATTGTGCATATCTGAGGGTAAAAATAAGGACACGACATTAAGCACCTCACTTCCTTTAGTAAAAAGAATGAAGAGTTTTGGTCAACTCTTCATTCTTTTTATTTACTGTCTTATATTTAGTGCAAGGCACCGATGTGATTTTAGTAGTTTGAGAGATGATTTCAAGTTGCTTTTTTGACACTTTAACTTTCTTTTTAGAATTTACTAATTTTTTAGCAATTTTAAATAGTTCATTTCTCAAATCATTGTATTCAGAAAGTAATTCATCATAAGAAGTTTCAAGATTTAATACCTCATTTATCTCTAATTCTTCTTGAGCAACAAGACATATGTTGGCAACCTCTTCATGGTTGCTTTCTTCATCTTCTGATGAACTATCTCCCCAACTAGAAGATACAAATGCTCTCCTCTTTTATTATTTTTCTTTCTTTTTCTCTTTATCCTTCTTTATGAGTTGAGGATAGTCTGCTTTGATGTGGCCCAGTTTTTTACATTCATAGAATATAATTTGATCCTGAGCCTCTGAAGTTAATGTTGAAGGAAAATTTCATTTGGTTTGAAATTTCCTTCTAGCTTTATTTTTGTAAAACTTCTAGAACTGTCTCACCAGAAGTCCTATCTCCTCATCTTCGAGCTTATCTTCTTTTTCACTCTTTTGAGCCTTGAGAGGAATGCCTTTGCTAGTTTTTTAGTCTTTCACAAATATGGATCGTAGCTGGATAAATGCTAAACGATTAAGTGTTGAGTATGCTGAGGGGGTGAAGGAGTTTTTGGATTTTACTAAACGGAATGGTGATGATGACAATGGAAGGTTTTATTGTCCTTGTGTGAGTTGTTTGAATGAGAGGAAACAAAGTCCTGCTGATATTTACACTCATCTAATGTGTGAGGGGTTTTGCAAGAGTTACACGGTATGGGTATGGCATGGTGAACAGGTGGAACAGACTATTGATGATGACATGGATACTGATGATCGAGCAGAGGACATGATTTGTGATGTTAGAAAAGATGCTTTTATGCGGTCACATGCATATGGTAATATGTGCAATGATGTAGAAAAGCCTCTATACATAGGGTGCAGAAAATACAACCTGTTGAATGCGGTGTTGAGATTGGTAAGTGTGAAAACTCGGCATGGGTGGAGTGACAGTGGCTTTTCAGAATTGCTTGAGTTGTTACAGGACATGTTTCTTGAAGAAAATGCGTTACCCAAACGCTACTATGATGCGAAGAAAATAATAGGTCCTTTAGGCATGTAGTATAGAAAGATTCATGCATGACCAAATGATTGCATATTGTATAGGAAATAGTTTGAAGATGAGGAGAAGTGTCTAATATGTAAGACACCAAGGTATAGATCAAACAACTCTCCTGCGAAGGTGTTATGGTATCTTCCAATTGTACCAAGGTTTAAGTGACTTTTTTCTAATGAAGATGATCCAAAGAAAATGTTATGGCATGCAAATGAAAGGATTAATGATGGAAAGATTCGTCATCCGGCTAACTCTTTGCAATGGAAGAAGATTGATAACTTATTTCCTGAGTTCGGCAATGAACCACGAAACCTAAGGCTTGGACTTAGTACGGATGACATGAACCCTTATAGTAGCCTTAGTAGTATACATAGTTCATGGCCCATCCTTCTGGTGATTTACAACCTATCTCCCTTGTTGTGTATGAAATGAAAGTATGTAATGTTGTCTATGCTAATCTCAGGACCAAAACAACTAGGAAATGACATAGACATTTACCTAACACCCTTGATCAAAGATTTGAAGAAGCTATGGGAAGGTGTGGATATTTTTTATGTGGTTAAGAAGGAGGTCTTAATATGCGGGCCATGATCTTTTGTACAATTAATGATTTTCCTGCATACGAAAATTTGTTAGGGTATAGTGTTAAGGGCCATAAAGCATGTCCGATTTGTGAGGAAGGGACTTGCTACTATCAACTTCTTCATGGAAGAAAGACAGTCTACCTAGGTTATAGGAGATTTCTAAGACAAGCCCACCCATACCGTCGACTAAAGAAGAAATTTTATGGCGGCCAAGAATTTGAAAATGCTCCAAAGCCAATCACTAGCAAACAAGTTTATGAAAAGGTGAAAGACATCAATGTCACTTTCGGTAAGATTACCAAGAAAAGTGAGAAAAATGTATGGAAAAAAAGATTTGTGTTCTTTGAGCTTCCGTATTGGCGAAATCTTCATGTAAGGCACTGTATTGATGTGATGCATGTGGAGAAAAATGTGTGATAGCATTGTTGGAACACTTCTAACCACACATGGTAGTTACAAAGACGGTTTGAAGGCAAGATTGGATTTGAAAGAAATGGGAATACAAGAGGATTTACATCCGAGACTAGATGGTGTAATATCCTTAATTTTCTGTACTGATTTATATGTACAGACTGAATTAAATATACGAATTATTTTTCAGGAAAAAGATGTGGTTATTTATGTAAAGAAAGGGATTAAAATAAAAAAGAAAGGAAATGAAGGGACTTGATTGCAATTAAGGAAAGTTTAAGACTAAGAAGAAAAGGTAGACAAAAATGTGGGGTCTTAAAGTGTAATTTTAGCCAAATAAAGGGACTTAAGTGCAAAGAAGAAAAAGTTCCTTGGGGCTAAAGTGTAATTAAAGAAAATTAGGCCAGAAGTGGTTTGGACTGCCCGAAAGCATTTCAGTCCCAGATTTAACCAGAAGATAGGGCAAGTGACACTGGGTAATCCAACTTAATACCAGAATTTTTGAAGACTCCAGATAGCCAAAAATGATCTGATCATCTAAAAGTTATAAAAATTCCTACCGGATATCCTAGATTTCAGATATAAGTGAGAAAATACAGGATGATACGTCCTTATGGGACGGATGTCAGAAAACTGACAGAATACCGATAGGAGGTCTGTAGAAAAAGTTATTCACAAAATAGCAAATACAGACGGGAGTGTGAGGCCTCCAGGTATCCGATAGGGAAATTTATCGGTATTTAAAAAGGGACTGAATGAGATCAGATGACCTCAGTCAGATCACTGTTATGACCCACAGGGATGCCTGAACACAGTAGGCCATTATATCTGGAAAAAGGAGCCGGTGTCCGGAAATGTGTATAAACGATGAATAATAGTTAAAATATTCGATGAACTGTGCTAAGGGAGGATTCCTCGTAATACGTGCCATAAAGGTAATGGACCCAGAAAGGCCCAATAATGGCGCCATCAAAGGCCTAGTAAGACTCTTGGACTGATAGGTGGGTCAGTGTTCAACAGAACCCCGGAAAAGTGCGAAATTACGAAAATGCCCCTGTGTTGTACTAAAGGGTAGCAGATGAATGGAGGGCATTTTGGTCATTCTGGACAGGCTCTGAAACATCCTTACTTTCGTATGTCTTAGGGACCATTCAGTAGCATTTAGAACCACTTTCAAGGTCATTGAAGTCCAATTTCTCAATCTGGAGTTTTACTCTTATCGAGTACTGTTCACTGGGTAAATTCCAGATGAGTGACCCGACTTCGAAAAATCAAAATGAAGTGGTTCCAATTGCTGAATGAAGCTAACTCAATTATATTTCAGGAAAAAATAACTCGTTGACCATTAGTTGACCAAGTCAACGTCAGTCAACGTGTCAACTTTACTGTTCATCCCACGTTTTTCTCCCTGAATCCAGCATTCTGGTCCCAACTTTGATAATTTATATCTCCTTGTGTAGACATCCAAATGATACGTTTTATATATCAAATTAAATCTTGGTATGTCTACTATCTACCATAAAAATTTCATACATTAATTCATCCATTTACTATTTTTAATTATGGGTCAAACATCCTCATGTCCCCACGGTTTACTGTTCATAGCGTTAATTTTCAGCAACCAACTTTGCATACATATACATACATCCATCATACATCAGTCAAACATGCCAAACAATACTTATTATTAATTAATAAATTGTTATACATCTGGGCATGTACATAAATTCTCATGGTTCTATTACATCTTGCTCTGCCTGGAATCCGGCAGCATAACCGCTACGCTTCATCTGTACAAAGAACTGAACCGTACTGATTCGGTAATCCCCTCTTGAGAACTACCATTCTACGTAGTACCCAGGAAAGACTAGATGAACCGGATAGGTCCACTCACTTCTAGCCTCCTTAGACAGCACTACGTACACAGTACTTATCATATACTGATGTTCAGTCTTTACTTCGGCAGCATAACGGAGTCTCTTAAAATTCCCAAAATTCATTTTGACATAACCTCCCCTGTAATGGGTTATTTATTGGGATGAGATTCGGGGGAATCTCAGTAGCAACAATCATAACAATATATGTAATGCAGAGTGACAGTGCTTGCTTGTGATTGTGTACAGATAAGTATGCTGCGTGCTTCCATGCTTAATAACATATGATCATAGCATTATAGCAGAGCTTCAGACATAACATATAAGACAACAATCCAACCAAACAATAGCACAATAAATCACAAAGCCATTACATAAAAGTTAGGATTAGTTACTACCTCAAAGGCTCAGCAGAGCTCTACTATCTCTATTCTGCTTCCAGTTCCGCCAGAACTTCCTTTCTTTCTTTCTTCCTCTCACTTCCTCTCTCTAGCACCTCCTCCTCTCTCTAAAATTGCTTGAGCCGTGATGCAAATGAATGAATGGGGGGTATTTATAACCTCCTCCAATGGCATTTCTGTAATTACCATGAACTTTGATCCTGCGGTCCTGGTTTTTCCTGGATTTTCCTATTTTCTTTAATTCCTCCTTTACTGCATCATGCATGACATCATTGGGACACCTCACCAGGACACCTCAGCGCCACATTTATCACATGTCTGAAATCCTGGACACCTCAGCAGCTGACTCAGCATGCTGACTCACCGGTCCAGTGTCTTGCCTCGTAGTACGTGTCCTCAACTTTTTCTTCTGCCTCTATGTTGGCGCCATGTGTCATCTTACTGGCACCTGTCACGCCTTCCAATGCTATCCAGATAAATCCAGGACTTTATCTGATCACTTCCTCGGTTATCGTGCCAACCGAGTAACTTTACTTTATTGAAACAGCATTAAAATAATATTTTAATGCCACTTTTTCCCACACATTACTGGGCCTACGCTTTTGGGCTCTGGGAATGTTGTCTTGGATCCTGATCAAGCTCAAGTACTCTGATGGCTCGATTCCCAAGAAACAGCCCTTGGCAAATTACCAAAATACCCTTGGGTGCCCTCTCTTGCACTATTTTAACCCTAAGGGTAAAATCGTCATTTTACACCCTTCTGTACACTGTCAGGGCATATACTGACTCTAAGTAGCTTTATCTGTATATACCTTGGCTTCTAGGCCTGTCCAGAATTACCAAAATGCCCTTCATTCATCTGTTACTCTTTAGTACAACATAGGGGCATTTTCGTAATTTCACACTTTTCCGGGGTTCTGCCGGACACTGGCCCACCTATCAGTCCAAGTGTCTTACTGGGCCTCTAATAGCGCCATTATTGGGCCTTTCTGGGTCCAATATCCTCATGGCACGCATTACGAGGAATCTTCCCCCGTTAAGAATTATTGAATATTTTATCTATTATTCACCGTTTATACACATATCCGGACACCGGCTCCTTCTGTCCGATACACTGGCCTGCGGTGTTCAGGCATCCCAGTGAGTCATATCAGTCATCTGACCGAGATCATCCGAACTCATTCAGTCCCTTTTTAAATACCGATAAATCTCCCTATCGGATCCCCGGAGGCCTCACACTCCCGTCTGGATTTTCTGATTTGCGAATAACTTTTTCTACAGGCCTCCTATCGGTATTCTGTCAGTTTCCCGACATCCGTCCCATAAGGACGTATCATCCTGTATTTTCTCACCTAGATCTGAATTCTAGGATATCCGGTATTATTTTTTATAACTTTTGGACGATCAGTCCATTTCTGGCTATCTGGAGTCTTCAAAAATTCCTGTATTAAGCCAGATTACCGAGCGTCACTTGCTCTCTCTACCGGTGAAATCTGGGACTGAAATGCTTTCGGACAGTCCAAACCCCTTCCGGCCTGACTTTCTTTAATTACAATTTAGCCCCAGGGAACTTTTCTTCTTTTCATTTAAGTCCCTTTTTATTTGGCTAAAATTACACTTAAGAACCCCACATTTTTGTCTACTTTCCTTCTTGGCCTTGAAACTTTCCATAATTGCACTTAAGTCCTTTCATTTCCTTTACTAGGTCTAGGGGCATTATTGTCTTTTCATATTTTACCAGAGTATTCTCTGGCCCTGGTCAACTATCCAGATACCCCTTCTTGACTGTCTAACCTTAGCCAAATGACCAAAATACCCTTTACTCATTCTTCAGTTATTCTATAACATAAGGGCATTTTCGTCATCTTGCACATTTTTCCCGGACACCGGCCCCTCTTACCCCTGACTGATATTATGGGCCTGGGCCTTCCCTGGTGTCACTACGGGCCTTAGACAACACTGTATGGCCTCTAGCCATTGTCCGATCATTTCTATTCAGACTGCCTTTCCTTTACCGATTATAACTGTAAATTCCCATCTTCAGGAATTTTTACAGAAAAATCGGGACCTCAAATCAAAATTCTGTGACTCCTCATTCAATCCGGAATCCTTTTCTCTATCTCCCAGTATTTTCAGATATTTTATCCGGACCGGGCTGTTTTGGCCTGAAAAAGCACTCATGCGCACACTTTTCCAAAATGACCATTTTACCCCTGGTCATATTTCTAATTCTTTCATACACCTAGAGACCTCATATGCACATTTCACAGTTCAGTGAAATGATCAGCATAATTTTCTCTATTTTCTGGCAAAATATGGTACTCATCGGCCACCAGTCTGATCTTTCCCATAATTACGATTATGCCCTTGAATTCTCCTTCTGGCATCTCTAGGCCTAAAAATTGGGGTGTTACAGGCTCAGAAGCTAAGACATACATAAGTAAGGTTGACTAGAGCCAGTATATGCTTTGACCAGGTATAGAAAGGTGTGAAGTGATGATTTTGCCCTTAGGGTTAAAATAGGACAAGAAAGGGCACCAAGGGCATTTTGGTCATTTCGCAGGGGATCTGAAATTGAGTTTAGACCCAGTATAAAAATGTTAATGATATAAAGGACCCAGATACTAAATTTTAAGTCAGAAGACATAATATGGGTTTTCAGAAAAATTAGATTCAGAAAACGGTTCAGTTTTCGAGGCGACAGACCGGGCCGGTACCGGACTGGACCAGAAATCTTCCAGAAGGCTTCTAGCTCCCTCCAATTTTTCCATGTGAAGAATGTGAGGGATGAGGTGTCCCTTGAGGTGTCCCCTTGATGATGCAGTAAAGGAATAAAAGAAAAATAGGAAATTCCGAAAAAACCAGGACCACAAGTTCCTAAGGCTTCAAAATTACAAGAATGCCACTCATCAAAACTATAAATACCCCCTAGCTCTTCATTCTCACGGCCAAGGAGAACTTTAGAGAGATAAAGAAGTTCTTGAGAGAGAAAGTGAGGAAAAGAAAGAAGAAACGAAGTTCTGGTGGAGCTGGAAGGAGTATAGAAGTTCTGAAGTTCTGTTTTTAAGGTAGTAACTAGTCTTAGCTTTTATGTAATGGCTTTGTGATTTGTTGTGCTATTGTTTGGTTGGATTGTTGTCTTATATGTTATGCTTGAAGCTCTATTACAATGCTATGATCATATGTTATTGAATATGGAAGCACGCAGCATACTTATCTGTACACAATCACAAGCAAGCACTGTCACTCTGCATTACATATATTGTTATAATTATTACTACTGAGATTCCCTCGAATCTCATCCCAAATAACCCATTACAGGGGAGGCTATGTCGAAGTAAATTTTGGAAATCTTGAAGGATCCCGTTAGGCTGCCGAAATTTCGGAAAAATGGTAAAGAAAGGAACTGATACGTACTGTGTACGTAGGTGCTGTCTAAGGAGGCTGGAAGTGAGTGGACCTAGCCGGTTCATCCAGTCTTTCCTGGGTACTTACGTAGAATGGTAGTTCTTACGGGAATTACCGAATCGGTATAAAATCAGTTACTTTCTACAAAGGAAATGTAGCAGTTATGCTGCCGAATTTCAGTCAGAGAAATATGTAATAGAAATATGAGAATGTGAATCATGCACTGATGTATAACCGTTTATTATCTAATAATAAATATTATCTAGCATGGCTGACTGATATGTGATGGATGTATGTATGTGTATGTAAAGTTGAATGCTGAAAGTTGCCTCTGTGAACAGTAATCCGTGGAGACCTATTGATGTTTGATAAATCATTAAAAATAGTAAATCGTTGAATAAATGTATGATATTTTTATGGTAAATAGTAGACATACTAAGCTTCAATTTGAAATATAATATGCCTCGCTTGGATATCTACACATGGAGTTATAAATTTACAAAGTTGGGACCAGAATGCTGGATTTAGGAGAAAAACGTGGGATGAACAGTAAAGTTGTAACATTGATCCGCATTGACTTGGACAAATATTGGTCAATGAGTTATTTTCCCTAAAATATAATTGTGTTAGATTCATGTAGCAATTGGAACCACTTCATTTCGATTTTTCTATAATTAATTATGATTTTCCGAAGTCAGGTCACTCATCTGGAATTTACACAGTGAACAGTACCCGAGAAGAGTAAAATTCCAGATTGAGATATTGGACTTTAATGACCTTGAAAGTGGTTCTAAATGCTACCAAATGATCCCTAGGATGTACAAAAATAAGGACGTTTCATTTTGGTATCAGAGCAAAGGATTCTGGCTTAGGAAATGCTCTAGTAGATGATTTATAGATAGATATACCATGATAAAGCTGTCATAATTGACACTAAGTTAGTGTTTGCAGGATGACTAGATATAGATCCGGATCCGAAACCACGGTGAATCAGTGGGATCCTAGACCAGAGGTCTCTAGTTCAGATAGTTCAGAAGAGGAGATAATGAGCAATGATTCTGATCCTTAGATATCTCCAGTAGTGAGTGACTCAAAAGTGGATAGTTCTTCCGTAGGATCAAATCTTGTGGTGGATGATCAGGAGAAGAAGGTGATAAAAGGTCCTATTCCTGCCATTCCCATAAATGTGGTACCTCCAAATATAGCAGACAATTCAGGACCCAGCCAAGTACTTGATCAGATTAATGCGCCAGGTCCCAGTAGGCCCGAAGTAACACTAGTAGAGATACATTTGGGAAATCTAATCGTAAGAATGATACCAGGGAGGAACCTGAGTAGAAAACAATTTGAGAGCTCGGTAGTATTAGCCCGACAGCTATATGGGCTAAGGCAGACCCTGATCAGAGATGTAGATCAAGGTTATATGGTTTATCAGAATTTCATCACAAGGGTAAAAGCGTTATATCAAGCCTGGGATCCAAATGTATTAACCCTAGGGCTTTGGCTAGAAATTATGGACGATGTATTGCCAACTACTCCTACTTGGAGATCAGAGTTGGATCGATATTTTGACAAAGAACCATATTGTACTATATCTGACTGGATCTACTTGGTAGGAGAGTATATTAGAATAAAGTTTAAGAAGAATTAGGGTAATGTTTTCAATGTACGTAATGTATAAAAGATCAGTACAGTAGCATATGTATGACTGTGATATGTACCTTGTATACTATGTTTGAAATGAAATGAGAAATGTGGTTTATCGCATTCCCTTCTATGTTATAGCATAACAAAATAGTTCGAACAAGAAGAACGATTCCAGCAGAGGAACCACAAGAAGCTGGAAATCTTAATCAATTAATTTTAGAGCGATTAGAGCAACAACAAAAGATGATTGAGGAAATGCGGGCAGCTCAGGCACGTAATGAGCAGGAAAGACATACCGCTATAGCTGCAGCAGTAGCTGAGGCAGTAAGCAACCTGAGGCCACCCGAGCCTTCAGGATCAGCTAGTAGAGAACCACAGCCGGTACAGCCCCAGAGACGGGTTGACCCAAGAGAGGATGCAGCTAGCATCCAGCAATGGATGATCAGATTCTGTAAGTACAATCCTCTGGTATTTGAAGGATCGTTCGAGGTGCAGATAGCTGAGGATTGGATCAGCAGATTAGAAAAGATCTTCAAGGTTCCTGACTACCCAACCGAAACCAAAGCTCAGATGGCTATCTATCAGCTAGGGAAAGATGCTGATAGGTGGTGGAAGAATACTGAGCTACTTCTGCAAGCAAGAGACATTCCGGTCCCCTGGGAAGTGTTTCTTGAGCAATTTCATGAAAAATATTTTCCTCAGTCAGTTTGAGATGAAAGACAGGCTGAGTTCCTTGTGCTAAACAAGGAGAGAAGGAGTCGTTTGATGAATATCTTGCTAAGTTCATCCGGCTATCTCAATATTCCACTTATCTGCGCCAAGTGGATGATGAACGCTGGATGACAAAAAGAATGATTCGAGGGCTGAACTCTACGCTAAAGGAGAAGTTAACTCCTCAACAATACAGCCAGTTTAATAAAGCAGTGGAGGCGTGCCGTATTGTTGAAAATAGCATGAATCACAGAATGCTATTTAGATCGGGAACCAGGGATCAAGCAGCTCCTGATAAAGCTGGTCGAAATCAAGAATCTGCTAGTGGTAGCAGCTACAGGAAAAGAAAGGGACCATGGCAGAACAATAGGAGGCCAAATAGAGGGAATTTCCGCGGAAGGTCCAACAATAGAGATTCAAAGGCCCAAGTATGTGACAAGTGCGGAAAGAATCATGGCGACAGACCATGTTTAATGGGCCAAAATGTTTGTTACACCTGCGGGAAGTCCGGCCATTTTTCCCCGAGAATGCCCTCAAGCTATAGCAAATCCAAGGGCAAGGACACCAGGAAGAGTGTTTGCACTCACCCGGGAGGATGCTCAGCGATCACCTGAGATGATCCAAGGTACAATCTATCTCAATGATCATGTTGTGACTGCTCTATTTGATTCGGGTGCAAGCCATTCCTTTATTTCCTATGAGTGTGCCAAACGCCTAGGCCTTCGAATTAGCAAGTTACGTTATGATATACATGTAAAAACCCCCACCAATGCTAGGGTAGTTACATCTGATGCCTGTTTGAATAGTATAGTGCGTTATGAGCACTGCTGTACCACCCTAGACTTAATATGTATGCCATTCCGAGAGATTGATGTCATACTTGGTTTAAATTGGTTAGCCTCCAATAATGTGATGCTGGACTGCAGGAACAAAACCCTAGTTCTTGGCTCAAAGGTTGCTGATCTGAGTCCGGAAGTAAGATTGAATTTCATAACGGAGGCTCAGGGAGATAAATGTCTAGGGAAAGGATGTCAGGGGTATATGGTATTCTTTTCTGTTCAAACAGAGATAGAAGAAAGAATTAATGAGATCCCAGTAGTCCAAGATTTTCCTGAAGTCTTTCCGAAGGAGATTCAAGTATTGCCTTCAGAACGTGAGGTGGAGTTTGCAATTGATATTGCACCTGGAGCTGGACCAATATCCAAAGCCCCATACAGGATGGCTCCTAATGAGATGATGGAACTGAAGAAGCAAATTGAGGAGCTATTGGAGAAGGGTTTCATAAGACCCAGTGTATCACCATGAGGTGCTCCTGTGTTATTTGTTAAGAAGAAGGACGGCAGTCTAAGGCTATGCATTGACTACAGGGAGTTAAATAAAATTACGTTCAAGAATAAGTATCCTCTTCCCAGAATCGACGATCTGCTAGACCAATTAGCAGGAGCGAGCTTATTCTCTAAGATTGACTTGAGATCCGGCTATCATCAGCTGAGGGTGAAGTCAGATATATTCCAAAGACTGCTTTCAGGACGCGCTATGGACATTTTGAGTTCCTTGTGATGCCTTTTGGGCTGACAAATGCACCTGCTATTTTCATGGACTACATGAACCGGATCTTCAGGCCTTATTTAGATCAGTTCATTGTGGTCTTTATTGATGATATCTTGGTGTACTCCAAATCTGCAGAGGAACATGAAAGGCATTTGAGAATTGTTCTTAGTACCCTTAAAGAAAAGAAGCTTTATGCTAAGCTGAGTAAGTGCGAGTTTTGGCTTTCAGAAGTCAAATTTCTCGGTCATGTCATATCCCGAGACGGGGTAGCTGTGGATCTTAGCAAAGTTGAAGCAGTTTTGAACTGGGAGCAGTCGAGGACAGTGACGGAGATCAGAAGCTTTCTTGGCCTAGCAGGGTACTATAGAAGATTTATTCAAGACTTTTCTCGAGTTGCCTTGCCACTTACCAAGCTTACCAGAAAGAACCAGCAGTTTAAGTGGGATGAGAAGTGCGAGGCTAGCTTCCAAGAGTTGAAGCAGAGATTAACCACTACTCCCGTGCTGATTATTCCAGACCCAACTCAGACTTACGTAGTCTACACTGATGCTAGTAAGCAGGGGTTGGGATGTGTGCTGATGCAGCAAGGTCGAGTAGTAGCCTACGCCTCTCGGCAGTTAAAGCCACATGAAGAGAATTATCCCACTCATGATCTGGAGCTTGCAGCGGTGGTTTACGCTCTGAAGATATGGAGACACTATTTATATGGAGCAACTATAGAGTTGTACTGCGACCACAAAAGCCTGAAGTATCTACAGGATCAGAAAGAACTGAATATGAGGCAACGGCGATGGATGGAATTGTTGAAAGATTATGACTTCCAAATTAAATACCATCCAGGAAAAGCCAATGTGGTAGCTGATACCTTGAGTAGAAAGGTGGTGCAGGTTGCACACATGATGATCAAGGAGTTGGAATTGATAGAAGATATGCGTGATTGGAGCCCTCTATATCAAATGCAACTGACAGAGAGTCCTTTTGGAGGAGTCCATGTCAGAGCTTGCATAGAAGATGAGATAAAAGAGGCTCAAAAGCAGGATAAGCTCGCAGCAATATTCAAAGACAAGCTGGAGAGAGGGAAGACTAGGAATTTTAAAATTTCCCCAGATGGATTATTGCAGTTCAGGGGAAGGCCCTATATCCCTAACGTTATGGGATTAAGAGAAAGAATTCTGGAGGAAGCACAAAAAAGCCGATATACAGTATATCCAGGTATGACCAAGATGTACCATGATGTTAAAAAGTTGTTTTGGTGGCCTGGAGTGAAGTAGGATGTAGTGGCTTATGTGTCCAAGTGCTTGACCTGCCAGAAAGTAAAAATTGAACATCAAAAGCCAGCAGGAACATTACAGCCTTTAGATATCCCTGAGTGGAAATGGGATGGTATTGCCATGGACTTTGTGGAAGGTGTCACAACCTTATTTTTATACATCTTAGGGACCATTCAGTAGCACTTAAACCACTTTCAGGGTCATTGAAGTCTAAACACTTAATCTGGAATTTTATTCATATCGAGTACTGTTCACTGTGGCAAATTCCAGATGAGTGACCTGACTTTGAAAATTCATAACTAATTATAGAAAAATCCAAATGAAGTGGTTCCAATTGATACGTGAAGCTAACTCAAATATATTTCAGGGAAAAATCATTGGTTGACCAATCCTTGACAAATTTAACGTGGGTAAACGTTCAAATATTACTGTTCATCCAATGACTTTCTCCTTAATCCAGCATTCTGGTCCCAACTTTAACCATTTATATCTTTTCGTGTATACATCCAATTTAGACATTATATATATCAAATTAAATCTTAGTATGTCTACTTTATACCCTAAAAATTTCGTACATTAATTCAATCATTTACTATTTTTAATGATTTATCAAACATGAATGGGTCTTCACGAGTTACTGTTCACTGAGCCTACTTTCAGCATTTAGTCTTTACATACCCAAGCATACAACCAACACATATCAGTCATACAGGCCAGATAACCATTAATATCAAATAATCAACTGTTATATATCTGTGCATGATTAACTCTCTCATATTTTATTACATCCTTCTCTGTCTATAATCCGGCAGCATAACTGCTACAATTCTTTTCTAGAAAGTAACCGATGTTGTACCGATTCGGTAATTCCCTTATGAGAACTACCATTCTACGTAGTACCCAGGAAAGACTGGATGAACCTTCTGGGTCCACTCACTTCCAGCCTCCTTAGACAGCACTACGTACACAGTACGTATCAGTTCCTTTCTTTGTTCCGTCTTCGTTGCCGGAATTTCGGCAGCCTACCGGCGTCTCTTAAGATTTCCAAATTTTATTTTGACAGAACCTCCCCTGTAATGTTATGTTTGGAAATGAGATTCAAAAGAATCCCAGTAACAATAATCATAACAAAATATGTAATGCAGAGTGACGGTGCTTGCTTGTGACTGTGTACAGATAAGTATGCTGCATGCTTCCATATTCAATAACATATGATCATAGCATTGGAATAGAGCTTCAAGCATAACATATAGGACAACAATCAACCAAACAAGACAACACATCACAAAGACATTACATAAGAGCTAGGATTAGTTGTTACCTCAAAAGCAGTGCTTTAGAACTTCCCTACTACTTCCAACTTCACCAGAACTTCCTTACTTCTTTCTTTCTCTCACTTTCTCTCTCAAGAACTTCTTTCTTCCTCTCTTTCTTGCTTGCACCGAAATGAAGGAGTAAGGGGGGGTATTTATAGTGTTGAGCAATGGCAATCTTGTAATTTTGAAGACTTATGATCCTGTGGTCCTGGTTTTTCCTGAATTTCCTATTTTTCTTTATTCCTTTTACTGCATCATGCATGACATCACTCAATGCCAACTCATGGGACACCTCACCTCCCACATTCTTCACATGGCGAAATTGAGAGGGAGCTAGAGCCTTCCGGAAGCTTTCCGGTCCACTCCGGTACCGGCCCGGTCCATCGCCTCGAAAAACGTGCTGTTTTCTGCACCTGATGTTTCTGAAGATCCTTTTTATGTCTACTGACCTCACATTTAGTATCTAGACCCTTTATATCATTAACTTTTTAATACTGGGTCCAGACTCAATTACAGATCCCCTGCGAAATGACCAAAATGCCCTTGGTGCCCTATCTTGTCCTATTTTAACCCTAAGGGCAAAATCGTCATTTCACACCTTTCTGGACTCGGTCAAAGCTTATACTGGCTCTAGTCAACCTTATTTAGACATGTCTTGACCTCTGGGTCTGTCCAAAATGACCAGAATACCCTTTATTCATCTGCTGCCCTTTTTGTACAACATAGGGGCATTTTCGTAATTTCGCACTTTTCCGGGGTTCTGCTGGACACTGGCCCACCTATCAGTCCAAGAGTCTTATTGGGCCTCTAATGGCGCCATTTTTGGGCTTCCTGGGTCCATTACCTGTATGGCACGCATTACGAGAAATCTTCCTTTAACACAGTTCATTGAATATTTTAACTATTATTTACCGATTATACACCTTTTTCGGACACCGGCTCTTTTTCCCAGATACAGTGTCCTACTGTGTTCAGGCATCCTTGGGGGTTATAACGGTCATCTGACCGAAGTCATTCGATCGCATTCAGCCCCTTTAAAAATACCGATAAATCTCCAACCCGGATCCCCGGAGGCCTCACACTCCCGTCTGGATTTTCTAATTTGCAGATAACTTTTCCTACAGACATCCTATCGGTATTCTGTCAGTTTCCTGACCTCCGTCCCATAAGGGGGCATCATCCTGTATTTTCCCACTTATATCTGAAATCTAGGGTATTCGGTATAAATTTTTATAACTTTCGGACGATCAGTCCATTTCTGGCTATCTGGAGTCTTCAAAAATTCCGGTATTAGGCTTGGTTACCCGGCGTCACCTGCCCTACCTTCTGGTAGAATCTGGGACTGAAATGCTGTCGGGCGGTGCAAACCACTTCTGGCCTATTTTCTTTAATTATACTTTAGCCCCATGGAACTTTTCCTTCTTTATAATTAAGTCCCTTAATTTGGCTAAAATTACACTTTAAGACCCCACATTTTTGTCTACCTTTCCTTCCTTACCTTAAACTTTCCATATTTGCATTTAAGTCCTTTCTTTTCCTTTCTTTTGCAATTTAATCATTTTCTTTACATAAAGGACCACATCTTTTTCCTGAAACAGAGCTCATATATTCCGTTTATTCTGTACATAGAAACCAGTACAGAAAATTAAGGATATTACAGAAGGACTACCCATGACTCCAAGTAAACATGATGCGGTATGGGTAGTAGTTGATCGATTGACAAAGTCAGCACATTTCCTGGCAATCAATAAAAGGGATCCTCTAGAAAAGCTGGCAAAGTTGTACATAAAAGAGATTGTTAGGCTTCATGGTATCCCAAGTAGCATTATGTCAGATAGAGACCCTCGATTTACTTCTAATTTCTGGAGGGCTTTACAGGAAGAAATGGGCACTACTCTCAGATTCAGTGTAGCGTATCATCCTCAGACAAATGGTCAATATGAAAGAATAATACAGACGTTAGAGGATATGCTGAGAGCATGTGTTTTGGACTTCAAAGGCAGTTGGGATATCCATTTATCCCTTATAGAGTTTGCATATAACAATAGTTATCAGTCTAGCATTCAGATGGCACCTTTTGAAGCGTTCTATGGACGTAAATGTAGATCCCCCTTATGCTAGCTAGAATTGAGTGAGAGAAGAATGCTTGGTCCTGATATAGTGGATCAAACCGTAGAGCAGATTGCGGAAATTAGAAAAAGATTGCTGACGGCTCAAAGCAGACAGAAAACCTATGCAGATGTCAGAAGGAAGCTGTTAGAGTTTGAAGAAGGTGAACATGTATTCCTTAAGTTAACTCTAACTACTGGAGCTAGGCGATCGATCAAAGTGAAGAAGTTACATCCAAGATACATCGGACCATTCCAAATTCTCTCCAAGGTGGGGACAGTAGCCTATAGATTAGCTCTTCCTCCAAGTCTTAGCCAGATACATGATGTGTTTCATGTTTCCCAATTAAAGAAGTATGTTCCGGATCCATCTCATGTAATTGAGCAAGATGAAGTCGCATTATGAGATGATCTGACCTATGAGGTTGGACCAGTACGAATTGCTGATCGAAAGGTAAAGCAGTTACGTAATAAGCAAATCCCTCTAGTTAAAGTGATCTGGAAAGGCTTGACTGAGCATGAAGCTACATGGGAAATAGAAGAAAAGATGAGGGGAAAATATCCTGAGTTGTTTTCATAGGAATATATATAGTGTAAATTTCGAGGACAAAATTTATTTTAAGGAGGAGAGAATGTAATATCCCTAATTTTCTGTACTGATTTATATGTACAGATTGAATGAAATATACGAATTATTTTTCAGGAAAAAGATGTGGTTATTTATGTAAAGAAAGGGATTAAATTGAAAAAGAAAAGAAATGAAGGGACTTGATTGCAATTAAGGAAAGTTTAAGACTAAGAAGAAAAGGTAGACAAAAATGTGGGGTCTTAAAGTGTAATTTTAGCCAAATAAAGGGACTTAAGTGCAAAGAAGAAAAAGTTCCTTGGGGCTAAAGTGTAATTAAAGGAATTTAGGCCAGAAGTGGTTTGGACTGCCCGAAAGCATTTCAGCCCCAGATTTCACCAGAAGATAGGGCAAGTGACGCTGGGTAATCCAACTTAATACCAGAATTTTTGAAGACTCCAGGTAGCCAAAAATGATCTGATCGTCTAAAAGTTATAAAAATTCCTACCGGATATCCTAGATTTCAGATATAAGTGAGAAAATACAGGATGATACGTCCTTATGGGACGGATGTCAGGAAACTGACAGAATACCGATAGGAAGTCTGTAGAAAAAGTTATTCACAAAATAGCAAATACAGATGGGAGTGTGAGGCCTCCAGGTATCCGATAGGGAAATTTATCGGTATTTAGAAAGGGACTGAATGAGATCGGATGACCTCAGTCAGATCACTGTTATGACCCACAGGGATACCTGAACACAGTAGGCCATTATATCTGGAAAAAGGAGCCGGTGTCCGAAAATGTGTATAAACGGTGAATAATAGTTAAAATATTCGATGAACTGTGCCAGGGGAGGATTCCTCGTAATGTGTTCCATAAAGGTAATGGACCCAGAAAGGCCCAATAATGGTGCCATCAAAGGCCCAGTAAGACTCTTGGACTGATAGGTGGGTCAGTGTCCAGCAGAACCCCGGAAAAGTGCGAAATTACGAAAATGCCCCCTGTGTTGTACTAAAGGGTAGCAGATGAATGGAGGGCATTTTGGTCATTCTGGACAGGCTCAGAAGCTAAGACATACATAAGTAAGGTTGACTAGAGCCAGTATATGCTTTGACCAAGTATAGAAAGGTGTGAAATGACGATTTTGCCCCTAGGGTTAAAATAGGACAAGAAAGGGCACCAAGGGCATTTTGGTCATTTCGCAAGGGATCTGTAATTGAGTTTAGACCCAGTATAAAAATGTTAATGATATAAAGGACCCAGATACTAAATTTTAAGTCAGAAGACATAATATGGGTTTTCAGAAAAATTAGATTCAGAAAACGGTTCAGTTTTCGAGGCGACAGACCGGGCCGAAAATCTTCCAGAAGGCTTCTAGCTCCCTCCAATTTCATCATGTGAAGAATGTGAGGGGTGAGGTGTCCCTTGAGGTGTCCCCTTGATGATGCAGTAAAGGAATAAAAGAAAAATAGGAAATTCCGAAAAAACCAGGACCACAAGTTCCTAAGGCTTCAAAATTACAAGAATGCCACTCATCAAAACTATAAATACCCCCCTAGTTCTTCATTCTCACGGCCAAGGAGAACTTTAGAGAGATAAAGAAGTTCTTGAGAGAGAAAGTGAGGAAAAGAAAGAAGAAAGGAAGTTCTGGTGGAGCTAGAAGCAGTATAGAAGTTCTGAAGTTCTGCTTTTAAGGTAGTAACTAGTCCTAGCTTTTATGTAATGGCTTTGTGATTTGTTGTGCTATTGTTTGGTTGGATTGTTGTCTTATATGTTATGCTTGAAGATCTATTACAATGCTATGATCATATGTTATTAAATATGGAAGCACGCAGCATACTTATCTGTACACAATCACAAGCAAGCACTGTCACTCTGTATTACATATATTGTTATTGATTATTACTACTGAGATTCCCTCGAATGTCATCCCAAATAACCCATTACAGGGGAGGCTATGTCGAAGTAAATTTTGGAAATCTTGAAGGACGCCGTTAGGCTGCCGAAATTCTGGCAAAATGGTAAAGAAAGGAACTGATACGTACTGTGTACGTAGGTGCTGTCTGAAACATCCTCCCTTAGACTCCTCAGTGTACACTTGCAGAAGCATTATTAGCTTAACTTAAGTCCAGAGATTGAACTTTTACTCCTAAGTTCCTTATTCTGAACCTTTACTTTGAGAACTGGTTTCTTACATTCTACACATCCAAATGAGTCTTAATACCTATCCAATGAATGCCCCAGATGTGTACTTCCGGCTCACTAAATCTCGTGGCCAGACTCCTCCGTTTACTAGGTCAAACTAAGGTCAGAACACTACTGCCTCAGGACCTGCGAATTTCCCCTTAAATTACCATCCACAAATTGAATATGCCAAACAATATTTATCATTAAATAACGTAATGTCATACAGCAAGGCATACACAACAAGACATATACATAATCTTTCTATCTCTATTACATCTCTTTCTGCCTAAACTCCGGCAGCATAATCGCTACGCTTCATCTGTACAAAGAACTGAACTGTACTGATTCGGTAATCCCCTAATGAGAACTACGATTCTACGTACTACCCAGGAAAGACTAGATGAACCAGCTAGGTCCACTCACTTCTAGCCTCCTTAGACAGCACTACGTACACAGTACTTATCATATACTGATGTTCAGTCTTTACTTCGGTAGCATAACGGCGTCTCTTAGCATTCTCAAAATCCACTTTAGCATAACCTCCCTGTAATGGGTTATGTATGGGGATGAGATTCGGGGGAATCCAAGTAGTAATAATCATAACAGTATATGTAATGCAGTGTGACAGTGCTTGCTTGTGATTGTGTACAGATAAGTATGCCGCGTGCTTCCATACTCAATAACATATGATAATAGCATTGCAGTAGAGCTTCAGACATAACATATAAGACAACAATCCAACCAAACAATAGCACATCAAATCACAAAGCCATTACATAAAAGCTAGGATTAGTTACTACCTGGCTAGCTCAGCAGAACTCTACTATCTCTATTCTGCTTCCAGCTCCGCCAGAACTTCCTTACTTCCTTTCTCTCTTCCTCTCTTCCTTTCCTCCTCCTTCTCTCTCTTCTTTCTCTCCCTTTCCTCTTACCATGCGTGAAATGAAATGGAGGGGGGTATTTATAACCTCCTCCAATGGCATTTTCGTAGTTTCTCTGAACTCTGAATATGTGGTTCTAGTTTTTCCTGGAATTTCCTATTTTCCTTAATTCCTCCTTTACTGCATCATCGGGACACCTCAGCACCACATTTATCACATGTCACAGTTCCTGGACACCTCAGCATGCTGACTCACCGGTCCAGAGTCCTACCTCGTAATGCGTGTCCTCAGCTTTATCTGCTTTCTCCAGACTAATGCCATGTGGTGCCTGGAAGAGACCTTGCACGCTTCCCAATGCTATCCAGATAAGTCCCAGACTTATCTGATCACCTCCTCAGTTTTCGTGCCAATCGAGTAACTTTACTCTACTGAAAGGTCACTGAATCATGCTCTAATGCCATGTGTCATCTTGTGGGTCCCATTAGTACACCTTATCAGTCCACCTCATGGTTTCCAGATAACTTTCCCTTTATCTGATCTCCTTCCCCAGTTCTATTTCTAACCGGGGTAACTATCTCATTTGGACCTTCACCACTCTTGGCCCATACGGCTAGCACCACTTTAGCCACTAGTCGCGACCTCATCATCACCTTATCGCGACATAACCTCTTTTGGTTTATTAGTCGCGACCACAATATCCTTTAGTCGTGACCATAACAGTCTTTCGTCGTGACCATAACAGTCTTTCATCACGACCAGGCTTATTCTACTCATTAGTCGCGACACCACAACATTATCCGTCTCGACCAATCCTCTCTGCCAATATTCATCGCGACCACAATAGACTCTCGTCACGACCAACTTCTTTATCATTGCTACCTAACTGGTCAACTCTTGAACCTTTGACCTTGGGACTTCCACTGTTTACACATAAGTCCCCGTACCTTTACTTACTCGCAGCTCAATCTCTGAAACTCTTTGCGTTCCTCTGGAACTTCTGCTAAAAAGGGGTCTAGCAGTCTCCTAATCTTAGCACTTAACTTCATATAGAGAGAGGACTTACGCAGCTATTCTTTCTTTACTTTGCTGCTGAACAAGAGCACCTACTCTTAAATAAGAGCACCTATGCATAATGTCTGGCCAACATATTGCAGGACTGCATACCTGCTTATGAATGCAAAGCTCTAACATCGGAGCTCAAGCATTTCTGTTCTAATTATGCACAGCTCTAACACTTGGAGCTTGCACAGTTCTAGCATAACATATGGCTTGACATCTCATGCACGAGGGAAAACTCTCATTCTCTATTTCGTTCATAACATAACATTTAAACATATGACCCTACAAAAAGAAAGCCTCTCTATCTGTTCATAAAATGCACATTTCTCGGTACGTGTTACACTACACGTTTATCATAGTGTATCTCATTGCATGCTTTTGATACTTTATCATAGCATATCTAGCCAACTCTGGCTATCTCATGGTGTATATCACCCTTGCATAACTTATCTTGAGATACCATAAGGCTAACATTCTCTTCCTCATAGAACTGCGTTCTATCTTTGTTTTGCCTTAGACCCTCTTCTCTAGGTCTTCTCTAGCCTTTTAATCTCTTTACCCTCATCTGGGGGAATCTATCTACTCATACTCTTCTGTTCTCATTACATTGAGGATTTTCTTCTCTGCTTCTCATTACACTGAGGATTCTCTTCTCTGTTTTTCAGGCATATTTCTACAAAACTTTGAATCCCAGTACTCAGATTTGAACTTGGACTCCATCTTCGTTTAAAGGAAAACTAAGTTTAGTCTGTATACTAGAGGCTACCTGAGGAAAATAGTTATAAAACAATTTCTCTGGGTGAGTTTATCAACTAGTGAAGCTTCCTCACCTTACCTTCGTCTTTGGCATTCATATTCCCAAAGAGATACTACATTGTACTCATAACTCATGGCTCATTACTTTCCTTAGGCTAGGTCTAACTGCGACCTCGGAATCTAACTGCAATTAACCGTTAGCCTCTTCAGAATCTAACTGCGACTCTGAAGCTGTTAGGATTTATCTGTGATCCTGGAGCCATGCTAGGATCTAACTGTGACCCTCCAGAATCTAACTGCGATTCTGTTGTACTGTATATCTCCCGAAGATCTTAAACCAACAGACTAAGTTATAAGGTTAACTGCTTCCACCTGTTGATAACTCCATAAATAAAAATTTTATAGCCTCATATCCTTTACCCAGACTTTACATACTTCTTCTCTTACTCAGGAGTTCCTTCTCATCTTTCAACCTTAACGTGGTTTACCATTGGCTATGGTCTAACCACCTGTCATTGCATTCTACTGCATGGCCTCATCATACTTCTCATTTCAATCTGTACTCTAACTACGAGCATTCTGTATCAGATCCAACTCTTATCTGAAGAGTGATCTATATTTATCTGAATCTAGCTCTATCTGGGAGCCATATGTTTCAGATCCAACTCTTATCTGAAGAGTGATCTAGAAACAATCTTTTTACTCTTATCAGCTTTCTTTCTGTCTACCATTCCTTTCAACAGAAATGGCTCTGAGTACTGTATTCACAAGTCTGCAGAATTACCCGAGTAACCTCAATCATAACATATCTGAATATCATAGCTTATTGTCCCATAAACTGAGACTATCTATCATCCTCAACACATATCTCATTACATGTCATATGGTATGGGAGCAACATAACTTCCTCATAACTTCTTAATCTCATATACACTCTACCCTGCATATATTGCAAAAGGGAGTATTCATTTATCATGGCATACTCTAACATGCATGTCATCATATGACAACTGCAAGGAGATGCAACCATTCATCATAACTTATGGCATCATAAGCCATCTCATCATCATACTTTGCTCAACCATCCATCAGACTAAGTAAACCTCAAGACATATTTTCTTTATCATATTGCCTATCATATCTTGGTCAATCATCCTGAAAGATCTATTTATTTTAGGCTGCCATGCTACCCTCTTATTAGGGTATAGACTCAACCCTTCACCATTCTTTCTTACATAGGGGATAGAGGAGTCCCTTTATCTCGCAATATGTGGCTACCTTTCTACTATCTCTTTACTTCTTCTGTCTATCCATCAGTCCCAGTCTATTCTTGACCGGACTGTGGTTCCTGATCGGTCTTTCTTGCTCTTGATCCTAGCGAACTTCAATCGCATGGATCTCATTCCTCATCTTCTACTATCATTTTCATTCTCTAGGGTACTCTACCCTGGATCTATCACTTCTCCGTGATGGAATTCCTCTGCTTAGGAACATTAGCTCTTTAGCTATTAACCATCACGTCTCTAGCCTTAGGCCATGTCCTAGGATCATTCCTAGGCAAAACTCATTCTAGCTATCTAGCTAGCTCATCTTAACTCATCACTATTCTTTACATCATCCTTTACTGCTCATCTAGCCTAGCAAGGATGACTCGTATAGGGTCTACCTCATTAGAGTTGCCAGCTTTCTCTATGCACGGCTCCTCCACTCAAGCTCTATATTCTTTTCTTATGTTCACCATCTTTTTCCTTTTCAAAAAGAAAAATTAACACATATCTCATCTAGGAACTTTATCTCCTCTGAGCTCTCTATGTAAATAACCGTCTATCGCAACCTGAGCATTGGATAGTCGTGACTCACATCCTCTGTGATCTTTCGTCGCGACCATCGCACTCAACTCATCATGACCTAACATCTCTGTCCTTTTGTCGCGACCTAACTCCTCTCACGACGCAACCTGGACCATTTTGCACACTAGCCGCTCACTGCCTCGTTACTCGTCGCGACCATAGGCCTCCTCACATCGCAACCTTAACTCTTCAGTCGCGACCTTAGACCTTTCTTGTCGCAACATCAGCTTTCTGCAATATACCGTCGCGACCTTGGAACATACACATCGCGACCTAATCCCTCTGTAAATAATAGTCGCGACCTCTCCACTTCTTCGTCGCGATTAAAACTCTCTTGAGGCTACCCGTCGCGACCTACAACCATATTAGTCGCGACTCAATGCCATCCTCATGCACTCAAGGGAAAATACTCTTTCTAAATCAGAGCATCACTAAGCCAGAACCTTCTGTTCTGTGCCAGAATCTTATGCTCTGAACCAGAGTCCTTTCTGGTCTATGCCAGAACCTCTTGCTCTGATACCAAAATGAAACATCCTCCCTTAGACTCCTTAGAGTACACTTGCAGAAGCATTATTAGCTTAACTTAAGTCCAGAGATTGAATTTTTACTCCTAAGTTCCTTATTCTGAACCTTTACTTTGAGAACTGGTTTCTTACATTCTACACATCCAAATAAGTCTTAATACCTATCCATGGAATGCCCCAGATGTGTACTTCCAGCTTACTAAATCTCGTGGCCAGACTCCTCCGTTTACTAGGTCAAACTAAGGTCAGAACACTGCTGCCTCAGGACCTGCGAATTTCCCCTTAAATTACCATCCACAAATTGAATATGCCAAACAATATTTATCATTAAATAACGTAATGTCATACAGCAAGGCATACACAACAAGACATATACATAATCTTTCTATCTCTATTACATCTCTTTCTGCCTAAACTCCGGTAGCATAATCGCTACGCTTCATCTGTACAAAGAACTGAACTGTACTGATTCGGTAATCCCCTAATGAGAACTACCATTCTACGTACTACCCAGGAAATACTAGATGAACCGGCTAGGTCCACTCACTTCTAGCCTCCTTAGACAGCACTACGTACACAGTACTTATCATATATTGATGTTAAGTCTTTACTTCGGCAGCATAACGACGTCTCTTACCATTCTCAAAATCCACTTCAGCATAACCTCCCTGTAATGGGTTATGTATGGGGATGAGATTCGGGGGAATCTCAGTAGTAATAATCATAACAGTATATGTAATGCAGTGTGACAGTGCTTGCTTGTGATTGTGTATAGATAAGTATGCCGCGTGCTTCCATACTCAATAACATATGATAATAGCATTACAGTAGAGCTTCAGACATAACATATAAGACAACAATCCAACCAAACAATAGCACATCAAATCACAAAGCCATTACATAAAAGCTAGGATTAGTTACTACCTGGCTAGCTCAGCAGAACTCTACTATCTCTATTCTGCTTCCAGCTCCGCCAGAATTCCTTACTTCCTTTCTCTCTTCCTCTCTTCCTTTCCTCCTCCTTCTCTCTCTTCTTTCTCTCCCTTTCCTCTTGCCATGCGTGAAATGAAATGGAGGGGGTATTTATAACCTCCTCCAATGGCATTTTTGTAGTTTCTCTGAACTCTGAATATGTGGTTCTAGTTTTTCCTGGAATTTCCTATTTTCCTTAATTCCTCCTTTACTGCATCATCGGGACACCTCAGCACCATATTTATCACATGTCACAATTCCTGGACACCTCAGCATGCTGACTCACCGGGCTGACTCACCGGTCCAGAGTCCTGCCTCGTAATGTGTGTCCTCAGCTTTATCTGCTTTCTCCAGACTAATGCCATGTGGTGCCTGGAAGAGACCTTGTACGCTTCCCAATGCTATCCAGATAAGTCCCAGACTTATCTGATCACCTCCTCAGTTTTCGTGCCAACCGAGTAACTTTACTCTACTGAAAGGTCACTGAATCATGCTCTAATACCATGTGTCATCTTGTGGGTCCCATTAGTACACCTTATCAGTCCACCTCATGGTTTCCAGATAACTTTCCCTTTATCTGATCTCCTTCCCCAGTTCTATCTCTAACCGGGTAACTATCTCATTTGGACCTTCACCACTCTTGGCCCATACGGCTAGCACTACTTTAGCCACTAGTCGCGACCTCATCATCACCTTATCGCGACATAACCTCTTTTGGTTCATTAGTCGCGACCACAACATCCTTTAGTCGCGATCATAACAGTCTTTCGTCGCGACCACATCACTTTTTAGTCGCAACCAGGCTTATTCTACTCAACCAGGCCAATATTAGTCGCGACCAAATAGACTCTCGTCGCGACCAACTTCTTTATCATCGGACCTAACTGGTCAACTCTTTAACCTTTGACCTTTACATCATCCCCAAATGGCCATTTATCCCTTGGGACTTCCACTATTTACACATAAGTCCCCGTAGCTTTACTTGCAGCTCAATCCCTGAAACTCTTTGCGTTCCTCTGGAACTTCTGCTAAAAAGGGGTCTAGCAGTCTCCTAATCTTAGGCTATCTCTGCATCTCTAGGCCTGAAAACTGGGATGTTACACTGTCTAAGGAGGCTGGAAGTGAGTGGACCTAGTCGGTTCATCCAATCTTTCCTGGGTACTTACGTAGAATGGTAGTTCTTACGGGAATTACCAAATCGGTATAAAATTAGTTACTTTCTACAAAGGGAATGTAGCAGTTATGCTGCCGAATTTCAGTCAGAGAAATATGTAATAGAAATATGAGAATGTGAATCATGCACTGATGTATAACCGTTTATTATCTAATAATAAATATTATCTGGCATGGCTGACTGATATGTGATGGATGGATGTATGTGTATGTAAAGTTGAATGCTGAAAGTTGCCTCTGTGAACAGTAATCCGTGGAGACCTATTGATGTTTGATAAATCATTAAAAATAGTAAATGGTTGAATAAATGTATGATATTTTTATGGTAAATAGTAGACATACTAAGCTTCAATTTGAAATATAATATGCCTCATTTGGATGTCTACACATGGAGTTATAAATTTACAAAATTGGGACCAGAATGCTGGATTTAGGAGAAAAATGTGGGATGAACAGTAAAGTTGTAACATTGATCCGTATTGACTTGGACAAATATTGGTCAATGAGTTATTTTCCCTAAAATATAATTGTGTTAGCTTCATGTAGCAATTGGAACCACTTCATTTCGATTTTTCTATAATTAATTATAATTTTCCGAAGTCAGGTCACTCATCTGGAATTTACACAGTGAACAGTACCCGAGAAGAGTAAAATTCCAGATTGAGATATTGGACTTCAATGACCTGGAAAGTGGTTCTAAATGCTACCAAATGATCCCTAGGATGTACGAAAATAAGGATGTTTCAGATGGTGAGGGGAGCTATCATGTTGAAGAGATTAACATTTTGTCCAAGGCTGAGAGAAGAAGTATTTGTGAGTGTTTGCAAGGAATCAAAGTTCCCTCTGGGTAATCATCTAATCATAAGAGGATTGTGTCCATGAAAGATTTGAAATTAGTAGGCCAAAAGTCTCATGATTATCATGTATTGATGCAACAATTACTCCCAATGGCTGTTCGAGGAATCCTTCAAGATGATTTGAGACATATTGTAACCCGACTTTGCTTCTTCTTTAATGCTATATCTGGCAGAGTCTTTGAGACTAAAAAGTTGGAGGAATTGGAGCACGAGGGTTATGTTATTTTGTGCCAGCTTGAAGAACAGTTTTTTCTTGCCTTTTTTGACATCATGGTACACCACATCATTCATCTAGTGCGAGAGATAAAACTGTGTGGCCCTGTATACTTACGATGGATGTAATTATTTGAAAGATACATGAAAATCCTTAAAGGGTATATGAAGAATCCAAATAGGCCCGAGGCATCCATTGTTCAAAAATATGTTGCCGAAGAAGCTATGGATTTTTGTCACCAATACCTGTTTAAAGTAAAACTTACTGGTCTCCACAAACCCCGTGCCAAATAGGGGGGTCAATGCGGAATGTCGGTGAGGAGTGTTGATCGTAATGAATTGCAGCAAATACACTTACACATCTTGAATAACATTGATAAAGTTCAAGACTCTATTGTTGTTCATAAAGATCTTGTCAGGAAAAAAATAATAGGATGACAGAGCAAATGCTGATTAGAGAACACAACAAATCTTTTGCACATTGGTTCAAACTGGAGGTTGAAAATGAGGATTATGTTTCTGATACAGTTAGATGGTTGGCATATGGTCCTGAACATAATGTGATCTGTTGGAATTCATTTGATATCAACGGGTATTCCTTTTATACAAAGTCCCTAGATGATAGAAGTAGCGTGCAAAATAGTGGTGTTATGTTAGTGGCTAAAGCTATGCATTTCTCTAGTTCAAAAGATAACAATCCTAAATTAGCAGCCATCCCATATTATGGCGTTGTTGAAGAGATTTGGGAGGTGGACTACTCCAAATTCAAAGTTCCCGTGTTCAAATGCAAGTGGGCTAATGTAAACAACAGTGTTATGGTCGATCAGTTAGGATTTACACTGGTGGATTTGAATAATACAAGTTTTGGGGATGAGCCTTTCATTATGGTAGACCAAGTAAAACAAATGTTCTATATCACTGATCCTCAAAATGAAAGATGGTTTATCGCGCTCCAAGGAAAAAGGGTTGTTGACAATGATGATTCTTTTTATGAGATCCCTTCTTTTTCAGTAGGTTTACCACAATTAAATGAAGAAGTGGATTCTGATTAATTTCTATGTGTTTCTTATTTTTTAAGTAGTCTAAACATGCAATATTAAGTTTCTTGTTATGATTGCATATATGATTTTGATGTAATAATAACAGAGACAGATTCTTGTTCTGATAAGAATGTTGTGACGCAAAGGGATGGGATGGTATATATGATGATGGAGTTTAAAAAAATAACTACAAAATTAAAATCGGTCTTAAGTGTTATCTGGTGTAAAATGTCTACTACAAAATAAATTATAGTTCGATTTTACACCGGTTTATACTTTATCCTGTGTTATATTTTAGACAGTGTTATTTTTACACCGATTTTATACTTTATCTGGTGTAAAATATTTAATTTTACATCGGTTATGTTTTTATCCCGTTTAGAATAATTTATATCCGGTGTAAAATGTTTATATACATTTTTTAAGCCCGCCCCTTGGCGCGACCATCATTCTCATTTCTCACGTACTTATCATATCTCCGCTCGTCGTGCTCTGTGGTTTTCGCGAGTCTTCTCCGTGCTCAGTCGTTCTTCTCTGTTGTCTCTCTCATTCTGCTATTCCGTGTACGTGTTCTCTACACTTATTTTCCTGTGTGTACGTGCTTCCCCATTTTTATGTTCGTTTAGTCTAGGTTTTCTATTTTTCCTGATAACTACTTGCACATCTTTTCATTCATAACTGCTAAAGGAACAAGTTTTGTGTACTCTGACGGGTTGAAGGAAAAAGGGTTAAGTCTGTTTACAATGTTTTTGATGTTGTTATTGCGTATATAGGAATATGGGGGATAGAGTTACTCAGATTGAGGCTAGCGATGCTCCAAGCGACACTACGCAAAGGAAGGGAAGAAGTGCGACTCGTTTGAAAGATATCACGAAGGACAGGAAAGAGGGGAAACTGCTTCCGATAGAGTTTGACAGAAACTGGAACCCAACTGGTGAACACAGGGCAAAGTACATAAGTTTTGTCAGCCTCCTAGCACGCAACAAGCCTAGCATCACCTATTTGACTTGGGATGCTGTGGATGATCGCGTGAAGAATCAAATTTGGGAGACTATCCGGGTATAGGAACTATCTAATATTGCATGCAGAGAAATACCAAATACACAACTATTTGTTGATTACTCTGCTTTCAATGGCAATCATTGCAGCTCACTTACGATGTTCCCAACAATGAGGTCTTGAAGAAGAAGATGTCTTATTGCGCTGAGCGTTGGAGGGCATGCAAGACACAACTAGCTCGTCAGTATGTGCATGGACGGGACAGAAATGGTCATCCTCAACCTTCTCCATGCAGCAAGTATAAATTCATTGACGAAGCTACTTGGGAAGAATTTGTTAGGATTCAGACCACGCCAGCAGCAATGGTGAGTGTATCCTTTTGTATGTGTTGGCAGAAAACGTATAAGAATATCATATGTATTGATTTTAACTACTTCATGTCTTGTAGGAAAAAAGCGCAAAAGCGATTGAATACGCCCTCAAGAATGATTGCCCCCACACAATGTCTCAAGGGGGTTATGCGAAGGCAGAAAGAGAGTTGTTGGGGGGCAAGAGGAAGAGGCTAGAAGAAAATGATGGGTCGGATCCTAGTGTTCTTCTTGACCCCCCTCTCCGATACATCACGAAGAAAAATGGTTGTACACTCGCCAAAGAAAGAGCGAAACATTTACAAACGACAATGCTTGCATGATTGCTGAAAAAATTGTAAGAACTACTTGCATTATTTTGTTTTAGTAGACTATAATTATATCATTTTCCTTATGTTTGTTCTTTCTATATTATAGAGTGATCTTAAACAACAAGAGTCCCATGGATCCTTCAAGTCAGATGGTAGGAATGACATCTTGACTGTTGCCACTGGGAAATAAGAACATGGGGGCCATGTCAGGGGAGTTGGAAGAGGTGTGGGTATAAGAGATTACTTTGGAGCATCTCAAAGACGTTCCCCACATGTGGTGCCGAGTGCAGAGTTGGAATCCTTGCTCTCCACCATAAGGGTAGAGGCTAAGGCAGAGGCTTGGATAGAGGCTAGGGCACAAGCAAAAGCTTCAATTGAGGCACGATTACAAGAGGGGTTGGCAAAGATCAAGGAAGAAATGTTGTCCATGATGACATCAAGGCAGCAAGATAACCGAGGAGGTGATCAGATTAAGTCCTGGACTTATCTGGATAGCATTGGATGGCGTGACAGGTGCCAGTAAGATGCCACATGGCGCCAACATAGAGGAGGAAGAAAAAGTTAAGGACATGTGGCATAATCTTAGCCGGTGAGTCCAGTTTGTGGGAAATCAGACCGGACCGGTACTGGATTGGACTGGAAATGCTGAGTCAGCTGATGAGGTGTCCTAGGAATTGTGACATGTGAGAAATGTGCATGCTGAGGTGTCCGCTGAGGTGTCCTAGGTGATGCAGTAAAAGAGAATAAAAGAAAATAGGAAAATCCAGGAAAAACCAGGACCACAAGTTCATATGGCTTCAAAATTACAAGAATGCCATTGAAGGAAACTATAAATACCCCCCTTGCTCTTCATATGCCATGGCCAAGCATGAGAAAGAGAACGAAGGAAGTGTTAGAGAGAGAAAGTGAGAGGAAGAAAGAAAGAAAAGAAGTTCTGGCAGAGCTGGAAGTAGTATAAGGATTCTAGAGTTCTGCTAAGCTCCTGAGGTAGTAACTAATCCTAGCTTTTATGTAATGGCTTTGTGATTTGTTATGCTATTGTTTGGTTGGATTGTTGTCTTATATGTTATGCTTGAAGTTCTACTGCAATGCTATGATCATATGTTATTGAGTATGGAAGCACGCAGCATACTTATCTGTACACAATCACAAGCAAGCACTGTCACTCTGCATTACATATATTGTTATGATTGTTGCTACTGTGATTCCCCCGAATCTCATCCCAATAAATAACCCATTACAGGGGAGGTTATGTCAAAGTGAATTTTGGGAATTTTAAGATACGCCGTTATGCTGCCAAAATTATGACAAGATAAGGAAAGCAGCTGATACGTACTGTGTACGTAGGTACTGTCTAAGGAGGCTGGAAGTGAGTGAACCTAGCCGGTTCATCCAGTCTTTCCTGGGTACTTACGTAGAATAGTAGTTCTCACGGGAATTACAGAATTGGTACAAGATCAGTTACTTTCTGAAGATGAAGCGTAGCGGTTATGCTGCCAGATTTCAGGCAGGAAAAGATGTAATAGAGATATGGGAAATTTTGTACATACCCAGATGTAAAACAACTTATTAATTAATAATAAGTGTTGTTTGGCATATTTGACTAATATATGATGGATGTATGCATATGTTTGCAAAGTTGAGTGCTGGAATTGGCCACTGTGAACAGTAACACGTAGTGACATGCTAATGTTTGATAAATAGTTAAAAATAGTAAATGGAAGAATAAAGGTATGAAATTTTTAAGGTAAATAGTAGACATACCAATCTTCGATTTTATATATAGTATGACTCATTTGGATGTCTACAAATGGAGATATAAATTATCAAAGTTGGGACCAGAATGCTGGATTCAGGAGAAAAACGTTGGATGAACAGTACCGTTGTGATGTTGACTGATGTTGACTAGGTCAATAGATGGTCAACGAGTTATTTTTTCCTGAAATATAATTTAGTTAGATTCAAGTATCAATTTGAACCACTTCATTTTGATTTTCTAGAATTAGTTATGATTTTTCAAAGTCAGGTCACTCATCTGGAATTTATATGATGAACAGTACTCGATAAGAGTAAAACTCCAGATTGAGAAATTGGACTTCAATGACCTTGAAAGTGGTCCTAAATGCTATCAAATGGTCCCTAAGATATATGAAAGTAAGGATGTTTCATTTTGATATCAGAGCAGAAGGTTCTGGCATAGACCAGGAAGGGCTCTGGTTCAGAGCATAAGATTCTGGCACAGAACAGAAGGTTCTGGCTTAGTGATGCTCTGAAATAGTTAAGATGTGTGGTATGTGGTATGGGTTACCCTAAATGTTTTACATGTGTGCATGTATTGTTGTGCATATATATGACTGTATTTCCCAATTCTAGAAAAACAAGTGGAAGTCATGGTTAATACGAGAAGAACGGTTTGACCAGAGGTGGTAGAGCCTCAGAATGAGGGTACTAATAATGAGATAGACCCTATGCAAATTATTCTACATAGGTTAGAACAACAGCAACAAGTAATGGATGAGATACGGGCAACCCAGGCTCGTCAAGATCAAGAACGAGATTCTGTTATCGCTACGGCGGTTGCTGCTGCGGTTGCAAGATTACAACAATCTGAGAAGGAGGTGGTACTAGAAAATAATGTAGAACCTGAACCTCAGCCAGATCATGAGCAGACTGGAATGAATAGACATCAAGGGTCTATAGGAAATAACAATAACCAGGAAAGTGTGCAAACATGAATGGAACGATTCCAAAAGTTTAATCCGCCCATGTTTGAAGGGACTTTTGACACTCAAATAGCTGAGGATTGGGTTAGTCAGTTAGAGAAAATCTTTAAGATTTTAGAATGTCCTACTGAAAGGAAGGCCCAGCTGGCAGTTTACAAGCTAGAAAAAGATGCAGATAGGTGGTGGAAGAATACAGAAGTGATTCTGCACTCAAGAAATATTCCACTTACATGGGAAGTATTTCTTGAGCAGTTCAACGAGAAATATTTTCCACAATCGGTAAGAGATGAATGTGAAGTAGAATTTTTAATATTAAAGCAGGGTGAGCAAGAACCCTTTGATGATTATCTTGCTAGGTTCATTCGTCTTTCACGATATTCACTTACCTGAACTGTATGAATGATGAGAGGTGGACCACTGAGAAGTTAACTCATGGATTGAATCCTACATTGAAGGAGAAAGTTTTTCCTAGATAGATACGAAGGTTTAATGAAGCAGTAGAGGTATGCAGGATCACAGAGAAGAATGTGCAATATCCAGAAAAGAGTGAGCCTGCTATATCAAGAGTGATGCCACCAGGTTCCTTGAGAGGGAACAGTAAGAAGAGAAATGGGCCAGCATATGGGTCAGAAGTTAATAAGAAGCAGGGAAGTAGGCCAGGCAGTGGGGCAAGAGAAGTTAGTAGGCAACCAAGGCCTAATATATGTGGGAACTGTGGTCGAGATCATGGTATGAGGCCTTTTCCAGTAGGTCAAGGGTTATGCTATAGGTGTGGAAAGCCTGGACATTATGCTAGGGAGTGTCCACAGAACACAACAGGCGAAAGATACCCAACTCAGGGAAGAGTATATACCCTGACTAGCAACAAGATAAGAAAGTCTCCTACGCCAAATTAAGGTACGAGTTTATTTGTGTTGTGTTTCCACTGGCTAATAAATGGATAAATCCTGTATGTGATTGGATTGTATTGTCCAGTATGCACACTATTGAGCTACCCTATACCTAGTATGTTGCTTTTGTATGAGGATGAGTATGATTACATGTTTTAAAAGTAGGAAGTAGAGAAGAGGGGTCTTATGTCGCGATTAATATGTACAGATAAGTTGATGTTGTGACGTGAGAAGGCCTCAGGTCACGACGTTATAAGAGATAGGTTACGACTAAAGGACACAGAGATGCCAGGTCATGACAAGTAGTGTGCAACGGTCGCGACTATAATTGGCAGAGGCCATATGATGAAGAGAATGAAGGTACCAAACTCACTGAAGTCCATCGGCTAGAGGATTGGTATAGTATATAATAAGCCAGACAGTACAAAGGTACTAAGAAACGAAAGATCAGTTTAAGATGAGGTTTAAAGTAGATCCTCCATGTGATAACTAAGAGTAGATCTGCATTACAGAGATTTTATTCAGCTGCTCTGAATAGAAGACCTAAAAGTTAGATTGAGCTTTGCCCAGGAATGATCCTAGTACATGACCTAACAGTAAAGACGTGATGGTTAATAGATAAAGAGCTCAATGTTCCCTAAGCAGAGGGATTCTGTCACGGAGAAGTAATAGACCTAGGGTACTCTCCACTAGAGAACAGAGGTAATAGTGAGAGATGATGAATGAGATCCATGAGGATTAAGGATCAAAAGAAAGATCAATAAGTAACCATAGTCCAGTCAAGAATAGACTGGGACTGATAGATAGACAAAAATAGTTAAGAGATAGTAAAAAGGTAGGCACAGTTTCAAAGATAAAGTGACTCCCCAATTCCCTACATAAGATAGAGTAATGAAGGGTTGAGTCTATACCCTGGTAAGAGGGTAGCGTGGCAACCTAAATAAGACAGTTGTTTCAGGATGAATGATCAGGATATGATAGGCAATATGATAAAGGAAATACATTTTGAGGCTTACTTAGATTATTACAATGTCTGATGGATGGTTGAGCAAAATATGATCATGATATGGCTTATGTTGCCATAAGATATGATAGTTGCATCTCCTTGCAGTTGTCAAATGATAACATGTATTTTAGAGTATGCTATGATGAATGGATACTCCCCTTTTACAGTGCATGCAGGGTAGAGTATATATGAGTACATGTATGAGATGAGAAAGTATGTTGCTCCCATACTATACGACATGTATTAAGGATGATAGATAGTCTCAGTTTATGGGACGATAAGTTATGATTGAGGTTACTCAGGTATTTCTATAGGCTTGTGAATACTGTACTCAGGGCCATTTCTATTGAGCGGAATGGTATACAGATAAAGTAGCAGATAATAGTAAAGGGATTGTTTCTAGATCACTCTTCAGATAAGAGTTGGATCTGAAACAGGTAGCTCTCAGATAGAGCTAGATTCAGATGAGTACAGATCACTCTTCAGATAAGAGTTGGATCTGGTATAGAATGCTCACAGTTAGAGCATAGTTCAAATGGCTCGCAGATAGAGCACAGATTGGAAGATAAAGAGGAACTCCTGAGTAAGAGAGGAAGTAAGTAAAGTCTGGGTAAATAATATGAGGCTACTAAATATATTTTTAAAATTTTTTATTGAGTTATCAACAGGTGGAAGCAGTTAACCTTATAACTTATTCTATTGGTTTCAGATCTTCAGGAGATATATAGTACAACAGAGTCACAGTTAGATTCTGGAGGGTCGTAGTTAGATCCTAGCATGGCTCCAGGGTCGTAGTTAGATCCTAACATCTTCAGAGTCGCAGTTAGATTCTAAAGAGGCTAGCAGTTGATCGCAGTTAGATCCCGAGGTCGCAGTTAGACCTAGCCTAAGGAAAGTAATGTGCCATGAGATATGAGTACAATGTAGTATCTCTTCGGGAAGATGAATGCCAAAGACGAAGTTAAGATAAGGATGTTGGAGATTGTGCCCTAGGGGCCAATCATTATCTTATGAACATTGTTGTTTTATGAATTTCTTAATTATGTTATCATATTATTTGCATGTTTACTATGATGACAATCCTTGGATAACTCGTGATCTTATCCTAAATGTCCCAGGTCGGTCATCTATGCGGGAGCAGGGATGAAATAAGACCAGTATGACTTTGAAGATATATAGAGATATAAATCAAAGTCATAAGCACATGTAAGAGTACAGGGTGTTGGACCGACCCGCTATGAGAGAGCTGCATAGGTCAAGTCATAAGCTTCTCTCATATACAAGCCATGTCACTATGCCCTTTGACCTGAGATCATCATAGATTCCTACATGACAACGCTCAGCTTTGACCTAGTCAAAAGTCACTTTTGACCGAGTGATCATAAAGGCTATGCTCGGGCTTAGTGGTTTTTCATGCGGAGGAATGTGAATGGTCAAGATGGAATTTGTCCCTCATATTCGTAGAGAGATATTACTGGGCCCCTCGATGAGTGAGTATGAGAAATGTATGGCCATACTGGAATGGAAGGGTAGTTCCATTTCTATATTCAGACTACTTAGGGATCGAGAAAGTAACGGTCAGGAACAGGAGGATGACGTTCTCCATGCCTCATCCTTGACCGAAATATCGTGTGACAAAAGGGACGTGATATGGTTGTATGAAAGGTTACATCGTTTATCGATCCTCATATGTTTTGGGTAGTTGTAATGCCTTGCTAGAGACCGCTTACGACTTGTGGGTTAGTATAGTAACTGGCCCACTGCCAACTTCATATAGGCCTACAGGGTCGCACACAAAACAGCCCAATGCGAGCTATGATGTCCAGATTCATTGAATCTAAGAGATGTCTAGATTCAATAAATAGTCTAGGGTGAATTTATATATTTTGTATATATATTTGTATATATATATTATATATATAATATAAGAGATATTTGCAAGATTTAATTTATAAGGATAAATTAAATTTCTATCACTTTTGAATTTGAATTTAAATGGATATGATCTATTTGAATTTGAAATTCAAATTGATAAGATATCTCAAATTTGATTTATGAGAATAAATCAAATATAATTCTGTCTTATCTTTATTTTAAATTAAATAAATAGGTGAATTAAATCTGTGAGACAGATTTAATATAAACCATATTTATTTAATTAGTTTCTTATTAAATTATGCAATATATGATATTGTATTAATTCAGAATTAATATAAGATTAATTCTGAAGCCCGGCCCTATTAGAAGCCCGATAGCTTCCTATATATTTGACATTAGGGGCTAGGGTTCTACACATCTCTACATTCAGACGTGAGAAAAGGGGGTAAGGAGAGTGCAAAAGGTTTGCAGATAAGAAACTGCCGAAATAGAGACGGTGAGGACGGAATCTCTAGAAAGCCCTAGAGGGACAAGAGGCGCTAGCACGTCGTTTGCGATTGGAACGCTGTTCGTGTGGATACCGGTAGAGGAAGCCGATCTGAGCTGTCGACTTCTTGCGATCGACCAGACACGAAGCAAGGTCGCGACCTATTGACACTAAGGTCGCGACCATACGGGAATCTGAACGTCAGAAATCCGAAAAGAGGAGACAGGTCGCGACTTGAAGCTGACGAGGTCGCGACTACAAACTCCAGAGACGTCCGGTCGCGACTAGAAGTAGATTAGGTCGTGACTAAAAACTCCAGAGGCGACAGGTCGCGACTAGAAGTTGAGGAGGTCGCGATTGAAAGTTCCAGAGGCAAGGAGTCGCGACCAGTGGACACTGAGGTCGCGACCAAAGCTCGAATACCGAAGGGAACACTTCTTTCTCCTTGACTTAAACACATTTGGTAGATCCTGGCTGGGAATGGAAAAATTTTTAAAGTTAATTTCCGCTACGTGTGTTCCAATTCCCAACAAAGGAAGCTTCACTAGTTGATACACTCATCCAGAAAAATTATTTTATAATGGTTTTCCTCATATAGTCTCTATTATGCAGACTGAACTTAGTTTTTCCTTAAACGAAGACGGAGTCCAAGTTCAAATCTGAGTACTTATATTCAAAGTTTTGTAGAAGTATGCCTGAGAACCAAAGAACAGAGAAGAGAATCCCATATATTTTGACAACGGAAAAGTAAGAGCAGATAGATTTCCCAGATGGGGGAAAAGAGAGTAAAAGGCCAGAAAGACCTAGAGAAGTGGGTCTAAGGCAAAGCAAAGATAGAACGTAGTTCTATGAAAGAATGCTAGAGCCTAGAGCTATAAGAATAGTAACCTAGCCCTAACCCAGTAGCACAAAAGGTGCTAAGACAAGAGCCGCCCAACGATAGTTAAGCCCTAAGAAGGGATAAGGAAAAAGTGCAAATGCCATAAAGGTTTGGCATAGATGCATGAAGTTATGAGAACAGTTAAGAAAAGTTAGAGAGGTTATCTGGGTTATGATCTCGTATCAGGAGAAAGAAAGTCAGAAGAACAATATTTCTCCTGAGAGATTAGCAAAGGGTAAGAAGAGTGAAGTAGACCCCAGAATTACATCAGAATTCTGCAGGATAAGATATGAAAGAAATGGACACTACTCACAAGTGTAATGAGTTGTCCATAAGTATAAGAGGATGAATGCTCCAAGCCTTAGTCATAAACCAGGAAAGGATATACAGAGGAGCTATATCCAGGATAGTTGATTAAGGTACTAAGTAAATTTCGAGGACGAAATATATTTTAAGGGTGGAAGAAATGTAACACCCCAATTTTTAGGCCTATAGATGCCAGAAAGAGAATTCAAGGGCATAATCGTAATTATGGGAAAGATCAGGCTGGTAGCCGATGAGTACCATATTTTGCCAGAAAATAGAGAAAATTATGCTGATCATTTCACTAAACTGTGAAATGTGCATATGAGGTCTCTATGTGTATGAAAGAATTAGAAATATGACCAAGGGTAAAATGGTCATTTTTAAAAAGTTTGCGCGGGAGAGTATTTTCAGGCAAAAATGGCCCGGTCCGGATAAAATATCTGAAAATACCGGGAGAGAAAAGGATTTCGGGTTGAATGACGCAACACAGAATTTTGATTTGAGGTCCCGATTTTTCTGTAAAAATTCCCGAAGATGGGAATTTACAGTTATAATCGGTAAAGGAAAAGTGGTCCAAATAGAGATGATCGGTCTGTGGCCAGAGGCCATACAGTGTTTTTAAGACCCACAGTGACACCAGGGAAGACCCAAGCCATAATATCAGTTCAGTGGTAAAAGGGGCCAGTGTCCGGGAAAAATGTGCAAAATGACGAAAATGCCCTTATGTTATAGAATAACTGAAGAATGAGTAAATGGTATTTTGGTCATTTGGCTAAGGTTAGACAGTCAAGAAAGGGTATCTGGATAGTTGACCAGGGGCAGAGAATACTCTGGTAAGATATGAAAAGACAATAATGCCCCTAGACCTAGTAAAGTAAAGAAAGGAAATGGAAGGACTTAAGTGCAATTATGGAAAGTTTAAAGCCAAAAAGGAAAAGCAGACAAAAAGGTGGGGTCCTTAAGTGTAATTTTAGCCAAATAAAAGAGACTTAATTGAAAAGAAGAAAAGTTCCTTGGGGCTAAAGTATAATTAAAGAAAGTCAGGCCGGAAGTGGTTTGGACTGCCCGAAAGCGTTTCAGTCCCAGATTCTACCAGAAGATAGGGCAGGTGACGCTGGGTAATCCAGCCTAATACCGGAATTTTTGAAGACTCCAGATAGCCAAAAATGGACTGATTGTCCAAAAGTTATAAAAATTCCTACCGGATATCCTAGATTTCAGATCTAGGTGAGAAATTACAGGATGATGCGTCCTTATGGGACAGATGTCAGGAAACTGACAGAATACCGATAGGAGGTCTGTAGAAAAAGTTATTCACAAAATAGAAAATCCAGACGGAGTATGAGGCCTCCAGGGATCCGATAGGGAGATTTATCGGTATTTAAAAAGGGACTGAATGAGTTCGGATGACCTCAGTCAGATGACTGTTGTGACCCATAAGGATGCCAGAACACAGTAGGCCAGTGTATCTGGTAAAAGGACCCGGTGTCCGGAGATGTGTATAAACGGTACATAATAGTTAAAGTACTCGATGAATATGGGCAGGGAAAGATTCCTCGTAATACGTGCCATGAAGGTAATGGACCCTGAAAGGCCCAATAATGGCGCCATCAAAGGCCCAATAAGACACTTGGACTGATAGGTGGGCCAGTGTCCAGCAGAACCCCGAAAAAGTGCGAAATTACGAAAATGCCCCTATGTTGTACAAAAGGGTAATAGATGTAGGAAGGGTATTTTGGTCATTCTGGATAGGCCCAGGAGCCGAGGCACATATAGATAAAGTCACTCAGAGTCAGTATATGCCCTGACAGGGTACATAAGGGTGTAAAATAATGATTTTACCCTTAGGGTTAAAATAGTGCAAGAAAAGGCACCTAGGGGTATTTTTGTAATTTGCCAAGGGATGTTTCTTGGGAATCAAGCCATCAGAGTACTTGAGCTTGATCAGGATCCAAGATAACATTCCCACTGCCCAAAAACGTAGGCCCAGTGATGTGTGGGAAAAAGTGGCATTAAAATAGTATTTTAATGTTGTTTCAATAAAGTAAAGTTACTCGGTCGGCATGATAACCGAGGAGGTGATCAAATTAAGTCCTGGACTTATCTGGATAGCATTGGATGGCGTGACAGGTGCCAGTAAGATGCCACATGGCGCCAACATAGAGGAGGAAGAAAAAGTTAAGGACATGTGGCATAATCTTAGCCGGTGAGTCCAGTTTGTGGGAAATCAGACCGGACCGATACTGGATTGGACTGGAAATGCTGAGTCAGCTGATGAGGTGTCCTTGGAATTGTGACATGTGAGAAATGTGCATGCTGAGGTGTCCGCTGAGGTGTCCTGGGTGATGCAGTAAAAGAGAATAAAAGAAAATAGGAAAATCCAGGAAAAACCAGGACCACAAGTTCATATGGCTTCAAAATTACAAGAATACCATTGAAGGAAACTATAAATACCCCCTTGCTCTTCATATGCCACGGCCAAGAATGAGAAAGAGAGAGAAGGAAGTGTTAGAGAGAGAAAGTGAGAGGAAGAAAGAAAGAAAAGAAGTTCTGACATGGCTGGAAGCAGTATAAGGATTCTAGAGTTCTGCTAAGCTCCTGAGGTAGTAACTAATCCTAGCTTTTATGTAATGGCTTTGTGATTTGTTGTGCTATTATTTGGTTGGATTGTTGTCTTATATGTTATGCTTGAAGCTCTACTGCAATGCTATGATCATATGTTATTGAGTATGGAAGCACGCAGCATACTTATCTGTACACAATCACAAGCAAGCATTGTCACTCTGCATTACATATATTGTTATGATTGTTGCTACTGAGATTCCCCCGAAAATCATCCCAATAAATAACCCATTACAGGGGAGGTTATGTCAAAGTGAATTTTGGGAATTTTAAGAGACGCCGTTATGCTGCCAAAATTATGACAAGATAAGGAAAGCAGCTGATACGTACTGTGTACGTAGGTACTGTCTAAGGAGGCTGGAAGTGAGTGAACCTAACCGGTTCATCCAGTCTTTCCTGGGTACTTACGTAGAATGGTAGTTCTCACGGGAATTACCGAATCGGTACAATATCAGTTACTTTCTGAAGATGAAGCATAGCGATTATGCTGCCGAATTTCAGGCAGGAAAATATGTAGTAGAGATATGGGAAATTTTGTACATACCTAGATGGAAAACAACTTATTAATTAATAATAAGTGTTGTTTGGCATGTTTGACTGATATATGATGGATGTATGCATATGTTTGCAAAGTTGAGTGCTGGAATTGGCCACTATGAACAGTAACACGTAGTGACATGCTAATGTTTGATAAATAGTTAAAAATAGTAAATGGATGAATAAAGGTATAAATTTTTAAGGTAAATAGTATACATACCAATCTTCGATTTGATATATAGTATGACTCATTTGGATGTCTACACATGGAGATATAAATTATCAAAGTTGGGACCAGAATGCTAGATTCAGGAGAAAAACTTTGGATGAACAGTAAAGTTGTGACATTGACTGATGTTGACTAGGTCAATGGATGGTCAACGAGTTATTTGTCCCTGAAATATAATTGAGTTATCTTCAAGTAGCAATTTTAACCACTTCATTTTGATTTTTCTAGAATTAGTTATGATTTTTCGAAATCAGGTCACTCATCTGGAATTTACATGATGAACAGTACTCGATAAGAGTAAAACTCCAGATTGAGAAATTGGACTTCAATAACCTTGAAAGTGGTCCTAAATGCTATCAAATGGTCCCTAAGACATATGAAAGTAAGGATGTTTCATGCTCAATATTATCTTGTCACATAGGATTGACCTAACTGAGGAGGTAAATTAAAATTATTTTTTTAATGATTTCATATTTCTTGTCAATCTAATCTATATTAGTAATGCCTTAATTCTTTGATTTTGATTTCATATTTCAGATGTTTGATCAACTTGATCCATTTTCTGAACAAGATATTGAGGACCTGCGCAATCGATGGGCAGAGTTTTTTGTTCAATTCCTTCATTCTGAATAGTATTTGTCTTTCACTGAATACATTTTTTACTTTATACATTTTTCTACTTTTCTGTTCAAATTGTAGCATTTTTGTATTGAATTTTATTAAATGAATAATATAATGAGCAATTGAATTATATATGTCTCTACCATCTTGAATTGATGATCGATGATCATGCCCTTTGAATCGTATATTAGTTTATTTATGAAGCTTCAGGCCAACGAAACAATTAATGGCTTGTTTCTAAAAAATATATTAAATATAAATTTAATAACATCTACATCGGACGTATATACCTGCTGATGTAGAAAGAACATATATAATAATATAAATTTAATAACATCTACTTCTGACGTATATACAACTGGTGTAAACATTTGAATAATCTATACCATCCCAATATCCAACCGGTGTTAACATTTGAATAATCTACACCGTCCCTATATTCGACCGGTGTAGATGTTATAAAATACTACACCGGATATAAATGTGAACCGCTTTAAAATTTAGACCGGTTTAGAAAAGTATACATTCTACACCGGTCTTGTGATCGGTGTAAAATGTCTCACTTTTTACACGGTCCGTTTCTATACCGGTTATATGTGCGATGTAGAATGCCATTTTCAACCGGTGTAGAAATCCTTTTTTCCAGTAGTGTTGGATAGGCTTCCAAAGAGTGTCACAACAGACCTCATAGATTCTCCTTTGGATTCTTTGATGGCTGTCATCTTAGATCCAACTCTTTGGTTAGACCATCTAGGTTTGTCAAGAGCAGTTAGGTAATTCATGAGGTGTGAGAATCTAACTTCCATCTCTCTAATGGTTTATCCTGGGTTCATATGAAAAAGCTCAAACTCAGTGGTGAGAGTATTTATCCTACTCTGCTTGACTCCAGATGTAACTTCATGGGAAATCTCTAAAGCTTGCCATATTTCTTTTGTAGTATCTAGACATGATACTCTAAAATACTTCTTTTGACTAAGAGCAGACATCAAAATATTCACAACCTTGTCATTGAGTACGATAATCTTTTTATCATTATCATCATCATACTCACTTGGAATCTTTGGAACATTTATTTCGTCAATTACTTTAGTTGGAACATAGTTGCCTTCCTGGATTATGTTTTACAACGCATACTCTAAAACTTTTATAAATGTCTTCATCCTCATCTTCAAGAAAGTGAAATTTTCTCCATTGAATCCTGGAGGCTTCATCGTAGAACTTCTTTTGGAGAATACACTGTCACAAAATCTTGCCATTATATCTCTTGAGACTGTTAAGTCTAGTTTTAAGAGACCTACTCTAATACCAAATGTTAGAATTGGCAGTAATATCTAAGAGGGGGTGAATTGGGTGATGTTATAAAATTTAAAAATTCTCAAAAATTAAAAAAATATAAGGTAAGAATGATATCACCAATTGTAGTAGAGAAAGGAAATCAACATAGAAGATTTATCCTAGTTCTGCCTAACCACTTGGCCTACGTCCACTGCTCAGATACCTTCTTAGATTTTCAGCTATATCTTTCAAGATTCCACGGGCTCTTGGCATTTAGTATATTCACTGTGAGAATCCCTTCTCACTTCCCTTACAACCAGTAAGAATTCAATCCACTCAAGAGTCCCACACTCTTGAGCAACTCAAAATTTGAAAAGAGAATTAATGAATCTCTCTCACACAGAGAAGTAATAATAATCAATGAAGTATAATAAATTCTCTCTCAAAAAATTTCTCTGTTCACACTAAGTGAAGACAAAGTATAATAGAGTCACTACTAAAAAATAGAGTTTCTAAAGCCCTATTTTTAAACCGGATCTTGCGGAAACGATGTAAAATAAATGAGTGGTGCTATTTTTGTAAATAAGGGTACAATGTTTACACCGGATATAAACATGCCAGTATAAAATAAATGAGCAGTGGCATTTTTATAACTAAGGGTACAATATTTACACCGAATGTACACATGACCGGTGTAAAATAAATGTGCGTTGGCATTTTTGTAAATAAGATGAAATATTTACACCGTATTTACAAGTAACCGGTGTAGAAAATATAGTTCTAATTTGACTCTTTAGTTTCTCCTCTATGCTTTCCCGCATCTTTTCTGTACCTTCTTCAGACCGTTCATTTCACTTCTTCGATTCCCAACGTTTGTAGTCATCATTATGATAGAAGGCCAATTGCTTTCTTCGATGTGCTTTTTTGAAACTGTTCTTATCCCTCAACCATATGTATACCATTCCTATATAGGATCAGTAATTTTTGTCTCATCACTACTTGATATCTGTTTTGTTTACACCTCTACTATCTGAACCCTCCAATGGCTTCTTCCTCACGCACGCCTCCTTCTCCGCCCCAAAAAAGAAACAGAGACGAATTTGAAGACAAACATCTTGACCCTCACCCTAGAGTTCCTTCTCCTCCTCCCCTGGTTGTGACTCTGATGGAGCGCCTAGAGGAACTCATCATGCGCTTCAATGGCTTGGAGGACTCTGTGGAAGAACTGACTGAGAAAGTTAACAGACTGAAAGCCAGTTTTAGAGCTTTCCGCTCAGAAGTCCGCCGCCATCAATAGAATGACAGGTTCAATAATCCTCTTAGTCCTACGCACTCTGATAAATCTGAAATCTCTGACCCTAATGAGGAGTGAAAAGTGTAAATGTAACATCCCAATTTTCAGGCCTTGAGACGTAGAAATAGCCTAAGATTGAGAGGCTACCAGACCCCTTTTGAGCGGAAGTCCCAGAGAGACACAGAGAGTTTTTAGGGACTAAGCTGCGAGTAAGTAAAGGTACGGGAACTTATGTGCAAACAGTGAAAGTCCCAAGGGGTAGAATGGCCATTTGGGGTGATGTAAAGGTCAAAGGTTGAAGAGTTACGAGCTGACCGTTCTGGTCGCGACTAGAGTAAAGCATGGTCGCGACTAGTGGTTACAGAAAGAGCTATACGCGACAAGAAAGCATTATGGTCGCGACGTAAAAGAAGTATGGTCGCGACTAGAAAGCAGTGATATCGCGACTAATAGTGGCAGAAAACCTTAGACGCGACTAAAATGTGTTATAGTCGCGACGAGAAGATGTTTTGGTCGCGACTAATGTACACAGAATTGTAAGGTCGCGACAAGATGATGTTGAGGTCGCGACTAGTGACTAAAGTGGCGCTAATCGTATGGGCAAAGAGTGGTGAAGGTCCAAGAGAGATAGTTACCCGGTTGGAGATAGACCGGAGGCAGGATATCAGATACAGGAAAGGTTATCTGGAAACCATGAAGTAAACTGATAAGGTATACTCATGGGTCCTGCAAGATGCCGCATGGCATTAAAGTAATGATTCAGTAAAGTAAAGATACTCGGTTGGCGTGATAACCGAGGAGGCACGTAAACCGAGGAGGTGATCAGATAAGTCTGGGACTTATCTGGGTGGCATTGGGAAGCGTGCAAGGTCTCTTCCAGTTGCCACATGGCATTAGTCTGCAGAAAGCAGATAAAGTTGAGGGCACGCATTACGAGGCAGGAGACTGGACTGGTGAGTCAGCATGCTGAGGTGTCCAGGGAATTATGACATGTGAAAAATGAGGCGCTGAGTCAGCATGGTGAGTTGGCACGATGATGCAGTAAAGGAGAAATAAAAGAAAATAGGAAAATCCAGGAAAAACCAGGACCGCAGGATCAAAGTTCATAGAAACTACGATTGTGCCATTGAGCCCTATTATAAATACCCCCCTTCCCCCATTCCATTTGCATCCCGCGGAGGAGGAGAGAATGAGAGAGAAAGAAGAGAGGGAAAGGGAAGGAAAGGAAGAGAGAAAGGAGGAAAGGAACAAAGGAAGTTCTGGCGGAGCTGGAAGCAGAATAGAGATAGTAGAGTTCTGCTGAGCTAGCCAGGTAGTAACTAATCCTAACTTCTATGTAATGGCTTTGTGATTTGATGTGCTATTGTTTGGTTGGATTGTTGTCTTATATGTTATGTCTGAAGCTCTGCTGTAATGCTATGGTCATATGTTATTAAGCATGGAAGCACGCAGCATACTTATCTGTACACAATCACAAGCAAGCACTGTCACACTGCATTACATATATTGTTATGATTGTTGCTACTGAGATTCCCCCGAATCTCATCCCCATCCATAACCCATTACAGGGAGGTTATGCTGAAGTGGATTTAGAGAATCCTAAGAGACGCCGTTATGCTGCCGGAGTAAAGACTGAACATCAGTATATGATAAGTACTGTGTACGTAGTGCTGTCTAAGGAGGCTAGAAGTGAGTGGACCTAGCCGGTTCATCTAGTCTTTCCTGGGTACTACGTAGAATGGTAGTTCTCATGAGGGAATTACCGAATCAGTACGGTTCAGTTCTTTGTACAGCTGAAGCGTAGCGGTTATGCTGCCGAAGTTTAGGCATAACGAGATGTAATAGAGATATAAGGATTATGTATATGTCTTGTTGTATATGCCATATTGTATGACATTTTATGATTCAATGATAAATAATGTTTGGCATATCCAAATTATGAATGATGAAGTTAAGACATTTTAAGCTAATATTGCTTCCGCTAGTGTACTCTGAGGGCTGTAAGGGAGGATGTTTCAGTAAACATTGTAGAAAAAGGAGAATATATTATATATTATGATAGATAATTTTTTGGATATTTCAAACTTTTGAGGTAAAGTTACATTATTAGTAAAGCTGAATGAATGAAGTTTCTTTTTCTAATTAAGACTTTATTTTACACCAGTTGTAAAAGTGACAGGTGTAGAATAAGGTATGGTTTAGAAAACGTTATTTCTACACCGGTGTTCCAGTTTAACCAGTGTAGATTTGTACTTTAATTTAACGTAAACCCCCTTCGCGTCTCCCATCTCTCATTTTTCATTGGTTCTCGCGTTTAAGCCTTCTCGCCCTTTTCCAGTCGGTGAGTTTTGTTTTGTACTCCTTGTCTTGAGAACTGAAAATTTATACACGATGCAGTAGCTTTTGCTGTGACTTGCTGGATTCATTCATTTACTTGTTTCACTTGGTGAGTTCTTCCACTTGTGCGTGATATATTTTCTCCCATTATTAGCTGAAAGCTAGGTTTTCTTGTTTTCTATTTTTCTAGTTTTTTAGTCTTCCACAAATATGGATCGTAGTTGGATAAATGCTAAACGAACAAGTGTTGAGTATGCTGAAGGGGTGAAGGAGTTTTTGGATTTTGCTAAACAAAATGGTGATGATGACAATGGAAGGTTTTATTGTCCTTGTGAGTTGTTTGAATGAGAGAAAACAAAGTTCTACAGATATGTACACTCATCTAATTTGTGAGGGGTTTTGCAAGAGTTACACAGTATGGGTATGGCATGGCGAACCTGGGGAAAGGTCGAGTGCATCTGAACGGTTGGAATAGACCTTTGATGATGGCATGGATATCGATGATTGGGTAGTGGACATGATTCGTGATGTTGGAGAAGATGCTTTTATACGGTCACATGCATATGGTAATATGTGTAATGATGCAAAAAAATCTCTATACCCAGGGTGCAAAAAATGCAACCTATTGAATGTGGTGTTGAGATTGGTAAGTATGAAAGCACGGTATGGGTGGAGTGATAGAGGTTTTTCAGAATTGATTGAGTTGTTGCAAGAAATTTTTTCAGAAGAAAATGTCTTACCCAAATGATACTATGATGCTAAGAAAATAATATGTCCTTTAGGCATGCAGTATTAAAAGATTCATGCATGCCCAAATGATTGCATATTGTACAGGAAAGATTTTGAAGATGAGGAGAAGTGTCCAATATGTAAGACACTAAGGTACAGATCAAACAAGTCTTCTGCAAAGGTGTTATGGTATCTTCCAATTATACCAAGGTTTAAGAGCCTCTTTGGTAATGAAGATGATGCAAAGAAAATGTTCTGGCATGCGACTGAAAGGATTTGTGATGGAAAACTTCGTCATCCTGCTGATTCTTTGCAGTGGAAGAAGATTGATGAATTATTTCCCGAGTTCGGGAATGAACCACAAAACCTAAGGCTTGGACTTAGTACAGATGGTATGAACCCATATGGTAGCTGAAACATCCTACTTTTAACCTCTCAGAGTACGTATTCGGAAGCGTATTTGATTAGCGGAAGCATTATGTTGGCCCAAAAATTAAAATTTTAAAACCTACTTTTCGGGTACTGTTCATTAGGTAATTTCCAGATTTATAGTCCAACTTTAAAAATTCATAACTAATTGTAGAAAAATTGTATGGAGGTGATCCATATTTCTAATTGAATATCTTTCATAGATATTTAAGGGAAAAATATAAATCTGGACGTTTACCTTGCCAATGGACACAGTTAAATCATTACTTTTTACTGTTCATATGGCAAATTCTGAAAATTCCAGATTCTATCTCTTAACTTTAGAAATTCATTTCTATTAATATACACATCCAATTGAGGCGTGTTACCTATGAATTTAAAGCTATGGATGTTTTCTAATTGCTCATAAAATTTTGTACATTAATTCCTTCATTTGCTAGGTCAAACTGAAGCCACAACACAACTGCTTCAGGACCTACATTTTTACCATTTCAGTCTCCTTTCTTTAATTTCCAATAATTGTTCTAGCATGTATAAACCATTTCTTTGGCATCTTATACATTCATATACATCATGGGGTTATGTGTAACATCCCTAATTTCTGTACTAAGTTGTATGTACAGATTGAATAAAATATATGAGATGTTTAGGAAAATATGTGGCCATATTTATGTAAAGAAAATGATTAATTGGAAGAGGAAGAAAGTCTAAGAGCCAAAGTGCAAAATTACAAAAATGCCACTGTGAAGCCTTAAGAAACTAGAAGTAAATGGAGGGCATTTTGGTCATTTCACACAATGGATGGATATAAGAGGAAATTTGATAGTAAATTATTATAATTAATATGAGAATTTATGGAGTTGACAGAAGTCAAAAAGGAGTCCTGTAGAATTAATTATGAAATTTACGGTGAAAAAGGACACCGATAAAGGGTTAAAGGAAAACATATGTAATTTTTAACAGGACTTCTGGGTCTCAGAAAATTATGAAACTTTGTAGAGAATTCATTTTATATTAGAATAAATTTCTAAAAATGTTAGAACAATTAAAGGAGGTGTTTAGCATTTATTCTAAGATCAGGATAATTTACGGATATCGGTATGAGGAAAGTACATTGGGATTTGGGCCAGTTAGCTATTGGACCTAAAAGAGGCCCAACATTTCATCCTAGGCCAGCCCAATAAGGCCCAAAAGTTATCTTGCAGCCCAAGTCCAAATAATAAATAATTTATGGATTTTTGAAAAGAAAGAAAAAGAGAATAAAGTAAGAATTAGGTGTTGCACATGGTGGGACCCACAAGGACACAAGAATGGCACCCAAAAAGAGGAAGGGTTAGGTGTACCAAGGGAGACCATGCTAGTGATGTCATGGTGGTAAGGTCTTGAGTGAAAAGTGAAAAGACATTCCAAGATCAAACCTTTAACCATTAGATCAAATAGTTTCCAAAGTGATCTTGGCCTTCAAATGGCACATGACTTTTGCTATAAATACCCCCCTTTTCCATTCATTCTTCACACCCAAGAGCTCCTTTAGAAAGAGAAGTGAGTTCTAGAGAAAGAAAGTGGAAGAAGCAAGGGTCTTGAAGGAGCAAGTAAGGTAAGTTGTCTCCTTGCTTCTACCTTTTGTTCTTATGGTCTGTGCTTGAGTTTAAGTGATTTTTGAGGCTTAAATCTTGGGGAAATGCTGCTGGAATTTTTGTGTATATGTGAAAGGAATATGAGTTTTAAGTCATAGATAGTTAAGACAAGCTTAAACAAGTTAGTTACATGCTTGGTTGTGAAGTAAGTTGATGTTCTTGACTTTACCATTTCGGTTTGCACTGTTCATGCACTGTTCATGATAGAAGGAAATGGAATTTCAATGATTTAATGCTTCCACTGAGTTTATATGATGATTTTGTGTAGGATTGGAAAGGTTTTGAACCTTGGAAACCATTGGAATTAAATGTTATAATGTTGAAAATTCCTCACGGTTACTGTTCACTCGCATGAACAATGATTTGAATTTCATGATTTTGATACTTCCAATGGTCTTAAAATGAGATTTTGTGTGGGGGAAAGTGAAACATCCTTATTTTTGTACATCTTAGGGACCAATTGGTAGTATTTAGAACCACTTTCAAGGTCATTGAAATCTAATTTCTCAATCTGGAGTTTTACTCTTATCGAGTACTGTTTACTGTGTAAATTCCAGATGAGTGACCTGACTTCGAAAAATCATAACTAATTCTAGAAAAATCAGAATGCAGTGGTTCAAATGTTGGAAATTGTGCCCTAGGGGCCAATCATTGTATCATGTTATCATATTATTTGCATGTTTACTATGATGACCATCCTTGGATAACTCATGATCTTATCCTAAATGTCCCTGGTCGGTCATCTATGTGGGAGCAGAGATGAAATAAGACCAGTATGACTTTGAAGATATATAGAGATATAAATCAAAGTCATAAGCACATGTAAGAGTACAGGGTGTTGGACCGACCCGCAATGAGAGAGCTGCATGGGTCAAGTCATAAGCTTCTCTCACATACAAGCCATGTCACTATGCCCTTTGACCTGAGATCATCATGGATTCCTAAATGACAAACGCTCAGCTTTGACCTAGTCAAAAGTCACTTTTGACCGAGTGATCATAAAGGCTATGCTCGGGCTTAGTGGTTTTTCATGAGGAGGAATGTGAATGGTCAAGATGGAATTTGTCCCTCACATTCGTAGAGAGATATTACTGGGCCCCTCGATGAGTGAGTATGAGAAATGTATGGCCATACTGGAATGGAAGGGTAGTTCTATTTCTATATTCAGACTACTCAGGGATCGAGAAAGTAATGGTCAGGAATAGGAGGATGACGTTCTCCATGCCTCATCCTTGACCGAAATATCATGTGACAAAAGGGACGTGATATGGTTGTATGAAAGGTTACATCGTTTATCGATCCTCATATGTTTTGGGTAGTCGTAATGCCTTGCTAGAGACCGCTTACGACTTGTGGGTCAGTATAGTAACTGGGCCACTGCCAACTTCATATGGGCCTACAGGGTCGCACACAAAACAGCCCAATACGAGCTATGATGTCCAGATTCATTGAATCTAAGAGATGTCTAGATTCAATGAATAATCTAGGGTGGATATATATTTTATATATATATATATAAATTAGTTTATATATATATTATATAAATAATATAAGAGATATTTGTAAGATTTAATTTATAAGGATAAATTAAATCTCTATCATTTTTGAATTTGAATTTAAATGGATATGATCTATTTGAATTTGAAATTCAAATTGATAAGGTATCTCAAATTTGATTTATGAGAATAAATCAAATATAATTCTGTCTTATCTTTATTTTAAATTAAATAAATAGGTGAATTAAATCTGTGGGACGGATTTAATATAAACCATATTTATTTAATCAGTTTCTTATTAAATTATGCAATATATGATATTGTATTAATTCAGAATTAATATAAGATTAATTCTGAAGCCCGGCCCTATTAGAAGCCCGATAGCTTCCTATATATTTGACATTAGGAGCTAGGGTTCCACACACAATATACATCTCTACACACACATTCAGACGTGAGAAGAGGGGGCAGGGAGAGTGCAAAAGGTTTGCACATAAGAAACTGCCGAAATAGAGACGGTGAGGACGGAACCTCCAGAAAGCCCTAGAGGGACAAGAGGCGCTAGCACGTCGTTCGCAATTGGAACGCTGTTCGTGTGGATACCGGTAGAGGAAGCCGATCTGAGCTGTCGACTTCTACGATACGGCCAGACACGAAGACAGGTCGCGACCAGAACACACTTAGGTCGCGACCAAACGGGCATCTGAACGTCAGAAATCCGAAAAGAGGAGACAGGTCGCGACGTGAAGTTGAAGAGGTCGCGACTACAAACTCCAGAGATGTCCGGTCGCGACTAGAAGCAGAGGAGGTCGCGACTAAAAGCTCCAGAGGCGAGGAGTCGCGACTAGTGGACACTGAGGTCGCGACCAAAGCTTGAAACCGAAGGTAACACTTCTTTCTCCTTGACTTAAACACATTCGGTAGATCCTGGCTGGGAATGGAAACATTTTTAAAGTTAATTTCCGCTGCGTGTCTTCCAATTCCCTTCATCAAATTGCTACATGAAGCTAACTCAATACTATTTAGAGGAAAAATAACTCGTTGACCATTCCTTGTCCAAGTCAACGTCAGTCAAAGTTACAACTTTACTCTTCATCCAGCGTTTTTCTCCTGAATCCAGCATTTTGGTCCCAAATTTGATAATTTATATCTCCATGTGTAGACATCAAAATGAGACATTCTATATATCAAATCGAAGCTTGGTATGTCTACTATTTATCATAAACATATCATATATTTATTTAATCATTTACTATTTTTAATTATAGATAAAACATCACTATATCACCACGAGTTACTGTTCATGGTGGCAAATCCCAGCAAGCAACTTTACATACATATGCATACATTAATCACATATCAAACAAACATGCCAAATAATACTTATCATTAAATAATAAATCTTTATACAATAGGGTATGAACAAGATCCTCGTATCTCTATTACATCTTTCCTGCCTGAAATCCGGCAGTATAACTACTATACTTCATCTGTAAAAATAACTGATCTTGTACTGATTCGGTAATTCCCGTGAGAATTACCATTCTACGTAAGTACCCAGGAAAGACTGGATGAACCGACTAGGTCCACTCACTTCCAGACTCCTTAGACAGTACCTACGTACACAGTACGTATCATCTCCTTATGTTCAGTCTGAAAATCGGCAGCATAACGGCGTCTTACAGCATTCTCAAAATTCACTTCGATATAACCTCTCTGTAATGGGTTATAAATAGGGGATGAGATTTGAAACATCCTCCCTTAGACTCCTCAGAGTACACTCGCGGAAGCAACATTAGCTTGATTATGCGTTAGCTTCATAATCCAAAATTTGAATATGGCAAACATTATTTATCATTGAATCATAAAATGTCATACAATATGGCATATACAACACGACATATACATAATCTTGCTATCTCTATTACATCTCTTTCTGCCTAAACTCCGGCAGCATAACCGCTATGCTTTATCTGTACAAAGAACTGAACTGTACTGATTCGGTAATCCCCTCATGAGAACTACCATTCTACGTAGCACCCAGAAAAGACTAGATGAACCGGCTAGGTCCACTCACTTCTAGCCTCCTTAGACAGCACTACGTACACAGTACTTATCATATACTGATGTTCAGTCTTTACTTCGGTAGCATAACGGCGTCTCCTAGGATTCTCAAAATCTACTTCAGCATAACCTCCCTGTAATGGGTTATGGATGGGGATGAGATTCGGGGGAATCTCAGTAGCAACAATCATAACAATATATGTAATGCAGTGTGACAGTGCTTGCTTGTGATTGTGTACAGATAAGTATGCTGCGTGCTTCCATGCTTAATAACATATGACCATAGCATTACAGCAGAGCTTCAGACATAACATATAAGACAACAATCCAACCAAACAATAGCACATCAAATCACAAAGCCATTACATAGAAGCTAGGATTAGTTACTACCTGGCTAGCTCAGCAGAATCCTACTATCCTTATTCTGCTTCCAGCTCCGCCAGAACTTCCTTTCTTCCTTTCTCCTTTCTCTCTTCCTTTCCTTCCCTTTCCCTCTCTTCTTTCTCTCTCATTCTCCTCTCCATGCGTGATGCAAGAATGGAATGAGGGGAGGGGGTATTTATAATAGGCTTCAATGGCAATTCTGTAATTACCATGAACTTTGATCCTGCGGTCCTGGTTTTTCCTGGATTTTCCTATTTTCCTTAATTCCTTTTTTACTGCATCATCGTGCCAACTCACCGGGACACCTCAGCACCACATTTATCACATGCTTGAATTCCTGGGACACCTCAGCATGCTGACTCATCATGCTGACTCACCGGTCCAGTCTCCTGCCTCGTAATGCGTGCCCTCAACTTTATCTGCTTTCTCCAGACTAATGCCATGTGGCGCCTGGAAGAGACCTTGCACGCTTCCCAATGCCATCCAGATAAGTCCCAGACTTATCTGATCACCTCCTCGGTTTCCGTGCCTCCTCGGTTATCGTGCCAACCGAGTATCTTTATTTTACTGAACCATTACTTTAATGCCTTATGGCATCTTGTGGGTCCCATGAGGATACCTTATCAGTCTATCTCATGGTCTCCAGATAACTTCTCCTGTATCTGGCCTCCTGCCTCCGGTCTATCTCTAACCGGGTAACTATCTCTCTTGGACCTTCACCACTCTTGGCCCATACGCTTAGCGCCACTTTAGTCACTAGTCGCGACCTCAACATCCTCTTGTCGCGACCTCACGCTTCTGTGTGCACTAGTCGCGACTACAACCTCTTATCGTCGCGACCACAACTCATTTTAGTCGCAGCCAGGCTTATTCTACTCATTAGTCGCGACACCACATACATATCCGTCGCGACCAATACTCTCTGCCAATATGAGTTATGAGTTGCGACCAAGACACTTCCTCGTCGCGACCAAAAGTCACTTTACATCTTTCCCATGGACAACTCTACTTTTCTCACAAGTAGTGTCCATTTCTTTCATATTTCACCCCACAGAATCTTAGCATAATTCTGGGGTTTATCTTATCTCACTTTCTTCTTATCCCTCATCTTAAGTTCTAGAAATTCTCTTTCAATAACTCATCCCTTAACTCTTCGGGAGTCCTCATTAATTGAAAGGCTTGACAACCCGCCCACAACAGGTTATCTTACACAGGAGCCAGCCCATATCAAGCTACCTCTAGAATTCCTAGGCTTAAGACTTAGGACATTCCTCACATTCCTCATTTTGAACCTAGATGAACTGTCCCGATCTTGTAGGTTAAAGACTTAACTCATCTTTACATCCTGAAGGACTTAGCTCATCCAACGGATCCTACAAAATACAGGTAAATAATCTGCCCATATCAGATTACTACCCTAGGACTACGGGTTTAGCAGCCTGCCCATATCAAACTACTTCCCAGTTCAACTAGACCCAAAAATTGGGATGTTACAAGATTTGGGGGAATCTCAGTAGCAAACGGTACTAAACAATGCATGCATTAAAGTAAATACTTGTGCTTGCTTGTGAAAGTGTAAACATTGTGTAATGTGCATGCTTCCATGTAACATATGAAATACAATTGGCCAAGGTAATCATAGAAACAGAGCTTCAATCATATACACATATGCACACAATTCAACAAAGTCATAGCACAATCAAGCATAACATTCAATACATACAAGTTTAGGGTAAGTTTACTACCTTATTGCTTTACTTCTTTCCACTTTAACTTTGCTTCTTCCTTCTTACTTTTCCTTGCTATGTGGCTGCCCTCTTTTTAGCACACCAAGCAATTCCTAACATCACATTACCATCCAACCATTACAATCTAAATTCTCTTGAACACTAAGCTTACTTTAAGTAACATAACTTCCTTTAATCTTTACCAATTGACTTGGCCTTTGAATCAATTGATGTCTTGACCTTACCCTACACAATTTTACCTTTTGAATCCATTTATGAACTAAAAATAACCAAATTCCAGCAAGAATACACTGTTCTGTACAGATTTGGAAAAACATACATAAATCTTCCAAAAATTCTCATTTTGATTCCAATGCTTCCCATACTTGTTCCTCCACTTTCCCCCCACACAAAATCTCATTTTAAGACCATTGGAAGTATCAAAATCATGAAATTCAAATCACTGTTCATGCGAGTGAACAGTACCGAAAGGAATTTTCAACATTACAACCTTTAATTCCAATGGTTTCCAAGGTTCAAAACCTTTCCAATCCTACACAAAATTATCATATAAACTCAATGGAAGCATTAAATCATTGAAATTCCATCTCTTTCTATCATGAACAGTGCATGAACAGTGCAAACCGAAATGTTCTTCCATGGTAAAGTCAAGAACATCAACTTAATCCAACAACCAACCATGCAACTAGCTTGTTTAAGCTTGTCTAAACTATCTATGACATAAAACTCATGTTCCTCTCACATATACATAGAAATTCCAGCAGCATTTCCCCAATATTTAAGCCTCAAAAATCACTTAAACTCAAGCACAAACCATAAGAACAAAAGGTAGAAGCAAGGAGACAACTTACCTTACTTGCTCCTTCAAGACCCTTGCTTCTTCCTTATTTCTTCCACTTTCTTTCTCTAGAACTCACTTCTCTTTCTAAAGGAGCTCTTGGGTGTGAAGAATGAATGGAAAGGGGGGGTATTTATAGCAAAAGTCATGTGCCATTTGAAGGCCAAGATCACTTTGGAAACTATTTGATCTAATGGTTAAAGGTTTGATCTTGAAATATCTTTTCACTTTTCACTCAAGACCTTACCACCATGACATCACTAGCATGGCCTCCCTTGGTACACCTAACCCTTCCTCTTTTTGGGTGCCATTTTGAAGTCCTTGTGGGTCCCACCATGTGCAATACCTAATTCTTACTTTATTCTCTTTTTCTTTCTTTTCAAAAATCCATAAATTATTCATTATTTGGACTTGGGCTCCAAGATAACTTTTGGGCCTTATTGGGCTGGCCTAGGACGAAATGTTGGGCCTCTTTTAGGTCCAATAGCTAATTGGCACAAATCCCAATGTACTTTCCTTATACCGATATCCTTAAATTATCCTGATCTCAGAATAAATGCTAAACACCTCCTTTAATTGTTCTAACATTTTTAGAAATTCATTCTAATATAAAATGAATTCTCTACAAAGTTTCATAATTTTCTGAGACACAGAAGTCCTGTTAAAAATTACATATGTTTCCTTTAACCCTTTATCGGTGTCTTTTTTCACCGTAAATTCCATAATTAATTTTACAAGACTCCTTTTTGACTTCTGTCAACTCCATAAATTCTCATATTAATTATAATAATTTACTATCAAATTTCCTCTGATATCCATCCATTGTGTGAAATGACCAAAATGCCCTCCATTTACTTCTGGTTTCTTAGGGCATCACAGTGGCATTTTCGTAATTTTGCACTTTGGCTCTTAGACTTTCTTCCTCTTCCAATTAATCCTTTTCTTTACATAAATATGGCCACATCTTTTCCTAAACATCTCATATATTTTATTCAATATGTACATACAACTTAGTACAGAAATTAGGGATGTTACATTTCTCTCCCCCTTAAAATAAATTTCGTCCTCGAAATTTACTTAGTACCTTAGTCAACAATCTTAAATATACATCCTCTTTAAATCTCTTTCTGCTTTATGACTAAGAATTGGGGTATCCATCTCTTACCTTTTATCTTATTATCTAGCGGAGTACTTTCAATATCCGCTTCATGTCCTTGCTGTCAGTACTCTTTTTGTATGAGTCAACTTAATTGGAGTTTATTTCTACTTCATCACGGCACTTGATCTTGTGCTATGCATCCATTTGCTTACGGACAACTCCTTGTACTAGACTTGAGAGTAGTGTCCATTTCTTTCATATCAAACTCTCTCGAATATTATTGTATTCGGGAGTTTCCCTTACTCACTCATCATACTTTCTAACACTTATCCCTTATTACTTCTCTTAGCATCTCGCAGAATTCTTTAACATCCGCAAAGCTTTATCCTCTTTTCGTATAGAAACTCTTATAACTCTATTGTTGCTCTTATCATCTTTAATGATTCAACATCATACAGAGAGAGGACTTATGCAGTTATTCTTTTCTTTACTTTACTGCTAAGTAGGAGCATATACTCTAACATGCATAATGCCTGGCCAATATCTTGTAGGACTGTATACTTTCTCCTAAATGCAAAGCTCTAACATTCTCTTATGACTTTATCAGCCTCTCAGGAGAGTATTGCTCTTTTGCTTCTCGTTCTCCTGAACAAAGTCATAATTTAAATCTTTCATTTCAAATCCACTCTTATTTGGACTTGGCAGAAGGGTTTTAATCCTTTAATGTTCATAACCTTTCTAACTTTTCATAACTTTGTTTATCATTCATCATATATATGCCAAACTTCTATGGCATTTACACTCTTTCATATCTTACCCCTTAACATCTTGGTGTAACTCCAGGGTCTATCTTACTTTAACTTTTCACTTTTCTTACCTTGTCCATCTATACCAACTGAAGGGAATTGGAAGACACGCAGCGGAAATTAACTTTAAAAATTTTTCCATTCCCAGCCAGGATCTACCGAATGTGTTTAAGTCAAGGAGAAAGAAGTGTTACCCTCGGTATTTGAGCTTTGGTCGCGACCTCAGTGTCCACTAGTCGCGACTCCTCGCCTCTGGAACTTTCAGTCGCGACCTCCTCATCTTCTAGTCGCGACCTGTCGCCTCTGGAGTTTTTAGTCGCGACCTACTCTGCTTCTAGTCGCGACCTTCCTCTTCTTTTCGGATTTCTGACGTTCAGATGCCCGTATGGTCGCGACATAAGTGTTTTATGGTCGCGACCTTGCTTCGTGTATGGTCGTATCGTAGAAGTCGACACCTCAGATCGGCTTCCTCTACCGGTATCCACACGAACAACGTTCCAATCGCGAACGACGTGCTAGCGCCTCTTGTCCCTCTAGGGCTTTCTAGAGATTCCGTCCTCACCGTCTCTATCTCGGCAGTTTCTTATGTGCAAACCTTTTGCACTCTCCCTGCCCCTCTTCTCACGTCTGAATGTGTGTGTAGAGATGGATATTGTGTGTAGAACCCTAGCTCCTAATGTCAAATATATAGGAAGCTATCGGGCTTCTAATAGGGCCGGGCTTCAGAATTAATCTTATATTAATTCTGAATTAATACAATATCATATATTGCATAATTTAATAAGAAACTAATTAAATAAATATGGTTTATATTAAATCCGTCCCACAGATTTAATTCACCTATTTATTTAATTTAAAATAAAGATAAGACGGAATTATATTTGATTTATTCTTATAAATCAAATTTGAGATATCTTATCAATTTGAATTTCAAATTCAAATAGATCATATCCATTTAAATTCAAATTCAAAAGTGATAGAGATTTAATTTATCCTTATAAATTAAATCTTACAAATATCTCTTATATTATATATAATATATATATACTGATTTATATATATATATAATATATATATCCACCCTAGATCATTCATTGAATCTAGACATCTCTTAGATTCAATGAATCTGGACATCATAGCTCGCATTGGGCTGTTTTGTGTGCGACCCTGTAGGCCCATATGAAGTTGGCAGTGGCCCAGTTACTATACTGACCCACAAGTCGTAAGCGGTCTCTAGCAAGGCATTACGACTACCCAAAACATATGAGGATCGATAAACGATGTAGCCTTTCATACAACCATATCACGTCCCTTTTGTCACATGATATTTCGGTCAAGGATGAGGCATGGAGAACGTCATCCTCCTATTCCTGACCATTACTTTCTCGATCCCTGAGTAGTCTGAATATAGAAATGGAACTACCCTTCCATTCCAGTATGGCCATACATTTCTCAGACTCACTCATCGAGGGGCCCAGTAATATCTCTCTACGAATGTGAGGGACAAATTCCATCTTGACCATTCACATTCCTCCGCATGAAAAACCACTAAGCCCGAGCATAGCCTTTATGATCACTCGGTCAAAAGTGACTTTTGACTAGGTCAAAGCTGAGCGTTTGTCATGTAGGAATCCATGATGATCTCAGGTCAAAGGGCATAGTGACATGGCTTGTATATGAGAGGAGCTTATGACTTGACCCATGCAGCTCTCTCATAGCGGGTCGGTCCAACACCCTGTACTCTTACATGTGCTTATGACTTTGATTTATATCTCTATATATCTTCAAAGTCATACTGGTCTTATTTCATCTCTGTTCCCGCATAGATGACTGGCCAGGGACATTTAGGATAAGATCATGAGTTATCCAAGGATGGTCATCACAGTAAACATGCAAATAATGTGATAACCTGATACAATGATTGGCCCCTAGGGCACAATTTCCAACATCCTCCCACTTGCACTAGGAACAATCATTAATTTGTCTCAATCCTATTGACCTAACATGACGCTCATGTTTTGCCTGGACAAGCGGTTTTGTTAGAGGATCTGCATCATTGTCTTCTCCTGTTACCTTGCATATTTTTATATCACCTCTATCATTGATTTCTCTGATGAGATGATATCGCCTAAGTATATGCTTGGTCATTTGACGTGACCTAGGCTCTTTGGCCTGTGTAATGGCACCACTATTGTCACAGAGCAAAGTTATTGGATCTGAGATGGTCGGTACCACCCCTAGTTCAGTAATGAACTTCCTGATCCAAACGGCTTCCTTAGCTGCATCAGATGCTGCTATGTACTCAGCTTCCGTTGCAGAATCTGCTACAGTGCTCTGCTTAGAGCTCTTCCAGCTTACTGCTCCATTATTCAGGAGGAATATGTATCCAGATTGCGATTTCTGGTCATCCTGGTCAGTTTGGAAACTTGCATTTGTGTAACCAGTTACATAGAGCTCGTCTTCCAATCCACCATAGACCAAGAATAAGTCTTTAGTCCTTCTTAAGTACTTAAGGATATTCTTGACAGCAGTCCAATGGCCCTCACCGGGGTCCTGTTGATATCTGCTAGTCATACTTAAGGTAAACGAGACATCCGGTCGAGTACATAACATGGCGTACATGATAGATCCTATGGCCGAGGCATATGGAATCTTACTCATGCGACCTAGCTGATCTGTGTACTAGGACACAAATCCTTGCTGAGGTGAATACCATGAGACATGGGTATGAAACCCCTTTTTGATTCCTGCATACTGAACCTATGCAGTATCTTGTCTATATATGTGCTCTGACTCAGTCCTAGAAGCCTTTTAGATCTATCTCTATAGATCCTAATTCCTAGGATGTAGGTGGCTTCACCCAAGTCTTTCATCGAGAAAGATTTTCCTAACCAAGACTTGACAATCTGCAAGGTAGGAATGTCATTCCCAATGAGTAGGATGTCATCGACATAGAGTACCAAAAACACAACTGTGCTCCCACTAACCTTTTTGTACACACAAGGTTCATCAATGTTTTGAAGAAATCCAAACTCTTTGACTACTTCATCAAAACGATGATTCAAACTCCGAGATGCTTGCTTCAGTCCATAAATGGACCTTTGAAGCTTGCACACCTTACCAGAGTCCTCAGAACGCACAAAACCTTCAGGTTGTGTCATGTACACATCCTCAAGGAGCTTTCCATTAAGGAAGGCTGTCTTGACGTCCATCTGCCATATTTCATAGTCATAATATGCTGCAATGGCAAGGAGGATTCTGATTGATTTGGCCATTGCAACTGGGGAAAAGGTCTCATCATAGTCCATACCATGAGTTTGAGTAAATCCTTTTGCAACCAGTCGTGCCTTGAAGACATTTACATTGCCATCCATGTCGGTTTTCTCTTTAAAAACCCACTTGCACCCGACGGTTTTTACACCTTCAGGCGGGTCGACTAAGGTCCATACCTTATTGTCGTACATGGATTGCATCTCAGACTTCATGGCATTAAGCCATTTTTTAGAGTTTGGTCCCACTATAGCTTCTTGATAGGTAGTGGGCTCATTATGCTCAATGAGCAACACATCACGACTATCAGAAATCAGAAATCCATATCTCTGAGGCTGAAGTCGTGCCCTATTAGATCGCCTTGGGCCTTGCGTGACTTGAGGAGTCTCAACAACTTCTTGTGAGTCTTCTCTACTTTCCATCTCTAGTTCTGTGGCGTCTTGTGGCTCTCGAACTTCTTCGAGGTGTACCTTGCTCCCAGTGGTTCTTTTAGAGATAAATTCTCGTTCTAGAAAGATACCATTTCTGACAACAAACACTTTGTTATCAGTGGGGTTGTAGACATAATATCCCTTGGTTTCCTTAGGATATCCCACAAAAAGGCACTTTGAAGATTTGGGCGCTAACTTATCTGAGGCTTGTTGCTTAACATAGACCTCACATCCCCAAATCTTGAGAAAAGACAAACTAGGTTTCCTCCCAGTCCATATCTCATACGGAGTCTTTTCAACTGCCTTAGATGGAACACGATTCAGTGTGAATGCAGCTGTCTTTAGGGCGTGGCCCCAAAAGGATGGTGGAAGATCTGTTCGACTCATCATGGATCGAACCATATCCAATAGTGTTCAATTCCTCCGTTCAGAAACCCCATTCCATTGTGGTGTTCCTGGAGGAGTCAATTGTGAGACTATTCCATAATTCCTAAGATGATCGATAAACTCTTGGCTCAAATATTCACCACCTCGATCAGATCGAAGGGCTTTAATTGTTTTACCAAGCTGGTTTTGTACTTCATTTTGAAATATCTTGAACATTTCAAAAGATTCGGATTTATGTTTCATTAGATAGACGTAGCCATATCTACTGAAATCATCTATGAATGTAATGAAGTACGAATAACCTCTTCTGGCATTTGTATTCATCGGTCCACACACATCTGTATGTATGAGGCCCAACAAATCAGTGGCCCTATCACTGTGCCCAGTGAAAGGCGACTTTGTCATCTTTCCTAACAAACAAGATTCGCAAGTATCATATGATTCAAAATCAAATGAGTTGAGAAATCCATCTTGATGGAGTTTAGAAATGCGTTTCTCATTTATGTGGCCTAGACGACAGTGCCAGAGGTATGTCGGATTCAAATCATTTGGTTTGACCCTTTTGGCGGTTATGTTATAGATATTTCCATGATTGGGTTGTTCCAAGTTTAATATGTAATGATCAACATGCAAATCACCATGAGCATAGAAAATATCATTATGATAAATGGAACATTTACCATTCCCAGAAATGGAAGTGTAACCTTCCTTATCCAAATAGGAAAGAGAAACAATGTTACTACTCAAAGCAGGAACATAATAGCAATTGTTCAAAACTAACAAAAGCCCAGTGGGCAGAACTAATTCATAAGTGCCTACAGCTAGAGCAGCAACCTTTGCTCTGTTTCCAACTCGTAAGTCAACTTCGCCCTTCTTCAGCTTTCTACTGTCCTTTAGGCCCTGCACATTTGTACAAATGTGAGAACCACATGCAGTATCTAATACCCATGTAGTGGAAGTAGAGAGATGAATGTCTATAACATAAATACCTGAAGCGATAGCCCCTCTATCCTTCTTGTTCTTTTTCAGATCTTCAAGGTAAAGTTTGCAATTCCTCTTCCAATGACCCGGTTCATTGCAGAAGAAGCAAACTCCTTCCTTTGGAGGCTTTGCCTTCTTTGGTGCAGGCTTGGTTTCGGGCTTGCCTGACTCTTTGGTCTTACCAGATGAGCCGTGACCCTTCCCCTTACCCTTGCCTTTCTTTTTCATACCCTTTCCTTTCTGAACCATCAAAACAGTACTGGGCTTCTTCTTAACAGTCGGCTCAGCAGTTTTAAGCATCCCATGCAGTTCAGAAATAGATTTCTCCATGTTGTTCATGTTGTAATTCATGACAAACTGGTCATAACTTTTCGGGAGTGAGTTCAAGATCAAATCTGTAGCTAGCTCCTGACTTATGGGAAATCCAAGCCTCTCAAGGTGATCTATGTACCCTTTCATCTTTAAGACATGAGTACTCACTGATGCACCTTCAGCCATCCTGCAGGAATGTAAGGCCTTAGTGGTCTCATACCTCTCTTGCCTTGCCTGTTGCTGGAACATTTCCTTAAGATGCACAATCATCTCATAAGCCTCCATGTGTTCCAGATCTCTTTGAAGCTCCGGAACCATAGTGGCAAGCATCAAGCATCCCACATCAACAGAGTCTTCCTTATGCTTCGCATAAGAATCTCTCTGAGCTCTAGGAGCATTGGCTGCTGGCTCCTCAGGAATGGGTGATCAAGGACATATACCTTTCTTTCCTGCTTGAGAACAATTCTCAAGTTCCTGAACCAGTCAAGAAAGTTTGTCCCATTAAGTTTGTCCTTCTCAAGGACAGATCGCAACGATAATGTAGCAGTATTACTAGTCGTTATGATTCTACAATTAAAATATGCAATTTAATTAGCAATCTCCCACTGAATAAAACAACCCTCAATGTAATAATTAGTGGGCTAAGATCCATATTTGGCTTAAACTTGAGTCCGCTTTGGCAGGACGCTCAACTTTAAGTTATTTAGGTAGGTAACAACTTTACCAATTACATCACATGTAACTCTTAGATGTTTATGGGATTCCATCATCATATGATCCGGCATGTTTTAATCCCATCTAATGCCTTGAGACCCAAAACCGTTTTGATAATCTCAATTAAGTCAAACAATAACAAACATAAGAGTAGCACCATTACTCTTGCTTATCTCCCCAAGATAACTCAAATGCACCCACTTTGGTGGAGCCTACAAATGAGCGATCGAGGTTTTGACAAGTGTTCATTAATTGACGGCATATGACTTAAGATTTCTTTTAGAGGGTTTAATTAATTATCTGGTTTATAAGATGCATGTATCGCGGTTGTATCTCATACAAGTATTATGCATATAAAACATACATGCAGTGATCTAATCAAAAGATGCATAATCTTAAACGTGATACAATATGGCTCACCTATCCTAAGTCCCCTCAAGCCAATGAGAGGAGATCTCTAATTAGAATAGGAAAAGTACATAAGGAAACCTCGTTTTAACATTCGAGGGGAGTGAGATGAGAAGAGAATGTAAAATGAGAGTCATTAGAGGAAGGCACGACACGCAGGCCGTATTTAGAAAAATTACAACACTTGTAATCTAGAGCCATATTGTTCACCATACCCAAACATTCAAGAATCAAAATTCATGCTATTTGAAGGGCAATAAATGTTTCAAAACATTCATACATCAGAAAATCCAGCATATCTTACGATTATGTTGCGCTACGAACAGGTAGTCACGGCGGTCCCTTTAGATTTCAGTTTCCTTTTAGTTTCCGTATATGTCATACATAAACAGATTACATATATGTCATACATATTTCGCATGTTATCATATAATCAGCTAAGAAGTCTAACATACATCACATAAATCAAATTTGAGATAAGACGGAATTATATTTGATTTATTCTTATAAATCAAATTTGAGATATCTTATCAATTTGAATTTCAAATTCAAATAGATCATATCCATTTAAATTCAAATTCAAAAGTGATAGAGATTTAATTTATCCTTATAAATTAAATCTTACAAATATCTCTTATATTATATATAATATATATATACTGATTTATATATATATAAAATATATATATCCACCCTAGATCATTCATTGAATCTAGACATCTCTTAGATTCAATGAATCTGGAAATCATAGCTTACATTGGGCTGTTTTGTGTGCGACCCTGTAGGCCCATATGAAGTTGGCAGTGGCCCAGTTACTATACTGACCCACAAGTCGTAAGCGGTCTCTAGCAAGGCATTACGACTACCCAAAACATATGAGGATCGATAAACGATCTAGCCTTTCATACAACCATATCACGTCCCTTTTGTCACAGATATTTCAGTCAAGGATGAGGCATGGAGAACGTCATCCTCCTATTCCTGACCATTACTTTCTCGATCCCTGAGTAGTCTGAATATAGAAATGGAACTACCCTTCCATTCCAGTATGGCCATACATTTCTCAGACTCACTCATCGAGGGGCCCAGTAATATCTCTCTACGAATGTGAGGGACAAATTCCATCTTGACCATTCACATTCCTCCGCATGAAAAACCAATAAGCCCGAGCATAGCCTTTATGATCACTCAGTCAAAAGTGACTTTTGACTAGGTCAAAGCTGAGCGTTTGTCATGTAGGAATCCATGATGATCTCAGGTCAAAGGGCATAGTGACATGGCTTGTATATGAGAGGAGCTTATGACTTGACCCATGCAGCTCTCTCATAGCGGGTCGGTCCAACACCCTGTACTCTTACATGTGCTTATGACTTTGATTTATATCTCTATATATCTTCAAAGTCATACTGGTCTTATTTCATCTCTGTTCCCGCATAGATGACTGGCCAGGGACATTTAGGATAAGATCATGAGTTATCCAAGGATGGTCATCACAGTAAACATGCAAATAATGTGATAACCTGATACAATGATTGGCCCCTAGGGCACAATTTCCAACACCAACTTCTGTGACAACTGGACCCTTTTTCATTACTCTTTCTTAGACTACTCTTGCCTTAACATCTTTCTGGATGAAGGCTACCTTACTCTTCTAAGCCTTAGCATTCTCTATCTCATATAACTACTGGGTTCTATCTTTACTTTAGACCTTCTTCTCTAGGTCTCTCTAGCCTTTTAATCTTTATATCCTCATCTGGAGGATTTATCTACTCATACTTTTCTGTTCTCAAAACATATGGGGTTCTCTTCTTTGTTCCTCAGGCATACTTCTATAAAACTTTTGAATATCAGCACTCAGACTTTAACTTGGACTCCGTCTTTGTTTAAAGAAAACTAAGTTCAGTCTGTATAATATAGGCTATCTGAGGAAAATCATTATAAATAATTTTTCTGGATGAGTTTATCAACTAGTGAAGCTTCCTTACCTTAACTTCGTCTTTGGCATTCATCTTCCCAAAGAGATACTACATTGTACTCATATCTCATGGCTCATTACTTTCCTTAGGCTAGGTCTAACTGCGACCTCGGGATCTAACTGCGATCAACCGCTAGCCTCTTCAGAATCTAACTGTGACTCTGGAACTGTTAGGATCTAACTGCGACCCTGGAGCCATGCTAGGATCTAACTGTGACCCTCCAGAATCTAACTGCGATTCTGTATATCTCCCGAAGATCTTAAACCAATAGACTAAGTTATAGGGTTCAGCGCTTCTACTTGTTGATAACTAAATAAAAATTTAAAAATATTACGTTCAGTAGCCCATATTATTTCCCAAGACCTTACTTACTTCCTCTCTTACTCAGGAGTTCCTTCTCATCTTTCTCTTACTGTGGCTTACCATGCCTTGTGCAATCATGGTTTAACCACCTGCCATTGCATTCTGCTGCTATGGCCTCATCATAACTTCTCATGTAAATCTGTGCTCTAACTGTGAGCCATTTGAACTATGCTCTAACTACGAGCAGACTACATCAGATCCAACTCTTATCTGAAGAGTGATCTGTACTCATCTGAATCTAGTCTCTATCTCAGAGTCATCTGTTTCAAATCTAACTCTTTCTGTATACCATTCCTTTCAATAGAAATGGCTCTGAGTACTGCATTCGCAAGCCTATAGAAAAACCTGAATCACCCCAATCATAAATCATATCAGAATATCATATCATAACTTATCGTCCCATAAACTGAGACTATCTATCATCCTCAATATATTCCTTATTGCATATCATATGGTATGGGAGCAACATAATTTTCTCATAACTTCCTCACCATATATACTCTACCCAGCATATACTACGAAATGGGAGTATTCATCATGGCATACTCTAACATGCATGTCATTATATGACAACTGCAAGGAGATGCAACTATTCATCATCATAATTTGCTCAACCATCCATCAGACATTGTAATAAACTAAGTAAGCCTCAAAACATATTTCCTTTATCATATTGCCTATCATATCTTGATCATTCATCCTAAAACATCTATCGATTTCACTTAGGCTACCATGCTACCCTCTTATCAGGGTATAGACTTGACCTTTATATCGAATATGGGAGTTACTTTATCTTTAGAACCGTGGCTATCTTTCTTTTTCTAATCTTGCTTACAACTACCTCTCTATTGGACTTATGTGACTACCTGAGAAAAACTTTTTCGTTATAACACGGAATTCAACCCATTAACTGACTTCTTAATCATTCAACTCTCATTGCTCATGTGGATGAACTCGGCTAAACATTCATCAAAAGGGTTTCTCTTTCTCTATTTAACCTTTAGCCTCACGCTCATCTCTATTTAACTGAGAGGAATACTTTTCATAAACTTTACTCAAGGAATACTTCTCAGGTGAGCGAAACAGTCTCCATTTCTCTGGAGTAACATTGGTATCTTTCTACTATCTCTTAACTCTTTCCGCGCGTATACATCAGTCTCAGTCTACTCTTGACCGGATTATGGTTCCTTCCTGGTCTTTTTCTTGATTCTAACCAACTTAGATCACATAAATCTCATTCATCATCCAGCACCATTACTTATGTTCTCTAATAGCCCAGCACCCTTCCACATAGATATTGTCCGCTTTCCCCTTAGGCAGGCCCCAGGCCCACATGAGGTCACGATTTTGTTCTCCAGGCACATGAGGACTTTAACCCCTTAGGCACCCGAACACGCATCCTCTAGGTATCATAGCTATGTAGCGGAAGATATTGTCCCATCTCCCCTTAGGCAGGCGCCTCTAGGCCCACACGAGGTCAGGGTTTTGTTTCCCAGCACTTCCTGCCTACCACTCGTGCCTGCCTACCCCCACTAGGGCGCTTGGTGACGAGGGCGCTTGGTGAGTACTGGAAACGCGTTCATGAGGGAGAGGTATCCACACCCTTATAAGGCATGCTTCGTTCACCTCCCCAACCGATGTGGGACTAATATGTTGGAAATTGTGCCCTAGGGGCCAATCATTGTATCATGTTATCATATTATTTGCATGTTTACTATGATGACAATCCTTGGATAACTCATGATCTTATCCTAAATGTCCCTGGTCGGTCATCTATGTGGGAGCAGAGATGAAATAAGACCAGTATGACTTTGAAGATATATAGAGATATAAATCAAAGTCATAAGCACATGTAAGAGTACAGGGTGTTGGACCGACCCGCAATGAGAGAGCTGCATGGGTCAAGTCATAAGCTTCTCTCACATACAAGCCATGTCACTATGCCCTTTGACCTGAGATCATCATGGATTCCTACATGACAAACGCTCAGCTTTGACCTAGTCAAAAGTCACTTTTGACCGAGTGATCATAAAGGCTATGCTCGGGCTTAGTGGTTTTTCATGCGGAGGAATGTGAATGGTCAAGATGGAATTTGTCCCTCACATTCGTAGAGAGATATTACTGGGCCCCTCGATGAGTGAGTCTGAGAAATGTATGGCCATACTGGAATGGAAGGGTAGTTCTATTTCTATATTCAGACTACTCAGGGATCGAGAAAGTAATGGTCAGGAATAGGAGGATGACGTTCTCCATGCCTCATCCTTGACCGAAATATCATGTGACAAAAGGGACGTGATATGGTTGTATGAAAGGTTACATCGTTTATCGATCCTCATATGTTTTGGGTAGTCGTAATGCCTTGCTAGAGACCGCTTACGACTTGTGGGTCAGTATAGTAACTGGGCCACTGCCAACTTCATATGGGCCTACAGGGTCGCACACAAAACAGCCCAATACGAGCTATGATGTCCAGATTTATTGAATCTAAGAGATGTCTAGATTCAATGAATAATCTAGGGTGGATATATATTTTATATATATATATAAATTAGTTTATATATTATTATATAAATAATATAAGAGATATTTGTAAGATTTAATTTATAAGGATAAATTAAATCTCTATCATTTTTGAATTTGAATTTAAATGGATATGATCTATTTGAATTTGAAATTCAAATTGATAAGGTATCTCAAATTTGATTTATGAGAATAAATCAAATATAATTTTGTCTTATCTTTATTTTAAATTAAATAAATAGGTGAATTAAATCTGTGGGACGGATTTAATATAAACCATATTTATTTAATCAGTTTCTTATTAAATTATGCAATATATGATATTGTATTAATTCAGAATTAATATAAGATTAATTCTGAAGCCCGGCCCTATTAGAAGCCCGATAGCTTCCTATATATTTGACATTAGGAGCTAGGGTTCCACACACAATATACATCTCTACACACACATTCAGACGTGAGAAGAGGGGGCAGGGAGAGTGCAAAAGGTTTGCACATAAGAAACTGCCGAAATAGAGACGGTGAGGACGGAACCTCCAGAAAGTCCTAGAGGGACAAGAGGAGCTAGCACGTCGTTCGCAATTGGAACGCTGTTCGTGTGGATACCGGTAGAGGAAGCCGATCTGAGCTGTCGACTTCTACGATACGGCCAGACACGAAGACAGGTCGCGACCAGAACACACTTAGGTCGCGACCAAACGGGCATCTGAACGTCAGAAATCCGAAAAGAGGAGACAGGTCGCGACGTGAAGTTGAAGAGGTCGCGACTAAAAGCTCCAGAGGCGACAGGTCGCGACTAGAAGCAGAGTAGGTCGCGACTAGAAGCAGAGTAGGTCGCGACTACAAACTCCAGAGACGTCCGGTCGCGACTAGAAGCAGAGGAGGTCGCGACTAAAAGCTGAGGAGGTCGCGACTGAAAGTTCCAGAGGCGAGGAGTCGCGACTAGTGGACACTGAGGTTGCGACCAAAGCTTGAAACCGAAGGTAACACTTCTTTCTCCATAACTTAAACACATTCGGTAGATCCTGGCTGGGAATGGAAAAATTTTTAAAGTTAATTTCCGCTGCGTGTCTTCCAATTCCCTTCATAATATCCTGTTTTAGGGACTTTAACTTTCGAGAACTTGAAGCCATATGTTAGGCTCATTTCTTTCGCAAGCCTTATCCTAACTTTTGATTCTTTTGCTCATAAAAGACTAAATGAACAAAGTCTTTCCAAATGTAGATTTACTCTTGATAGTCATATAGAGGATATACTTCTGAACATCATCTTAGACTAGCATGTATCTCTATTTCTCATACTGTTCCGCTTGCCTACATCATGTGCTAAACCTCTAACTGATAAACTTCAATGAGGCTGTCATCTTCATTCATCATCAGGTCCCTGCGTATCTTCATCGTGACCTGAGTATGAACTAGGTGCAACGTATCCATGAACTTTAGTCGCGACCATCTCATTCTACTTGTCATGACTGGACAGCTCTACATTCTTTAGTCACGACCTCGGGTCACCTTTTGTCATTACCTAACTTCTCGGGGACTTCTAGCTGTGTCCCAAACTGCTTTACATCTGACCTGGATCTAACTTGCTTTAAACATTCCCTTATAATGTTCTTGTCTAGTCTTTACCCTAGTAATGGCCGATCCTTACACATCAGTTGTGAACCATTTGCCAAAAGCTCACTTAGCTTTACATGCCACGTAGGGTATATGGCAATATCTGGCTTATGGCCATCTCATATCATGCTACTAACATGAAAACTTAATCCAGGTCAATGCCCTCTATCACATCTCTATTTATCATCCTTGCTACGGCATTGAAGAACTGCAGCTAAACTGACTGCTCTTGATTTCTACTTCCTTCCATCCCTTAACCTAAACTAAGTAGTTCACTTCCCACAGCCTTTCTTGAGACTAGTATAGTCACATTGTCTATCTTTCATAAAGAAGGCTGGGGTGGATTAGGGCTAGAAATATCCCTTTAATCTTTATCTATACCCTCGTATATTCCTGGACTGGGATAATAGGAAGGGATGTCACAGATTGTAACTGGTTCTTAGGCTACTCATATCAAACTTATCCTCAAACTCTAGTAAAGGAGGAATAATATCTGGCCTACCTATAATCCAGTATCAGTACTCAGCTTCCTCAGCTGAAATCTGTCCTCTCATCAGAGGAATAGAGCTTATATCAGGTTAGAGAGCACTCTATCAAACTCATCCTGTACATAATTACTAGACCCATCATTATCTAGTACAGCATTATCTGATGCATACATAACATCTTGTTGGAAATTGTGCCCTAGGGGCCAATCATTGTATCATGTCATCATATTATTTGCATGTTTACTATGATGACAATCCTTGGATAACTAGTGATTTTATCCTAAATGTCCCTGGTCGGTCATCTATGCGGGAGCAGAGATGAAATAAGACCAGTATGACTTTGAAGATATATAGAGATATAAATCAAAGTCATAAGCACATGTAAGAGTACAGGGTGTTGGATCGACCCGCTATGAGAGAGCTGCATGGGTTAAGTCATAAGTTTCTCTCATATACAAGCCATGTCACTATGCCCTTTGACCTGAGATCATCATGGATTCCTACATGACAAACGCTCAGCTTTGACCTAGTCAAAAGTCACTTTTGACCGAGTGATCATAAAGGCTATGCTCGGGCTTAGTGGTTTTTCATGCGGAGGAATGTGAATGGTCAAGATGGAATTTGTCCCTCACATTCGTAGAGAGATATTACTGGGCCCCTCGATGAGTGAGTCTGAGAAATGTATGGCCATACTGGAATGGAAGGGTAGTTCCATTTCTATATTCAGACTACTCAGGGATCGAGAAAGTAACGGTCAGGAACAGGAGGATGACGTTCTCCATGCCTCATCCTTGACCGAAATATCGTGTGACAAAAGGGACGTGATATGGTTGTATGAAAGGTTACATCGTTTATCGATCCTCATATGTTTTGGGTAGTCGTAATGCCTTGCTAGAGACCGCTTACGACTTGTGGGTCAGTATAGTAACTGGGCCACTGCCAACTTCATATGGGCCTACAGGGTCGCACACAAAATAGCCCAATGCGAGCTATGATGTCCAGATTCATTGAATCTAAGAGATGTCTAGATTCAATGAATAATCTAGGGTGGATATATATTTTATATATATATAAATTAGTTTATATATATATTATATATATAATATAAGAGATATTTGTAAGATTTAATTTACAAGGATAAATTAAATCTCTATCATTTTTGAATTTGAATTTAAATGGATATGATCTATTTGAATTTGAAATTCAAATTGATAAGATATCTCAAATTTGATTTATGAGAATAAATCAAATATAACTCTGTCTTATCTTTATTTTAAATTAAATAAATAGGTGAATTAAATCTGTGGGACGGATTTAATATAAACCATATTTATTTAATCAGTTTCTTATTAAATTATGCAATATATGATATTGTATTAATTCAGAATTAATATAAGATTAATTCTGAAGCCCGGCCCTATTAGAAGCCCGATAGCTTCCTATATATTTGACATTAGGAGCTAGGGTTCTACAGAAAAATACATCTCTACACACACATTCAGACGTGAGAAGAGGGGGCAGGGAGAGTGCAAAAGGTTTGCACATAAGAAACTGCCGAGATAGAGATGGTGAGGACGGAATCTCTAGAAAGCCCTAGAGGGACAAGAGGCGCTAGCACGTCGTTCGCGATTGGAACGCTGTTCGTGTGGATACCGGTAGAGGAAGCCGATCTGAGCTGTCGACTTCTACGATACGACCAGACACGAAGCAAGGTCGCGACCAGAACACGCTGAGGTCGCGACCATACGGGCATCTGAACGTCAGAAATCCGAAAAGAAGAGGCAGGTCGCGACTTGAAGCTGACGAGGTCGCGACTACAAACTCCAGAGACTTCAGGTCGCGACGAGAAGCAGAGGAGGTCGCGACTAAAATGTTCCAGAGGCGAAGAGTCGCGACTAGTGGACACTGAGGTCGCGACCAAAGCTCGAATACCGAAGGTAACACTTCTTTCTCCTTGACTTAAACACATTCGGTAGATCCTGGCTGGGAATGGAAAAATTTTTAAAGTTAATTTCCACTGCGTGTCTTCCAATTCCCTTCACATCTGACTGAATTTCTCATAATTTCTAGACTATAAATCCGAGTCTACAAAAATATGCATGGGTACTTTACTATAAACCTTCCTGATTGAGTCCCTTATGCTGTCATCTGAACTCTCTTCACTACCTGAAGAGTCAAAGTCTAGGTGTACCTCATCTTTATACAGCATTAAAGGTTGGGGGTCTCACTGATTAGCTGATGTTTCAAGCTTAACTTTATGAATCCCCATGTCTACTACTCCAACATTTACCCTGTGTTTTGCGACCAAAAGTCTTCTCTCATCGTGACTTATGACTTAACTTGTCGTAACTTGGACATGTAGCATGCTCACTATAGTATCTGGTCACAACATGATACCTCAAGCTACTCTTACAACTTCCTTAGTCGTGAACTGATCAGCTTCTATCTCTATCCATAAAGAAAACTGCTTCTTAAACATTATTCTGCTTAGTCCAGCCATATTGTGTTAATAAACACGAGACCTCGGCTGTATCGGCTCACTAAGATTAGCCCATCGTAATTATATCTTTCTTAAGACTATAAAGCTTAGGGTACAGTCTCATTCGTCTAGTGTCACTGTCTTCTATCTAAACCTTTCTAAGCAGTGAACACCATCCCTATATCATACTCTAGGGAAAGAACCACTCAAACTTCTCATTTGTTTAAGGGATCAGTCTCACTAAACCAGAGCATCACTGAGCTAGAACCTTCTGTTCTATGCCAGAATCTTATGCTCTGAGCCAGAACCCTTTGTTCTGTGCTAACTTTATTCTGTACTAACGCCAGAAATCATCTGTTCAGAGCATTTCCTAAGCCAGAATCCTTTGCTCTGATACCAAAATGAAACATCCTTATTTTTGTACATCTTAGGGATCAATTGGTAGTATTTAGAACCACTTTCAAGGTCATTGAAATCTAATTTCTCAATCTGGTGTTTTACTCTTATCGAGTACTGTTTACTGTGTAAATTCCAGATGAGTGACCTGACTTCAAAAAATCATAACTAATTCTAGAAAAATTAGAATGCAGTGGTTCAAATTGCTACATGAAGCTAGCTCAATACTATTTCCAGGAAAAATAACTCGTTGACCATTCCTGGTCCAAGTCAACGTCAGTCAAAGTTACAACTTCACTGTTCATCCAGCGTTTTTCTCCTGAATCCAGCATTTTGGTCCCAACTTTGATAATTTATATCTCCATGTGTAGACATCGAAATGAGACATTCTATATATCAAATCGAAGCTTGGTATGTCTACTATTTATCATAAACATATTATACATTTATTTAATCATTTACTATTTTTAATTATAGATCAAACATCACTATATCACCACGAGTTACTGTTCATGGCAAATCCCAGCAAGCAACTTTACATACATATGCATACATTAATCACATATCAAACAAACATGCCAAACAATACTTATCATTAAATAATAAATCTTTATACAATAGGAAATGAACAAGATCCTCGTATCTCTATTACATCTTTCCTGCCTGAAATCCGGCAGTATAACTACTATACTTCATCTGTAAAAATAACTGATCTTGTACTGATTCGGTAATTCCCGTGAGAATTACCATTCTACGTAAGTACCCAGGAAAGACTGGATGAACCGACTAGGTCCACTCACTTCCAGACTCCTTAGACAGTACCTACGTACACAGTACGTATCATCTCCTTATGTTCAGTCTGAAAATCGGCAGCATAACGGCGTCTTACAGCATTCTCAAAATTCACTTCGATATAACCTCTCTGTAATGGGTTATAAATAGGGGATGAGATTCGGGGGAATCTCAGTAGCAAACTGTACTAAACAATGCATGCATTAAAGTAAATACTTGTGCTTGCTTGTGAAAGTGTAAACATTGTGTAATGTGCATGCTTCCATGTAACATATGAAATACAATTGGCCAAGGTAATCATAGAAACAGAGCTTCAATCATATACACATATGCACACAATTCAACAAAGTCATAGCACAATCAAGCATAACATTCAATACATACAAGTTTAGGGTAAGTTTACTACCTTATTGCTTTACTTCTTTCCACTTTAACTTTGCTTCTTCCTTCTTACTTTTCCTTGCTATGTGGCTGCCCTCTTTTCAGCACACCAAGCAATTCCTAACATCACATTACCATCCAACCATTACAATCTAACTTCTCTTGAACACTAAGCTTACTTTAAGTAACATAACTTCCTTTAATCTTTACCAATTGACTTGGCCTTTGAATCAATTGATGTCTTGACCTTACCCTACACAATTTTACCTTTTGAATCCATTTATGAACTAAAAATAACCAAATTCCAGCAAGAATACACTGTTCTGTACAGATTTGGAAAAACATACATAAATCTTCCAAAAATTCTCATTTTGATTCCAATGCTTCCCATACTTGTTCCTCCACTTTCCCCCCACACAAAATCTCATTTTAAGACCATTGGAAGTATCAAAATCATGAAATTCAAATCACTGTTCATGCGAGTGAACAGTACCGAAAGGAATTTTCAACATTACAACCTTTAATTCCAATGGTTTCCAAGGTTCAAAACCTTTCCAATCCTACACAAAATTATCATATAAACTCAATGGAAGCATTAAATCATTGAAATTCCATCTCTTTCTATCATGAACAGTGCATGAACAGTGCAAACCGAAATGTTCTTCCATGGTAAAGTCAAGAACATCAACTTAATCCAACAACCAACCATGCAACTAGCTTGTTTAAGCTTGTCTAAACTATCTATGACATAAAACTCATGTTCCTCTCACATATACATAGAAATTCCAGCAGCATTTCCCCAATATTTAAGCCTCAAAAATCACTTAAACTCAAGCACAAACCATAAGAACAAAAGGTAGAAGCAAGGAGACAACTTACCTTACTTGCTCCTTCAAGACCCTTGCTTCTTCCTTGCTTTCTTCCACTTTCTTTCTCTAGAACTCACTTCTCTTTCTAAAGGAGCTCTTGGGTGTGAAGAATGAATGGAAAGGGGGGGTATTTATAGCAAAAGTCATGTGCCATTTGAAGGCCAAGATCACTTTGGAAACTATTTGATCTAATGGTTAAAGGTTTAATCTTGAAATGTCTTTTCACTTTTCACTCAAGACCTTACCACCATGACATCACTAGCATGGCCTCACTTGGTACACCTAACCCTTCCTCTTTTTGGGTGCCATTCTTGTGTCCTTGTGGGTCCCACCATGTGCAACACCTAATTCTTACTTTATTCTCTTTTTCTTTCTTTTCAAAAATCCATAAATTATTCATTATTTGGACTTGGGCTCCAAGATAACTTTTGGGCCTTATTGGGCTGGCCTAGGACGAAATGTTGGGCCTCTTTTAGGTCCAATAGCTAATTGGCACAAATCCCAATGTACTTTCCTTATACCGATATCCTTAAATTATCCTGATCTCAGAATAAATGCTAAACACCTCCTTTAATTGTTCTAACATTTTTAGAAATTCATTCTAATATAAAATGAATTCTCTACAAAGTTTCATAATTTTCTGAGACACAGAAGTCCTGTTAAAAATTACATATGTTTCCTTTAACCCTTTATCGGTGTCCTTTTTCACCGTAAATTCCATAATTAATTCTACAGGACTCCTTTTTGACTTCTGTCAACTCCATAAATTCTCATATTAATTATAATAATTTACTATCAAATTTCCTCTGATATTCATCCATTGTGTGAAATGACCAAAATACCCTCCATTTACTTTTGGTTTCTTAGGGCATCACAGTGGCATTTTCGTAATTTTTCACTTTGGCTCTTAGACTTTCTTCCTCTTCCAATTAATCCTTTTCTTTACATAAATATGGCCACATCTTTTCCTAAACATCTCATATATTTTATTCAATCTGTACATACAACTTAGTACAGAAATTAGGGATGTTACAGAAAGTGGAGGAACAAGTATGGAAAGCATTGGAATCAAAATGAGAATTTTTGAAAGAATTATGCATGTTTTTCAAATCTGTCCAGAACAGTGCATAGTTGCTGGAATTTGGTTGTTTTGAGTTCATAAATGGATTCAAAAGGCCAAATTGTGTAGGGTAAGGTCAAGACATCAATTGATTCAAAGGCCAAGTCAATTGGTAAAGATTAAAGGAAGTTATGTTACTTAAAGTAAGCTTAGTGTTCAAGAGAAGTTAGATTGTAATGGTTGGATGGTAATGTGATGTTAGGAATTGCTTGGTGTGCTGAAAAGAGGGCAGCCACATAGCAAGGAAAAGTAAGAAGGAAGAAGCAAAGTTAGAGTGGAAAGAAGTAAAGCAATAAGGTAGTAAACTTACCCTAAACTTGTATGTATTGAATGTTATGCTTGATTGTGCTATGACTTTGTTGAATTGTGTGCATATGTGTATATGATTGAAGCTCTGTTTCTATGATTACCTTGGCCAATTGTATTTCATATGTTACATGGAAGCATGCACATTACACAATGTTTACACTTTCACAAGCAAGCACAAGTATTTACTTTAATGCATGCATTGTTTAGTACCGTTTGCTACTGAGATTCCCCCGAATCTCATCCCCTATTTATAACCCATTACAGAGAGGTTATGTCGAAGTGAATTTTGAGAATGCTGTAAGACACCGTTATGCTGCCGATTTTCAGACTGAACATAAGGAGATGATACGTACTGTGTACGTAGGTACTGTCTAAGGAGTCTGGAAGTGAGTGGACCTAGTCGGTTCATCCAGTCTTTCCTGGGTACTTACGTAGAATGGTAATTCTCACGGGAATTACCGAATCAGTACAAGATCAGTTATTTTTACAGATGAAGTATAGTAGTTATACTGCCGGATTTCAGGCAGGAAAGATGTAATAGAGATACGAGGATTTTGTTCATGCCCTGTTGTATAAAGATTTATTATTTAATGACAAGTATTGTTTGGCATGTTTGTTTGATATGTGATTGATGTATGCATATGTATGTAAAGTTTCTTGCTGGAATTTGCCACCATGAACAGTAACTCGTGGTGATATAGTGATGTTTGATCTATAATTAAAAATAGTAAATGATTAAATAAATATATGATATGTTTATGATAAATAGTAGACATACCAAGCTTCGATTTGATATATAGAATGTCTCATTTCGATGTCTACGTATGGAGATATAAATTATGAAAGTTGGGACCAAAATGCTGGATTTAGGAGAAAAACGCTGGATGAACAGTAAAGTTGTAACTTTGACTGACGTTGACTTGGACCAGGAATGGTCAACGAGTTATTTCTCCTTGAAATAGTATTGAGCTAGCTTCATGTAGCAATTTGAACCACTACATTCCGATTTTTCTAGAATTAGTTATGATTTTTCGAAGTCAGGTCACTCATATGGAATTTACATAGTGAACAGTACTCGATAAGAGTAAAACTCCAGATTGAGAAATTGGACTTCAATGACCTTGAAAGTGGTTCTAAATACTACCAATTGGTCCCTAAGACGTACGAAAATAAGGATGTTTCATTTTGGTATCAAAGCAAAGGATTCTGGCTTAGGAAATGCTCTGAACAGATGATTTCTAGCATTAGTACAGAATAAAGTTAGCATAGAACAAAGGGTTATGGCTTAGAGCATAAGATTCTGGCACAAAACAGAAGGTTCTGGCTCAGTGATGCTCTGGTTTAGTTAGACTGATCCCTTAGACAAATAAGAAATTTGAATGGTTCTCTCCCTAGAGTATGATATAGGGATGGTGTTCACTGCTTAGAAAGGTTTAGATAGAAGACAGTGACACTAGACGAATGAGACTGTACCCCGAGCTTTACAGTCTTACAAAGGATATAATTACGATGGGCTAATCTTAGTCAGCCGATACAGCCGAGGTCTCATGTTTATTAAAATAATGTGGCTGGACTAAGCAGAATAATGTTGAAGAAGAAATTTCCTCTATGGATAGAGACAGAAGCTGATCAGTTCACGACTAAGAAAGCTGCAAGAGTAGCTCGATTTATCATGTTGTGACCAGATACTATAGTGAGGATGCCAGATGTCCAAGTTACAACAAGTTAAGTCATAAGTCACAATGAGAGAAGACTTTGGTCACAAAACACAATGCAAATATTGCTGCAATAGACATAGGGATTCATAAAGTTAAGCTTGAAATATAAGTTAATCAGTGAAACCCCCAACCTGTAATGTTGTATAAAGATGAGGTACACCCAGACTTTGACTCTTCAGGTAGTGAAGAGAGTTCAGATGACAGCATAAGGGACTCAATCAGGAAGGTTTATAGTAAAGTACCCATGCATATTTTTGTAGACTCGGATTTATAGTCTAGAAATTATGAGAAATTCAGTCAGATGTTGTGTATGCATCAGATAATGCTGCACTAGATAATGATGGGTCTAGTAATTATGTACAGGATGAGTTTGATAGAGTGCTCTCTAACCCTGATATAAGCTCTATTCCTCCAATGAGAGGACAAAGTACGGCTGAGGAAGATGAGAACTGACACTGAATTATAGGTAGGCCAGATATTATTCCTCCTCTACTAGACTTTGAGGATAAGTTTTATATGAGTAGCCTAAGAACCAGTTACAATCTGTGACATCCCTTCCTATTGTCCCAGTCCAGGAATATACGAGGTTATAGATAAAGATTAAAGGGATGTTCCTAGCCTAATCCACCCCAACCTTCTTTATGAAAGATAGATAATGTGACTATACTAGTCTCAAGAAAGGCTGTGGGAAGTGAACTACTTAGTTTAGGTTAAGGTATGGAACGAAGTAGAAATCAAGAGCAGTCAGTTTAGTTGCAGTTCCTCAATGCCGTTACAAGGATGATAAACAGAGATGTGATAGAGGGCATTGACCTGGATTAAGTTTTCATGTTAGTAGCATGATCTGAGATATCCATAAGCCAGATATTGCCATATACCCTACGTGGCATGTAAAGCTAAGTGAGCTTTTGGCAAATGGTTCACAACTAATGTGTAAGGATCGGCCATTACTAGGGTAAAAACTAGACAAGAACATTATAAGGGAATGTTTAAAGCAAGTTAGATTCAGGTTGGATGTAAAGCAGTTTGGGACACAGCTATAAGTCCTCGAGAAGTTAGGTCATAACGAAAGTGACCCGAGGTCGTGACTAAAGAATGTAGAGCTGTCCAGTCATGACAAGTACAATGAGATGGTCGCAACTAAAGTTCATGGATGCATTGCGCCTAGTTCATACTCAGGTCACAATGAAGATACATAGGGATCTAATGAAGGATGAAGATGCCAGCCTCACTGAAGGTTATCAGTTAGAGGTTTAGCACATGATGTAGGCAAGCTTAATAGTATGAGAAATAGAGATACATGGTAGTCTAAGATAATGTTCAGAAGTAGATCCTCTATGTGACTATCAAGAGTAGATCTACATTTGGAAAGACTTTGTTCAGTTAGTCTTTTATGAACAAAAGAATCAAAAGTTAGGATAAGGCTTGCGCAAGAAATGAGCCTAACATATGGCTTCAAGTTCTCGAAAGTTAAAGTCCCTAAAACAGGATATTAGTCCCACATCGGTTGGGGAGTGAAACATCCTCCCATACAGCCCTCAGAGTACACTTGCGAAAGCTATACTAGCTCTTCTTCTGCCTAAACTCCGGCAGCATAACAGCTACACTTCATCTGTACAAAGAACTGAACCGCACTGATTCGGTAATTCCCTCATGAGAACTACCATTCTACGTAGTACCCAGGAAAGACTAGATGAACCGGCTAGGTCCACTCACTTCTAGCCTCCTTAGACAGCACTACGTACACAGTACTTATCATATACTGATGTTCAGTCTTTACTCCGGCAGCATAACGGCGTCTCTTAGGATTCTCTAAATCCACTTCAGCATAACCTCCCTGTAATGGGTTATGGATGGGGATGAGATTCGGGGGAATCTCAGTAGCAACAATCATAACAATATATGTAATGCAGTGTGACAGTGCTTGCTTGTGATTGTGTACAGATAAGTATGCTGCGTGCTTCCATGCTTAATAACATATGACCATAGCATTACAGCAGAGCTTCAAACATAACATATAAGACAACAATCCAACCAAACAATAGCACATCAAATCACAAAGCCATTACATAGAAGCTAGGATTAGTTACTACCTGGCTAGCTCAGCAGAACCCTACTATCTCTATTCTGCTTCCAGCTCCGCCAGAACTTCCTTTCTTCCTTTCTCCTTTCTCTCTTCCTTTCCTTCTCCTTCTCTCTCTTCTTTCTCTCCCTTCTCCTCTTGCTCTTGCGCAAGTGAAGGCCATGGGGGGGTATTTATAGCCTCCCTCAATGGCACAACCGTAAATACCATGAACTTTGATCCTGCGGTCCTGGTTTTTCCTGGATTTTCCTATTTTCCTTAATTCCTTTTTTACTGCATCATCGTGCCAACTCACCAGGACACCTCAGCAGCATATTTTTCACATGCTTGAATTCCCGGGACACCTCAGCAGCTGACTCAGCATGCTGACTCACCGGTCCAGTCTCCTGCCTCGTAATGCGTGCCCTCAGCTTTATCTGCTTTCTGCAGACTAATGCCATGTGGCGACTGGAAGAGACCTTGCACGCTTCCCAATGCCACCCAGATAAGTCCCTGACTTTATCTGATCATTTCCTCGGTTATCGTGCCTCCTCGGTTTTCGTGCCAACTGAGTAACTTTACTTTATTGAATCATTACTTTAATGCCATGTGGCATCCCATGAGTATACCTTATCAGTTTACTTCATGGTTTCCAGATAACCTTTCCTGTATCTGATATCCTGCCTCCGGTCTATCTCCAACCGGGTAACTATCTCTCTTGGACCTTCACCACTCTTGGCCCGTACGCTTAGCGCCACTTTAGTCACTAGTCGCGACGTCAACATCATCTTGTCGCGACCTTACAATTCTGTGTACATTAGTCGCGACCCAAACATATTCTTGTCGCGACCAAAACATTCTATCGTCGCGACCACAATACATTTTAGTCGCGACCATAACACTTTTTAGTCGCGTCTAAGGCTTTCTGCCACTATTAGTCGCGATATCACTGCTTTCTAGTCGCGACCATACTTCTTTTACGTCGCGACCATAATGCTTTCTTGTCGCGTATAGCTCTTTCTGTAACCACTAGTCGCGACCATGCTTTACTCTAGTCGCGACCAGAACGGTCAGCTCGTAACTCTTCAACCTTTGACCTTTACATCACCCCAAATGGCCATTCTACCCCTTGGGACTTCCACTGTTTGCACATAAGTTCCCGTACCTTTACTTACTCGCAGCTTAGTCCCTAAAAACTCTCTTATGTCTCTGGGACTTCTGCTCAAAAGGGGTCTGGTAGCCTCTCATTCTCAGGCTATTTCCGTGTCTCAAGGCCTGAAAATTGGGATGTTACATTTCTCCTCCCCTTTAAATAAATTTCGTCCTCAAAATTTAATTAGTACCATAGCCAAATTAACTTAACATCTGGCAAAGTACTCATCATAACTTTACATCTCTTCGTAACATGCCTTTCTTTCTCTGGGTTAATCCAATCAGAGTTGAAATCTACTTTCCTCTTATGGACCACTTACTGCACTTATGAGTAGTGTCCATTTCTTTCATATGAAATTCTCTCGAATATTACTGTATTCGGGAATTTCTTCTAACTACTCATCATACTTTAAGCATCATATTCTTACTACTTCTCTTGATATCTCGCAGACTGCTTTAAAATCTGCAACATTTCATCTTTCTTTGCACTTAACATCAAACAGAGAGAGGACTTACGCAGCTATTCTTTCTTTACTTTGCTGCTAAACAAAAGCACCTACTCTAATATGCATAATGCTTGGCCAACATACTGCAGGACTGCATACCTGCTTATGAATGCAAAACTCTAACATCGGAGCTTAAGCATTCCTGTTCTAACTAGGCACAGCTCTAACACTCGTAGCTTGCATAGTTTTAGCATAACATTAAGCCTGACATCTCATGCAAAGAGTGAAAGCTCTCATTTTCTATTCTCTTTCATAGCATAACATTCAAACATCTGATTCCTACCAAACAGGGAGCCTCTCTGTCTGTTCATACAATGCACATCTCTAGGTGCGTGTCATATTACACGTTTACTACCGTGTATCTCATTACATGCCTTTGATACGTTATCATGGCATATCTAGCCCACTCTAGCTATCTCATGGTGTATTTCACCCTTTCATAACTTATCTTGTCTTAGCACAACCTTTGACCTTTACATCACCCCAAATGGCCATTCTACCCCTTGGGACTTCCACTATTTGCACATAAGTTCCCGTACCTTTACTTACTCGCAGCTTAGTCCCTAAAAACTCTCTTATGTCTCTGGGACTTCTGCTCAAAAGGGGTCTGGTAGCCTCTCATTCTCAGGCTATTTTCGTGTCTCAAGGCCTGAAAATTGGGATGTTACAGGGAGGTGAACGAAGCATGCCTTATAAGGGTGTGGATACCTCTCCCTCATGAACGCGTTTCCAGTACTCACCAAGCGCCCTCGTCACCAAGCGCCCCAGTGGGGGTAGGCAGGCACGACTGGTAGGCAGGCAGTGTTGGGAAACAAAACCCTGACCTCGTGTGGGCCTAAAGGCGCCTGCCTAAGGGGAGATGGGACAATATCTTCCGCTACATAGCTATGATACCTGGAGGACGCGTGTTCGGGTGCCTAAGGGGTTAAAGTCCTCATGTGCCTGGAGAACAAAACCGTGACCTCATGTGGGCCTGGGGCCTGCCTAAGGGGAAAGCGGACAATATCTATATGGAAGGGTGCTGGGCTGTTAGAGAACACAAGTAATGGTGCTAGATGATGAATGAGATTTATGTGATCTAAATTGGTTAGAATGAAGAAAAAGACTAGGAAGGAACCATAGTCCGGTCAAGAGTAGACTGAGACTGATGTATACGCGCGGAAAGAGTTAAGAGATAGTAGAAAGACACCAATGTTACTCCAGAGAAACGGAGACTGTTTCGCTCACCTGAGAAGTAATTCTTGAGTAAGATTATGAAAAGTATTCCTCTCAGTTAAATAGAGATGAGCGTGAGGCTAAGGGTTAAAAGGAGGAAGAGGAACCCTTTGATGAAATATGTAACCGAGTTCATCCACATGAGCAATGAGAGTTGAATGATTAAGAAGTCAGTTAATGGGTTGAATTTCGTGTTATAACGAAAAAGTTTTTCTCAGGTAGTCACATAAGTCCAATAGAACGGTAGTTGTAAGCAAGATTAGAAAAAGAAAGATAGCCACGGTTCTAAAGATAAAGTAACTCCCATATTCGATAGAAAGGTCGAGTCTATACCCTGATAGGAGGGTAGCATGGCAGCCCAAGTGAAATAGATAGATGTTTCAGGATGATTGATCAGGATATGATAGGCAATATGATAAAGGAAATATGTTTTGAGGCTTACTTAGTTCATTACAATGTCTGATGGATGGTTGAGCAAATTATGATGATGAATAGTTGTATCTCCTTGCAGTTGTCATATAATGACATTCATGTTAGAGTATGCCATGATGAATACTCCCATTTCATAGTATATGCAGGGTAGAGTATATATGGTGAGGAAGTTATGAGAAAATTTTGTTGCTCCCATACCATATGATATGCAATAAGGAATGTATTGAGGATGATAGATAGTCTCAGTTTATGGGATGATAAGTTATGATATGATATTCTGATATGATTTATGATTGGGGTGATTCAGGTTTTTCTATAGGCTTGCGAATGCAGTACTCAGAGCCATTTCTATTGAAAGGAATGGTATACAGAAAGAGTTAGATTTGAAACACATGACTCTGAGATAGAGACTAGATTCAGATGAGTACAGATCACTCTTCAGATAAGAGTTGGATCTGATGCAGTCTGCTCGCAGTTAGAGCATAGTTCAAATGGCTCGCAGTTAGAGCACAGATTTACATGAGAAGTTATGATAAGGCCATAGCAGCAGAATGTAATGGCAGGTGGTTAAACCATGATTGCACAAGGCATGGTAAGCCACAGTAAGAGAAAGATGAGAAGGAACTCCTGAGTAAGAGAGGAAATAAGTAAAGTCTTGGGAAATAATAGGGGCTACTGAATGTAATATTTTTAAATTTTTATTGAGTTATCAACAAGTAGAAGCGGTGAACCCTATAACTTAGTCTGTTGGTTTAAGATCTTCGGGAGATATACAGAATCGCAGTTAGATTCTGGAGGGTCACAGTTAGATCCTAGCATGGCTCCAGGGTCGCAGTTAGATCCTAACAGTTCCAGAGTCACAGTTGATTCTGAAGAGGCTGACGGTTGATCGCAGTTAGATCCTGAGGTCACAGTTAGACCTAGCCTAAGGAAAGTAATGAGCCATGAGATATGAGTACAATGTAGTATCTCTTTGGGAAGATGAATGCCAAAGACGAAGTTAAGGTAAGGAAGCTTCACTAGTTGATAAACTCATCCAGAAAAATTATTTATAATGATTTTCCTCAGATAGCCTATATTATACAGACTGAACTTAGTTTTCTTTAAACAAAGACGGAGTCCAAGTTAAAGTCTGAGTGCTGATATTCAAAAGTTTTATAGAAGTATGCCTGAGGAACAAAGAAGAGAACCCCATATGTTTTGAGAACAGAAAAGTATGAGCAGATAAATCCTCCAGATGAGGATAAAAAGATTAAAAGGCTAGAGAGACCTAGAGAAGATAGAAGTTCTAAAGTAAAGATAGAACCCAGTAGTTATATGAGATAGAGAATGCTAAGGCTTAGAAGAGTAAGGTAGCCTTCGTTTAGAAAGATGTTAAGGCAAGAGTAGTCTAAGAAAGAGTAATGAAAACGGGTCCAGTTGTCATAGAAGTTGGTATAGATGGACAAGGTAAGAAAAGTGAAAAGTTAAAGTAAGATAGACCCTGGAGTTACACCAAGATGTTAAGGGGTAAGATATGAAAGAGTGTAAATGCCATAGAAGTTTGGCATATATATGATGAATGATAAACAAAGTTATGAAAAGTTAGAAAGGTTATGAACATTAAAGGATTAAAACCCTTCTGAGAAGTCCAAATAAGAGTGGATTTGAAATGAAAGATTTAAATTATGACTTTGTTCAGGAGAACGAGAAGCAAAAAGAGTAATGATAGCAAGGACATGAAGCGGATATTGAAAGTACTCCGCTAGATAATAAGATAAAAGGTAAGAGATGGATACCCCAATTCTTAGTCATAAAGCAGAAAGAGATTTAAAGAGGATGTATATTTAAGATTGTTGACTAAGGTACTAAGTAAATTTCGAGGACGAAATTTATTTTAAGGGGGAGAGAAATGTAACATCCCTAATTTCTGTACTAAGTTGTATGTACAGATTGAATAAAATATATGAGATGTTTAGGAAAATATGTGGCCATATTTATGTAAAGAAAATGATTAATTGGAAGAGGAAGAAAGTCTAAGAGCCAAAGTGCAAAATTACAAAAATGCCACTGTGAAGCCTTAAGAAACTAGAAGTAAATGGAGGGCATTTTGGTCATTTCACACAATGGATGGATATAAGAGGAAATTTGATAGTAAATTATTATAATTAATATGAGAATTTATGGAGTTGACAGAAGTCAAAAAGGAGTCCTGTAGAATTAATTATGAAATTTACGGTGAAAAAGGACACCAATAAAGGGTTAAAGGAAACATATGTAATTTTTAACAGGACTTCTGGGTCTCAGAAAATTATGAAACTTTGTAGAGAATTCATTTTATATTAGAATGAATTTCTAAAAATGTTAGAACAATTAAAGGAGGTGTTTAGCATTTATTCTAAGATCAGGATAATTTACGGATATCGGTATGAGGAAAGTACATTGGGATTTGGGCCAGTTAGCTATTGGACCTAAAAGAGGCCCAACATTTCGTCCTAGGCCAGCCCAATAAGGCCCAAAAGTTATCTTGGATCCCAAGTCCAAATAATAAATAATTTATGGATTTTTGAAAAGAAAGAAAAAGAGAATAAAGTAAGAATTAGGTGTTGCACATGGTGGGACCCACAAGGACACAAGAATGGCACCCAAAAAGAGGAAGGGTTAGGTGTACCAAGGGCGGCCATGCTAGTGATGTCATGGTGGTAAGGTCTTGAGTGAAAAGTGAAAAGACATTCCAAGATCAAACCTTTAACCATTAGATCAAATAGTTTCCAAAGTGATCTTGGCCTTCAAATGGCACATGACTTTTGCTATAAATACCCCCCTTTTCCATTCATTCTTCACACCCAAGAGCTCCTTTAGAAAGAGAAGTGAGTTCTAGAGAAAGAAAGTGGAAGAAGCAAGGGTCTTGAAGGAGCAAGTAAGGTAAGTTGTCTCCTTGCTTCTACCTTTTGTTCTTATGGTTTGTGCTTGAGTTTAAGTGATTTTTGAGGCTTAAATCTTGGGGAAATGCTGCTGGAATTTTTGTGTATATGTGAAAGGAATATGAGTTTTAAGTCATAGATAGTTAAGACAAGCTTAAACAAGTTAGTTACATGCTTGGTTGTGAAGTAAGTTGATGTTCTTGACTTTACCATTTCGGTTTGCACTGTTCATGCACTGTTCATTATAGAAGGAAATGGAATTTCAATGATTTAATGCTTCCATTGAGTTTATATGATGATTTTGTGTAGGATTGGAAAGGTTTTGAACCTTGGAAACCATTGGAATTAAAGGTTATAATGTTGAAAATTCCTCACGGTTACTGTTCACTCGCGTGAACAGTGATTTGAATTTCATGATTTTGATACTTCCAATGGTCTTAAAATGAGATTTTGTGTGGGGGAAAGTGGAGGAACAAGTATGGGAAGCATTGGAATCAAAATGAGAATTTTTAAAAGAATTATGCATGTTTTTCAAATCTGTCCGGAACAGTGCATAGTTGCTGGAATTTGGTTGTTTTGAGTTCATAAATGGATTCAAAAGGCCAAATTGTGTAGGGTAAGGTCAAGACATCAATTGATTCAAAGGCCAAGTCAATTGGTAAAGATTAAAGGAAGTTATGTTACTTAAAGTAAGCTTAGTGTTCAAGAGAAGTTAGATTGTAATGGTTGGATGGTAATGTGATGTTAGGAATTGCTTGGTGTGCTGAAAAGAGGGCAGCCACATAGCAAGGAAAAGTAAGAAGGAAGAAGCAAAGTTAGAGTGGAAAGAAGTAAAGCAATAAGGTAGTAAACTTACCCTAAACTTGTATGTATTGAATGTTATGCTTGATTGTGCTATGACTTTGTTGAATTGTGTGCATATGTGTATATGATTGAAGCTCTGTTTCTATGATTACCTTGGCCAATTGTATTTCATATGTTACATGGAAGCATGCACATTACACAATGTTTACACTTTCACAAGCAAGCACAAGTATTTACTTTAATGCATGCATTGTTTAGTACCGTTTGCTACTGAGATTCCCCCGAATCTCATCCCCTATTTATAACCCATTACAGAGAGGTTATGTCGAAGTGAATTTTGAGAATGCTGTAAGACACCGTTATGCTGCCGATTTTCAGACTGAACATAAGGAGATGATACGTACTGTGTACGTAGGTACTGTCTAAGGAGTCTGGAAGTGAGTGGACCTAGTCGGTTCATCCAGTCTTTCCTGGGTACTTACGTAGAATGGTAATTCTCACGGGAATTACCGAATCAGTACAAGATCAGTTATTTTTACAGATGAAGTATAGTAGTTATACTGCCGGATTTCAGGCAGGAAAGATGTAATAGAGATACGAGGATTTTGTTCATGCCCTGTTGTATAAAGATTTATTATTTAATGACAAGTATTGTTTGGCATGTTTGTTTGATATGTGATTGATGTATGCATATGTATGTAAAGTTTCTTGCTGGAATTTGCCACCATGAACAGTAACTCGTGGTGATATAGTGATGTTTGATCTATAATTAAAAATAGTAAATGATTAAATAAATATATGATGTGTTTATGATAAATAGTAGACATACCAAGCTTCGATTTGATATATAGAATGTCTCATTTCGATGTCTACGATGGAGATATAAATTATGAAAGTTGGGACCAAAATGCTGGATTTAGGAGAAAAACGCTGGATGAACAGTAAAGTTGTAACTTTGACTGACGTTGACTTGGACCAGGAATGGTCAACGAGTTATTTTTCCTTGAAATAGTATTGAGCTAGCTTCATGTAGCAATTTGAACCACTGCATTCCGATTTTTCTAGAATTAGTTATGATTTTTCGAAGTCAGGTCACTCATCTGGAATTTACATAGTGAACAGTACTCGATAAGAGTAAAACTCCAGATTGAGAAATTGGACTTCAATGACCTTGAAAGTGGTTCTAAATACTACCAATTGGTCCCTAAGACGTACGAAAATAAGGATGTTTCATTATGCCATAATTAATTTCTTTGGCATCTTATACATTCATATACATCATGGGGTTATGCCATAATTAATTCCTTATACATTCATATAATGGCGTATTACATGCATCATGGAAATTCCACATTCTATCTCTTAACTTTAGAAATTCATTTCTATTAATATACACATCCAATTGAGGCGTGTTACCTATGAATTTAAATCTCTGGATGTTTTCTAATTGCTCATAAAATTTTGTACATTAATTCCTTCATTTGCTAGGTCAAACTGAAGCCACAACACAACTGCTTCAGGACCTACGTTTTTACCATTTCAGTCTCCTTTCTTTAATTTCCAATAATTGTTCTAGCATGTATAAACCATTTCTTTGGCATCTTATACATTCATATACATCATGGGGTTATGCCATAATTAATTCCTTATACATTCATATAATGGCGTATTACATGCATCATGGAAATTCCACATTCTATCTCTTAACTTTAGAAATTCATTTCTATTAATATACACATCCAATTGAGGCGTGTTACCTATGAATTTAAATCTCTGGATGTTTTCTAATTGCTCATAAAATTTTGTACGTTAATTCCTTCATTTGCTAGGTCAAACTGAAGCCACAACACAACTGCTTCAGGACCTACGTTTTTACCATTTCAGTCTCCTTTCTTTAATTTCCAATAATTGTTCTAGCATGTATAAACCATTTCTTTGGCATCTTATACATTCATATACATCATGGGGTTATGCCATAATTAATTCCTTATACATTCATATAATGGCGTATTACATGCATCATGGAAATTCCACATTCTATCTCTTAACTTTAGAAATTCATTTCTATTAATATACACATCCAATTGAGGCGTGTTACCTATGAATTTAAATCTCTGGATGTTTTCTAATTGCTCATAAAATTTTGTACGTTAATTCCTTCATTTGCTAGGTCAAACTGAAGCCACAACACAACTGCTTCAGGACCTACGTTTTTACCATTTCAGTCTCCTTTCTTTAATTTCCAATAATTGTTCTAGCATGTATAAACCATTTCTTTGGCATCTTATACATTCATATACATCATGGGGTTATGCCATAATTAATTCCTTATACATTCATATAATGGCGTATTACATGCATCATGGAAATTCCACATTCTATCTCTTAACTTTAGAAATTCATTTCTATTAATATACACATCCAATTGAGGCGTGTTACCTATGAATTTAAATCTCTGGATGTTTTCTAATTGCTCATAAAATTTTGTACATTAATTCCTTCATTTGCTAGGTCAAACTGAAGCCACAACACAACTGCTTCAGGACCTACGTTTTTACCATTTCAGTCTCCTTTCTTTAATTTCCAATAATTGTTCTAGCATGTATAAACCATTTCTTTGGCATCTTATACATTCATATACATCATGGGGTTATGCCATAATTAATTCCTTATACATTCATATAATGGCGTATTACATGCATCATGGAAATTCCACATTCTATCTCTTAACTTTAGAAATTCATTTCTATTAATATACACATCCAATTGAGGCGTGTTACCTATGAATTTAAATCTCTGGATGTTTTCTAATTGCTCATAAAATTTTGTACGTTAATTCCTTCATTTGCTAGGTCAAACTGAAGCCACAACACAACTGCTTCAGGACCTACGTTTTTACACTTTCAGTCTCCTTTCTTTAATTTCCAATAATTGTTCTAGCATGTATAAACCATTTCTTTGGCATCTTATACATTCATATACATCATGGGGTTATGCCATAATTAATTCCTTATACATTCATATAATGGCGTATTACATGCATCATGGAAATTCCACATTCTATCTCTTAACTTTAGAAATTCATTTCTATTAATATACACATCCAATTGAGGCGTGTTACCTATGAATTTAAATCTCTGGATGTTTTCTAATTGCTCATAAAATTTTGTACGTTAATTCCTTCATTTGCTAGGTCAAACTGAAGCCACAACACAACTGCTTCAGGACCTACGTTTTTACCATTTCAGTCTCCTTTCTTTAATTTCCAATAATTGTTCTAGCATGTATAAACCATTTCTTTGGCATCTTATACATTCATATACATCATGGGGTTATGCCATAATTAATTCCTTATACATTCATATAATGGCGTATTACATGCATCATGGAAATTCCACATTCTATCTCTTAACTTTAGAAATTCATTTCTATTAATATACACATCCAATTGAGGCGTGTTACCTATGAATTTAAATCTCTGGATGTTTTCTAATTGCTCATAAAATTTTGTACATTAATTCCTTCATTTGCTAGGTCAAACTGAAGCCACAACACAACTGCTTCAGGACCTACGTTTTTACCATTTCAGTCTCCTTTCTTTAATTTCCAATAATTGTTTTAGCATGTATAAACCATTTCTTTGGCATCTTATACATTCATATACATCATGGGGTTATGCCATAATTATTTTATACATTTATTTACATATAATGGCATATTACATGCATCATGGAAATTCATAGCATATGCTAGGACATCAATCCCTTAACTTCCTTTCTTCCATATTGTAGCTTCCCTTCATACATATGTCTCTCATCATAAATGACCTATATTGTTTGATTGTAGGAGGGTGAGATTCTAGGGAATCTTAGTAGCAAACATTACCACTTAAATATGCAAGATGGATGCTAATGCATGATATGTAATTTCATTAAACTTTCTTTAATTAGTGACATGCCATCATGCTATATACTTTGCATAAAAATGCATGGCCATGGAAAACATGTTATTCATAACATATTAAACATCATTTATCATGCCACAACATCATTTAAGCATCATATACATGTCAACACATAAGCATACCACATCAAGCACATAAAGAGGTAAGTCCACTACCTTGAACTTAAGCTTTCTTTATTATCCTTGCACTTAATCCCTAAGCTTTCCAACCATGAAGCCTTTTGGTCAATCACTTCTCAACATATTCTTGGATGTTTCAAGGTCCTAAACACATTTATATTCATCACATAATTCATTAGGATCATGAACTCAAACAATGTTCAAGACTACCCTTCATAACCTCTTAACTCTTTACTTTAACTTTAGGGATTTCTATACATCTTTCTAAAAATTATTTTCATAGGTCAATCCCACACGATTTTTCATGAAGAATCTAAATATGAGCTTAGATTTATGAAAATCAAACTCCTTCCTCATGAACTGGACAGAAACCGTGGGTACTCTCCAAGAAATCCAAAAATTATCATTTGGATTCTAATGCTTCCAATACTTGTTTTTCTACTTTATCCTACACAATTCTTCATTTTAAAACCATTGGAAGCATAAAAAGCATGAAATTATAACTCCTTCTAGGCACATGAACAGTGACAGAAGCAGTGCCAAATCTGGACTTGCAAGCATATATTGATTTTCCAAGCTTAAACCAAGTCTAGTTTGCTTCTACTTGTCTAAGCTATGTATAACATAAAATTCATCCTTTCCCCATCATTTAGCATTTTGTCCAGCAGCATATAGGGAGGAATAAAACATTTTCTAACCATTAAATCTAACAACTAATCATCCCAACTAGAAGCTTACACACTTAGAGAGAAAGATTACCTTGGATGCTTGCTTATTTGCCTCTTGAGTTGCCTTGATCTTGGCTTGAGTTTTCATTTTGCAAGAGGTTCCCCATGGTCTCTCAAACTTGGCGTGAATGCTGCTGAAAGTGGGGGATATATATAGAAAATCTTGGGTTGAAATGGAAGGCCAAGATTGCTTTGGTTACTATTTGATCTAATGGTCCATAATCCACCTTCCATAAAACTTGCCCTAGAAGCCTCATTAATGACATCATCCATGACATCATCAAGGCTACGTTTGGCACAAATAATGGGAAAATACTGATAGAAAAAATTCTAGTCCAGTCCGGTACTGATCCAGTCAGTTTCACAAAAACTAGAATATTTTATGTTCCTAATTTTTGTAATATTCCAGAATATGTATTCTGACCTTAAATCCAGTATCCGGATTTTTCCTACGATTGATATTGTTATGCTGAGTATTTATCTGCTTACCATTCCTTTGAAAATAACCAAAATGCCCTCCATTCATCTCTTGTACATTCTTAGCCCATAGGGGCATTTTCGTAATTTCACACTTTTTCAGGGTTCCTCCAGACACTGGCCCACATAACTATTTAGTTACCTTACTGGGCCCTTGGGACACCATTTTGGGCTTTTATATGGGTCCACTACCTTTATGGCACGATTCCCAAGAAACCTCTCCTGAAGTATTTATTGGGTGTTTTATTCCAATATAAATTCCATTAAAAATTCTACGGGACTCCTTTTCTGACTCTGTCAGTTTTATAAATTCTCATATTAATTATAAGAATTTATTGTAAGATTTCATCTGATTTTGAGATCCGTAAAATATTGTAATAATTTTTCTCGACTTCAGAAATTTATATCAATTAATCGGGACCTCAAATCAAAATTCTGTGTTGCGTTAAACTGACCAGAATAATTTTCTCTATTTACTTGTAAAATTTGGGATTGATGTGCTTTCGGGCAATTTTGGGCCTTGTTCGGCTCAATTTCCTCATAATTACACTTTTGCCCCTTGAACTTTTAATAAATTACATTTAAGTCCCTAATCTTTGAAATTACACTTAATGGCCTAAACTTTATCTCTACATTTTATTTTGTACCATGGACCTTTTAAACTTTTCATTTTAGTCCCTTTCTTTCTTCAAAACTCATCTAACATTTATCATTCATTTTAATCTTCGTCATAATCCCTTTCAAAACTCTTTCCTCTATCGGTCCCTTACAGTTTCACTGTCTATTTCATATAGATAGGAAAAAATTAGGATATGATAGTATCCTTAGTAGTATACATAGTTCATGGCCCGTCCTCTTGGTGATTTACAACCTGTCTCCCTTGTTGTGTATGAAACGCAAGTATGAAATGTTGTCTATGTTGATCTCAGGACCAAAACAACTAGGAAATGATATAGACGTTTACCTAAGACCCTTGATCGAAGATTTGAAGAAGCTATGGGAAGGTGTGGATGTTTTCAGGGATGAACCTTTTATTATGGCAGACCAAGCAAAGCAAGTTTTCTACATCACTGATCCGACAAATAAAAGATGGTCTGTCGCTCTCCAAGAAAAAAGGATTATTGTTGATGACGATGATTCTATTTGGGAGACCCCTTCTTTTTCAGTGGGTTTACCAAAATTGAATGAAGAAGTGGATTTTGTTGATTTGGATGTGAGTGTTTAGGTTATTGATTTATTTGTATGATGATTCTATTTGTTATTATTGCATATATGTTTTTAATGTAATAATAATACAAGTCTCTTGATTTAATTGCATATATATCTGTTGTAACTTCAAGGGATAGGGCGATATAAGAGTTAATAAAACACAAACATCAATATTTAAACAGGTCGCAAATGTTAGTAAGGTGTAAAAACCTCGCAGTGGCATTTTCGTTAATAAGTAGTTAACAATTTACACTGGTTATTTTTTTATCCGGTGTAAAATATGATATGAAAACATTGTTTTTACATCAGCTTTTAAAGATAACCGATGTAAAAAATCAAATTAAATTCAATAAATTTCGAAGACTCCCCTTGGCGCTCTCTTATTTCTCATTTCTCACTTCTCATTTCTCAGGTTTTCTTCAGCGTTATGCTCAGTCATGCTTCACTGTTATTCTGCACTATGCTCAGTCGTTCTTCTCATTTCGCCGTGCTCATTCGTTCTTCTCTATTCCAGGTCTCGTTGTCTTTTATCGTGTACAAATTCCGTATACAGGTTGGTTTAATATAGGTTTTATACTTTTCCTGTGATAAATACTTGCACTTCTTTCCATGGATAAATGCTAAAGGAACTGTCTTCTTTGTGTATTTTGATTTTGTTATTGCGTATGTAGGAATATGGAGGGTAGTGTTAATCAGAATAAGAGTAGTGCTTCTCCAAGCGACTCTATGCAAAGGAGTGGCAGAAGTGTGAGGTGATTGAAAAATATTGTGAAAGACAGAAAGGAAGGGAAATTGCTACCGATTGAGTTTGACTCATGTTGGAACCCAGTTGGTGAACACATGACCAAGTACATTAGTTATGTCAGCCTCCTAGCACGCAACAAGCCTAACATCACCATACAGACTTGGGATGCTGTTGATGATCGCGTGAAGAACCAAATTTGGGACACTATCCAGGTATAGAAACTACCCATTTTATATTGTATTCAGAGCCATATCGAAAAACACAACTCTTTGTGGATAACTCTATTTTCAATGGCAATTATTGCAGCTCACTTACGATGTTTCCAACAATGAAGCCTTGAAGAAGAAGATGTTATCTTACTATGATGAGCGTTGGAGGGCATTCAAGACACAACTAGCTCATTTTTATGTGCATGGCTGGGACAAAGATGGTCAGCCTTACCCTTCTCCATGCAGCAAGTATCAATTCATAGATGAAGCTACTTGGGAAGAATTTGTTAGGATTTGGACTACGCCAAAAGCTATGGTAAGTTGATGCGCAAATGTCCTGCAAATGTATTTCCATGTTTCTTCCTTGTGTATGTGTTGGCACCAAATGCAAATGTATCAGATTATCATTTGACTTGATTTGTAGGAAAAAAGGGCAAAAGCAATTGAACATGCTCTCAAGAATGATTGCTCACACACAATGTCTCGAGGAGGATATACGAAGGCTGAAAGAGACTTGTTGGGGGCCAAAAGGAAGAGACTAGAAGAAAATTCTAAGGATCCTAGTGTTAGTCTTGCTCCCCCATGTCCAATATGTCGAGAAGATAAATGGTTATATGCTCACCAACAAGGAGCATAACATATACAAGCGATCATGCTCGCACGACTGCTGAAAAAATTGTAAGACCTATTTCTATTATTTAGTTTTAGTAGACTAATTATATTATTTCTTATGTTTGTTCATTCTATGTTGTAGTCATGTCTTAAAGAACAAGAGGCTCAAGGATCATTCAAGTCGGATAGTAGGAATGACATTTTGATTGTTGCTACGGGCAAACAAGAGCATGGGGCTGTGTCAGAGGAGTTGGTGGAGGTGTGGGAATAAGAGATTACTTTGGATCATCTCAAGACATGCATTCCACACATTTGGTGCCGAGGGCAGAGTTAGAATCGTTGTTATCCACCATTAAGTCAGAGGCTAAGGCAAAGATTTGGGCAGAGGCTAGGGCACAGGCAGAAGCTTCATTTGAGGCACGATTACAAGAAGGCTTGGTAAAGCTCAAGGAAGAAATGTTGTCCATGATGACAACAAGGCAACAGGAGGCAAGTGTCCCCCAAACACTCTCACATGCATCCCTTCATAGCACTAAAGAGAGTTGTTGCATGGCCTCCCCGGTGTTTGAGGATACTGAACCGTGTGACCTATATGTGGAGGATCCAATTAGATAGTTAGTGGCACATGGTTCCTTCCACAACTTAGGATCAATTATCCACCACATCCAAATTCAGGAAGATCAATTGAGGGTAACAGTTGAAGACGTGATAGTTGAAGATGCTTTTCCTAATTTCTGCTGATGAGGTGAAGACAATGATGCAAGCAAAGGGGACTTTCATATTATGGCTAAAGCATCTTGTTTTGGAGAATGTCGCATCTTCCCCGAGCCAACTTCCCACACCTCCCAATTTGAGTGCCATGCAACTTGTCATCCAATTGGCAGATGACAAAATGTTCAATGTGGATGCATTGCCTATGGATTTAGTTGTGGGAGACACTGGGGCTCCAGCCTTTCTTGACCATACCGATGTGAAATCTCTCCTCACTCCTCTGGATGAACTGACCTTCGGGTGCATCCAAGTGTTTTTGATGTAAGTCTAACTTAAATGTAAATACATGTAATAACAAAATTCAACTCTTATAACTAATTAACAAGTGTTTGCATTAACTGTAGGTATATGCAAGCTGAGTTGGTTTCCAAGGGCAAACAAGATAAGTTTGGATTTCTATGCCCAATTCAAATTTATGCAAAAGGGACCTCTCAACGTTTGCGACTTCAATACATAACAAGGAGGCTCAGTCAAACCGAAATTGATTGTTTCTTCGCACCATATATGCAAGAGTAAGAATAATAATATTTCATTTTATTTCATACAAGTTTTATATTTGATTAATGATAATACTCATTCTTTTTTAATTAATTTCTATAGCAATCATTGGCAATTAGTCGTCCTATGTAAGCACATTTATAAAGTTTTCTTCTTATGCTCCCTCCATTACAAACTAGGGGCTGATGTCAAGAAGATTATGAACTCGTGAGTTTTCTTCTATACAGAACAATGGTCTTGTAATATATATATGGCCTTTGTAATAAATGGGTTACTAACCTTATAACTTTGGTCATAGGGCTATGAGGACGTTCAAATTTGCCAGGGGTCTTAAGCATGCCAACTCGGTGAGGGACCTTGAATGGATCATACCGCAGGTAATTAAACTATTAAGTCTTATGCTCCATGTTTTGCTCTTGAAAAATAATTCTTATCATGTTAATATTACAGAGTCGAAGGCAGCCTAGAGAAAGCAACTTGTGTGGCTTCTACATCGTTAGACACATGATGAATATTATCTTGTCAAATAGGACTGACCTAACTGAGGAGGTACAATTGTGCATGTTTCCTAATGATTTCATATTTCTTGTTAATTTAACATATAATAGTAATGCCTTAATTTGATATTTTAGATGTTTGATCGATCTGACCCATTTCCTATAGAAGATATTGAGGAGCTGCGCAATCTTTGGGCTGAGTTTTTTGTTCAATTCATTCCTTCTCAATAGTATTTGTGTTTCAAGGAATACATTCTTTTATTTTTCTATTCAAATTGTTCAATTTTTGTATTCAACTTTATTAAATAAATAGTATATTTATTGAATTATTTCTCCGCTTTTGTCTCTTTTACTTGTATATTTGGAAGATTTAGGGGATAGGGTAATGAAACGTTGAACTAACTATTTTTTAAACCTACATTTAAACAGGACTAAAATTATCGGTTGTGCTAATTGTAATGTGTAGAAAATAGCATACTCTACACCAATCAATAAAATAATCGATGTAGAAAATAGGATAATCTACACCGGTCGTTAAAATAGCCGGTGTAGAAAATAGCATAATCTACACCGGTTGTTACCACAACCGGTGTAGAAAATAGCCTAATATATTTATATACAATGCCCATATAAACACACCAGATATAAAAAATTCGTTAATCTGTAGCTAACGTTGACATAATAGTGTAGAAAATATGTTCATCTACACCGGTTTTCCTTGAATCCGGTTTAGAATGTCTCGCTTTCTACACCGGATATCTGACCGATTTAAAATGTCTCACTTACTACACGGTCTGTTTCTACACCGGTTATTTGTCCGGTGTAGAATGCCTTTTTTAAGTAGTGAGTATAAACACTAAGCACACAGAGAATAAGAATAAATTCTTTTTAATTGCTTTTCTCAAGTAGTTGAGTGTCTTAACTTCAGTATTCAATTTGCCTTGTATTTTAAACTTCAGTTCCAAAGATATCTATTAGAGACATTGAAATCTGATTGTTAAAATCATTTGAAAAACTATCAGTATTCATCAAAGAGCTTATCGATATGATTATTTATCGAAGAGAACTTCGATAAAAACTTGCATGAAATCCTTTGTAAAAGTAGTTGAGCATCTTATTAATAAATGATTTGCTCGAATAGCTTATTCATAAATGCCATACAGAATTAGACTAATTTTAATTTTTCTGAATCGAATTTATCGAAGATTTATTCGAAGAACTATCTTATCAAATAACTTATCGATAAATTATTTCAAATAATATTTTGAAACAAGTACGAGTTCAACGAGTCTGTTAGTGAAATTTTCTCATTCTTATCGAAGAGATCTTCAATAAGTAGCCTTATCGAATAGTTCTCTGATAAATTGAGTTTTTGAAAATATTACAGACTTTGAATTTATCAAAGAGCTGATCAATAAATGAATAAGCTTTTCACAAAATTTATTCTTATCGATAAATGCTTGGATAAATACTTTCACAAATTCAAGTCATTTCCAAATTTTATCGAAGGCTTTATCAATAAATGACTTTATCGAATAAGTCTTCGAAGAGAGATCATTTAAAACAAAGACTCAATTTTCTTTATAGTCTATTTATCAAAACTTTTATCAATAAGTAAACTTATTGAATAGGTCTTCGATAAATATCCTTCAAAAATCAATCTTGTTCACAAATTTCTTTTCCATTTATCGAATAGGTGTTTTATCGATAAATATTCTTTATTGGTCTTAAAATACTCTTTAATAATATTTTCTCAATTGTCAAAATTAAAACATTAGAGTCTAACACAAAAAATTATGATAATTTATATTATTAAATTTCTATGTGAAAATGAGTCAAAGCACTTCAAGTAGCATTGAAATCACTGAATATGGTTCATTAAGCTACTCATATCAGGATTATAAAGTTCCAAAAAAATAAACACCAAGTGAAGATTCACATCTAGAACTTCTTAAAGTAGAAGATCTAGAGGAACTTGTAGAGATTAATTGAAACATCCTTACTTTCATATGTCTTAGGGACCATTCAGTAGCATTTAGAACCACTTTCAAGGTCATTGAAGTCCAATTCCCCAAATCTGAAATTTTACTCTTATCGAGTACTATTCACTTGAAAATTCCAGATGAGTGACCTGACTTCGAAAAATCATAACTAATTCTAAAAAAATCGAAATGAAGTGGTTCCAATTGCTAAATTAATCTAACTCAATTATATTTCAGGAAAAAATAACTCGTTGACCATTGGTTGACCGAGTCCACGCCAGTCAACGTTTCAATTTTACTGTTCATCCAGCGTTTTTCTCCTGAATCCAGCATTCTGGTACCAACTTTGATAATTTATATCTCCTTGTGTAGACATCCAAATGATACGTTTTATATATCAAATTAAAGCTTGGTATGTCTATTATTTACCTTAAAAATTTAGTACATTTATTCATCCATTTACTATTTTTAATTATTTATTAAACATTATCATGTCACCACGTGTTACTGTTCACAGTGGTAATTTCCAGCAATCAACTTTGCATACATATGCATACATCCATCATATATCAGTCAAACATGCCAAACAACAATTATTATTAATTAATAAGTTGTTTTACATCTGGCCATGTACATAAATTCTCATATCTCTATTACATCTTTTTCTGCCTAAACTCCGGCAGCATAACCGCTACGCTTCATCTGTACAAAGAACTGAACCGTACTGATTCGGTAATCCCCTCATGAGAACTACCATTCTACGTAGTACCCAGGAAAGACTAGATGAACCGGCTAGGTCCACTCACTTCTAGCCTCCTTAGACAGCACTACGTACACAGTACTTATCATATACTGATGTTCAGTCTTTACTTCGGCAGCATAACAGCGTCTCTTAAAATTCCCAAAATTCATTTTGACATAACCTCCCCTGTAATGGGTTATTTATTGGGATGAGATTCGGGGGAATCTCAGTAGCAATAATCATAACAATATATGTAATGCAGAGTGACAGTGCTTGCTTGTGATTGTGTACAGATAAGTATGCCGCGTGCTTCCATGCTTAATAACATATGATCATAGCATTACAGCAGAGCTTCAGACATAACATATAAGACAACAATCCAACCAAACAATAGCACAATAAATCACAAATCCATTACATAAAAGCTAGGATTAGTTACTACCTGGCTAGCTTAGCAGAACTCCACTCTCCTTATTCTGCTTCCAGCTCCGCCAGAACTTCCTTACTTCCTTTTCTCCTTTCTCTCTTCCTTTCCTTCTCCTTCTCTCTCTTCTTTCTCTCCCTTACCCAAGCTATGCGTGAATGAAAATGGAATGGAGGGGGGTATTTATAATTGCCTTCAATGGCAATTCTATAGTTTCTATGAACTTTGATCCTGCGGTCCTGGATTTTCCTATTTTCTTTAATTCCTCCTTTACTGCATCATGCATGACATCATTGGGACACCTCACCAGGACACCTCAGCGCCACATTTATCACATGTCTGAAATCCTGGACACCTCAGCAGCTGACTCAGCATGCTGACTCACCGGTCCAGTCTCTTGCCTCGTAATATGTGTCCTCAACTTTTTCTTCTGCCTTTATGTTGGCGCCATGTGTCATCTTACTGGCACCTGTCACGCCTTCCAATGCTATCCAGATAAATCCAGGACTTTATCTGATCGCCTCCTCGGTTATCGTGCCGACCGAGTAACTTTACTTTATTGAAACAGCATTAAAATAGTATTTTAATGCCACTTTTTCCCACATACTTCATGTGCTACGTTTTTGGGCTTTGGGAATGTTGTCTTGGATCCTGATCAAGCCCAAGTACTCTGATGGATCGATTCCCAAGAAACAACCCTTGGCAAATTACCAAAATACCCTTGGGTGCCCTTTCTTATATTATTTTAACCCTAAGGGTAAAATCGTCATTTTACACCCTTCTGTACTCTGTCAGGGCATATATTGACTCTAAGTAGCTTTATCTGTATATACCTTGGCTTCTGGGCCTGTCCAGAATTACCAAAATGCCCTTCATTCATCTGTTGCACTTTTGTACAACACAGGGGCATTTTCGTAATTTCGCACTTTTCCGAGGTTCTGCCGGACACTGGCCCACCTATCGGTCCAAGTGTCTTACTGGGCCTCGGTTGGCGCCATTATTGGGCCTTTCTGGGTCCAATATCCTCATGGCATGCATTACGAGGAATCTTCCCCTTTTAATAATTATTGAATATTTTATCTATTATTCACCGTTTATACATATATCCGGACACCGGCTCCTTCTGTCCGAAACACTAGCCTGCGGTGTTCAGGCATCCCTGTGAGTCATATCAGTCATCTGACTGAGGTCATCTGAACTCATTAAGTCCCCTTTCAAATACCGATAAATCTCCCTATCGGATCCCCGGAGGCCTCACACTCCCATCGGGATTTTCTGATTTGCGAATAACTTTTTCTACAGGCCTCCTATCGGTATTCTGTCAGTTTCCCGACATCCGTCCCATAAGGACGTATCATCCTGTATTTTCTCACCTAGATCTGAATTCTAGGATATCCTGTAGGAATTTTTATAACTTTTGGACGATCAGTCCATTTCTGGCTATCTGGAGTCTTCAAAAATTCCTGTATTAAGCCAGATTACCGAGCGTCACTTGCTCTCTCTACCGGTGAAATCTGGGACTGAAATGCTGTCGGACAGTCCAAACCACTTCCGGCCTGACTTTCTTTAATTACAATATAGCCCCAGGGAACTTTTCTTCTTTTCATTCAAGTCCCTTTTTATTTGGCTAAAATTACACTTAAGGACCCCATATTTTTGTCTACTTTCCTTTTTGGCCTTGAAACTTTCCATAATTGCACTTAAGTCCTTTCATTTCCTTTACTAGGTCTAGGGGCATTATTGTCTTTTCATATTTTACCAGAGTATTCTCTGGCCCTGGTCAACTATCCAGATACCCCTTCTTGACTGTCTAACCTTAGCCAAATGACCAAAATACCCTTTACTCATTCTTCAGTTATTCTATAACATAAGTGCATTTTCGTCATTTTACACATTTTTCCCGGACACCGGCCCCTCTTACCCCTAAACTGATATTATGTGCCTGGGCCTTCCCTGGTGTCACTACGGGCCTTAGACAATACTGTATGGCCTCTAGCCATAGTCCGATCATCTCTATTCGGACTACTCTTCCTTTACCGATTATAACTGTAATTTCCCATCTTCGAGGATTTTTACAGAAAAATCGGGACCTCAAATCAAAATTCTGTGACTCCTCATTCAATCCGGAATCCTTTTCTCTATCTCCTGGTATTTTCAGATATTTTATCCGGACCGGGCTGTTTTGGCCTGAAAAAGCACTCACGCGCACACTTTTCCAAAATGACCATTTTACCCCTGGTCATATTTCTAATTCTTTCATACACCTAGAGACCTCATATGCACACTTCACAGTTCAGTGAAATGATCAGCATAATTTTCTCTATTTTGCTGGCAAAATATGGTACTCATCGGCCACCAGTCCGATCTTTCCCATAATTACGATTATGCCCTTGAATTCTCCTTCTGGCATCTCTAGGCCTAAAAATTGGGGTGTTACATTAATGGTCTAGAAGAAGATCTTGATGAGGACCTTGAAGAAAATCTAGATGTAGATCCAGAAAGGGATTTTGAGTAGAACCCTGAGGTGGATTGTAACATCCCAAATTTTCTGTACTGATTTGTATGTACAGATTGAATGAAATATATGTGAGGTTTTTCAGGAAAAATATGTGGCTATGCATGTAAGGAAAGGGATTAAATTGAAAAAGAAAGAAAATGTAAGGACTTAAGTGAAATTATGGAAAGTTAAGAATAAAAGTAAAGGTAGACAAAAATGTGGGGTCTTTAAATGTAATTTTGAAAAGTTGAGGACATAAAGGTGATTTGTGGTCAGTCAAGGGGCAAAACTGTAAATACGGGAACTTTAGACTGAAAACAGGCCAAAAATGACCGTATTCTGATCGGACCCAAATTTTTCCAGTAAATAGAGAAAATTATTCCGGGTTGTTTGACATAACACAGAATTTTGATTTAAGGTCCAGAAAAATTGATATAAATTTCTGAAGTTAGATAAAATTATTACAATATGTTTCGGATATCAGAATCAGATGAGGCCTTCCAGTAAATTCCTATAATTGATATAAGAATTTATAAAATTGACAGGATCAGAAAAGGAATCCTGTAGAATTTTTAATAGAATTTACAATGGAATAAAATACCCGATGAATATTGCCGGGAGAGTTTGCTAGGAATTTGTGCCACAAAGGTATTGAAACCTAAAAGGCCAAAAAATGGTGTCATTAAGGCCCAATAAAATAAGTGGACTGATGGGTGGGCTAGTATCCAGAGGAACCCCGAAAAAGTGTAAAATTACGAAAATGCCCCTATGATGCTCTAAGAAACCAGAAGTGAATGGAGGGCATTTTGGTCATTTTGAATAGGCCAAAACACCAAGACAAGTGCAGGAAAGGTTAGTCAGAGTCAATATATATTTTGAAAAGGTCTAAAGAGGTGAGAAATGACAATTATGCCCTTGGGTTTAATAAAGTGCAAGGAAAAGCACTAAGGATATTTTGGTAATTTTCAAGGGCATTTAAAATTAAATTTAAACTCAGTATGAGAATATCAATGGTATGAAGGATTTAAATATTGAAAAAAAAATATATTATGAAGTCCCATACAAATTAGATTAAGAAAATAGTACGGTTTATGGAAAATCGGATTGGCCCAGTACCGGATTGGATGGGACTGGATTGGGTTGAAACTTTTCTTGGAACTCACACACACAAAATGGCACCAAAAAGGAGCTTAGGTGTCCCAAGTGATGCCATGTTAGTGATGTCATGGTGGTCATGTCATGAGTGAGAAGAAAAAAGACATTCCAAGATCAAACCTTTAACCATTAGATCAAATAGTTCCCAAGGTGATCTTGGCCTTCAATTTTCCCAAGATTTTGCTATAAATACCCCCTCATTCTAAGCCAAAACCATGGAGGAGAAAGTGTAGGGAACCTCTTGCAAAATATTTTCTCAAGCAAGGAAGAAACAAGGATCTTGAAGAAGCTAGTAAGATAAGTTGCTCCCTTGCTTCTAGACTTTGTTCTTATGACTTCTTCTTGAGTTAAGTTGGTTTTGAGGCTTGAATCTTGGGGAAATGCTACTGAAATTTCTTTGGATATATGATAGGAACATGTGTTTATGTTCTAGATAGTTTGCACAAGCTTAAACAAGCTTGAATCACATGATAATGGCTTAGGAATCCATGTGTGTTTGTGAATCCATGAAGGTGTTATGTTCTGCACAGTATGAAATCACTGTTCATATATTGAAATTTCATGGTTTTGATGCTTCAAATGGGTTTAGAATGGAATTTTGTGTGGGGTTATAGTAGGAAAACAAGTATTGGAAGCATTGGAATCAAAATAGGAATAAAATTGAGCTACTTTCGGTTTCTGTACAGAACTTTGGGAAGCAATTGGATTCTGGAATTTTTGAATACATATTTAGATTCTAAATGAAAAATTATGTGGGAATGAACCATGAGTGTTTAGTTTAGAAAGATATAAACATATGTCACAAAGTAGAGAAAGAAAGGGGCATATTGAAGCCTAGACTTGGAATTTGTTTGGAATGGAGTTGTAATTTGGTAATTGTCTTGTAATGTCTAGGTTTTGACATTTGTGGCAAGGAAAGATCATTTCAAGAAGGGAAGGACAAGGATCCATAAGAGGTAGCAAGAATACCTAACTATAAACTTATGTGCTTTGATTGATTTGCTTACTTGTTATTCATGAAGGTTTGGTTGAGCATGGAATATTGTGTGATGATGTTTATGATGATGATGATGTGCTATGAATATGTGCCACTCCTTGCAATATATGTCATGACAATATGTATGTTAGAGTTTGCTTATATATAAGCATGAATTAGCTCCCATTGCATGATAACATGTTAGGCATTTAATCAAACATGCATAACCTTATAGTTTGTATTACTTGCTATTGAGATTTCCATGAAATCACATTCCTTCCATATCAATAAATATTGCTCTAGGTGCTGGAAATTCACAAGGAGGAAGGTAAATGGGAATGAACAATGTGTATATGACTTGGAAAGCATGCCTTTAATTTATGTGATGATATATTGGTATGTACATGGTAAATACTCACTGGATCCGAGTTGAGGGAGTGACCTTTCAGCGATAGTTTGAGTGATTTATCCCTTTTGGTTTCACGTGAAATTTGGCACGAACATAGCTAAGATCCATAGCTTTAATTGGACACCAAGAACTCGTAATTTGGTTAAGTTTTCGAATTGATATGATTTTTCAAAGTTGGACTTAAACTCTGGATCAAGATAAAACAAGTCATCCGATACAGTAAGGTTCCAACGCAGTTTTCATATAGCAAATGAATGAGTTTTTCCATGATTTTTGGTGAGATTAAAGTAAACATTCTAAGATTTTAATCCATAGGTAATTTGACTCAATTGGATAAGTATACAAGGTGAAATGAATTTTTGAATATGGGGCAAAGAAACTGGAACTTCCAGATTTACCAATTGAACAGTAAAGTTCAACGAATAAACTGATTTGATCTGGACAAGGAAACCTCATTTTCATATTTTTCTATCAAATTTTAATGAAATATATTTCATTAGAAATTGGAATGACCTCAAATCAATTTTTCTAGATTTAATTATGAATTTCCAAAGTTTAGGCTGTAATCTGGAATTACCCATGAACAATGACAGTAAACAGTATCCGTAAGCCCGACTCTTAAAAATTCATGTTTTTTAGGCTAAGAGGTATTCCAATAATCTAAAACAATTTCAATTGAGTATATGTAAGGTTAAGGTTAAGGTCAAATTTATTTTAAGGTGGAGATTTAAGGATATTTACTAGAAAATACTGTTGTACTGGCAGAATATAAAAAATACTGTGTATGTAGGTGCTGTCTAAGGAGGCTGCAAGTGAGTGGACCTAGCCGGTTCATCCAGTCTTTCCTAGGTACTTACGTAGAGTGGTAGTTCTCACGGGAATTACTGAATCACTACAGTTATATTTCTGCCAGGATTCTCGGCAGGAGAGAATTAATAAAGTTAAGATTGCTTCCGTAAGTGTACTCTGAAGGGTCTAAGGAAGGATGTTTTATTTTGGTATCAGAGCAAAGGATTCTGGATTAGAAAATGCTCTAAATAGATGATTTGTAGATAGATACCCATTAGTAAAGCTGTCATAAATGATATTAAGTTAGTATTTGCAGGATAGCTAGAGGTAGAACCAGATCAGAAACCACAGTTAACCAAGGGGATCCCAGACCAGAGGTTTTTAGTACCAATAATTCAGAGGAGGGGCTTATGATGGACGAGGATCTGGGTATAGCTCACTTCTCTGATTCTAGTGACTCTGATCTAGATAGATCTGATAGTTCCTTAGTGGGGTTGAACTTCATGTTAGAAGGACCTATTCCAGTTTCCCCTGAACCTGTCCCACATCTGGATCCAGCAGATGCTAGTTCAATTGTTATGGGAGGACAGAGGATTGAAGAAGATGTGGTATATACCCCAGATAGTGTTGAGTCTAGTGACTCTATATAGTATGAGTTTGTTGGAGTGCCCTCTAATCCTGATGTAAGTTCTATTCCTCCGATGAGAGGACATATTACAGCTGAGGAAGCTGAGTACTGGTACTGGATTATGGGTAGACCAGATATTATTCCTCCTCCACCAGAGTTTGAGGATAGATTTGATATGAGTAACTTACAGCAGTACCGTAATCCAGAGATCCAGTCACAACTTAGGACAGTCCCTTCCTATTCTTGCAGTCCAGGAATATATGGTGATTAGTGGGATATTCCTGGTCCTAGCCGACCCCAGCCTTCTTTGAGAAAAATAGATAATGTTGACTATGTCAGTCTCAAGAAAGCTGTGGAGAGTGAATTGCTCAGTTTAGGTCAAGGGATGGATAGAAGAAGAGATCAAGAGCAGTTAGTCTACCTCCAATTCCTCAATGCCATAGCAAGGATGATAAACATATATACGATAGAGGGCATTGACCTGAATCAGATTTACACTCTAGAAGATTGGCATGAGATAGTTGTAAGTCAGATATTGCCATATACCCCTACATGGCATGTAGAGTTAAGTGAGTTTATGGGAAATGATCCACCAGCTGATATACAAGGGTGGCATTTCCGTATGCAGAAGTACTTGCAGTTTGCCATTCCCTAGAAAATAATGTAAAAAGGGATGAGGGGTAATGTAAATATGTAAATAGTGTAAAGTAATCACATAGCTGTATAATAATTATGACTTACCCCAAATATGTAATTGGCATGTATGTAATGTATGTACAAATGCTATGGTGATATGAAATATGAGTTTTGATGTGATATGATGAAATGATAGTTGGTTTAACATTTATGTGAATATGTTCCCTATTTAATTCAATTATAATAGATAGATATGGATGAGTTTCAAATCGCTCAGGCTCATCAAAGTTAAGAATAAGAATTGGCCATTGTTAGAGTAAAGACTGGGCAAGAATACTAGAATAGAATGTTTAGAGAAAGCTATGTACAGGTCGCGATGTGAAATAGTTTAGGTCGCGACTAGAAGTCCCAGAGAAGTTAAGTCGCGACTAGTTAAGACACAGGTCATGACGAGTAAAGACCATTGGCCACGACGGAAAGTCAAAGAGCTATCAAGTCGCGATGAGAGAAAACCTATGGTCACGACTGAAGTACACAGAGCCGCCAAGTCATGACAAGTAGAATGGGATGGTTGTGACTAAAGTTTACAGAGAATATGAGTCGCGACTAGTAAACACTCAGGTCGCGACTAGGATGCACAGAGACCTGATAATGAATGAAGATGCCAGCCTCACTGAAGTTTATCAGTTAGAGGTTTAGCACGAGATGCAGGCAAGCTAAATAGTATGAGATACAGAGATATAGATCAGTTTAAAAAGATGCTCAGAAGTAGATCCTTTGTATTATCATCAGGAGTAGATCTACATTACGAAAGAAGTCATTCAGTTAGTCTTTCCTGAACAAAAAATTAAAAGTTAGAATAAGATTTGCCTGAGAATGAGCCTAATACATGGCTTAAGATTTGAAATATGATGGTTAACAGATGGGAAGTTATGTCCCAAGACAAAGGGATTCCATCACAAAGAAACAGTAACCTAGTAGACCTAAGGGAGAGTACCTTAGAGAACATAAGTAATAGTACTAGATGATGAATAAGATCCACGTGACTTAAGTTAGTCAGGATCCATAGAGGAAGACTGAAAAGGAGCCATAACCTAGTCTAGAGCATACTGAGACTGATATACAGATAGAAAGAGTTAAGAGATAGTAGAGAGAGAAGTTACTCCATAGAGATCGAGATTGATCCACTCACCTAAGACGTATTTCTTTAATAGTTTTATGAAAAACATTCCTCTCAATTAGATAGAGATGAGCATGAGGCTAAGAGTTAATGTAGAGAAAGAGAAACCCTTTGATGAATAATTAGCCAAGTTCATCCATAAGGTTAGTGAGAGTTGAATGGTCTAGAATTTTATTGATGAATTGAATTTCGTGCTACAAGAAATTTCTCAGGTAGTCACAGAAGTTCAGTAGAGCGGTGGATGTATACCAAATTAGAAATAGAAATGTATGATGTCTAGAGAGAGAAAGGTGGCCACAATTTTAAAGATAGAGTGACTCCCCTATCTCTATGTAAGAAAGAGCAGTGAGGGTTGAGTCTGTACCCTAGCAAGGGGTAATATGGCAGCCTAAGTAGCTGAGTATTTATCTCAAGCTCATGAGTGAATGTTTGGGATTTTGCAGATAAGATGGTAAAGGGATAGAATGCTTAAATAGCTTACCTAGTTAATCGGTTAATTACAGTGTGCATATAATGGATGGTTGAAACATCCTTCATTAAACCCTTCAGAGTACACTTACGGAAGCAATCTTAACTTTATTATATCTCTCTTACCGGAAATTCTGGCAGAAAATAACTGTACTGATTCGGTAATTCCCTATGAGAACTACCATTCTACATAAGTACCCAGGAAAGACTGGATGAACTGGCTAGGTCCACTCACTTCCAGCCTCCTTAGACAGCACCTACGTACACAGTACTCTGTATAGTCTACCAGCACAACGGCATTTTTCTAGTACACATCTTTAAATTTTAACCTTAAATCTTGACCTTAACCTTAACCTTACATATACTCAATTGGAATTATCTTAGATCATTGGAATACCTCTTAAACTTAAAAACATTAATTTCCAAGAGTTGGGCTTACGGGTACTGTTTACTGTCACTATTCACTGGGTAATTCCAGATTACAACCTGAACTTTGGAAATTCATAACAATTCTAGTTCTTAACCAAATGAAGAGTTCTTGGTGTCCATTTAAAGATATGGATCTTATCTATGTTCATACCAAATTTCACATAAAAACTCGCTGGATAAGCTGCTCAAACTATCGCTGGAAGTAGACTGCCTCTCATCGGATCCAGTGCATGCATTCGTTTTACATACCAATATATCATCACATAAATTAAAGACATGCTTTCCAAGTCATACACCATTCATACATCCACAATTACCTCCTTCCTTGTGATGTTCCAGCACCTAGATCATGGTTATGGGGGGGTGAGATTCGGGGGAATCTCAGTAGCAAACAATACCAAACAATGCATGTATTAATGTAAAGACTTGTGCTTGCTTGTGAAAGTGTTATCATAGTGTGATGAGCATGCTTCCATGTATCATATGAAATACAATTGGCCAAAGAAATCATAAAATAACAGAGCTTCAATCATCTACCATATACACACAATTCAACCAAGCCATAGCACAATCAAGCATACATTACATACATACAAGTTTAGGGTAAGTCCACTACCTTGGATTTAAGCTTTCTTTCTTATGCTTGCACTTGCTTCCCAAGCTTTCCAATCATGAAGCTTTTTGGTCAATCATTCCCCAAAACCTTCTTAGAGGTTTCAAGGTCCTAAACACATTCATATTCATTACATAATCCATTAGGACCATGAACTCAAACACTACTCAAGACTACCTCTCTTGAACCTTTAACTTGCTTTAACTAACATAACTTTCTTTAATCTTTGCCAATTAACTTGGCCTTTGAACCAATTGATGTCTTGACCTTATCCTACACAATTTCACCTTTTGAATCCATTTATGAACTCAAAATAACCAAATTCCAGCAAGAATACACTGTTCTGTACAGATTTGGAAAAGCATACATAAATCTTCCAAAAATTCTTATTTTGATTCCAATGCTTCCCATACTTGTTCCTCCACTTTTCCCTCACACAAAATCTCATTTTAAGACCATTGGAAGCATCAAAATCATGAAATTCAAATCACTGTTCACGCGAGTGAACAGTACCCCCGTGAGGAATTTTCAACATTATAACCTTTAAGTCCAATGGTTTCCAAGGTTCAAAACCTTTCCAATCCTACACAAAATCATCATATAAACTCAATGGAAGCATTAAATCATTGAAATTCCATTTCCTTCTATCATGAACAGTGCATGAACAGTGCAAACCGAAATGGTAAAGTCAAGAACATCAACTTACTTCACAACCAAGCATGTAATTAACTTGTTTAAGCTTGTCTTAACTATCTATGACTTAAAACTCATATTCCTTTCACATATATACAAAAATTCCAGCAGCATTTCCCCAAGATTTAAGCCTCAAAAATCACTTAAACTCAAGCACAAACCATAAGAACAAAAGGTAGAAGCAAGGAGACAACTTACCTTACTTGCTCCTTCAAGACCCTTGCTTCTTCCTTGCTTTCTTCCACTTTCTTTCTCTATAACTCACTTCTCTTTCTAAAGGAGCTCTTGGGTGTGAAGAATGAATGGAAAGGGGGGTATTTATAGCAAAAGTCATGTGCCATTTGAAGGCCAAGATCACTTTGGAAACTATTTGATCTTATGGTTAAAGGTTTGATCTTGGAATGTCTTTTCACTTTTCACTCAAGACCTTACCACCATGACATCACTAGCATGGCCTCCCTTGGTACACCTAACCCTTCCTCTTTTTGGGTGCCATTCTTGTGTCCTTGTGGGTCCCACCATGTGCAACACCTAATTCTTACTTTATTCTCTTTTTCTTTCTTTTCAAAAATCCATAAATTATTTATTATTTGGACTTGGGCTCCAAGATAACTTTTGGGCCTTATTGGGCTGGCCTATGACGAAATGTTGGGCCTCTTTTAGGTCCAATAGCTAATTGGCACAAATCCCAATGTACTTTTCTTATACCGATATCCTTAAATTATCCTGATCTCAGAATAAATGCTAAACACCTCCTTTAATTGTTCTAACATTTTTAGAAATTCATTCTAATATAAAATGAACTCTCTACAAAGTTTCATAATTTTTTGAGACCCAGAAGTCTTGTTAAAAATTACATACGTTTCCTTTAACCCTTTATCGGTGTCCTTTTTCACCGTAAATTCCATAATTAATTCTACAGGACTCCTTTTTGACTTCTGTCAACTCCATAAATTCTCATATTAATTATAATAATTTACTATCAAATTTCCTCTGATATCCATCCATTGTGTGAAATGACCAAAATGCCCTCCATTTACTTCTGGTTTCTTAGGGCATCACAGTGGCATTTTCGTAATTTTGCACTTTGGCTCTTAGACTTTCTTCCTCTTCCAATTAATCCTTTTCTTTACATAAATATGGCCACATCTTTTCCTAAACATCTCATATATTTTATTCAATATGTACATACAACTTAGTACAGAAATTAGGGATGTTACATTTCTCTCCCCCTTAAAATAAATTTCGTCCTCGAAATTTACTTAGTACCTTAGTCAACAATCTTAAATATACATCCTCTTTAAATCTCTTTCTGCTTTTTGACTAAGAATTGGGGTATCCATCTCTTACCTTTTATCTTATTATCTAGCGGAGTACTTTCAATATCCGCTTCATGTCCTTGCTGTCAGTACTCTTTTTGTATGAGTCAACTTAATTGGAGTTTATTTCTACTTCATCACGGCACTTGATCTTGTGCTATGCATCCATTTGCTTACGGACAACTCCTTGTACTAGACTTGAGAGTAGTGTCCATTTCTTTCATATCAAACTCTCTCGAATATTATTGTATTCGGGAGTTTCCCTTACTCACTCATCATACTTTCTAACACTTATCCCTTATTACTTCTCTTAGCATCTCGCAGAATTCTTTAACATCCGCAAAGCTTTATCCTCTTTTCGTATAGAAACTCTTATAACGCTATTGTTGCTCTTATCATCTTTAATGATTCAACATCATACAGAGAGAGGACTTATGCAGTTATTCTTTTCTTTACTTTACTGCTAAGTAGGAGCATATACTCTAACATGCATAATGCCTGGCCAATATCTTGTAGGACTGTATACTTACTCCTAAATGCAAAGCTCTAACATTCTCTTATGACTTTATCAACCTCTTAGGAGAGTATTGCTCTTTTGCTTCTCGTTCTCCTGAACAAAGTCATAATTTAAATCTTTCATTTCGAATCCACTCTTATTTGGACTTGGCAGAAGGGTTTTAATCCTTTAATGTTCATAACCTTTCTAACTTTTCATAACTTTGTTTATCATTCATCATATATATGCCAAACTTCTATGGCATTTACACTCTTTCATATCTTACCCCTTAACATCTTGGTGTAACTCCAGGGTCTATCTTACTTTAACTTTTCACTTTTCTTACCTTGTCCATCTATACCAACTTCTGTGACAACTGGACCCTTTTTCATTACTCTTTCTTATACTACTCTTGCCTTAACATCTTTCTGGACGAAGGCTACCTTACTCTTCTAAGCCTTAGCATTCTCTATCTCATATAACTACTGGGTTCTATCTTTACTTTAGACCTTCTTCTCTAGGTCTCTTTAGCCTTTTAATCTTTTTATCCTCATCTGGAGGATTTATCTGGTCATACTTTTCTGTTCTCAAAACATATGGGGTTCTCTTCTTTGTTCCTCAGGCATACTTCTATAAAACTTTTGAATATCAGCACTCAGACTTTAACTTGGACTCTGTCTTTGTTTAAAGAAAACTAAGTTCAGTCTGTATAATATAGGCTATATGAGGAAAATCATTATAAATAATTTTTCTGGATGAGTTTATCAACTAGTGAAGCTTCCTTACCTTAACTTCGTCTTTGGCATTCATCTTCCCAAAGAGATACTACATTGTACTCATATCTCATGGCTCATTACTTTCCTTAGGCTAGGTCTAACTGCGACCTCGGGATCTAACTGCGATCAACCGTCAGCCTCTTCAGAATCAACTGTGACTCTGGAACTGTTAGGATCTAACTGCGACCCTGGAGCCATGCTAGGATCTAACTGTGACCCTCCAGAATCTAACTGCGATTCTGTATATCTCCCGAAGATCTTAAACCAACAGACTAAGTTATAGGGTTCAGCGCTTCTACTTGTTGATAACTAAATAAAAATTTAAAAATATTACGTTCAGTAGCCCATATTATTTCCCAAGACCTTACTTACTTCCTCTCTTACTCAGGAGTTCCTTCTCATCTTTCTCTTACTGTGGCTTACCATGCCTTGTGCAATCATGGTTTAACCACCTGCCATTACATTCTGCTGCTATGGCCTCATCATAACTTCTCATGTAAATCTGTGCTCTAACTGTGAGCCATTTGAACTATGCTCTAACTACGAGCAGACTACATCAGATACAACTCTTATCTGAAAAGTGATCTGTACTCATCTGAATCTAGTCTCTATCTCAGAGTCATCTGTTTCAAATCTAACTCTTTCTGTATACCATTCCTTTCAATAGAAATGGCTCTGAGTACTGCATTCGCAAGCCTATAGAGAAACCTGAATCACCCCAATCATAAATCATATCAGAATATCATATCATAACTTATCGTCCCATAAACTGAGACTATCTATCATCCTCAATATATTCCTTATTGCATATCATATGTTATGGGAGCAACATAATTTTCTCATAACTTCCTCACCATATATACTCTACCCAGCATATACTACGAAATGGGAGTATTCATCATGGTATACTCTAACATGCATGTCATTATATGACAACTGCAACGAGATGCAACTATTCATCATCATAATTTGCTTAACCATTCATCAGATATTGTAATGAACTAAGTAAGCCTCAAAACATATTTCCTTTATCATATTGCCTATCAGATCCTGATCATTCATCCTGAAACATCTATCTATTTCACTTAGGCTGCCATGCTACCTTCTTATCAGGGTATAGACTCGACCCTTCTATCGAATAGGGGAGTTACTTTATCTTTAGAACTGTGGCTATCTTTCTTTTTCTAATCTTGCTTACAGCTATCGCTCTATTGAACTTCCGTGTCTACCTGAGAAAAACTTTTTCATTATAACACGAAATTCAACCCATTAACTGTCTTCTTAGTCATTCAACTCTCATTGCTCATGTGGAAGAACTCGGCTACATATTTCATCAAAGGGTTCCTCTTTCTCTTTTTAACCCTTAGCCTCACGCTTATCTCTATTTAACTGAGAGGAATACTTTTCATAAACTTTACTCAATGAATTACTTCTCAGGTGAGCGAAACAGTCTCCATTTCTCTGGAGTAACATTGGTATCTTTCTACTATCTCTTAACTCTTTCCGCGCGTATACATCAGTCTCAGTCTACTCTTGACCGGATTATGGTTCCTTCCTGGTCTTTTTCTTGATTCTAACCAACTTAGATCACATAAATCTCATTCATCATCCAGCACCATTACTTATGTTCTCTAATAGCCCAGCACCCTTCCACATAGATATTGTCCGCTTTCCCCTTAGGCAGGCCCCAGGCCCACATGAGGTCACGGTTTTGTTCTCCAGGCACATGAGGACTTTAACCCCTTAGGCACCCGAACACGCGTCCTCCAGGTATCATAGCTATGTAGCGGAAGATATTGTCCCATCTCCCCTTAGGCAGGCGCCTCTAGGCCCACACGAGGTCAGGGTTTTGTTTCCCAGCATTGCCTGCCTACCACTCGTGCCTGCCTACCCCCACTGGGGCGCTTGGTGAGTACTGGAAACGCGTTCATGAGGGAGAGGTATCCACACCCTTATAAGGCATGCTTCGTTCACCTCCCCAACCGATGTGGGACTAATATCCTGTTTTAGGGACTTTAACTTTCGAGAACTTGAAGCCATATGTTAGGCTCATTTCTTGCGCAAGCCTTATCCTAACTTTTGATTCTTTTGTTCATAAAAGACTAAATGAACAAAGTCTTTCCAAATGTAGATTTACTCTTGATAGTCATATAGAGGATCTACTTCTGAACATCATCTTAGACTAGCATGTATCTCTATTTCTCATACTGTTTAGCTTGCCTACATCATGTGCTAAACCTCTAACTGATAACCTTCAGTGAGGCTGGCATCTTCATCCTTCATCAGGTCCCTGCGTATCTTCATCGTGACCTGAGTATGAACTAGGCGCAACGCATCCATGAACTTTAGTTGTGACCATCTCATTCTACTTGTCATGACTGGACAGCTTTACATTCTTTAGTCACGACCTCGGGTCACCTTTCGTTATGGCCTAACTTCTCGAGGACTTCTAGATGTGTCCCAAACTGCTTTACATCCGACTTGGATCTAACTTGCTTTAAACATTCCTTTATAATGTTCTTGTCCAGTCTTTACCCTAGCAATGGCCGATCCTTGCACATCAGTTATGAACCATTTGCCAAAAGCTCACTTAGCTTTACATGCCACGTAGGGTATATGGCAATATCTGGCTTATGGCCATCTCATATCATACTACTAACATGAAAACTTAATTCAGGTCAATGCCCTCTATCACATCTCTGTTTATCATCCTTGCTACGGCATTGAGGAACTGTAGCTAAACTGACTGCTCTTGATTTCTACTTTCTTCCATCCCTTAACCTAAACTAAGTAGTTTACTTCCCACAGCCTTTCTTGAGACTAGTATAGTCACATTGTCTGTCTTTCATAAAGAAGCTGGGGTGGAATAGGGCCAGGAACATCCCTTTAATCTTTATCTATAACCTCATATATTCCTGGACTGCGACAATAGGAAGGGATGTCACAGATTGTAACTGGTTCTTAGGCTACTCATATCAAACTTATCCTCAAACTCTAGTAGAGGAGGAATAATATCTGACCTACCTATAATTCAGTATCAGTTCTCAGCTTCCTCAGCCGTACTCTGTCCTCTCATCGGAGGAATAGAGCTTATATCAGGGTTAGAGAGCACTCTATCAAACTCATCCTATACATAATTACTAGACCCATCATTATCTAGTGCAGCATTATCTGGTACATACACAACATCTGACTGAATTTCTCATAATCTCTAGACTGTAAATTTGAGTCTACAAAAATATGCATGGGGTACCTTACTATAAACCTTCCTGATTGAGTCCCTTATACTGTCATCTGGACTCTCTTCACTACCTAAAAAGTCAAAGTCTAGGTGTACCTCATCTTTATACAGCATTACAGGTTTGGGGTCTCACTGATTAACTGATGTTTCAAGCTTAACTTTATGAATCCCCAGGTCTACTACTGCAATATTTGCTCTGTGTTCTGTCGTTGCGACCAAAAGTCTTCTCTCATCGTGACTTATGACTTAACTTGTCGTAACTTGGACATCTGGCATCCTCACTATAGTATCTGGTCACAATACGATACCTTGAGCTATTCTTGCAGCTTCCTTAGTCGTGAACTGATCAACTTCTGTCTCTATCCATAGAGGAAATTTCTTCTTAAACATTATTCTGCTTAGTCCAGCCACATTGTTTTAATAAACAAGAGACCTCGGCTGTATCGACTGACTAAGATTAGCCTATCGTAATCTTATACTTCGTAAGACTAAAAAGCTCGGGGTACAGTCTAATTCTTCTGGGTGTCACTGTCTTCTGTCTAAACCTTTCCAAGTAGTGAACACCATCCCTATATCATACTCTAGGGAGAGAACCATTCAAATTTCTCATTTGTCTAAGGGATCAGTCTAACTAAACCAGAGCATCACTGAGTCAGAACCTTCTGTTCTGTGCCAGAATCTTATGCTCTGAGCTAGAACCCTTTGTTCTGTGCTAACTTTATTTTGTACTAACGCTAGAAATCATGTGTTCAGAGCATTTCCTAAGACAGAATCCTTTGCTCGGATACCAAAATGAAACATCCTTCATTAAACCCTTCAGAGTACACTTACGGAAGCAATATTAACTTTATTATATCTCTCTTGCCGGAAATTCTGGCAGAAAATAACTGTACTGATTCGGTAATTCCCTATGAGAACTACCATTCTACATAAGTACCCAGGAAAGACTGGATGAACTGGCTAGGTCCACTCACTTCCAGCCTCCTTAGACAGCACCTACGTACACAGTACTCTGTATAGTCTACCAGCACAACGGCATTTTTCTAGTACACATCTTTAAATTTTAACCTTAAATCTTGACCTTAACCTTAACCTTACATATACTCAATTGGAATTATCTTAGATCATTGGAATACCTCTTAAACTTAAAAACATTAATTTCCAAGAGTTGGGCTTACGGGTACTGTTTACTGTCACTATTCACTGGGTAATTCCAGATTACAACCTGAACTTTGGAAATTCATAACAATTCGAGTTCTTAACCAAATGAAGAGTTCTTGGTGTCCATTTAAAGATATGGATCTTATCTATGTTCATACCAAATTTTACATAAAAACTCGCTGGATAAGCTGCTCAAACTATCGCTGGAAGTAGACTGCCTCTCATCGGATCCAGTGCATGCATTCGTTTTACATACCAATATATCATCACATAAATTAAAGACATGCTTTCCAAGTCATACACCATTCATACATCCACAATTACCTCCTTCCTTGTGATGTTCCAGCACCTAGATCATGGTTATGGGGGGGTGAGATTCGGGGGAATCTCAGTAGCAAACAATACCAAACAATGCATGTATTAATGTAAAGACTTGTGCTTGCTTGTGAAAGTGTTATCATAGTGTGATGAGCATGCTTCCATGTATCATATGAAATACAATTGGCCAAAGAAATCATAAAATAACAGAGCTTCAATCATCTACCATATACACACAATTCAACCAAGCCATAGCACAATCAAGCATACATTACATACATACAAGTTTAGGGTAAGTCCACTACCTTGGATTTAAGCTTTCTTTCTTATGCTTGCACTTGCTTCCCAAGCTTTCCAATCATGAAGCTTTTTGGTCAATCATTCCCCAACACCTTCTTAGAGGTTTCAAGGTCCTAAACACATTCATATTCATTACATAATCCATTAGGACCATGAACTCAAACACTACTCAAGACTACCTCTCTTGAACCTTTAACTTGCTTTAACTAACATAACTTTCTTTAATCTTTGCCAATTAACTTGGCCTTTGAACCAATTGATGTCTTGACCTTATCCTACACAATTTCACCTTTTGAATCCATTTATGAACTCAAAATAACCAAATTCCAGCAAGAATACACTGTTCTGTACAGATTTGGAAAAGCATACATAAATCTTCCAAAAATTCTTATTTTGATTCCAATGCTTCCCATACTTGTTCCTCCACTTTTCCCTCACACAAAATCTCATTTTAAGACCATTGGAAGCATCAAAATCATGAAATTCAAATCACTGTTCACGCGAGTGAACAGTACCCCCGTGAGGAATTTTCAACATTATAACCTTTAAGTCCAATGGTTTCCAAGGTTCAAAACCTTTCCAATCCTACACAAAATCATCATATAAACTCAATGGAAGCATTAAATCATTGAAATTCCATTTCCTTCTATCATGAACAGTGCATGAACAGTGCAAACCGAAATGGTAAAGTCAAGAACATCAACTTACTTCACAACCAAGCATGTAATTAACTTGTTTAAGCTTGTCTTAACTATCTATGACTTAAAACTCATATTCCTTTCACATATATACAAAAATTCCAGCAGCATTTCCCCAAGATTTAAGCCTCAAAAATCACTTAAACTCAAGCACAAACCATAAGAACAAAAGGTAGAAGCAAGGAGACAACTTACCTTACTTGCTCCTTCAAGACCCTTGCTTCTTCCTTGCTTTCTTCCACTTTCTTTCTCTATAACTCACTTCTCTTTCTAAAGGAGCTCTTGGGTGTGAAGAATGAATGGAAAGGGGGGTATTTATAGCAAAAGTCATGTGCCATTTGAAGGCCAAGATCACTTTGGAAACTATTTGATCTTATGGTTAAAGGTTTGATCTTGGAATGTCTTTTCACTTTTCACTCAAGACCTTACCACCATGACATCACTAGCATGGCCTCCCTTGGTACACCTAACCCTTCCTCTTTTTGGGTGCCATTCTTGTGTCCTTGTGGGTCCCACCATGTGCAACACCTAATTCTTACTTTATTCTCTTTTTCTTTCTTTTCAAAAATCCATAAATTATTTATTATTTGGACTTGGGCTCCAAGATAACTTTTGGGCCTTATTGGGCTGGCCTATGACGAAATGTTGGGCCTCTTTTAGGTCCAATAGCTAATTGGCACAAATCCCAATGTACTTTTCTTATACCGATATCCTTAAATTATCCTGATCTCAGAATAAATGCTAAACACCTCCTTTAATTGTTCTAACATTTTTAGAAATTCATTCTAATATAAAATGAACTCTCTACAAAGTTTCATAATTTTTTGAGACCCAGAAGTCTTGTTAAAAATTACATACGTTTCCTTTAACCCTTTATCGGTGTCCTTTTTCACCGTAAATTCCATAATTAATTCTACAGGACTCCTTTTTGACTTCTGTCAACTCCATAAATTCTCATATTAATTATAATAATTTACTATCAAATTTCCTCTGATATCCATCCATTGTGTGAAATGACCAAAATGCCCTCCATTTACTTCTGGTTTCTTAGGGCATCACAGTGGCATTTTCGTAATTTTGCACTTTGGCTCTTAGACTTTCTTCCTCTTCCAATTAATCCTTTTCTTTACATAAATATGGCCACATCTTTTCCTAAACATCTCATATATTTTATTCAATATGTACATACAACTTAGTACAGAAATTAGGGATGTTACAATGGTTGAGCAAAGTTATGAGATGATGAGATGGCTTATGTTGCCATAGATTATGATGATAAGTTGCAGTCCTTGCAGGTGTCATATAATGATATGCATGATAGAGAATGCTTAAAAAACTGCATCTTCTTGCATCTTATGCATGTTAGAGTGTGCTATGACGAATGAATACTCCCCTTATTTTAGTACATGTAGGGTAGAGTACATAGAAGATGAGGAAGTTATGATAAAGTTATGTTGCTCCCATACCATACGACATGCAGTTAGATAATTTAACCTGGTAATAATGATAAAGCAATAGAAAAGTGATAAATGAAACAGTTAGCCAGTTGATCCCTAAGGTTTAGATTGAGAATCAAAGTCAGACAGAGAATGAGGTTAAAGATGAATGTTGATGGCAAATCCATAGACATGTGATTATGGTACTTAGAATAGATTCTTTCAATGGGGATAAGATATATGAATGATGTACCATGAGCATAAAATGAGATAAGATAAAGCCATGAAAGATGATACAGCTTTGAGAGTGAGCAACGTGTATATAATAGAAGCTGATGTTCTCGCAATAGAGCTAGATTGTTCTTGCAATAAAATTAGATTGCTTATGAATAGAACCAAGAGAATGGACAGTGCAGCTCATGATGAAACCATGCCCATCAGATGAGGTATACAAATCATGATAGTTATGTGCACGGTAGAGCCTATGTAGCTCCTTATAGTTAGAGATATAGCAAGGTTATGAAAGATGAGAATGATGTAAGAAATTCCTCAATGCTAGATAAAATGAGTAAAGTCTAAATATATAATATTGGCTTCTGTGTTCAGTCTTGGGGAATTATCTGTTGAGTAGTAACTAAGTGAAGGTAACTAACCTTATAACTGAGTCTGTTGGTTTAAGATCTTCCAGAGATAATGATACAGTACAACAAAATCGTAGTTAGATTCTGGAGGATCACAGTTAGATCTTAACAGTTCCAGAGTCGCAGTTAGACTCTGAAGAGGCTAACAGTTGATCGCAGTTAGACCTAGCCTAAGGAAAGTAATGATCCATGCAGATATGAGTACAATGTAATATCTCTGTGAGAAGATGAATGCCAAAGACAAAGTTAAGGTAAAGGCGCTTCACCAGTTGTTCACTCATAGCAAAGAGAGTACCCACATTGTTGGTTTCAGATAGCCTTATTATTATTATAGACTGAACTCAGAATCTTCTTAGATAAAGGATTAAGTGAAGTTAATAGAGATTCCTAAGATGAGGATAAAGAAAATGAGAATGAAAGCTAAAGAGATCCTCCAGGTAAGGACAAGAAGAATAAAGAGCCAACCCTGGTACTGTTAGAGCCTGTTAGTATTAGTATTGGAGATTTTTATTAGCACTTTTCAGTTAATTATGTTCAGGCAAGAGTAACCCAATGATGGGTAACACCTGGGAAGTGATGATAAAGATTATAGATGCCACAAGAAGTTTGGCATAAATGTACAGAGTTATGTAAGACGATAGAAAGAGTTATGAAGAGCTAGAAAGGGTTATGAATAGTAAAAGATTAAAACCCTTATAACAAGTGTAACATCCCTAATTTTCTGTATTAAGTTGTATGCACAGATTGAATGAAATATATATGAGATTTATCAGGAAAAGATGTGTCCATTTATGTAAAGAAAGGGATTAAATTGGAAGAGGAAGAAAGTGAAAGAGCCAAAGTGCAAAGTTACGAAAATATCTCAGTGATGCCCTAAGAAACCAGAAGTGAATGGAGGGCATTTTGGTCATTTCATACAATGGATGGATATCAGATGAAAATTGATAGTAAATTATTATAATTAATATGAGAATTTATGGAGTTGACAGAAGTCAAAAAGGAGTCCTGTAGAATTAATTATAGAATTTACGGTGAAAAAGGACACCGATAAAGGGTTAAAGGAAACGTATGTAATTTTTAACAGGACTTCTGGGTCTCAGAAAATTATGAAACTTTGTATAGAATTCATTTTATATTAGAATGAATTTCTAAAAATGTTAGAACCATTAAAAGAGGTGTCTAGCATTTATTCCAAGATAAGGGTAATTTAAGGATATCGGTATAAGGAAAATACATTGGGATTTATGCCAATTAGCTATTGGACCTAAACGAGGCCCAACATTTCGTCCAAGGCCAGCCCAATAAGTCCCAAAAGTTATCTTGGAGCCCAAGCCCAATAATGAATAATTTATGGATTTTTGAAAAGAAAGAAAAAGAAAAAGAAAGAGAATAAAGTAAGAATTAGGGTTTGCACATGGTGGGACCCACAAGGACTTCAAAATGGCTCCAAAAAGGAGGATTAGGTGTACCAAGTAGGCCATGCTAGTGATGTCATGGTAGGTGGTGTCATGAGTGAGAAGTGAAAAGACATTCCAAGATCAAACCTTTAACCATTAGATCAAATAGTTCCCAAGGTGATCTTGGCCTTCAATTTTCCCAAGATTTTTCTATAAATACCCCCTCAAATCCAAGCCAAAATCATGAAGGAGAAGAGTAGGGAACCTCTTGCAAAATTTTCTCTCAAGCTTGGAGGAAGCAAGGATCTTGAAGAAACAAGGTAAGTTGTCTCCTTGCTTCTACCCTTTGTTCTTATGGTTTGTGTTTGAGTTTAAGTGATTTTTGAGGCTTAAATCTTGGGGAGATGCTACTGGAATTTTTGTGTATATGTGAAAGGAATATGAGTTTTAGGTCATAGATAGCTAACACAAGCTTAAACAAGCTAGTTACATGCTTGGTTGTGAAGTAAGTTGATGTTCTTGACTTTACCATTTCGGGTTGCACTGTTCATGCACTGTTCATGATAGAAGGAAATGGAATTTCAATGATTTAATGCTTCCATTGAGTTTATATGATGATTTTGTGTAGGATTGGAAAGGTTTTGAACCTTGGAAACCATTGGAATTAAAGGTTATAATGTTGAAAATTCCTAATGGTACTGTTTACTCGCATGAACAGTGATTTGAATTTCATGATTTTGATGCTTCCAATGGTCTTAAAATGAGATTTTGTGTGGGGGAAAAGTGGAGGAACAAGTATGGCAAGCATTGGAATCAAAATGAGAATTTTTGGAAGATTTATGTATGCTTTTCCAAATCTGTACAGAACAGTGTATTCTTGCTGGAATTTGGTTATTTTGAGTTCATAAATGGATTCAAAAGGTGAAATTGTGTAGGGTAAGGTCAAGACATCAATTGGTTCAAAGGCCAAGTTAATTGGCAAAGATTAAAGAAAGTTATGTTAGTTAAAGCAAGTTAAAGGTTCAAGAGAGGTAGTCTTGAGTAGTGTTTGAGTTCATGGTCCTAATGGATTATGTAATGAATATGAATGTGTTTAGGACCTTGAAACCTCTAAGAAGGTGTTGGGGAATGATTGACCAAAAAGCTTCATGATTGGAAAGCTTGGGAAGCAAGTGCAAGCATAAGAAAGAAAGCTTAAATCCAAGGTAGTGGACTTACCCTAAACTTGTATGTATGTAATGTATGCTTGATTGTGCTATGGCTTGGTTGAATTGTGTGTATATGGTAGATGATTGAAACTCTGTTATGTTATGAATACTTGGCCAATTGTATTTCATATGATACATGGAAGCATGCTCATCACAATATGATAACACTTTCACAAGCAAGCACAAGTCTTTACATTAATACATGCATTGTTTGGTATTGTTTGCTACTGAGATTCCCCCGAATCTCACCCCCCATAACCATGATCTAGGTGATGGAACATCACAAGTAAGGAGGTAATTGTGGATGTATGAATGGTGTATGACTTGGAAAGCATGACTTGAATTTATGTGATTATATATTGGTATGTATAATGTATGCATGCACTGGATCCGATGAGAGGCAGTCTACCTCCAGCGATAGTTTAAACAACTTATCCAACTAGTTTTCACATGAAATTTTGCATGAATATATATAAGATCCATAGATTTAAATGTACACCAAGAACTCCTCATTTGGTTAATAACTCGAATTGTTATGATTTTTCAAAGTCAAGAGTTGAAATCTGGAATAAGATAAATGACTACTCAGAGGCAGTGAGGTTCATGCTCTAATTTCATGTAGTGAATGAATGAGTTTTTCCACGAAATTTTGTGAGCTTAAAGTAAACATATGGGGATTTAAATACATAGGAAATTCAACTAAATTGGATAAATATACAAGGAGAAATGAATTTTTGAAAATGGGGCAAGGAAAATGGAATTTCCAGATTTACCAAATGTACAGTAAAGTTCAATGAATAAACTGATTTGATCTGGACAAGGAAACATCATTTTCATGTTTGTCTATCAAAGTTAAATGAAACATATTTCATTATAAATTGGAATCACCTCAAAATGATTTTTCTAAATTTAGTTATAAATTTTCAAAGTTCAGGTTGTAATCTGGAATTACCTAGTGAATAGTGGCAGTGAACAGTATCCGTAAGCCCAACTCTTGAAAATTTATGTTTTTGAGGTTAAGAGGTATTCCAATGTTCTAAAATAGTTCCAATTGAGTATAAGTAAGGTTAAGGTTTAAGTTCAAAATTTAAGGTCAAGGTTTTTAAGGTTAAGATTTAAAAATATTTACTAGAAAATGCCGTTGTGCTGGTAGACTATACAGAGTACTGTGTATGTAGGTGCTATCTAAGGAGGTTGGAAGTGAGTGGACCTAGCCGGTCTTTCCTGGGTACTTACGTAGAATGGTAGTTCTCATGGAGAATTACCGAATCAGTACAGTTATTTTCTGCCAGGATTTCCGGCAAGAGAGATATAATAAAGTTAAGATTGCTTCCGTAAGTGTGCTCTGAAGTTAAGGAAACCTCATTTTCATATTTTTCTATCAAAGTTGAATGAAATATATTTCATTATAAATTGGAATCACCTCAAATCAATTTTTCTAGATTTAATTATGAATTTTCAAAGTTCAGGCTGTAATCTAGAATTACCCAGTGAACAGTGACAATAAACAGTACCCGTATGCCCGACTCTTGGAAATTCATGTTATTGAGGTTAAGAGGTATTCCAATAATCTAAGATAATTCCAATTGAGGATATGTAAGGTTAAGGTTAAGGTCAAGTTTATTTTAAGGTGGAGATTTAAGGATATTTACTAGAAAATGCTATTGTACTGGCAGAATATAGAAAATACTGTGTACGTAGGTGCTGTCTAAGGAGGCTGGAAGTGAGTGGACCTAGCCGGTTCATCTAGTCTTTCCTGGGTACTTACGTAGAATGGTAGTTCTTATGGGGAATTACCGAATCAGTACAGTTATTTTTTGCCAGGATTTTCGGCAAGAGAGATATAAAAAAGTTAAGATTGCTTCCGTAAGTGTACTCTGAAGGGTCTAAGGAAGGATGTTTCAACAAGTCCAGTTAAAGTGGATGTGAAATGTGAAAGGAAAGATTCAAATTACAGAATGAAGTAAGAGGAAGATCTTTCTCAGAAAGTTATAAGTTGAAAAGAGCAATATTCTCCTAAGAGACTAATAAAGTGATCAGTTAAAGAAAATGTTAGACTTATAGTATCTCAGGATATATCATGATAAGGCAAGATAAGTCATGAAAGAGTAAGATACACCATGATATTGCCAGATTGGGTTAGACATGCCATGATACAATATCAGAAGTATGTAATGAGATACACTATGATAAATGGGTAATGAAACATCCTTCCTTAGACTTCTCAGAGTACACTTGCGGAAGCAATACTAGCTTGATTATATCTTAACTTAAGCCCAGAAATTCAAAATTTTACTCTTAAGTTCCTTATTCTGGACCTTTAATTTGAAAAATAATTTATCTCGTTCTACACATCCAAATGAGGCTTATTGCCTATCCACGTAATGCCCCAGATGTGTACGACTGGCCTGCCAAATTTCATAGCCAAACTCCTTTGTTTACTAGGTCAAACTGAGGTCAAAACACTGCTACCTCAGGACCTGCGAATTTCTCTTTTAATTCATCATCCACAATTTGAACATGCCAAACAATATTCATTATTGAATAACAAAATGTCATACAACAAGGCATACACAAAATTCTCATATTTCTATTACAACTTTCCCTGCCTAAAATCCGGCAGCACAACCGCTACATTCCTTCTGTAGAAAGTAACCGATCTTGTACCGATTCGGTAATTCCCGTAGGAACTACCATTCTACGTAAGTACCCAGGAAAGACTGGATGAACCGGCTAGGTCCACTCACTTCCAGCCTCCTTAGACAGCACCTACGTACACAGTACGTATCAGTTCCTTTCTTTGTTCCTTCTTCGTTGCCAGAATTTTGGCAGCCTAACGGCGTCTCTTAAAATTTCGAGATTTTATTTTGATAGAACCTCCCCTGTAATGTTATATATGGGAATGAGATTCGGGGGAATCTCAGTAGTAATAATCATAACAATATATGTAATGCAGAGTGACGATGCTTGCTTGTGATTGTGTACAGATAAGTATGCTGCGTGCTTCCATATTCAATAACATATGATCATAGCATTGTAATAGAGCTTCAAGCATAACATATAAGACAACAATCAAACCAAACAATAGCACAACAAATCACAAAGCCATTACATAAAAGCTAGGATTAGTTACTACCTCAAAGGCTCAGCAGAACTCTACTATCTCTATTCTGCTTCCGGACAGTCCAAACCACTTTCGGCCTGACTTTCTTTAATTACACTTTAGCCCCAAGGAACTTTTCTTCTTTTCAATTAAGTCCCTCTTTATTTGGCTAAAATTACACTTAAGGACCCCACCTTTTTGTCTACTTTTCCTTTTTGGCTTTATACTTTCCATATTTGCATCTAAGTCCCTCCATTTCTTTTCTTTTGCAATTTAATCCCTTTCTTTGCATAAATGGCCACTATATCTCTAGAGACTTTCAGTCCCTGGACTTATTTGCAGTTTAGTCCCTAAAAACCCTCTGTATGCTTCGGGGGCTTCTGCTAAAAGGGATATTCCTCATATTCCTCATTTTGAACCTAGGTGAACTGTCCCGATTCTGTAGGTTAAAGACTTAACTCATCTTTAAATCCTGAAGGACTTAGCTCATCCCTCGGATTCCTACAAAATACAGGTAAGTGGTCCGCCCATATCAGATTACTACCCTGGGACTACGGGTTTAGCAGCCTGCCCATATCAGACTACTTCCCAGTTCCCCTAGACAAAAAATCGGGATGTTACAATTCTCCTCCCCTTTTAAAAATTTCGTCCTCGAAATTTTAAGGGATACCTCATCTTTCCCTGAAGAGAACTTCTTACTGACCTATACAGCTATGTGATTCTTATAACGCGGTCATATATAAAACCAGTAAGATCATCTCTCTCCGTCTTATCCTCACTCCAGTGATGGTCTAGAGGAGCAACAGCTTGGTCCCAGACCTTCCACATGGATTCTTAGCAACTAACATCTCTCATTATAGTTGCTTATAGCTATCCATGTTCTAACCCCTCATACAGCAACCTCATTACTGAGTTAAGACAGATTTATTATCTTACTAATTATTTCTCACGACTCGTTATAATAACCACATTCTCTAGATCAGAAAAGAAATCTTCATTAATCACATCATTTACATCTAGGCATACAGTTCTTCACAGCTAAGTCGCCCTTACAGCTATGGTTCTTCTTAACCATTCTTAGGGTCGACCTCAGGGGATTTGGAGACTCTGTTCAAAAAAATGGAAAATACTCTTCCTGTTGTCTTTGGCCTAGGGATGTCAGCATTCTTAGGGCAAACTCTTGCAAAGTGACCTTTCTCGCCACAAATGAAACAGCCGCTTTGCCCTGCTCGACACTCCCTTGTGCCATGGTTCTTTCCACATCTTTGACATCTTTGTCCTCCAACCTGATCCTCACCTTGATCAGTCCCCTGCCTAAACTATTGCCTCTTTCTCTTGTTATTATTATTATTGGCTTCATAACTTGAGCTACCTCCCAGAGTGCTCCTAGCCAATACTTCTTTACCTCTTGCCTCTGACTTAGTTACTTCCTTGCTCCTTACGCTGTTCCCGGTTGCTGCATGATTGTTCATACTTCTTTCTGTCAATCTGCAGACTTCTACCGCTCTAATGAACTGAGTAAGTTGCTAAGGAATTATTCTTTCCTTTAGGGCACTACTCAGACCCTCTACTAATCTCTTTGTCGACCATTCTTCGTCCTTCATTCTTCTAAGGTATGTGGAATAGTACGACAATCGGAGATGCTTAGCCAAATACTCGTCGAATGGCTCTTTCTCTCCCTGCTTCAAAGTAAGGAACTCAACTTCCTTCGCGTCCCTCACTGACTGGGGAAAGTATTTTTCCCTAAACTGTCCCAGAAATACTTCCCATGTAACTGGGATTCCTTTTGCTCGAAGAATAAGCTCGGTATTCCTCCACCATCTTCGCGCATCCTTCTCTAGCTTGAAAATGGCCAGCCGGGCTTTTCTTCCTGATGGGCAATCCAGCACCTCAAAAATCTTCTCAAGCTGATCTATCCAATCCTCAGCTACTTGGACATCAAATGTCCCTCAAACGCCGGAGGATTGTACTTTTGGAACCGCTCCATCCATTGCTGAATGCTATTAGGATCTGCCACTGGATCCTCCATTCTCGACTGCTCATTATGCGGAGGAATTCCTGATATCCCTTCTGCTGGTCTATCAGGGGTTTGCAATTGATTAACTATAGCTATAAGGTAGCTATAGTGGCATCTCTTTCTTGATCTCGGCGAACTTGTTCCGCCCTCATTTCTTCCATCATCCTCTGCTGCTGTTCTAGCCTAGCAAGGATGACTTGCATAGGATTTACCTCATTGGAGTTGCCGGCTTCCTCTACGTGTGGCTCCTCCACTTGAATTCTACGTCCTCGTCTCGTGTTCACCATCTGGTTCCTTGTCAATCAGAAAAGAAAAGTGAACACATAACATCGTACTACTACTCATCTAGGGTTTTTACCTCCACTGGGTTTTTCTAAACCTCTATGTACTCTAGGGAAATAACCTTTCTAAGCCAGAACCTTCTGTTCTGTGCCAGAATCCTGTCTGGTTTATGCCAGAACCTATTACTCTGATACCAAAATGAAACATCATGCCTTAGACTTCTCAGAGTACACTTGCGGAAGCAATACTTGCTTGATTATATCTTAACTTAAGCCCAGAAATTCAAAATTTTACTCTTAAGTTCCTTATTCTGGACCTTTAATTTGAAAATTAATTTATCTCGTTCTACATATCCAAATGAGGCTTATTACCTATCCACGTCATGCCCCAGATGTGTACGACTGGCCTGCCAAATTTCATAGCCAAACTCCTTTGTTTACTAGGTCAAACTGAGGTCAAAACACTGCTACCTCAGGACCTGCGAATTTCTCTTTTAATTCATCATCCACAATTTGAACATGCCAAACAATATTCATTATTGAATAACAAAATGTCATACAACAAGGCATACACAAAATTCTCATATTTCTATTACAACTTTCCCTGCCTAAAATCCGGCAGCACAACCGCTACATTCCTTCTGTAGAAAGTAACCGATCTTGTACCGATTCGGTAATTCCCGTAGGAACTACCATTCTACGTAAGTACCCAGGAAAGACTGGATGAACCGGCTAGGTCCACTCACTTCCAGCCGCCTTAGACAGCACCTACGTACACAGTACGTATCAGTTCCTTTCTTTGTTCCTTCTTCGTTGCCAGAATTTTGGCAGCCTAACGGCGTCTCTTAAAATTTCGAGATTTTATTTTGATAGAACCTCCCCTGTAATGTTATATGTGGGAATGAGATTCGGGGGAATCTCAGTAGTAATAATCATAACAATATATGTAATGCAGAGTGACGGTGCTTGCTTGTGATTGTGTATAGATAAGTATGCTGCGTGCTTCCATATTCAATAACATATGATCATAGCATTGTAATAGAGCTTCAAGCATAACATATAAGACAACAATCAAACCAAACAATAGCACAACAAATCACAAAGCCATTACATAAAAGCTAGGATTAGTTACTACCTCAAAGGCTCAGCAGAACTCTACTATCTCTATTCTGCTTCCGGACAGTCCAAACCACTTTCGGCCTGACTTTCTTTAATTACACTTTAGCCCCAAGGAACTTTTCTTCTTTTCAATTAAGTCCCTCTTTATTTGGCTAAAATTACACTTAAGGACCCCACCTTTTTGTCTACTTTTCCTTTTTGGCTTTATACTTTCCATATTTGCATCTAAGTCCCTCCATTTCCTTTCTTTTGCAATTTAATCCCTTTCTTTGCATAAATGGCCACTATATCTCTAGAGACTTTCAGTCCCTGGACTTATTTGCAGTTTAGTCTCTAAAAACCCTCTGTATGCTTCGGGGGCTTCTGCTAAAAGGGATATTCCTCACATTCCTCATTTTGAACCTAGGTGAACTGTCCAGATTCTGTAGGTTAAAGACTTAACTCATCTTTAAATCCTGAAGGACTTAGCTCATCCCTCGAATTCCTACAAAATACAGGTAAGTGATCCGCCCATATCAGATTACTACCCTTGGACTACGGGTTTAGCAGCCTGCCCATATCAGACTACTTCCCATTTCCCCTAAACCAAAAATCGGGATGTTACAGTTAAGGTGGCACGCAATGAGAAATGTGCATTTTATGAGCAAATAGAGAGGGCCCTTATTGAAAAAGGGATAAGATGACGAATGTTATGCTACAGATAGTGATGAGAGCTTTCACTCCTTGCATGAAATGCGAGGCACATGTTATGTTTGTAAAATATGCTAAAGCTCCGAGTGTTAGAGCTGTGCATGTTCAAGAAAAAATACTTGAGCTCCGATGTTAGAGCTTTGAATTTATGAGCAGGTATACAGTCCTGCAAGATATTGGCCAGGCATTATGCATGTTAGAGTATGTGCTCCTATTTAGTAGCAAAAGTAAAGAACGAATAGTTACATAAGTCCTCTCTCTGTATGATGTTGAATCATTAAAGATGATAAGAGCAACAATAGAGTTATAAGAGTTTCTATACGAAAAGAGGATGAAGCTTTTCGGATGTTAAAGAATTTCGCGAGATGCTAAGAGAAGTAATAAGGGATAAGTGTTAGAAAGTGTGATGAGTGAGTGAGGGAAACTCCTGAATACAGTAATATTCGAGAGAGTTTGATATGAAAGAAATGGACACTACTCATAAGTCTAGTACAATGAGTTGTCCATAAGCAAATGGATGCATAGCAAGTGAGTAAGTAGCAACATGAAGTAATATTCAACTCTAAATGAGTTGATTCAGATAAGAAAAGTAATGATAGCATGGATAGGAAGCGGATAATGAAAGCACTCCGCTAGATGAGAAGATAGAAGATAAGAGATTAATATCCCAATCCTTAGTCATAAAGCAGAAAGAGATATACATAAGATATATATCCAAGATAATTGACTAAGGCACTTAGTAAATTTCGAGGACGAAATTTATTTTAAGGGGGAGGGAAATGTAACATCCCAAATTTTTCCAGTAAATAGAGAAAATTATTCCGGGTTGTTTGACGTAACACGGATTTTGATTTGAGGTCCCGAAAAATTGATATAAATTTTTAAAGTTAGATAAAATTATTACAATATTTTTCAGATCTCAGAATCAGATGAGGCCTTCCAGTAAATTCCTATAATTGATATAAGAATTTATAAAATTGACAGGATCAGAAAATGAATCTTGTAGAATTTTTAATAGAATTTACAGTGGAATAAAATACCCGATGAATATTGCCGGGAGAGTTTGCTAGGAATTTGTGCCATAAAGGTATTGAAACCTAATAGGCCCAAAAATGGCGTCATTAAGGCCCAATAAAATAAGTGGACTGATTGGTGGGCTAGTGTCCAGAGGAGCCCCGAAAAAGTACAAAATTACGAAAATGTCCCTGTGATGCTCTAAGAAACCAGAAGTGAATGGAGGTCATTTTGAACAGGCCAAAACACCAAGACAAGTACAGGAAAGGTTAGTCAGAGTCAATATATATTTTGAAAAGGTCTAAAGAGGTGAGAAATGACAATTATACCCTTGGGTTCAATAAAGTGCAAGGAAAAGCACTAAGGATATTTTGGTAATTTTCCAAGGCATTTAAAATTAAATTTAAACCTAGTATGAGAATTTCAATGGTATGAAGGATTTAAATATTGAAAAAAAATATTATGAAGTCCCATAAAAATTAGATTAAGAAAACAATCCAGTTTACAGAAAATCGGGTTGGGCCGGTACCGGATTGGACTGGATGGGATTGGATTGGGTTGAAACTTTTCTTGGAACTCACACACATAAAATGGTACCAAAAAGGAGCTTAGGTGTCCCAAGTGATGCCATGTTAGTGATGTCATGGTGGTGATGTCATGAGTGAGAAGAGAAAAGACATTCCAAGATCAAATAGTTCCCAAGGTGATCTTGACCTTCAATTTTTCCAAGATTTTGCTATAAATACCCCCTCATTCTAAGCCAAAACCGTGAAGGAGAAAGTGTAGGGAACCTCTTGCAAAATATTTTCTCAAGCAAGGAAGAAGCAAGGATCTTGAAGAAGCTAGTAAGGTAAGTTGCTCCCATGCTTCTAGACTTTGTTCTTATGACTTCTTGAGTTAAGTTGGTTTTGAGGCTTGAATCTTGGGGAAATGCTGCTGAAATTTCTTGGGATATGTGATAGGAACATGTGTTTATGTTCTAGATAGTTTGCATAAGCTTAAACAAGCTTAAATCACATTATAATGGCTTAGGAATCCATGTGTGTTTGTGAATCCATGACGGTGTTATGTTCTGTACAGTACAAAATCACTGTTCATATGTTGGAATTTCATGGTTATGATGCTTCCAATGGGTTTAGAATGGAATTTTGTGTGGGGTTATAGTAGAAAAACAAGTATTGGAAGCATTGGAATCAAAATAGGAATAAACTTGAGCTACTTTCAGTTTCTGTACAAAACTTTGGGAAGCAATTGGATTCTGGAATTTTTGAATACATATTTAGATTCTAAATGAAAAATTATGTGGGAATGAACCATGAGTGTTTAGTTTAGAAAGATATAAACATATGTCACAAAGTAGAGAAAGAAAGGGGCATATTGAAGCCTAGACTTGGAATTTGTTTGGAATGGAGTTGTAATTTGGTAATTGTCTTGTAATGTCTAGGTTTTGACATTTGTGGCAAGGAAAGATCATTTCAAGAAGGGAAGGACAAGGATCCATAAGAGGTAGCAAGAATACCTAACTATAAACTTATGTGCTTTGATTGATTTGCTTACTTGTTATTCATGAAGGTTTGGTTGAGCATGGAATATTGTGTGATGATGTTTATGATGATGATGATGTGCTATGAATATGTGCCACTCCTTGCAATATATGTCATGACAATATGTATGTTAGAGTTTGCTTATATATAAGCATGAATTAGCTCCCATTGCATGATAACATGTTAGGCATTTAATCAAACATGCATAACCTTATAGTTTGTATTACTTGCTATTGAGATTTTCATGAAATCACATTCCTTCCATATCAATAAATATTGCTCTAGGTGCTGGAAATTCACAAGGAGGAAGGTAAATGGGAATGAACAATGTGTATATGACTTGGAAAGCATGCCTTTAATTTATGTGATGATATATTGGTATGTACATGGTAAATACTCACTGGATCTGAGTTGAGGGAGTGACCTTTCAGCGATAGTTTGAGTGATTTATCCCTTTTGGTTTCACGTGAAATTTGGCACGAACATAGCTAAGATCCATAGCTTTAATTGGACACCAAGAACTCGTAATTTGGTTAAGTTTTCGAATTGATATGATTTTTCAAAGTTGGACTTAAACTCTGGATCAAGATAAAACAAGTCATCCGATACAGTAAGGTTCCAACGCAGTTTTCATATAGCAAATGAATGAGTTTTTCCATGATTTTTGGTGAGATTAAAGTAAACATTCTAAGATTTTAATCCATAGGTAATTTGACTCAATTGGATAAGTATACAAGGTGAAATGAATTTTTGAATATGGGGCAAAGAAACTGGAACTTCCAGATTTACCAAAAGAACAGTAAAGTTCAACGAATAAACTGATTTGATCTGGACAAGGAAACCTCATTTTCATATTTTTCTATCAAATTTTAATGAAATATATTTCATTAGAAATTGGAATGACCTCAAATCAATTTTTCTAGATTTAATTATGAATTTTCAAAGTTTAGGCTGTAATCTGGAATTACCCATGAACAATGACAGTAAACAGTATCCGTAAGCCCGACTCTTGAAAATTCATGTTTTTTAGGCTAAGAGGTATTCCAATAATCTAAAACAATTTCAATTGAGTATATGTAAGGTTAAGGTTAAGGTCAAATTTATTTTAAGGTGGAGATTTAAGGATATTTACTAGAAAATGCTATTGTACTGGCAGAATATAGAAAATATTGTGTACGTAGGTGCTGTCTAAGGAGGCTGGAAGTGAGTGGACCTAGCCGATTCATCCAGTCTTTCCTAGGTACTTACGTAGAATGGTAGTTCTCACGGGAATTATCAAATCAGTACAGTTATATTTCTGCCAGGATTCTCGGCAGGAGAGAATTAATAAAGTTAAGATTGCTTCCGTAAGTGTACTCTGAAGGGTCTAAGGAAGGATGTTTCATGGATCATGAGGATCTAGTGGAAGATCCTCCACATGAGGAGTTTCAATTGATGTTCACAGATTCTGGATCTAACTCAGTACCTTCTCTTCCTGAATAACTTACGAACGGGGAAGAAGAAGAAGTAATCCAACCCAGTACCCTAGATTTGGCTAGGAGGATAGCTAAAGATCAAGCAATTAAACTCATGAACATAAAAAATGACATTTATAAAGTTCTTCATGATTATGCCAAGTTCATGACCAATAAGAAAGGCAACAAAAAAAATTCTACGCTAAAGTCATGATGGAATACATAAGAAAAGTAAGAGACAGAGGATAGCGTAGTAGAAATCTTTCTGGGTTGATGTTATAGAGAGAACTTCAAAATTTATGCTTAAGTCACCAAAGCTCAGAAAACTAAGGAGAGCTGTTCTTGAATTTTTCTACTCTCTTCTTTAATGATGTCTCTTAGTACTGGCACTCCTTATGTTTTATTGCTTTTGAAGACATGATTTCATATATTGTAAATGGCATGCAAGTCTTATTTTATTTAATAAAGCTCATTTAAATTGCAATTTGATTATTCATGTATAATCTAAGCATGCTTCTTATAAGTGGGAGCTTTTAGAAGACAATGCTTCTAAAAGTTGAGTTTTATTTTTAAAGTACTTGTATAGAATTCTTGATAGCATGTAATGATTATTGCTAATATCTGTGTGATGGGACATACAAACGTATACTCCATATCATGGATATGTAACGACATTGTATACTTCACTATGCTATATGACTGAAATGTTCTTTGGCATGATTCTCTTTAAAAGAGAAGCCATATTTTCCTAAGAATTGAAAATGGCAACCAAGAACATTATTTCTGAACTAAATAAAGGTGAAAACCTTAACGGGATAACTGGGATATTTGGCACCGAAAGGTCTAATACATCTTAGAGGAACAAGATACTATTGCACCTTTTGACGGTTGCTATGATTGAACCTAAGCCTGTGAATTCGGTCCAGCATAAGAGAGACCAAGAGGCTTACCAGGCTTGGAGGAAGAAGAATAATATAGCTAGAATCACACTTATTAGTGCTATGGCAGTAGACCTCATGTGTGAATTTGAGATGCACAAAACTGCTCAAGCAATATGGATTGCACTAAAGGATAAATTTGGTGGTGTTTCCACCACTAAGCTTAGGAAGTTAACGATTAAGTTCAACACCTATAAGCTTAAGCCAAACAATCTTATGAAGCAACATCTGAGAGAGATGACCAACATGATCAGATAGTTGAAGGAAGCTAGACATACTTTACCTGATGAATAGCAAGTACATGTTATGATCACATCGCTCCATGTTGGTTGGGAACATATGAAAGTAAACTTAACCCACAATAAAAACATCGTTTCTTTTAACGATGCAACTAGGAATTTAAAGCTGGAAGATAAGCATCTAGAGGATTATAGAACCTCTGGACTGGCCTATTTGACTGAGGATACTAGCACTTCCCAATCAAAGCCCTATTTCAATTAGGGCAAGAAATTCCAAAAGAAAGGGATGAAGGGAGGTTCTAAATTTCAACAGGGCAAGAAATAATTCAAGAAGAAGGGCCAAAAAGGCGAAAAGCAAAAACTGGACTAGAAGGTCAAGTGCTTTGTCTACCAAAACATAGGCCATTTCGCACGTGACTATTCTAAATAGGCTGAGAGTGAAAAGGTATTAGTGAATCATGTGAATTCATATGCATTATATGGTTTTAGTACTATTTCCCTAACCGAAACAATTTCTTCTTGGGTTATTAATTAAGGCTCCATAGACTATGTAACCAAGGATTGAGAATCCTTCGTGGAGTACTGTCAGTTGCTGCATCAAAGCAAGTAGCTTTACGTAGGGAACAATGCAAGAATAAAGGTTAGAGGTATTGACACCTGAAAATTCACTTTACATGGTGGAAAGACCTTGATACACCATAATGTGCATCACGCTCCCGTTATTCGGTAGAACTTAGTCTCATGTGTTATTCCTCTCAGAGTTTGGTTTTGAAATGAACCTCTATGATAAGGTTGCTGATGAGCGCGTCGGATTGTCGCAGTCTGAGCCATCAAAATTAAGTGAATTACACCCTAGTAATGTAGTATAAGGCACAACCCTATCGTTCTTCTCAAGGAGCCTTTCTAAAGGAATCCTAGAAAATTGGATGTCAAATTCAACGGTAAACCTGAGTAAAGAGTAAATAGTTTTGTGGTTTTGTGGGTGCAGTAAAATAAAGATGCAGTAAAATAGATATTTTTGTGTTTTTGCTTAAGATGGAAAATGGTTGGTTTGTGAAAGTAGTATATGATGATAGGCTCTTGATGATGAAAAATATCTATCCTTGCTCTCATTGTATACGGAGTTTAAAATCACTAAGCCTTTGAATTAACCCTCAATCGATCGATTAAGTCCAGAACCCTAATATTCTTTAAACTCCTTTGATCAAAGCTAGTTTAAAGACTATTATTGAACTCCTAAGGATCACTTAGTGTGTAATTTAAACAGATGGAAGAATGCCCTCGAATGAGCGTCGATCGACTAATCCTAAAATTTATGCAATCGAATCAATTAGCAACGATCGTTGACAACCGTTCAGCTAGCTTAAACTCAAAACTGAAATATTGCATTTAAACCAGCATTCAAAACATCCAAAGTAAATTACAATTGTCTAATATGAGAATAATCAATCGATATTCAAAACTTGTTCATATGATGAAAAACCCTAAATCTAGCAGCAATCATAATATGACAAGATGCAAATTAGAACAGAAGAAACTCCCCATTTCAGTCCGTGAGCTCAAGATAATAGATCCATCACCAAGAGACTAAAGGTCTAGCCTCTCATGACTTCTGCTGCACTACAATCGCTGTTCAGATGTGATGCCATGAAGAAACGATGAAGAGATGAAGTTGAATGGTGTAGAACAATGGAAGCTGAGCGGAAAGTCTGTGGAGAGCGCTCGAGTACTGCTTCTTAGCCTTATCAGGTCCAAAAATTAGCCTCCTCTTGACGGCATCCTCCCTCTCTTCTTATAACAGCATGACCTAATCCAAAACGCGTAGCTTTAGTGATTTTGTACTATTAGTCACGACCAGGTACACGTGTTGGTCACGAACTATAAACAGTGAGAATCTTCCAGAAGAATTATGGGTCGCGACTAAATAGCACAGAGGCGTGGTTCCACTTTCATTGTCTTTTGATTTCTTTCTTGGTCCTTGTTCTCTTCCAACGTACCTACAATTCAACATAAAAGCTCACTGTAAAAGTCCAGATCAGTAGATAACCTAATATATGCAGTTTGGAAGAGTTATTTCACCATTCTACCCTTTAATTAGCACATTGCCACGCACAATCATGTAATACACAAAAGTACAATTTAAGGCATGAAATAAATGGTAAAGTTATTATAAAACTCTCAAAATTGTCATAGAAACCATATACAAAATATGTCTTATCAATTCCCCCACACTTGAACCTTTGTACTCCTGGACAAAGAAATGAATTACACCTAGAGAAATCACTATTAAAGCCAAGATAAAAACATAATCCATAGTGTGACCTAAAAACAATTAATCCACCATCTTTTGGGAATGCAGAAGTGATAATGTGAGAAATGACAAGTAATCAACTACTAAATGAAATCAACCTTAACGGTATGAGCGCAGAAGATCCTCTCAAAAGATATAAGTGTTTAGCTCTCTCTATCCTCTCATTGTTAGGGTTCTTTCACTCAAATTCAAATTGGAAAACATCCTACCATATGCTTGTAATGGCTCTAAATCGGAGGTCCAATTTTCAGCAATTCACCACATGTTAAGATCAAAAACAAGAATTTTGTGATGAAAGATTGGATTAATTACAAAAAAAGCAAGAGTAAAACATCCTCCCCCACACTTAAACTTGGCAGTGTCCTCACTGTCAACAAAACTAGAAATTATAGCACGTATGAAGTCAAACCAATCTAGCTCAAACATAGCAAATGATCTTATCACTCAATGCAAATTTTTTCAATGAGGCATGCAGTCACATTCAAGTCATACAAAGCAGTACAAGTAAAGCAAAGATGACAGGATAGGTAATGTCACATCCTTATTTTTATATATCTTAAGGTCCATTCAGTAGCACTTAGAACCACTTTTAGGGTCATTGAAGTCTAAACTCTTAATCTAGAATTTCATTCTTATCGGGTACTGTTAACTGTGGCAAATTCCAGATGAGTGACCTGACTTTGAAAAATCATAACTAATTCTAGAAAAATAAAAATGAAGTGGTTCAAATTGATACATGAATATAACTTAATTATATTTCAGGGAAAAATCATTGGTTGACTATTCCTTGACAAATTCAGCGTGGGTCAACGTTTCAACTTTACTGTTTATCCAGTAATTTTCTCCTGAATCCAGCATTCTGGTCCCAACTTTAACAATTTATATCTTTTCATATATACATCGAAATGAGGAATTATATATATCAAATTAAATCTTAGTATGTATACTATGTACCATAAAAATATCATACATTTATTCAACCATTTACTATTTTTAATGATTTATCAAACATCAATAGGTCTCCACGGATTACTGTTCACAAAGTCATTTTTCAGCAACCAACCTTCATATTAGTGCATACATACATCACATATCAGTCAAACATGCCAGATAACAATCATTATTAAATAATCAACTGTTATACATCAGTGCATGATTAACATCCTCATATTTCTATTACATTTTTCATTGTCTAAAATCCGGCAGCATAACTGCTATATTCCTTCTGTAGAAAGTAACCGATCTTGTACCGATTCGGTAATTCCCGTAGGAACTACCATTCTACGTAAGTACCCAGGAAAGACTGGATGAACCTGCTAGGTCCACTCACTTCCAGCCTCCTTAGACAGCACAGTACGTATCAGTTCCTTTCTTTGTTCCTGCTTCGTTGCCAAAATTTCGGCAGCATAACGGCGTCTCTTAAAATTTCCAAATTTTATTTTGACATAACCTCCCCTATAATATTATATATGGGAATGATATTCAAAAGAATATCAGTAGCAACAATCATAACAATATATGTAATGCAGAGTGATAGTGCTTGCTTGTGATTGTGTTCAGATAAGTATGCTGTATGCTTCAATATTCAATAACATATGATCATAGCATTGTAATAGAGCTTCAAGCATAACATATAAGACAACAATCCAACCAAACAATAGCACAACAAATCACAAAGACATTACATAAAAGCTAGGATTAGTTACTACCTCAAAGGCAGAACTCTAGAACTTCTCTACTGCTTCCAACTCCACCAGAACTTCCTTTCTTCTTTCTTTTTCTCACTTTCTCTATCAAGAACTTCCTTATCTTTCTAAAAGCTCCTTAGGCCGTGAGAATGAAGAGCTAGGGGTATTTATAGTTTTGATCAATGGCATTCTTGTAATTTTGAAGCCTTAGGAACTTGTGGTCCTGGTTTTTCCGGAATTTCCTATTTTTCTTTTATTCTCTTTTACTGCATCACCATGGACACCTTATGGGACACCTCACCACCCACATTCTTCACATGGCGAAATTTGGAGAGGAGAGAAACCTTCTGGAAGCTTTTCGGTCTAATCCGGTACCAGCCCGGTCCGTCGTCGAATCTAATTTTTCTAAAAATCCTTTTTATGTCTGCTGACCTTACATTTAGTATCTAGACCCTTTATATCATTAACATTTTTATACTGGGTCCAAACTCAATTATAGATCCCCTGCAAAATGACCAAAATGCCCTTGGTGCCCATTCTTGTCCTATTTTAACCCTAAGGGCAAAATCATCATTTCACACCTTTCTGTACTTGGTCAAAGCATATACTGGCTCTAGTCAACCTTATTTAGATATGTCTTAGCCTATGGGCCTATCTAGAATGACCAGAATACCCTCCATTCATCTGCTATCCTTTAGTACAACACAGGGGCATTTTCATAATTTCGCACTTTTCCGGGGTTCTACTGGACACTGACCCACCTATCAGTCCAAGAGTCTTACTGAGCCTTTGATGGCGCCATAATTGGGCCTTTTTGGGTCCATTAACTTTATGGCACGCATTACGAGAAATCTTCCTCTGGCACAGTTTATTGAATATTTTAATTATTATTCACCGTTTATACATATTTTCGGACACCGGCCCCTTTTTCCAGATACAGTGGTCTACTGTGTTTAGGCATCCTTGTGGGTCATAACAGTCATCTGACTGAGGTCATCTGATCGTATTCAGCCCCTTTTTAAATACTGATAAATTTCCCTATCGGATACCTGGAGGCCTCACACTCCCGTCTGTATTTTCTATTTTGTGAATAACTTTTTCTACAGACCTCCTATCGATATTCTGTCAGTTTCTTGACATCCGCCCCATAAGGGTGCATCATCCTGTAATTTCTTACTTATATCTGAAATCTAGGGTATCTGGTATGAATTTTTATAACTTTTGGACGATCAGTCCATTTTTGGCTATCTGGAGTCTTCAAAAATTCCACTATTAGGCTGGATTACCCAGCGTCACTTGCCCTATCTTCTGGTAAAATCTGGGACTGAAATGCAATCGGGCAGTCCAAACCACTCCTGGCCTAATTTTCTTTAATTATACTTTAGCCCCAGGGAACTTTTTCTTCTTTGCACTTAAGTCCCTTTATTTGGCTAAAATTACACTTTAAGACCCCACATTTTTGTCTACCTTTCTTTCCTAACCTTAAACTTTCCTTAATTGCACTTAAGTCCTTTCATTTCCTTTCTTTTGCAATTTAATCCTTTTCTTTACATAAAGGACCACATCTTTTTCCTGAAAAAGAACTCATATATTCCATTTAATCTGTACATAGAAATCAGTACAGAAAATTAAATATATTACAGGTAAGCTAAAGTCATGCATGTGAGTGTGTGGATGGAAAGGTAACCATTGAAGAGTGTGCAACATATGGACAGTAACAGGGAAGTGGAACAAAGCAGAAATAATCCTAGAATAAACAAAAATAAACTAAAGACAAAAAGAACGAAACTGAAAATGGAATCTAATATACTGAATCATCCCTTTCCTAAGCTCAACCTATCATAGCAAACATTATATCGGAAAACTTGTAAAAGGTGAGAGATAGGAAAGAGACAACTGGCCTCAAGGTGGCGGGTGGAACTCAATAAACTTTGAGAGACAGCTGTTCGATTGGACGATCTCCCCCATTGCTTTCTCTCTCCACTTTAAAGTACCACAGTCGTGTATTTTGTGCTGAGATTCATCCAAACTTGTCTTGAATCTTCCCTCTTTAAACTTGAACTTGCCCAACTGTGGTTGGCATGTAGCAGCAACAGAGTTGGGAGGTTTTCCCTTCGCATCCTTCGTACATTCCTTGCGGTTGCTCTTATCCAGCTTGTGTGGGTTCCCCAATTTGTCCTCTACTCCCTCAAGCGTCGTACCGAGCTGATGTTGGTTTACACTTGCAACAAGATTGGGGTCATGCTTTTCCATACCAACATCATTATTAGGGATCAATTCTTTCAAAAATTTTAAGGTATGGGAAGTAATTTTGGAATGAGAACGAGGAGAAGTTGGTTAGTGTAACATCCTAATTTTTGGTCTAGGAGAACTAGGAGGTAGTCTGATATGGGCAGGCTGCTAAACCCGTAGTCCCAAGGTAGTAATTTGATATGGGCGGATTACTTACTTGTATTTTGTAGGAATCAGAGGGATAAGCTAAGTCCTTCAGGATTTAAAGATGAGTTAAGTCTTTAACCTACAGAATCAGGAAAGTTCACCTAGGTTTAAAATGAGGAATGTGAGGAATATCCTAAGTCTTAAGCCTAGGAATTCTGCAGGTAGCTGGATATGGGCTGGCTCTTGTGTAAGATAACCTGATATAGGCGGGTTGTCGAGCCTTTCAATTAACAATGACTCCCGAAGAGTTTAAGGGATGAGTTATTGAAAGAGAATTTCTAGAAGTTAAGATGAAGGATGAAAAGATGAGTAACAGGGTCAGAAAGAGAACGCAGGGGCAAAATCGTAATTACGGGAAAGATCGGGCAGGTAGCCGATGAGTACCATATTTTTCCAGAAAATAGAGAAAATTATGCTGATCATTTCACTGAACTATGAAATGTGCATATGAGGTCTCTATGGGTATGAAAGAATTAGAAATGTGACCAAGGGTAAAATGGTCATTTTTGAAAAGTGTACGCGAGAGCGTACTTTCAGGCAAAAACAGGCCGGTCCGGATAAAATATCTGAAAATACCGGGAGATAGAGAAAAGGATTCCGGGTTGAATGACGCAACACAGAATTTTGATTTGAGGTCCCGATTTTTCTGTAAAAATTCCTGAAGATGGGAATTTAAAGTTATAATCGGTAAAGGAAAGGCAGTCCGAATAGAAATGATCGGACTGTGGCCAGAGGCCATACAGTGTTTTCTAAGGCCCATAGTGACACCAGGGAATGCCCAGGCCCATAATAGCAGTTCAGTGGTAAAAGGGGCTGGTGTCCGGGAAAAAGGTGCGAAACGACGAAAATGCCCCTATGTTATAGAACAGCTGAAGAATGAGTAAAGGGTATTTTGGTCATTTGCCTAAGGTTAGATAGTCCAGGGAAGTTATCTAGATAATTGACCAGGGTCAGAGAATACTCTGGTAAGATGGGAAAAGACAATAATGCCCCTAGACCTAGTAAAGTAAAGAAAGAGAGACTAAGGGCATTTTGGTAATTTGCCAAGGGGTGTTTCTTGGAAATTGTGCCATCAGAGTACTTGGGCTGGATCAGAGACCCAAGATGATATTCCTAGGCCCAAAAACGCAGGCCCAGTTATTCATAGGGAAAAGTGGCATTAAAATAATGATTTAGTGACTTTTCAGTAAAGTAAAGTTACTCAGTTGGCATGATAACCGAGGAGGTGATCAGATAAAGTCCAGGACTTATCTCGATAGCATTGAAGGCGTGAAAGGTCCCTTCCAGGTGCCACATGGCGCAATCTTAGAGGAAGAAGAAAAGTTAAGGACACATGGCGCGATCTCGGTCGTTGATTCCGGTGCAGTACTCTGGAACTATCTAGAAATGCTGAGTTAGCTGATGAGATGTCCCGGGATTTAGACATGTGAGAAATGTGCTGCTGAGGTGTCCGTTGAGGTGTCCACTGAGGTGGAACTGATGATGCAGTAAAGAGGAATAAAAGAAAATAGGAAATTCCAGGAAAAACCAGGACCACAAGTTCTTAAGGCTTCAAAATTACGAAAATGCCATCGAAGGAAACTATAAATACCCCCTCCCCTTTCATTTGCATCACGGTTTTGGGCAAGAAAGAGACAGAAAGAAGAGAGAGAAGGAGAAAGAAAGAAAGAAAGGAAGTTCTGGCGAAGCTGTAAGCAGTATAGAGATAGTAAAGTTCTGCTAAGCTTTTGAGGTAGTAACTAATCCTAGCTTTTATGTAATGGCTTTGTGATTTGTTGTGCTATTGTTTGGTTGGATTGTTGTCTTATATGTTATGCTTGAAGCTCTATTACAATGCTATGATCATATGTTATTGAGTATGGAAGCACGCAGCATACTTATCTGTACACAATCACAAGCAAGCACTGTCACTCTGCATTACATATAGTGTTATGATTATTACTACTGAGATTCCCCTGAATCTCATTCCCCATATCTAACCCATTACAGGGAGATTATGTTGAAGTGAATTCTAAGAATTTTGAGAGACGCCGTTATGCTGCCGAAACTAAGACTGAACATCAGTATATGATAAGTACTGTGTACGTTTGTGCTGTCTAAGGAGGCTGGAAGTGAGTGGATCTAGCCGGTTCATCCAGTCTTTCCTGGGTACTTACGTAGAATGGTAGTTTTCATGAGGGAATTACCGAATCAGTACGGTTCAGTTCTTTGTACAGATGAAGCCTAGCGGTTATACTGCCAAAGTTCGGGCAGGAAAAGATGTAATAGAAATATGAGAATTTTGTATATGCTTTGTTGTATGACACTTTGTTATTCATTAATAAATATTGTTTGGCATGTTCAAATTGTGGATGAGGAATTAAAAGAGAAATTCGCAGGTCTTGAGGTAGCAGTGTTCTGACCTCAGTTTGACCTAGTAAATGAAAGAATTTGGCCACAAAATTTGGTGAGCCAGTTGTACATATCTGGGGCATTCCGTGGATAGGTAATAAGCCTCATTTGGATGTGTAGAATGAGATAAACCAGTTCTCAAAGTAAAGGTTCAGAATAAGGAACTTAAGAGTAAAATTTTAATTTCTGGGCTTAAGTTAAGATATAATCAAGTTAATATTGCTTCCGCAAGTGTACTCTAAGGAGTCGAAGGGAGAATGTTTCAGTTAGAATATATTGTCCCTTTAGCCAAAATAGTGGGAAGGTGATCTGAAGGAATTTTCAGTTCATTGGATGCGTCTAGTATATATGGTCGCGAGCTTTCATCGTATTGTCGTGACTGAAGCTGACAGGGTGCATCTCTGGAGCTATTAGTCGCGACTTTATATTCATCCTATTGCGACTTGTGCTCTCTGGAGTTTTGTGTCGCGACATGTAAACCATTTGGTTGTGACTCCTCTTCACAGACAGGCTGTCCCTCAGCAGATTGAGGTTTAGTCGCGATACCTTTATCTTCGCATTGCGACTGGTCGTCTCTGGAGTTTTGTGTCGCGACCTTAAGTCCATTTGGTCGCGACTCATCTTCACAGTTTACTGTAGACTGATGTTGTGTCACGACGTTAAGGTTATTGTGTCGCGACATTTTATCACAGAAACTCGACCCTTCTTTGATTGTTGGCCTTTTAGCTTCCAGAATACCTTGAGATCCTGCAAAATCACTCAACAAACCTTTTGCAAGTGCATTATCTCTATCATCGTCCTGCAAACTTAATTCATGTTCATCCCTAACTTCTTCAATAGCATAATCAATGGCATTTAAAGCAGTAAACGCAGAGTTATCATAGGGATATCTTATCACTTCATTCATGTTAAAACTTACCACATGTTCTCCAACTTTCGTTGTAATGGAGCTATGCTTCATACTAATGATGGTTTTGGAAGTTTGGAGGAAAGGTCGGCCAAGGATGAAAGTGCTATCATTTACTAGCTCATTAGACATATCCAGAACATAGAAGTCAGCTGGGAACACTAAGTCTTTGACCTGCACTAGAATATCCTCAAGAATTCCCTTGGGATACCTAATTGACCTATCAGCTAGTTGGAGTACTACATTTATGTCTCTCAGATTGTTGGCACCTAAAGCCTGATAAACTGACCAAAGCATTACATTAACGGCTGCCCCTAGATCTAGCAACGCTCCCTTAATAGGAACATTTCCTATAGTGCATGGGATTGTATAGGAGCCTAGGTCTTGGCACTTAACCGGTAGTTCAGCTTTAAAAAGGGATGACACATTAGCACTCACCTGAATTCTCTTAAGAGGCCTAAATTTCTTTTTATCAGCACACAATTCTTTTAAAAATTTTGCATACTTAGGGTTTCTCTTGAGGAATTCAACCATAGGGATGTTTATTTCCAGTTTATTGAACAGATTGTAAGCATCTTCTGTAAAATTAGGATCAACTTTTTTCTTCCCAGCAAAATAAGAGTTAGGAAAAGGAGATCTTTTATACTTACCTCCTTACCTGTATGCAAAGAGGCTCCTTGCTTGCTTGACTCCGGCTTCTCCTCAGGTTTCTTTCCTTTGTATGCTGGACTTGGTAATGTTGTTGCTTCTTCCTGCAGCTCTTGCATCTCCACTTGTGCTTGTGAGCACTCCTCTTGAGTTGCCTCCTTGCATTTGTGCCTGTGGTGAATTCTCAAAATCAGATTCTTCCTTATCCTCCTGTGGTGCATCGGCTTCCTTAAAATGCACCTGTCTCCCACTTCTTAGAGATATGGCATTCACCCCTCTTGGATTAATAACAGTGTTCGAAGGTATGCTTCCACCGTTCTTTCCTTGGATGTCGCTCACTGTATTAGAAACTTGAGTTATGAAACATCCTCCCTTAGACTCCTCAGAGTACACTTGCGGAAGCAATATTAGCTTGATTATATCTTAACTTAAGCCCAGGAATTAAATTTTACTCTTAAGTTCCTTATTCTGAACCTTTAATTTGAGAACTGATTAATCTCATTCTACACATCCAAACAAGGCTTATTACCTATCCAAGGAATGCCCTAGATGTGTACCACTGGCTCACCAAATTTCGTGGCCAAACTCCTTCGTTTACTAGGTCAAACTGAGGTCAAAACACTGCTACCTCAGGACCTGCGAATTTCTCTTTTAATTTCTCATCCACAAATTGAACATGCCAAACAATATTTGTTATTGAATAACAAAATGTCATACAACAGAACATACACAAAATTCTCATATTTCTATTACATCTTTTCCTGCATAAAATCCGGCAGCATAACCGCTAAGCTTCTTCTGTACAAAGAACTGAACCGTACTGATTCGATAATTCCCTCATGAGAACTACTATTCTACGTAAGTACCCAGGAAAGACTAGAAGAACCGGCTAGGTCCACTCACTTCCAGCCTTCTTAGACAGCACAAACGTACACAGTACTTATCATATACTGATGTTCAGTCTTAGTTTCGGCAGCATAACGGCGTCTCTCAAAATTCTTAGAATTCACTTCAACATAATCTCCCTGTAATGGGTTAGATATGGGGAATGAGATTCGGGGGAATCTCAGTAGTAATAATCATATGAATATATGTAATGCAGAGTGACAGTGCTTGCTTGTGATTGTGTACAGATAAGTATGCTGCGTGCTTCCATACTCAATAACATATGATCATAGCATTGTAATAGAGCTTCAAGCATAACATATAAGACAACAATCCAATCAAACAATAGCACAACAAATCACAAAGCCATTACATAAAAGCTAGGATTAGTTACTACCTCAAAAGCTTAGCAGAACTCTACTATCTCTATACTGCTTCCAGCTTCGCCAGAACTTCCTTTCTTTCTTTCTTTCTCCTTCTCTCTCTTCTTTCTCTCTCTTTCTTGCCCAAAACCGTGATGCAAATGAAAGGGGAGGGGGGTATTTATAGTTTCTTTCGATGGCATTTTCGTAATTTTGAAGCCTCAAGAACTTGTGGTCCTGGTTTTTCCTGGAATTTCCTATTTTCTTTTATTCCTCTTTACTGCATCATCAGTGCCACCTCAGTGGACACCTCAGCGGACACCTCAGCAGCACATTTCTCACATGTCTAAATCCCGGGACACCTCATCAGCTGACTCAACATTTCCAGATAGTTCCAGAGTCCTGCACCGGAATCAACGGCCGAGATCGCGCCACGTGTCCTTAACTTTTCTTCTTCCTCTAAGACTGCGCCATGTGGCACCTGGAAGGGACCTTTCACGCCTTCCAATGCTATCCAGATAAGTCCTGGACTTTATCTGATCACCTCCTCGGTTATCGTGCTAACCGAGTAACTTTACTTTACTGAAAAGTCACTAAATCATTATTTTAATGCCACTTTTCCCTATGAATAACTGGGCCTGCGTTTTTGGGCCTAGGAATATCATCTTGGGTCTCTGATCCAACCCAAGTACTCTGATGGCACGATTCCTAAGAAACACCCCTTGGCAAATTACCAAAATGCCCTTAGTCTTTCTTTCTTTACTTTACTAGGTCTAGGGGCATTATTATCTTTTCCCATCTTCCCTGAGTATTCTCTGACCCTGGTCAATTTTCCAGATAACTTCCTTGGACTGTCTAACCTTAGGCAAATGACCAAAATACCCTTTACTCATTCTTCAGCTGTTCTATAACATAGGGGCATTTTCGTCGTTTCGCACCTTTTTCCCGGACACCGGCCCCTTTTACCACTGAACTGCTATTATGGGCCTGGGCCTTCCCTGGTGTCACTATGGGCCTTAGAAAATACTGTATGGCCTCTGGCCATAGTCTGATCATCTCTATTCGGATTGCCTTTCCTTTACCGATTATAACTGTAAATTCCCATCTTCAGGAATTTTTACAGAAAAATTGGGACCTCAAATCAAAATTCTGTGTTGCGTCATTCAACCCGGAATCCTTTTCTCTATCTCCCGGTATTTTCAGATATTTTATCCGGACTGGGTTGTTTTTGCCTGAAAGTACGCTCTTTAAAAATGACCATTTTACCCTTGGTCACATTTCTAATTCTTTCATACCCATAGAGACCTCATATGCATATTTCACAGTTCAGTGAAATGATCAGCATAATTTTCCCTATTTTCTGACAAAATATGGTACTCATCGGCTATCGGTCCGATCTTTCCCATCATTACGATTATGCCCATGCATTCTCTTTTTGGCCCTGTTACTCATCTTTTCATCCTTCATCTTAACTTCTAGAAATTCTCTTTCAATAACTCATCCCTTAAACTCTTCGGGAGTCATTGTTAATTGAAAGGCTCGACAACCCGCCCATATCAGGTTATCTTACACAGGAGCCAGCCCATATCAAGCTATCTGCAGAATTCCTAGGCTTAAGACTTAGGATATTCCTCACATTCCTCATTTTGAACCTAGGCGAACTGTCCCGATTCTGTAGGTTTAAGACTTAACTCATATTTAAATCCTGAAGGACTTAGCTTATCCCTCTGATTCCTATAAAATACAGGTAAGTAATCCGCCCATATCAAATTACTACCCTAGGACTACGGGTTTAGCAGCCTGCCCATATCAGACTACCTCCTTGTTCTCCTAGACCAAAAATTAGGATGTTACAAGTTAAGTGGCTTGTGATATCTGCATTCTTACAAATTAACTCCTCAAGTTTTCTGTGTACATCTGCATTATCCTTCTGCATACTTTGGAGAATTGAAGCTATGGAGGTGAACTGACCATCATTCTCTTTTAGCTTGTGATCAATATTGGTCATTCTACCATCCCTGTTACTTATTTGTGCTGCCATACTCTTTAACAATTGAGAGGTCTCTTCTGGTCTTGAAGGCACTAAAGCATTAGGTTGTGTGGGGACCATAGACCTTGCATTACCTTAGTAGTTGCTTGAGGAAGCACCACCTCCTTGAAACTGATTAGATCTATTTTCTCCACTCCCCTACCTAAAATTTGGGTGGTCTCTCCAGCCAGGATTATGTGTTAGAGTATGGATCTCTCTTCTGGAAGTTATTCTCTCTCCCTTGATACATAGCTGCAACTTCCTCATACTGTCTATCACATGTACTTATAGCATGCATCATTGAACCACATGATTCACATCCTGTAACTAGGGCTTGCGAGGTATCCACTGCATGAACTTGTTTTGTGCAGTGCAGCTCCCTTTCAATCAAACTCATCCTCTTGTCCATTCGATTTTCCAAGGCTGCTATCTCATATTAGATCTACCTGAAGATGAGGGTGGTAATCATCTTGGATCTCCAGTTTGATGGTCCTCATTAGCCATTTTTTGGAACAAATCCCAACTTGCTTGTGGGGTCTTATATCTCAATGAACCGTTCGCAGCAGCATTCAAGGATACTTTATTGTGGGGTAGTAGACCATCAAAGAAGATGTCTACTAAATCAGCCTTAGTGATGTTATGGTGGGGGCATCAAGCCAAAAGGTTAATAAATCTTGTCCAATACTCGTGCAAAGACTACCCATCCTGTTGCATAACATTAGTGATCTCCTTCTTCATCCGAGTAGTCTTAGAGGCGGGGAAAAACTGCTCAAGATAAGTGGACTTCAGCTGATCCCATGTAAGAGTGGAGAAATAAGTTGGCAAATTGTATAGCCACTCCTTAGCCTTCCCTTCCAAAGTGAAGTGGAAGCACCTCCTCAAGACATCATCCAAAGTGGCCATTGGAGGTTTCATTGAAGAGCAGATAATGTGCATGGTTTGTAAGTGCCTGTGAGGACATTCTCCTACAAAACCATGAAATTTAGGTAAGGCTGCAATCAAAGCTCCTTTAATTTCAAAATTAGCCTCTTCAGCACAGAAACCATTAGGATCATAATTCACATGCGAATGATTAATTTTCCTAACACTTCTATTATCTTCAATGTTCATAGGTATTTCATTTTCTCCATTCCCATTATGCCCATTATGATCAGCCATATTTAATTCAGTTTCAGATTCTAGAATACTACAGGAGGAACTAGATGTTGCCTCTTCTTCTCTAAACTCCCTACATTCTCTCCTTAGTTTCCTAAGTCTCCTTTCAATTTTAGGTTCAAAAGGTACTAATGTTTCCGTTCTCCTGCGCATGCAATGTAGAAACAACCAAGAGCAATTAATGCAAACAGTCAGATTCAGTTCAGAAGTTGCACAGCAGAAAATTTTCAGTAGGTCACGAAAAAAGTGTATGTTAGTCGCGCCGAGCAGGTTTAAATGTCGCGACTGGTTTTCGCAGAAAGCAGTCGGATGTCACAGATAGCAATATGGTCGCAACTCAAAGTGGTTTATGTAACGACTAAAAGTGACAGAAAGCAATTGTCGTGACTTAGTTCAGGTAAGGTTGCAACTCTAAGACACAGATACTAATCCTGCAGAAAGTCAGGAAAAAAAATGCAGTATGTAATGCAAGTTAAAAACTGCTAAAAACTAAAATGCGATGAAAAACAATGAAAAATGACTCAGGTAGGCAATGGAATTGACAAACAATTACTAGGAACCAATTACTTGGCTCCCCGGCAACGGCGCCATTAACGAGGGCGTCAGATTGTCGCTGTCCGAGCCATCAAAATTAAGTGAATTGCACCCTAGTAATGTAGTATAAGGCACAACCCTATCATTCTTCTCAATGAGCCTTTCTAAAGGAATCCTAGAAAATTGGATGTCAAATTCAACGGTAAACCTGAGTAAAGAGTAAATGGTTTTGTGGTTTTGTGGGTGCAGTAAAATAGATGTTTTTGTGTTTTTGTTTAAGATGGAAAATGGTTGGTTTATGAAAGTAGTATATGATGATAGGCTCTTGATGATGAAAAATATCTATCCTTGCTCTCAATGTATACGGAGTTTGAAATCACTAAGTCTTGAATTAAACTCAATCGATCGATTAAGTCCAGAACCCTAATATTCTTTAAACTCCTTTGATCAAAGCTAGTTTAAAGACTATTATTGAACTGCTAAGGATCACTTAGTGTGTAATTTAAACAGATGGAAGAATACCCTCGAATGAGCGTCGATCGAGTAACCCTAGAATTCAAGCAATCGAATCAATTAGCAACGATCGTTGACATACAACCGTTCAGCTAGCTTAAACTCAAAACTGAAATATTGCATTTAAACCAGCATTCAAAACATCCAAAGTAAATTACAATTGTCTAATATGAGAATAATCAATCGATATTCAAAACTTGTTCATATGATGAAAAACCCTAAATCTAGCAGCAATTATAATATGACAAGATGAAAATTAGAACAGAAGAAACTCCCTGTTTCAGTCCGTGAGCTCAAGATAATAGATCCATCACCAAGAGACTAAAGGTCTAGCCTCTCATGACTTCTGCTGCACTGCAATCGCTGTTCAGATGTGATGCCATGAAGAAACGATGAAGAGATAAAGGTGAATAGTGTAGAATGATGGAAGCTGAGTGGAAAGTCTGTGGAGAGCGCTCGAGTACTGCTTTTTAGTCTAATCAGGTCCAAAAATCAGCCTCCTCTTGAAGGCAACCTCCCTCTCTTCTTATAACAGCATGACCTAATCCAAAACGCGCAGCTTCAGCGATTTCGTACTATTAGTCGTGACCAGTTAAACGTGTTGGTCGTGACCTATAAACAGTGAGAATCTTCCAGAAGAATTATGGTTCGCGACCTTAGGACTCTGTGGTCGCGACTAAATAGCACAGAGGCATGGTTCCACTTTCATTGTCTGTTGATTTCTTTCCTGGTCCTTGTTCTCTTCCAACTTACCTACAATTCAACATAAAAGCTCACTGTAAAAGTCCAGATCAGTAGATAACCGAATATATGCAGTTCAGAAGAGTTATTTTACCATTATACCCTTTAATTAGCACATTGCCACGCACAATCATGTAATACACAAAAGTACAATTTAAGGCATGAAATAAATGGTAAAGTTATTATAAAACTCTCAAAATTGTCATAGAAACCATATACAAAGTATGTCTTATCAGTTGCAAACATTTTTAGCAACTTCGCTCTTATGGTTCAGCTTTCCTATTCAAGAAGTTCTTTGTTTTAGATATTGTTAGCTGTTCTAGTGTTAATGAATGCTTCACTATTTCTTCCAATATTATTGATATGAATGCCTAGCACTCTAGACTAGGATATATTAATCATAATAGCATGATTAAACTGAAAAAAGAAGGATTGCTAGGTTCCATTACAAGAATGGAAATGTCCTTATGTGAAAATTGTCTAGCAAGCATGGCAACCAGAAAGCTTTTTGGTAAGGGAACAAGAGCTAAGAGTCCATTGCAATTAATCCATTTTGACATTTGCAATCTAATGAGTGTAAGGGCAAGGCACATAGCTTGGTATTTTTATTACCTTTATTAATGACTTTTCACGATATGGTCATGCCTATTTGATCTCACAAAGTCTGAGGCCCTTGAGTATTTTAGAATACACATTGATGAGATAGATAATCAAATGGATAATAAAACTAGATCATTGTGTACTGATCAAGGTCGTGAATACTTGTCTGATCAATTCAAACAGCTCCATGAAGAAAAAAAGATACTTAAGCAACTAACTATCCTGGCAATCCACAACAAAATGGAGTTGTCGAAAGTAGAAACAAACCTCTTCTAGATATGGTTAGGTCTATGATAGCTCAAGCAAACCTGCCAATTCATATTGGGGTGATGCTTTGTTGATAGTAACCTTCATACTTAACCATGTACCCTCAAAATCAGTCACTTCATGCCCTATGAGTTATGGACAAAACACAAGCCGTATTTAAATATCCTTAGACCATGGGGGTCAGCAGCGTATATCCATAATGATTCCCATAAGTATGGGAAGTTTAATCCTAGAGAAAAGAAGTGTATCTTTATAAGGTACTCTAAACATCAAAATGATACATTTTTATAGGTGAAAATGAAGATGGAACAATGACTAAAATAGAATCACGAGATGCTATATTCATTGAGACTAAATTTCCTCATAGAGGATGTGTTGACCGTACTGTATCTCTTTATGAAGAACAGGAACAAGATAGTGCAGAACAAATTGACAAACAAGAAACATCTAGGTATGTCAATATGAGTAGAAGCCAAGAAAGGTAAACACAAATATCGAACCAAAAGAAGGAAGATAAGCAAGTAACTCCCCTCAGAAGGAGTAATAGGGAAATTGTTCCTAACTGACACTTCCAAATAGAAGGAGAATCACTCCTAGTTACTCCTAAAGGGGACGATGAACCCTATTCTATACAAGAGGCCTTGTCAAGTCTTGCTAAGGAGGAGGGAAGAAAGCAATGGAAGAAGAAAGGGACTCAATGAAAAGAACTAAGTCTGAGAGTTAGTTAATATACCAAAAGGGAATAAAGCCATCGGGAACAAATGGATTCTCAAAATTAAGAAAAAAGTGGATAGATCAATTGACAAATATGAATCTCAATTAGTAGTAAAGGGATATACACAACAGGAAGTGATAGATTATCAGGATACCTTCTTACCTGTTGTGCGCTTCAATTCTATAAGACTTATTCTGGCAATAACAAATAGTTTAAACTTGGAATTACATCAGATAGATGTAAAAACAACATTTTTGAATGGTGATCTGGATGAAGAAATATATATATAACAACCATTAGGTTTCATTGAGAAAGGAATGTACAACAAGGTCTATAAACTCAAAAGGTTCATTTATGGAATGAAGCAATCATCCAGACAGTGGTATTTGAGATTTCATAGTGATAACCTTATATAACTTCCAGATGATAGAGGAAGACCACTATGTATACATTAAGTGATTTACGGATAATTTTATTATATTATCCTTATATGTAGATTCGGTAGCAACTATTGAAGAATGGCTTTCATCAAACTTTGAAATGAAGGTCATGGGTGAAGCAGAATACATACTTGGAGTTAAGATCCAAAGAGATCACTCAATAAGGATCCTCTCTCTTTCACAAGAGAGTTATATCAAGAAGATACTTGAGCAATTCAATATGAAAGATTATAATCCTATGGATATCCCAGTGGCTACTGGAGTAGCCTTGAGTCCTGATATGTGTCCTAAAACTGAGTCAGGTAAGAAGAAGATGAAAAGAATTCTATATTCCAGTGACATTGGCAATCTAATGTATGCAATGATGTGCACAAGACCAAATATCTGTTATGCAGTAGGGCTGGTAAGCACGTTCTAGTCCAACCCCAGTGAGAAACACTAGAAGGCAGTGAAAAGGATCTTGAGACACTTGAAGGGCACAACTGATTATGTATTGTGTTATTAGGGATAGAACATCCTAATTTTAACTCTTTAGAGTATGTATTCGGAAGCGTATTTAACTAGCTGAAGCATTAATTTGGCCCAAAAATTAAAAATTAAAAATTTAATTATCAGGTACTGTTCATTTGGTAAATTTCATATTGATAATCTAACTTTAAAAATTCATAACTAATTCTAGAAAAATCGTATGGAGGTGATACAAATTTCTACTTGAAGGTCTTTCATATCTATTTCAGGAAAAAATATAAATCTGTACATTTACCTTGTCAATCAATATAGTTAAATCGTTACTTTTTATTGTTCATATGGTAAATTCTGGAAATTCTAGATTCTGTCTCTTAACTTTGGAAATTTATTTCTCTTGATATACACATCCAAATGAGACATGTTACCTACTAATTTAAATCTCTAGATGTTTAAGAATTTCTCATAAAATTTTGTAACTTAATTCCTTCATTTGCTAGGTCAAACTGAAGCCACAACAAAACTGCTTCAGGACCTACGTTTTTACCATTTGACTTCCTTTCATAAATCCCCTAAATTATTCCAACATTTATAAATCATCAACTTGAATTCCCATACACTCATATACAACATGGAGTTATGTCATAATTATTTAATTCATTTTTCTTTACATATAATGGCATATTATATAACATGAACATAGTTGGCAATTTGTACAATACATGCTAGAACAAATAATTGCCACTTTCTTTCTATCATGCCTTACCTAAATTGGTTGGTTGTGGGAGGGTGAGATTCTGGGAATCTTAGTAGCAAACATTACCACATAAATATGCAAGATGGATGCTAATGCATGATATGTAATTTCATTAAACTTTCTTCATTTAGTGACATGCCATCATGCTATATGCTTTGTATAAAAATGTATGGCCAAGGGAAACATGTTATTCATAATATATTCAACATCATTTATCATGTCACAACACCATTCAATCATTATATACATGTCAACACATAAGCATACCACATCAAGCACATAAAGAGGTAAGTCCACTATCTTAAACATAAGTTTTCTCTCTTATTCTTGCACTTGCTCCCTAAGCTTCCAACCATGTGTACTTTTGGTCAACCACTTCCCAACATTTTCTTGGATGTCTCAAGGTTCTAAACATAATTTCGTGGTGTATACAACTTATTAGATCCATTACATAATCCATGCACACTAACTTCCTTAAAACCCCTAACTCTAAACTTAAATCTTGGAGTTAGTGGTTTAGCTTTGTAATAGTTATTTACTTACACCAATCCTACATAATTTTGTCCAAGGAATTCGAATATGATCTTGGAATTATGAAAATAAAACTCCTCCTATGAAATCTTTCTAGAACCGTACATCACCTTCCTAAATTCCAAAAATTCTTATTTTAATTCCGCTGCTTCCAATACTTGTTTCTCTACTTTATCCCACATAATTTTGCATTTTAAAACCATTGGAAGTATTAAAATCATGTAAATCCCACATATGAATTGTGATATGTACAGTAGCAGCCAAGAGTATAAAACCATAATTGCATGCATACTTGAATTTCCAAGCCAATACTACTTGATTCTAGCTTATTTCAACTTGTTTATACTATCTATCCAGCATTAAGAAATTCCGTCCAGCAGCACCCAAGGAAAAATAAAATGACTTTTAACCATTAAAATCATAGAGGAACCTTCCTACTATAAAGTCCAAGTGCTAGAGAAAGAAATTACATTGGTTTGCTTGCTTGTTTAACTCTTGAATTTCCTCTTCTTCTTGCTTGAATTCAATTTTGATAGCACCTCCCCATGGTTCCTAATGCTTGGCGTGAATGTGCAAAAATGAAGGGGTATATATAGCCAAAAACATAAAGGAATCAAGGGCTAAGATTACATTGGTTACTATTTAATCTAATGGCCAATATTTGTCCTTAAAGTTGTTTTGCCCACCAAGCCAAATTTTGACATCATCCATGGCATCACCTGAGGCCATGTTTGGTGAAATTTAGGATTAAGATCTTATTGAAATAATTTCAGTCCAATCCGGTACTAGCCCGATCAAATTTCACAAAAACCATACTATTTAATAAGTCTAATTTTTTTGAGATTCCATAATATATTTTCTAATATTAAATCCAGTATCTGAATTTTTCCTACCACTGACATTGTTAGACTAGATATTTATCTACTTACCATCCCTTAAAAAATGACTGAAATGCCCTTGGTTCACTATTTTGTACTATATTAACTCTAAGGGCATAATTGTCATTTCACACCTGTTTAAACTTCATCAAGGCATATTCTGTCACTGATAAATAATTTTTGTATCTCCCTTGACATTTTGACCATGTCCAAATGACCAAAATGCCCTCCATTCATCTCTTGTTCAATATTACAACACAGGGGTATTTTCATAATTTTATAATTTTCAGGGTTTTTCTGGACACTGGACCACATAGCTGTTAGGATATATTTTTGGGCCTATGGGACACCAACTTGGGCCTTTAAATGGGTTAAATACCTTTATGGCATAATTTCCAAGAAAACCCACCCAAAAGTATTTATCGGGTGTATTATTTCACTGTAAATTTTATTATAAATTATACATAACCTCCTTTTTGAGTTTTGTCAATTTCATAAATTCTTATATTAATTATAAGAATTTTTTACAAAATTTTATCTGATTAGAAAGTACAGAAGGTCCTATAATAATCTCTAGACTTTTAAAAATTATCAATTATCTAGGGCCTCAAATCAAAATTCTGACAAATATGCCTAGCCCGATCACCATTCTCTATTTATTAGTAAAATTTAGGACTGTAGCATTTTTGGGTAATTTTGGGCCTTTTTAGCTCAACTTTCTCATAATTACCTTTTTGCCCCTTGAATTTGACAAATTTGACTTTAGTCCTTGAATTTCTCAAATTCTATTTTGGTCCCTTACTTAAAATTTTGAAATGTCACTTTAGTCCGTTTCTACCAAATTTGAAATTCTAATTTGGTCCCTGAATTCTCAAAATTCCATTTAAGTCCCTTGAATTCTTTATATTAAATTTTCACCAAATGACGTTCACGTCCCTAAGCATTATAACTTTATACTCTCATGTCTTTCTTCAACTTAAAACTCATCCAACCTTTATCATTTCTTTTGATCATCATCATAATCCCTTCCAAGACTCTTTCCTCTATCTGTCCCTTATAGGTTCCACTGTCTGTCCCATACAGATAAGGAAAATTAGGATGTGACAAAGGAATTGATCTATGCCTAGTGGGATACTAGATTGACTTCGAGTTATACCTTCTTGCTGAATAATGGCACCATATGTTGGAGTAACAAGAAGCAAACGTGTATTGCCCTACACTCTATTGATACTAAGTTTGTGGCATGCACTATAGTAGTGCAAGAGGCTTTATGGCTAAAAAGATTAATAAAACACCTTGGATTTGGAAATGAGAACACCAATATGGTGTTATTATGCCTGAAAAGATTCATAGAACGTATTGGATTTGGAAATAAGAGTACCAATTCGGTGTTAGTGATTGTGACAATATTGTAGCCATAGCCTACACCAAAGACCCTATGTATCATAGCAAGACCAAGCATATTGACATCCAGTACAATTTTTTGAGGGATTATATAGCATAGAAAATTTGTTACCGTGCAATACATTTCTATCAAATGTATGGTACATGATCTCCTAACAAAGCTAATAGGCAAAGAAGTCTATAAGAGACATGTAAAAGCTCTTGGTATGGATAAAATGTGAAATGCAAACCTTATGTAATGCTTTTATGATTGATGGAATTATGTTTTTCATAATTACTTGATGTGTCTTTATGAAAGTATATAATGTCTAGTATGTCATACGAGTTAGAGAGGTTGGCTCTCTTACACGAGCAACCGCTGAAACATCCTCCCTTAGGCTCCTCAGAGTACACTTGCGGAAGCCATATTAGCTCGATTATATCTTAACTTAAGCCCAGAAATTCAAAATTTCACTCTTAAGTTCCTTATTCTGGACCTTTAACTTGAGAACTGATTAATCTCATTCTGCACATCCAAACAAGGCTTATTACCTATCCACGTAATGCCCCAGATGTGTACGACTGGCTTGCCAAATTTCGTGGCCAAACTCCTTCGTTTACTAGGTCAAACTGAGGTCAAAACACTACTACCTCAGGACCTGCGAATTTCTCCCTTAATTTGTCATACACAAGTTTAACATGCCAAACAATACTTATCATTGAATAACACAATGTCATACAGCATGGCATACACAACAAGACATATACATAATCTTGCTATCTCTATTACATCTCTTTCTGCCTAAACTCCGGCAGCATAACCGCTACGCTTTATCTGTACAAAGAACTGAACTGTACTGATTCGGTAATCCCCTCATGAGAACTACCATTCTACGTAGTACCCAGGAAAGACTAGATGAACCGGCTAGGTCCACTCACTTCTAGCCTCCTTAGACAGCACTACGTACACAGTACTTATCATATACTGATGTTCAGTCTTTACTTCGGCAACATAACGGCGTCTCTTAGGATTCTCAAAATCCACTTCAGCATAACCTCCCTGTAATGGGTTATGGATGGGGATGAGATTCGGGGGAATCTCAGTAGTAATAATCATAACAATATATGTAATGCAGAGTGACGGTGCTTGCTTGTGATTGTGTACAGATAAGTATGCTGCGTGCTTCCATATTCAATAACATATGATCATAGCATTGTAATAGAGCTTCAAGCATAACATATAAGACAACAATCCAACCAAACAATAGCACAACAAATCACAAAGACATTACATAAGAGCTAGGATTAGTTACTACCTCAAAGGCTTAGCAGAGCTCTACTATCTCTATTCTGCTTCCAGCTCCGCCAGAACTTCCTTTCTTTCTTTCTTCCTCTCAATTTCTCTCTCTAGCACCTCCTCCTCTCTCTAAAAGGCTCAAAACCGTGGGATGCATGAAATGGGAGGGGGAGGGCGTATTTATAGCTTCCTTCAATGGCATTCCTGTAATTTTGAAGCCATATGAACTTGTGGTCCTGGTTTTTCCTGGATTTTCCTATTTTCTTTTATTCCTTTTTACTGCATCATCCAGGACACCTCAGTGGACACCTCAGCAGCTGACTCATCGCCACATTTTCCACATGCTGAAATTCCTGGACACCTCAGCAGCTGACTCAACAGGCTGACTCACCAGTCCAGTCTCTTGCCTCGTAAAGCGTGTCCTCAGCTTTATCTGCTTTCTCCAGACTAATGCCATGTGGCGCCTGGAAGAGACCTTGCACGCTTCCCAATGCTATCCAGATAAGTCCCAGACTTATCTGATCACCTCCTCGGTTTTCGTGCCAACCGAGTAACTTTACTTTACTGAAAAGTCATTAAATCATTATTTTAATGCCACTTTTCCCCCTGAATCACTGGGCCTGCGTTTTTGGGCCTGGAAATATCATCTTGGGTCTCTGATCCAGCCCAAATACTCTGATGGCACGATTCCCAAGAAACACCCCTTGGCAAATTACCAAAATGCCCTTAGTCTCTCTTTCTTTACTTTATTAGGTCTAGGGGCATTATTGTCTTTTCCCATCTTACCAGAGTATTCTTTGACCCTGGTCAACTATCCAGATAACTTCCCTGGACTGTCTAACCTTAGGCAAATGACCAAAATACCCTTTACTCATTCTTCAGCTGTTCTATAACATAGGGGCATTTTCGTCATTTCGCACCCTTTTTCCCGGACACCGGCCCCTTTTACCACTGGACTGATATAATGGGGCTGGGCCTTCCCTGGTGTCACTAAAGGCCTTAGAAACACTATACGGCCCCCTGGCCACAGTCCGATCATCCCTATCGGAACTGCTTTTTCTTTACCGATTATAACTGTAAATTCCCATCTTCAGGGATTTTTACAGAAAAATCGGGACCTCAAATCAAAATTCTGTGACTCCTCATTCAACCCGGAATCCTTTTCTCTATCTCCCGGTATTTTCAGATATTTTATCCGGACCGGGCTGTTTTGGCCTGAAAAAGCACTCACGCGCACACTTTTCCAAAATGACCATTTTACCCCTGGTCATATTTCTAATTCTTTCATACACATAGAGACCTCATATGCACATTTCACAGTTCAGTGAAATGATCAGCATAATTTTCTCTATTTTCTGGCAAAATATGGTACTCATCGGCTACCAGCCCAATCTTTCCCATAATTACGATTTTGCCCCTGCATTCTCTTTCTAGCATCTATTCTCATCTTCTTATCCTTCATCTTAAGTTCTAGAAATTCTCTTTCAATAACTCATCCCTTAAACTCTTCGGGAGTCATCATTAATTGAAAGGCTCGACAACCCGCCCATATCAGGTTATCTTACACAGGAGCCAGCCCATATCAAGCTACCTGCAGAATTCCTAGGCTTAAGACTTAGGATATTCCTCACATTCCTTATCTTGGACCTAGATGAACTGTCCCGATCTCCTAGACCAAAAATCAGGATGTTACAACCGCCTTGGACGCTCAGGAGGAGTGTGTAAAGATGAGACATTTATGTTCACTAGTAAAGTGGCAAAAAGTGCTGATATGGTAGAGAAGAAACACAAACTATATGTCACCTTAGCTAAAGTGTGGCAAGTTAGATGAGATTCGTATACATGAAATTGGATCAAACCATGGAAACCCACTTCCATGATACATGTAGCCAGATAACAAATCCTTCAACGTCGACCTCATAGAGATGAAGTTGAAGAATTTGGGTTTAGATACTGAGATTGTCTAAACTTAAATCTATACGATGTTTATAATAGATCCAAAATGTTGTACGCTCTTAAAGAATAAGAGTAACACTATAGCATGTGATTCATACCATATGTGCTAGAAGAACTACAAAAGGGAAGCAAGTGAAAGATCCTTATTTCATTGTTGTGTGAGCCCTAGGAAAGAACATTCCTTCCATTGGTGTACTTTGACTTTGACAATATCATGGAGGTATGGTTCAACATGATAGATGCGACCTAAGGAATTACTCTAGGAAAGCAGGTGATCCATATCGAAGTGATATATGTACAATATATATATGTATGCTAGTGTCTATGATATGTCCCTTATGATATTTTGTTTTCATAAGTATGGACACTAGGCTTACAAGAAATGCAATATGAGTCAAGTATTGATTCAAAAGGAATCATATTGGGCATAGAAAATTGTATATCGATAAATCTAAGACATCTGATGTCACATCCTAATTTTTCCCCATCTATATAAGACTGATAGAGGAAAGAGGTTTGGAAAGGATTGTGATGATAAAAAGAGAGGAAAAATAATGATTAGACAAAGGTATAAAAGAGAGGGACAAAAGTGAAAACCCTAAAAGTTCCATGGTGCAAAATGGAAGTAGACATAAGCTTTGCCATTAAGTGTAATTATGAAAAATTATGGGCCTAAAGTGTAATTTTCAAAAGTTTAAGGGCAAAATGGCAATTATGGAAAGTTGAGCCAGAAATGGCCTAAAACTGCCCGAAAATGGTTTGGCCCCAAATTTTACCAATAAATAGGGAAAATTATTTTAATCATTTTAACGCAACACGGAAATATGATTTGAGGTCCTGATAAATTGATATGAATTTTTAAAGATTGAGAAATTAGTACAATGTCTTCTGGACATCAGAATTAAATAAAATTTTATAGTAAATTCTTATAATTAATATAAGAAATTATGAAACTGATAGAACTTAAAAAGGAGTTATGTAGAATTTATGATAAAATTTATAGTAGAATAAAACACTCGATAAATATTTTTCGGGGAAAATTCTTGAGAGTTAAGCCCATGAAAGTAGGGGGCCAACTAGAAGGCCCAAAATGGTTCCTTATAGGCCCACTAATGTTTTTTGATAAGTATGTGAGTCAGTGTTTATAAAGACCCTGAAAAATATAAAATTACGAACATGCCACTAAATATGCCACTATGTTATGCCATTAAGCAAGAGATGAATGGAGGGCAATTTGGTCATTTGACCAAGGTGAAATGGTGAAGGAGGGTTCCCAAACTAGTTAACCAATGTTAGGGAATACTCTGGTACTGTTTGAAAAGACGATAATGTCATTAGAGTTATGAAAGCAAATAAAGAACCAAGGGCATTTTGGTAATTTTTTAAGGAATCAGTAATTAAGTTTAGACCCAGTCCAAGAATGTTAAAGGTAGGAAAAATCTAGATACTAGATTTAAGATCAAAAAACATACTATGGAATCTCAGAAAAATTAGATTTAGAAAACAGTCTAGTTTTTGGGAAATTGGACTGAACCGGTACTTAATTGGATTATAATTTTTCTCGACTCTTCTTTTCCTCTACTTTGTGCCAAACATGGCCTTGATGATGTCATGGATAATGTCACCTTTTGGCTTCTAGGGCAAGCTTGATCTAAGAGCAAATGTGAGCCATTAGATCAAATAGTGCACAAAGTGATCTTGGCCATTCATTCCATTTTCCCATTTTATGAGGCCTTTTGGCCAAGGCTGTTCTGGACAAATGGAGATGGAATTTCAATATTCTAATACTTCCATTCAATTTATGTGATGATTTTGTGTAGGATTGGATAGGTTTGAAACCTTGGAAGCATTGGAATTGGAAGTTGTAATTTGTAAAGTCTCCTTTGTACTGTTCACATGCATGAACAGTGATTGAAATTTCATAATTCTAAGCTCATAAATGGATTCAAAAGGTGAAATTGTGTAGGGTAAAGTCAAAGCACAAATTAGTTCAAAGGACAAGACAATTAACCACAAATTAAGAAAGATAGGGGTTAATTGATTAAGTTCAATGTCCTTATATGCCAATTGAAATGGATGATAATGAATGAATGAATCTGTAATGTTTAGGCTTTGTTTTGTGGACTCAAGAAGGCATCCACTTAGCAAGGAAAGAGGACAAGGAAAAGAATAAAAGAAAGTAAAGTAATAACGTACTAAACTATCCTAAACTTGTATGTATTGGATGTTATGCTTGGTTGTGCTTTGGCTATGTTGAATTGTTTTGCATATGTGTATATGATTGAAGCTCTATTTCTATGATTACTTTGGCAAATTGTATTTCATATGTTACATGGAAGCATGCACATTACACTATGTTAACACTAATTTCACAAGCAAGCACAAGTATTTACATTGATGCATACATTGTTTAGAACCATTTGCTACTAAGATTTTTCCAGAAATCTCACCCCTCCATGTAATCCCAATCCCAACAGGTTCATGTATAATGAAAGAAGATGAGGAAGCATGAAGAGAAGTTAAGGATTGGATTGTATGATGAAATATGAATTTGATATAAGTGTATTTAGGATTGTAATGTATAATGTATGCTTAAAAGCAGTACAGTTGTGGCTACTTATAAAAATAGTAAATGATGAAATAAATGTATGAACTTTTACAAACACTTAGTTAACATGTCAAATTTCGTTGACACCAAGAATGTCTTATTTCGATATATGTACAAAGAGAATGAATTTTCTAAATTCAAAGACCAGAATTTGTTTTCAGAATTTTTGACCAAATGAACAATAATATTTGATAATTAAACAGTATTGATTGGATGAGCATTTGGTCAGGAACTTATTTTTTCCTTAAATTTCAATATGTTATCTTCAATTATTCTTTTGAACCACCTCATTTTAATTTTTTTATAATTAATTATGATTTTTGAAGTTCATCGCCTAATATGGAATTATATTATGAACAGTACCCTTGAAGATTGAAATTCCATATTTTGTAATTGAATTTCAATAGATGTTTAAGTGGTTCTAAATGTTACTAAATGATCCGTAAGACGTACAAAAGTAAGGTGTTACTTTTTTAGTATCAGAGCAAAGTTTCTAATATTAGATAGGACAGTCCCCAAACCCTAACTCTAAGTAGTAAATAGCTAGCATTACTTATTTAAGCTAGTCTTGTAGGAGTAGATATGAGATTTCATAAAGCTAAGTCAGAGTCATTAGTTAATAAGGGCGATCCCCGGCCAATAATGATTTATGAAGATGATGTACATCCAGACTTTGATCATTTTTCAAAAAGTGAAGAGAGTTCAGATGATAGTATAGGGGATCAGTTAGGAAGGTCTACAGTAGAATATCCCATAGATAGTTTAGATTCAAACCTGCAGTCTAGAGATTATGTAGGGATTCAGCCTAACGTTATGCATGCACTAAATGATGCTGTGTCTAGCAACTCTATATGGTATAGTTTGTGGGAGTGCCCTCTGACCTTGATGCAAACTTTATTCCTCTGATGAGAGGACAGATTATAGCTGAGGAAGCTGAGTACTGGTACTAGATTACAGGTAGACCAGATATTATTACTCCCCCACCAGAGACCTAGTCACAGTCTATGATAGTATCTTCCTATTCTCGTAGTTCAGGAATATATGACTTTATAGATAAATATCAGTGGGATGTTCCTATTCCAAGTCAACCCCAACCTTCTTTGTCAAAGGAAGATAATATTGACTATATCAGTTTCAAGAAAGCTATGCAGAGTGAATTACTTAGTTTAGGTCAAGGGATGGATAGAAGCAGAGATTGAGAGCAGTCAGTCAACTTGCATTTTCTTAATGCTGTAGCAAGGATGATAGACAGATATTTAATGGAGGGTATGGATCTAAATCAAGTTTACATTTTAGAAGACTGGCATCAGATGGTAGTAAGTCAGATACTACCATACACCCCTATGTGGCATGTAGAGCTAAGTGAGTTTTTGGCGAATGATCCGTCAATTGATATATAGGGGTGGCATTTCTGTATACAGAAGTACTTGTAATTTACTATCCCTTAGGAAAGGATTTAAATAGAGTTTAGGGGTAATGTAAATATGTAAATAGTGTAAAGTAAAGTAATTACATAGATGTATAATAGTAACGACATACCTCGTATATGTAGTTGACATGTATGTAATGTATGTACAAATATTGTGATGACATGAAATATGAGTTTTGATGTGATATAATGAAATGATAATTGGTTGAACATCTATATGGATATGTTCCCTATTTAATTTAATTATGGTAGATAGATATGGATAAGTTTTAGATGACTCAAGCTCATCAAAGTAAAGAACAAGAATTAACTATTGCTAGAGTAGATACTAGACAAAGAATATTAGAAGAGAATGTTTAGAGAAAGCTATGTCCAAGTCGCGATGTGAAGATGTTAAGGTCGCGACTAGTTGTCACAGAGAACTTAGGTCTCGACAAATATTTATAGAGGTGTTTTAGTCGTGACGAGTGAAGACCATTGGCTACGACAGAAGAATACAGAATAATCTAATCATGACAGTAAAAGATCTTTAGTCGTGACATAAGAACACAGAGTTATCTGGTCGTGACGAGTCAAGTATGATGGTTGCTATGAAAGTTCACAGAGAACAAGAGTCACGACTAGCTAATGCTCAGGTCGTAATTGGGATACACAGAGACATGATGTTATGGCAATGATGAGAATGAAGGTGCCAACCTCGCTGAAGTTCACCAGCTAAAGAGGAGTAGTATAAAGCACAACCAAGCCAGATAGTACGAGGTACTAAGATATAGAATATCATTTTAAGAAAATGTTTAGAGATAGATCCTCCGTGTAACCATCAGGAGTAGATCTACATTATGAAGACTTTGTTCAGCTAGTCTTTATTGAACAGAATAATCAAAAATTAGATTGAGACTTGTCTAGTAATGAGGCTAGCACATGGCATAAGGTTAGAGACGTGATGGTTAATAGATAGAGAGCTAATGTTCTCAAAACAGAGGACTCCATCACCAAGAAATAGTAAACTAATAGGCCTAGGGTAGAGCACCCTAGAGAGAAGAAATAATAGTAGTAGATGATTAATGAGATCCATGCGACTCAAGTTCGTTAAGATCAAGAAAAAGATGAAAAAAGGAAACACTGTAATATCCTAATTTTTAGGCCCATATGACGCCAAGAGAGGCCCAGACCATGATATCAGTTCATCGGATAAAGGGGGCCAGTGTCCAGAAAAAGGTGCAAAATGACAAAAATACCCCTATGTTATAAAATAGTTAAAGAATGAGTTAAGGGTATTTTGGTCATTTGACTAAGGTTAGACAGTCAAGGAAGGTCATCTGAATAGTTGACCAGGGTCAGGGAATACTCTGGTAAGGTGTGAAAAGACAATAATGGCCCTAGACTCATTAAAGTAAATAAAGAGGAACTAAGGGCATTTTGATAATTTGCCAAGGGATGTTTCTTGGGAATTGAGCCATCAAAGTACTTGAGCTTGATCAGAGACCCAAGATGACATTCCAAGAGTCCAAAAATGTAGCCCAAGAATTATATGGGTTAAAGTGGCATTAAAGTAATATTTTAGTGAGTTTTCAATAAAGTAAAGTTACCCGGTTGAAGCTATAACCGGGGAATTGATCAGATAAAGCTTGAGACTTATCCGAAAGACATGAGGTGGCATGAAAGGTACCCATAAGGCACCACATGGCATGAGCATAGGGAAAGAAGAAAAAGCTAAGGACACGTGGCATGATCTCAGCCGTTTATTCCGGGATAAGACTATAATTCTCTGGAAGCGTTGAGTTAGCTGGTGAGGTGTCCCAAGTGTTGGAAATTGTTCCCTAGGGGCCAATCATTGTCTTATAAACATTATTGTTTTTTGAATGTCTTAATTATGTTATCACATTGTTTGCATGTTTACTGTGATGACCATCTTTAGATAACTCATGATCTTATCCTAAATGTCCCTGGTCGATCATCTATGCGAGAGCAAAGATGAAATAAGACCAGTATGACTTTGAAGATATATAGATATATAAATCAAAGTCAAGGCACATGTAAGAGTACAGGGTGCTGGACCGACCCGCTATGAGAGAGCTGCATGGGTTAAGTCATAAGCTTCTCTCATATACAAGCCATGTCACTATATCCTTTGACCTGAGATCATCATGGATTCCTACATGACAAACGCTCAGCTTTGACCTAGTCAAAAGTCACTTTTGACCGAGTGATCATAAAGGCTATGTTCGGGCTTAGTGGTTTTTCATGCGGAGGAATGTGAATGGTCAAGATGGAATTTGTCCCTCACATTCGTAGAGAGATATTACTGGGCCCCTCGATGAGTGAGTCTGAGAAATGTATGGCTATACTGTAATGGAAGGGTAGTTCCATTACTGTAGTCAGACTGCTCAGGGATCGAGAAAGTGACGGTCAGGAATAGGAGGATGACGTTCACCATGCCTCATCCATGACCAAAATATCGTGTGACAAAAGGGACGTGATATGGTTGTATGCAAGGTAATATCGTTCATCGATCCTCATATGTTTTGGGTAGTTGTAATGTCTTGCTAGAGGCCGCTTACGACTTGTGGGTTAGTATAGTAACTGGCCCACTGCCAACTTCATATGGGCCTACAGGGTCGCACACAAAATAGCCCAAGTCGAGCTGTGATGTCCAGGTTCATTGAATCTAAGACATGTCTTGATTAAATGAATAATCTAGGGTGAATTTATATATTTTTTATATATAAAATTTGTATTTATATATTATATATAATATAAGAGATATTTGAAAGATTTAATTTATAAGGGTAAATTAAATCTCTATCACTTTTGGATTTGAATTTAAATGGATATGATCTATTTGAATTTGAAATTCAAATTGATAAGATATCTCAAATTTTATTTATGAGAATAAATCAAATATAATTCCGTCTTATCTTTATTAAATAAATAGGTGATTTAAATCTATGGGACGGATTTAATAAAAACATATTTATTTAATTAGTTTCTTATCAAACTATGCAATATATGATATTGTATTAATTTCAGAATTAATATAAGATTAATTCTGAAGCCCGGCCCAATTAGAAGCCCGATAGCATCCTATATATTTGACATTAGGAGCTAGGGTTCTACACACAACACACAAGAGAAAAAGGGGCAAGGAGAGTGCAAAAGGTTTGCAGATAAGAAACTGCCGGAATAGAGACGGTAAGGACAGAATCTTGAGAAAACCCTAGAGGGACAAGAGGTGCTAGCACGTCGTTCGTGGTTGGAACGCTATTCGTGTGGATACCGGTAGAGAAAGCTGATCTGAGTTGTCGACTTCTTGCGAACGAGAAAAGAGCACCAGGTTTGACGAGGTCGTGACCAGTTGACACAGAGGTCACGACCAAATTGGCTTCTGAACGTCAGAAATCTGAAAAGAGACTACAGGTCACGACTAGAAGTAGAGGAAGTCGCGACTTCAAACTCCAGAGATGACAGGTCGCGACTAGAAGCTTATTAGGTCGCGACTGAAAACTCTAGAGGCGACAGGTCGTGACAAGAAGCTGAGGAGGCCGCGACTAAAAGTTCCAGAGGCGAAGAGTCGCGACTAGTGGACACTGAGGTCGTGACCAAAGCTTGAATACGAAGGTAACACTTCTTTCTCCTTGACTTAAACACATTCGGTAGATCTGGCTGGGAATGGAAAAACTTTTAAAGTTAATTTCCGCTGTGTGTCTTCCAATTCCCTTCACCAAGGGCCCCACTATTGCGCCACCTAAGCATGTGAGGTGTCCATAGATGATGTTATTTTGATGAGTCATTGAGGAGGAGGATGTCATCACGATGATGCAAGCGAAGCTTCTTAAGGAAGCTAAGCGATCTGAGCCGTTCATCGTGATTCGATCTAGACCGTTCAAGCCAACTTCCTCCACCTATAAATAGACCCCAACCCCTCACTTCATTCCATCCCACGGCAAGAATAAGAAAGGAAGAGAAAGAGAGAGAAAAAGAGAAAGAGAGAAAGAAAGAGAAAGAAAGGAAGAGAAAGAAGGAGTTCTAGCTGAGCTAGGAGCAATCCAAGGAGCTTAGGGACTCGGTAAACTTAAGAATAAGGTAAGTAATTTATTCTAGTCCCTGCTCTAATAAATTAGAGGATTGTTCTTATAAACTTAATAGTTAGAATAGAGACATATATCTCTCTATAAGGTTAGTCGTGGATAGAAAGAATGTTAGGGGATTGTCGGATTAAGGGTATTACCTCAAGTTAAGCTTGAGATAAGTAGAGCTATGCCGGATAGAATAATAATGGAAATATTATTATGCTATGTATAGGCTCTGACCTATGAAAAGGAGAAACCTTAGAGAAAAGGCTAAGGACTAAAGGAAGGGCTACATGCCAGGTAGTAAACTTACCTAAACTTGTATGTGTTGAATATATGGTTGATTGTATTATGGTTTGATTGATTGATATTAATATGTAATTGTTGAAGCTCTGTGCTATGATTACCTTGTCCAATTGTATTTCATATGTTACATGGAAACATGCACATTACATTAAGTTGACACAATCACAAGCAAGCACTAATACCAATCATTGATGCATACATTATTTAGTACCGTTTGCTACTGAGATTTCCCCCGAAATCTCACCCCTTCCATATCAATCCAATTACAACAGGTCTTTTCAAGATGGAGGAGAAGAGGATTCATGAAGAGAAGTTAAGAATTATTTAGCATGATTGATATGTGATTGATGTATGTTATGCATATGTATGTAAAGTTGGTTGATGGAATTTCCCACCTAAATAGTAACTTATGGTGAGGTAGTAACCTTTAATTTATAATTAAAAATAGTAAATGGTTGAATAAATATATGATATTTTTACAATAAATAGTAGACATACAAAGCTTTGATTTGATATATAGAACGCCTTATTTGAATATCTACACCTGGAGATATAATTTTTCCAAGTTGGGACAAAAATGTTGGATTCAGGAAAAAATTATTGGATGAACAGTAAAATTGTAGCGTTGACTTACGTTGACTTGATCAATGAGTGGTCAACGAGTTATTTTTTCCTGAAAGAGGATTAAGTTAGCTTCATTTATAAATTTTAAACACTTTGTTTCAATTTTTCTAGAATTAGTTATGATTTTTTGAAGTCAAATCACTTGTCTAGAATTTACACAGTGAACAGTACTCGATAGAGTAAAACTCCAGATTGGAAAATTTGACTTCAATGACCTTAAAAGTGGTTCTAGATGCTACCAAAGGGTCCCTAAGATGTAAGAAAATTAGGATGTGACAACTACAATTTGGTCAAGAACAGACTGAGACTGATATATAGATAGAAAGAGTATAGAGATACAGAAGTTACTCCATAAAGATGGAGATTGATCCTCTTACCTAAGAAGTTTTGCTCGAACAGTTTTACGAGAAGCATTCCTCTCAGTTAGATAAAGATGAGCGTGAGGCTAAGTGTTAAAGTAGGAAAAAAGAAACCCTTTGATGAATACTTAGCTAAGTTTATTCACATGAACAGTGAGAGTGGAATGACTGGGAAGTAAGTTCATAGATTGAATTATGTGTTACAAAGAAAGAATTTTTCTCAAGTAATTACAAAAGTTCAATAGAGCAGTAGCATATGCAAGATTAGAAAAATAAGTTTATGATGTCCAAAGAGAGAGAAAGGTAGCCACAGTTCAAAAGATAAAGAGACTCCCCTATTTAAGAAAGAGTAATAATCAAGAGTCAGATAGAGTAATGAAGGGTTGAGTCTATACCCTAGCAAGAGGGTAACGTGGCATCCTAAGTTAGATTAGTAGCTCAAGTTCCTGAATGAATGATCAGGATCTACAGATAATGTGACAAAGGAAAGAATACTTTAAAGTTTACCTAGTTAATTGTTTAATTGCAGTGTGTATATGATGGATATGGCTTATGTTGCCATAAGTTATGATGAACAGTTGCATCTCCTTGCAGTTGTCATATGATGACATGCATGTTAGAGTATGCTTAAATGATTGCATCTTCTTGCACATTATGCATGTTAGAGTATGTTATGATGAATGAATACTCCCCTTTCATATTATATGCAGGGTAGAATATATATGATGAGAAAGTTATGTTGGATAATTTAAGTTGGTAATGATAAAGCAATAGAAAAGTGATAAATAAGATAGTTAGCCTAGTTAGTCCCCAAAGATTAGAATGAGAGTTTACGATTAGACAATGATAGTCAGTTAGACAAAGAATGAGATTAGAGATAGATGCTAGTGGCAAACCTATAGACATATGATGACAATACTTAGGACATATCCCTTCAGTAGGGATGAGATACATGAATGATGTACCATGAACATGAAATGAAATCACGTCTGGAAAAAAGGATTTCTACACCAGTTTAAAATGGCATTCTACATCGTACATACAACCGGTGTAGAAACGAACCGTGTAAAAAGTGATACATTTTACACCGGTCGCAAGACGGGTGTAGAATGTATCACTTTTTACACCGGTCTACATTTTAAAGTGGTTCACATTTACATCCAGTGTATTATTTTATAACATCTACACCAGTTGAATATTGGGACGGTGTAGATTATTCAAATTTTAATACCGGTTGAATATTGGGATGGTGTAGATTATTCAAATGTTAACACCGGTTGTATATACGTCCGATATAGATGTTATTAAATTTATATTATTATATATGTTCTTTCTACACTGGCAGGTATATACGTCTGATGTAGATGTTATTATATTTATATTTAATATATTTTGTTGGCCTGAAGCTTCATAAATAAACTGACCAAATATGCGACTCAAAGGGCATGATCATCGGTCATCAGTTCAAGATGCCAGAGACATATATAATTCAATTGCTCATTATATTATTCATTTAATAAAATTCAATACAAAAATGCTACAATTTGAACAGAAAATTAGAAAAAGGTATTCAGTGAAAGACAAATATATATACTATTGAGAAGGAAGGAATTGAACAAAAAACTCTGCCCACCGATTACGCAGGTCCTCAATATCTTGTTCAGGAAATGGATTAGGTTGATCAAACATCTGAAATATGAAATCAAAATCAAAGAAATTAAGGCATTACTGATATAGATTATATTAGATTGATAATTAAGAAATATGAAATCATTAAAAATATAATTTTACTTCCTCAGTTAGATCAATCCTATTTGACAAGATAATATTGACCATGTGTCTAACTATGTAGAAGCCGCACAAGTTACTTTCTCTGGGTTGCCTTCTACTCTGTAATATTAACAAGATAAAAATTATTTCTCAACATCAAAACGGGGAACCTAGCTAGTACCTAATATATACTTTTATTACCTTCGGTGTGATCCATTCAGGGTCCCTCACCAAGTTAGCGTGCTTAAGGCCCCTTGCAACTGCGAACGTCCTTATAGCCCTATGACCAAAGTTATAAAGTTAGTAACCCATTTATCACAAAGGTCATTGTGTATAGAAGAAAACTCATGTACGTGTTCATGATCTTCTTAACATCAATCGATGGCTTGTAATGGAGGGAGCATAAGAATAAAACTTTATAACTATGCTTATAGAGGATGACCAATTGCCAATGATTACTGTAGAGATTAATCAAAAGAGAATGAGTATTATAATTAAGCAAATACAAAACTAGTATGAAATAAAATGAAATATTATTATTCTTACTCCTGCATATATGGTACGAAGAAACAATCAATATCGGTTTCACCGAGCCTCCTTGAAATGTATGCAAGCCTCAAAGATTGAGAGGTCCCTTTTGCATAAATCTGATATGGGCATAGGAATCCGAACTTTGTAACATCCCAATTTTTGGGTCTAGTTGAACTGGGAGGTAGTCTGATATGGGCAGGCTGCTAAACCCGTAGTCCTAGGGTAGTAATCTGATATAGGCGGATTATTTACCTGTATTTTGTAGGGATCCGAGGGATGAGCTAAGTCCTTCAGGATTTAAAGATAAGTTAAGTCTTTAACCTACAGAATCGGGATAGTTCACCTAGGTTCAAAATGAGGAATGTGAGGAATGTCCTAAGTCTTAAGCCTAGGAATTCTGCAGGTAGCTTGATATGGGCTGGCTCCTGTGTAAGATAACCTGATATGGGCGGGTTGTCTAGCCTTTCAATTAACGATGACTCCCGAAGAGTTCAAGGGATGAGTTATTGAAAGAGAATTTCAAGAACTTAAGATGAAGGATGAGAAGATGAGTAATAGATGCCAGAAAGAGAATGCAAGGGCAAAATCGTAATTTTGGGAAAGATCGGGCTGGTAGCCGATGAGTACCATATTTTGCCAGAAAATAGAGAAAATTATGCTGATCATTTCACTGAACTGTGAAATGTGTATATGAGGTCTCTATGTATATGAAAGAATTAGAATTATGACCAGGGGTAAAATGGTCATTTTGGAAAAGTGTGCGCGTGAGTGCTTTTTCAGGCCAAAACAGCCCGATCCGGATAAAATATCTGAAAATACCGGGAGATAGAGAAAAGGATTCCGGGTTGAATGAGGAGTCACAAAATTTTGATTTGAGGTCCCGATTTTTCTGTAAAAATTCCGGAAGATGGGAATTTACAGTTATAATCGGTAAAGGAAAAGCAGTTCCGATAGGGATGATCGGACTGTGGCCAGGGGACCGTATAGTGTTTCTAAGGCCTTTAGTAACACTAGGGAAGGCCCAGGCCCATTAGATCAGTCTAGTGGTAAAAGGGGCCGGTGTCCGGGAAAAAGGTGCGAAATGACGAAAATGCCCCTATGTTATAGAACAGCTGAAGAATGAGTAAAGGGTATTTTGGTCATTTGTCTAAGGTTAGACAGTCCAGGGAAGTTATCTGGATAGTTGACCAGGGTCAGAGAGTACTCTGGTAAGATGGGAAAAGACAATAATGCCCCTAGACCTAGTAAAGTAAAGAAAGAGAGACTAAGGGCATTTTGGTAATTTGCCAAGGGGTGTTTCTTGGGAATCGTACCATCAGAGTACTTGGGCTGGATCAGAGACCCAAGATGATATTCTCAGGCCCAAAAACGTGGCCCAGTAGTTATGTGAGGAAAGTGGCATTAAAATAATGATTTAATGACTTTTCAGTAAAGTAAAGTTACTCGGTTGGCACGATAACCGAGGAGGTGATCAGATAAAGTCTGAGACTTATCTGGATAGCATTGGAAGGCGTGAAAGGTCCCTTCCAGATGCCACATGGCGTCATCTTAGAGGCAGAAGAAAAGTTAAGGACACGTGGCACGATCTCAGCCGCTGATTCCGGTGTAAGACTCTGGAACTATCTGGAAAGGCTGAGTCAGCTGATGAGGTGTCCCGGGATTTAGACATGTGAGAAATGTGCTGCTGAGGTGTCCGCTGAGGTGTCCACTGAGGTGTCCTGGATGATGCAGTAAAAGGAATAAAAGAAAATAGGAAATTCCAGGAAAAACCAGGACCACATGTTCAGATGGCTTCAAAATTACAGGAATGCCATCGAAGGAAACTATAAATACCCCCTCCCCCTCCCATTTCATGCATCCCACGTTTTTGGCAAGGAAAGAGAGAGAAAGAAGAGAGAGAAGGAGAAAGAAAGAAGAGAGGAAGTTCTGGCGGAGCTGGAAGCAGAATAAGGATAGTAGAGTTCTGCTAAGCTTTTGAGGTAGTAACTAATCCTAGCTTTTATGTAATGGCTTTGTGATTGATGTGCTATTGTTTGGTTGGATTGTTGTCTTATATGTTATGTCTAAAGCTCTACTGCAATGCTATGATCATATGTTATTGAGTATGGAAGCACGCGGCATACTTATCTGTACACAATCACAAGCAAGCACTGTCACTCTGCGTTACATATACTGTTATGATTATTACTACTGAGATTCCCCCGAATCTCATCCCCCTTGTATAACCATTTCAGGGAGGATATGTCAAGGTAGATTTTGAGAATTTTGAGAGACGCCGTTATGATACTGAAATTTCGACGGAGATAGCAGTAGTGGAGGAAGGATATGATGCGTACTGTGTACGTAGGTACTGTCTAAGGAGGCTGGTAGTGAGTGGACCTAGCCGGTTCATCCAGTCTTTCCTGGGTACTTACGTAGAATGGTAGTTCTAATGAGAGAATTACCGAATCAGTACAGCTAGTATAGCTTCCGCAGGTGTGCTCTGAGGAGTCTAAGGCAGGATGTTTCAAACTTGCCTTGTTTGCCCTTGGAGGAAACCAACTCAGCTTGCATGTACCTACAGGTAATGCAGACATTAGTTGTAAGACTTGAACTTTGTTATTACATATATTTACATTTAAATTATCTTACATAAAAAACACTTGGATGCATCTGGAGGTGAGTTCTTCCTTGGGAGTGATCAGAGATTTGACTTCCGCATGGTCAAGGAAGGCCGGTGCCCCCATGTCGCCCACAACTGAATCCATAGGCAATGCGTCCATATGGAATATTTTGTCATATGCCAATAGGATCACACGTTGCATGGCATTCAAAGTGGGAGGGGTGGGAAGTTGGCTGGGGGATGAGGTGACGTGATCCGAAATAAGATGCTTTGGCCACAATATGAAAGTCCTTTTTGCTTGGCTCACTGTCTTCACCTCATCAGTGGGAATTGGGATAAGAGCATCTCTAATTAGCACATCTTCAACTGTCACCCTTAATTGATCGTCTTGAATTTGGATGTGGTTAACAGTTTCCCCTAGGCTATGGATGGAGCCATGTGCCACTAAGAGTCTAAGAGGATCCTCTACATATAGATCACAATGTTATGCATCCTCTGAATCGGCAAGCAACAGCTCCCCTTAGTGCTTGGATGGGCTGCAATTGAGGGCGGGAGGGGATCAGTTGGCTCTTGCTGCCTTGATGTCATCATGGACAACATTTCTTCCTTGATCTTTGCCAACCCCTCTTGTAATCGCGCCTCAATTGAAGCTTCTGTTTGTGCCCTAACCTCTATCCAAGCCTCTGCCTTAGCCTCTACCCTTATGGTGGAGAGCAAGGATTCCAACTCTGCCCTCGACACCACATGTGGGGAACATCTTTAAGATGCTCCAAAGTAATCTCTTATACCCACACCTCTTCCAACTCCCCTGACACGGCCCCCATGTTCTTGTTTTCCAGTGGCAACAGTCAAGATGTCATTCCTACCATCTGACTTGAAGGATCCATGGGACTCTTGTTATTTAAGATCACTCTGTAACATAGAAAAAACAAACATAAGGAAAATGATATAATTATAGTCTACTAAAACAAAATAATGCAAGTAGTTCTTATAATTTTTTCAGCAATCATGCGAGCATTGTCGCTTGTAAATGTTCCGCTCTTTCTTTGGCAAGCGTACAACCATTTTTCTTCGCGATGTATCGGAAAGGGGGGGTCAAGAAGAACATTAGGATCCGACCCAACATTTTCTTCTAGCCTCTTCCTCTTGGCCCCCAACAACTCTCTTTCTGCCTTCGCATAACCCCCTCGAGACATTGTGTGGGGGCAATCATTCTTGAGGGCATATTCAATCGCTTTTGCCCTTTTTTCCTACAAGACATGAAGTAGTTAAAATCAATACATATGATATTTTGATACGTTTTCTGCCAACACATACAAAAGGATACACTCACCATTGCTGTTGGCGTGGTCCGAATCCTAACATCCCAAGCAGCTTCCTCAATGAATTGATACTTGCTGCATGGAGAAGGTTGAGGATGACCACTTCTGTCTCCATGCACACACTGACGAGCTAGTTGTGTCTTGAATGCCCTCCAACGCTCAGCACAATAAGACAACATCTTCTTCTTCAAGACCTCATTGTTGGGAATATCGTAAGTGAGCTTCAATGATTTCCATTGAAAGCAGAGTAATCAACAAACAGTTGTGTATTTGGTATTGCTCTGCATGCAATATTAGATAATTCCTATACCAGGATAGTGTCCCAAATTTGATTCTTCACGCAATCATCCACAGCATCCCAGTCAAATAGGTTATGCTAGGCTTGTTGCGTGCTAGGAGGATGACAAAACTTACGTACTTTGCCCTGTGTTCACCAGTTGGGTTCCAGTTTCTGTCAAACTCTATCGGAAGCAGTTTCCCCTCTTTCCTGTCCTTCGTAATATTTTTCAAACTAGTCACACTTCTACCCTTCCTTTGCGTAATGTCTCTTGGAGCATCACTAGCCTCAATCTGAGTAACTCTATCCCCTATATTCCTATATACGCAATAACAACATCAAAAACATTGTAAACAGACTTAACCCTTTTTCCTTCAACCCATCAGAGTACACAAAACTTGTTCCTTTAGCAGTTATGAATGGAAAGATGTGCAAGCATTTATCAGGAAAAATAGAAAACCTAGATTAAACGAACATATATAAAAATGGCGAAGCACGTACACACGGGAAAATAAGTGCAGAGAACACGTACACGGAATAGCAGAACGAGAGAGACAACAGAGAAGAACGACTGAGCATGGAGAAGCCTCGCTAAAACCACAGAGCACGACGAGCGGAGATATGATAGAGTACGTGAGAAATAAGAATGATGGTCGCGCCAAGGGGCGGGCTTAAAAAATGAATATAAATATTTTACACCGGATATAAATTATTTTAACCTGGACAACAACATAACCGATGTAAAATTGATACATTTTACTCCGGATAAAGTATAAAACCGGTGTAAAAAATAACACCGTCTAAAATATAACACCAGATAAAGTATAAACCGGTGTAAAATCAAACTATAATTTATTTACCAAATTGTCAGTAGTAGACTTTTTACACCGGATAACACTTAAGACTGGTTTTAATTTTGTAGTTATTTTTTTAAACTCCATCATCATATATATCATCCCATCCCTTCTCATCACAATATTATTATCAGAACAAGAATCTGTCTCTGTTATTATAACATCAAAATCATATATGTAATCATAACAAGAAACTTAATATTGCATGTTTAGACTACATCAAAAAAAAGAAACACATAGAAATCAATCAGAATCCACTTCTTCTTCATTTAATTTTGGTAAACCTATTGAAAAAGAAGGGATCTCACAAATAGAATCATCATTATCAACAACCCTTTTTCCTTGGAGCGTGACAGACCATCTTTCATTTTGAGGATCAGTGATATAGAACACTTGCTTTGCTTGGTCTGCCATAATGAAAGGCTCATCCCCAAAACTTGTATTATTCAAATCAACCAGTATAAATCCTAACCGATCGACCATAACACCGTTGTTTACATTAGCCCACTTGCATTTGAACACGGGAACTTTGAATTTGGAGTAGTCCACCTCCCAAATCTCTTCAACAACGCCATAATAAGGGATGGCTGCTAATATAGGATTTTGTCTTTTGAATTAGAGAAATGCATAGCCTCGGCCACTAACATAAACACCACTATTTTGCATGCTACTTCTATCATCTAGGGACTTCGTATAAAAGGAATACCCGTTGATATCAAATGAATTCCAACAGATCACATTATGTTCAGAACCACATGCCAACCATCTAACTGTATCAGAAACACAATCCTCATTTTCAACCTCCAGTTTGAACCAATGTACAAAAGATTTGTTGTGTTCTCTAATCAGCCTTTGCTTTGTCATCCTATTATTTTTTTTCCAGACAAGATCTTTATGAACAACAATATAGTCTTGAACTTCATCAATGTTATTCAAGATGTGTAAGTGTATTTGCTACAATTCATCAATGTCAACACTCTTCACCGACATTCCGCGTTGACCCCCCTGTTTGGCACGGGGTTTACGGAGACCAGTAAGTCTTACTTTAGACAAGTATTGTTGACAAAAATCCATAGCTTCTTCGGCAACATATTTTTGAACAATGGATGCTTCAGGCCGATTTGAATTCTTCATATACCCTTTAAGAATTTTCATGTATCTTTCAAATGGGTATATCCATCGTAAGTATACAGGGCCACACAATTTTATCTCTCGCACTAGATGAACGATGAGGTGTACCGTGATGTCAAAAAAGGCAGGAAGAAACTATTTTTCAAGCTGGCACAAAATAACATAACCCTCGTGCTCCAATTCCTCCAACTTTTCAGTCTCAAACACTTTGCCACATATAGCATTAAAGAAGAAGCAAAGTCGGGTTACAATGTGTCTCAAATCATCTTGAAGGCTTCCTCAAACAGCCACTGGGAGTAATTGTTGCATCAATACATGACAATCATGAGACTTTTGGCCTACTAATTTTAAATCTTTCATGGACACAATCCTCTTAAGATTAGATGAGTACCCAGAGGGAACTTTGATTCCTTGCAAACACTCACAAATACTTCTTCTCTCAGCCTTGGACAAAATGTTAGTCTCTTCAACATGATAGCTCCCCTCACCATCTGGCCTCGGATGTAAATCCTCTTGTATTCCTATTTCTTTCAAATCAAATCTTACCTTTAAACCGTCTTTGGAACTACCATGTGTGTTAAGAAGTGTTCCAACAATGCTATCACACATATTTTTCTCCGCATGCATCATATCAATACAGTGCCTTACATGAAGATGTCGCCAATACGGAAGCTCAAAGAACACAAATCTTTTTTTCCATACATTTTTCTCACTTTTATTGGTAATCTTACCGAAAGTGACATTGATGTCTTTCACCTTTTCATAAACTTGTTCGGCAGTCAATGGCTTTGGAGCATTTTCAAATTCTTGGTCGCCATAAAATTTCTTCTTTAGTCGATGGTATGGGTGGGCTTGTCTTAGAAATCTCCTATAACCTAGGTAGACTGTCTTTCTTCCATGACGAAGTTGATAGTAGCAAGTCCCTTCCTAACAAATCGGACATGCTTTATGGCCCTTAACATTATACCCTGACAAATTTCCGTATACAGGAAAGTCATTAATTGTACAAAAGATCATGGCCCGCATATTGAAGACCTCCTTCTTAACCGTATCAAAAACATCCACACCTTCCCATAGCTTCTTCAAATCTTCGATCAAGGGTGTTAGGTAAATGTCTATGTCATTTCCCGGTTATTTTGGTCCTGAGATCAGCATAGACAATATTACATACTTCTATTTCATACACAACAAGGGAGATAGGTTGTAAATCACCAGAAGGATAGGCCATGAACTATGTATACTACTAAGGCTACTATAAGGGTTCATGCCATCCGTACTAAGTCCAAGCCTTAGGTTTCGTGGTTCATTGCCGAACTCGGGAAATAAGTCATCAATCTTCTTCCATTGCAAAGAGTCAGCCGGATGACGAATCTTTCCATCATTAATCCTTTCATTGGCATGCCATAACATTTTCTTTGCATCATCTTATTAGAAAAAAGTCGCTTAAACCTTGGAACAATTGGAAGATACCATAATGTAATATCCCTAATTTTCTGTATTGATTTGCATGTACAGATTATATGTGAGATTTTCTAAGAAAAATATGGCCATTTAGGTAAAGAAAGGGATTGAATTGAAAAAGGAAGAAAATGCAAGGACTTATGTGGAATTATAAAAGGTTTAAGGTCAAAAGATAAAGTAGACAAAAATGTGGGGTCCTTAAGTGTAATTTTAGCCAAATAAAGGGTACTTAATTGAAAAGACGAAAAGTTCCAAGGGTAAAAGTGTAATTATAGAAAGATAAGCCAGAAATGGCTTAACACTGCCCGGAAGCATTTCAGTCTCAAATCTCGTCAGTAGATAGAGAAAATGATGCTGAGCAATCCAGCTTAATACAGGAATTTTATCAGGACTCCGGATGGCCGAAATTTATCTTATAGTCTAAAAGTATAAAAAAATCTTACCGGATATACTAGACCTCATATATGAGTGAAAATCTGCAGGAAGATGCGTCCTGTAGAGACGGATGTCGGGGAACTGACAAAATACCGAAAGGAGGTCTGTAAAAAAGTTATTCACAAATTAGTGAATTCAGACGGGAGTTTGTGACCTCTGGGTATCCGATTGAGAGATTTATCGGGTATTCAAACTGAGAATAAATGAGCTCAGATGACATCGGTCAGATGCTTGTTATGACCCAAAGGGATGCCTAGACTCAGTATATCAATTTATCTGACAAAAAGAGTCGGTGTCCGGAAAGGTGTAGAAACGGTGCACAATGACAGCAATACCCGATAAATATCACCTAAAGAGGTGTCTCAGGATTCGTGCCATAAAGGTGGTGGACCTTATAAAGGCCCAAAAATGGTGCCAACCAAGGCCCAATAAGACACTTGGACTGATAGGTGGGCCAGTGTCCAGTGGAACCCCGAAAATATACAAAATGACAAAAATGCCCTTATGTTATAAAATAGCTGAAGAATGAGTACAGGGTATTTTGGTCATTTGGCTAAGGTTAGATAGTAAAGAAAGGTTATCTGGATAGTTGACCAGGGTCAGAGAATACTCTGGTAAGATATGAAAATACAATAATGCCCCTAGATTCATTAAAGTAAATAAAGAAGAACCAAGGGCATTTTGGTAATTTACCAAGGGATGGTTCTTGGGAATTGAGCCATCAGAGTACTTGGACTGGATCAGAAACCAAAGATGACATTCCAAAGGCCCAAAAACGTAGCCCAAGGAATATGTGAGTTAAAGTGGCATTAAAATAATATTTTAGTGGCTTTTTAATAAAGTAAAGTTACTCGGTTGACGTGATAACCGGGGAATTGATCAGATAAAGCTTTGGACTTATCTCAAAGTCATGGGATGGCGTGAAAGGTGCTAGAAAGATGCCACATGGTGCCAACCTAGAGGGAGAAGAAAAGCTGAGGACACGTGGCACGATCTCAGCCATGTATTCCGGTGCAAGACTCTGGAATGCTCTGGAACACTGAGTCAGCATGGTGAGTCAACATGGTGAGTCAGCATGGTGAGTCAACATGGTGAGTCAGCAGGTAATTATGAAAGGCCATGAGTCATCAAGATGACATCACCATGATGATGCAATAAATTGGATTAAAGAAAATAGGAAATTCCAGGAAAATTGGTGGCCACAAGATCAAAGTTCTTGAGAATTATAGAAATGCCATCTATGAAAACTATAAATACCCCTCCCCCTTGCCATTGTCTTTGTAATATCCTTAATTTTCTGTACTGGTTTCTATGTACAGAATAAACGGAATATATGAGCTCTGTTTCAGGAAAAAGATGTGGTCCTTTATGTAAAGAAAATGATTAAATTGCAAAAGAAAGGAAAAGAAAGGACTTAAATGCAAATATGGAAAGTTTAAGGTAAGGAAGGAAAGGTAGACAAAAATGTGGGGTCTTAAAGTGTAATTTTAGCCAAATTAAGGGACTTAATTATAAAGAAGGAAAAGTTCCATGGGGCTAAAGTATAATTAAAGAAAATAGGCCAGAAGTGGTTTGCACCGCCCGACAGCATTTCAGTCCCAGATTCTACCAGAAGGTAGGGCAGGTGACGCCGGGTAACCAAGCCTAATACCGGAATTTTTGAAGATTCCAGATAGCCAGAAATGGACTGATCGTCCAAAAGTTATAAAAATTAATACCGGATACCCTAGGTTTCAGATATAAGTGAGAAAATACAGGATGATGCACCCTTATGGGGCGGATGTCGGGAAACTGACAGGATACCGATAGGAGGTCTGTAGGAAAAGTTATTCACAAAATAAAAATTCCAGACGGGAGTGTGAGGCCTCCAGGGATCCGGGTTGGAGATTTATCGGTATTTTTAAAGAGGCTGAATGCGATCGAATGACTTCGGTCAGATGACCGTTATAACCCCCAAGGATGCCTGAACACAGTAGGACACTGTATCTGGGAAAAAGAGCCGGTGTCCGAAAAAGGTGTATAATCGGCAAATAATAGTTAAAATATTCAATGAACTGTGTTAAAGGAAGATTTCTCGTAATGCGTGCCATACAGGTAATGGGCCCAGGAAGCCCAAAAATGGCGCCATTAGAGGCCCAATAAGACTCTTGGACTGATAGGTGGGCCAGTGTCCAGCAGAACCCCGGAAAAGTGCGAAATTACGAAAATGCCCCTATGTTGTACAAAAAGGGCAGCAGATGAATAAAGGGTATTCTGGTCATTTTGGACAGACCCAGAGGTCAAGACATGTCTAAATAAGGTTGACTAGAGCCAGTATAAGCTTTGACCGAGTCCAGAAAGGTGTGAAATGACGATTTTGCCCTTAGGGTTAAAATAGGACAAGATAGGGCACCAAGGGCATTTTGGTCATTTCGCAGGGGATCTGTAATTGAGTCTGGACCCAGTATTAAAAAGTTAATGATATAAAGGGTCTAGATACTAAATGTGAGGTCAGTAGACATAAAAAGGATCTTCAGAAACATCAGGTGCAGAAAACAGCACGTTTTTCGAGGCGATGGACCGGGCCGGTACCGGAGTGGACCGGAAAGCTTCCGGAAGGCTCTAGCTCCCTCTCAATTTCGCCATGTGAAGAATGTGGGAGGTGAGGTGTCCCATGAGTTGGCATTGAGTGATGTCATGCATGATGCAGTAAAAGGAATAAAGAAAAATAGGAAATTCAGGAAAAAACAGGACCACAGGATCATAAGTCTTCAAAATTACAAGATTGCCATTGCTCAACACTATAAATACCCCCCCTTACCCCTTCATTTCGGTGCAAGCAAGAAAGAGAGGAAGAAAGAAGTTCTTGAGAGAGAAAGTGAGAGAAAGAAAGAAGTAAGGAAGTTCTGGTGAAGTTGGAAGTAGTAGGGAAGTTCTAAAGCACTGCTTTTGAGGTAACAACTAATCCTAGCTCTTATGTAATGTCTTTGTGATGTGTTGTCTTGTTTGGTTGATTGTTGTCCTATATGTTATGCTTGAAGCTCTATTCCAATGCTATGATCATATGTTATTGAATATGGAAGCATGCAGCATACTTATCTGTACACAGTCACAAGCAAGCACCGTCACTCTGCATTACATATTTTGTTATGATTATTGTTAATGGGATTCTTTTGAATCTCATTTCCAAACATAACATTACAGGGGAGGTTTTGTCAAAATAAAATTTGGAAATCTTAAGAGACGCCGGTAGGCTGCCGAAATTCCGGCAACGAAGACGGAACAAAGAAAGGAACTGATACGTACTGTGTACGTAGTGCTGTCTAAGGAGGCTGGAAGTGAGTGGACCCAGAAGGTTCATCCAGTCTTTCCTGGGTACTACGTAGAATGGTAGTTCTCATAAGGGAATTACCGAATCGGTACAACATCGGTTACTTTCTAGAAAAGAATTGTAGCAGTTATGCTGCCGGATTATAGACAGAGAAGGATGTAATAAAATATGAGAGAGTTAATCATGCACAGATATATAACAGTTGATTATTTGATATTAATGGTTATCTGGCCTGTATGACTGATATGTGTTGGTTGTATGCTTGGGTATGTAAAGACTAAATGCTGAAAGTAGGCTCAGTGAACAGTAACTCGTGAAGACCCATTCATGTTTGATAAATCATTAAAAATAGTAAATGATTGAATTAATGTACGAAATTTTTAGGGTATAAAGTAGACATACTAAGATTTAATTTGATATATATAATGTCTAAATTGGATGTATACACGAAAAGATATAAATGGTTAAAGTTGGGACCAGAATGCTGGATTCAGGAGAAAGTCATTGGATGAACAGTAATATTTGAACGTTTACCCACGTTAAATTTGTCAAGGATTGGTCAACCAATGATTTTTCCCTGAAATATATTTGAGTTAGCTTCACGTATCAATTGGAACCACTTCATTTCGATTTTTCTATAATTAGTTATGAATTTTCAAAGTCAGGTCACTCATCTGGAATTTGCCACAGTGAACAGTACTCGATATGAATAAAATTCCAGATTAAGTGTTTAGACTTCAATGACCCTGAAAGTGGTTTAAGTGCTACTGAATGGTCCCTAAGATGTATAAAAATAAGGTTGTGACATTTGGTATCAGAGCAAAGGATTCTGGCTTAAGAAATGCTTTGAGTAGATGATTTATAGAAAGATATACCATGATAAAGCCGTTATAATTGACACTAAGTTAGTGTTTGCAGGATGGCTAGACATAGATTTGGGTCTGAAACTACAGTAAACCAATGGGAATTAAGACCAGAGGTCTCTAGTTCAGATAGTTCAGAAGAAGGGATAGTAAGCAATGATTCTGACCTCTGGACACCTCCAGTAGCTGGTGATTCTGAGGAGGATAGTTCCTCGGTAGGATCAAACTTTCCAATTGATGATCAGGAGGTGATGATAACAGAAGGCCCTATTCCTGCCATTCCCATAAGTGCGGTACCCTTGAATATAACAGACAGTTCAGGATCCAGTCAAGTACGTGTTCAGAGTAATGCGCCAGATCCCAGTAGGCCCGAAGTGACTTTAGTAGAAATGTATTTGGGAGGTTTAATCGTAAGAATGGTCCCAGGGAGGAACCTGAGTAGAGAGCAACTTGAGAGCTCGGTAGCATTAGCCCGACAACTATATGAGTTGAGGCAGACCCTGTTCGAAAACATAGATCAAGATTATTCGGTCTACCAGGAGTTTATCACAAGGGTGAAAGCCATATATCAATCCTGGGATCCAAATGTGTTAACCATGGGGCTTTGGCTAGAAATTATGAATGATGTATTGCCGAAGACTCCTACCTGGAGATCGGAGTTGGACCAGTATTTTGATAGAGAATCATATTGTACCATATCCGACTGGATCTACCTAGTAGGAGATTATATTAGAATGAAGTTTAAGAAAAATTAGAGTAATATTTCTAATGTATAAAAGACTAGAATGGTACTGTGATATGTACATATACTCTGTATGTATATTATGTGTGAAATGAAATGAAAAGGAATTATGTTATTTATCGTATTCCCTTCTGTTTTTAAGTATAACAAAATGGTACGAACGAGGAGAACTATTCCAGCTGAGGAACCCCGAGAGGCTGGAAACCTTAATCAAATGATTCTAGAACATTTAGAACAGCAACAAAAGATGATAGAAGAAATGAGAGCTGCTCAAGCACGAAATGAACAAGAAAGAGATGCTGCCATAGCCGCGGCAGTAGCAGCAGCTGTAAATAATTTAAGACCGCCAGAGCCTTCAGGAGCAACTAGTAGAGAACCTGAAGAAGTACCCCAGCAGGCGGAACAGCCCCAGAGAAGGGTTGAATCAAGGGAGGAGGCAGTTGGCATCCAGCAATGGATGGTGCGATTTTGCAAACACAATCCTCCCATATTCGAAGGGACATTTGAGGTACATGTAGCAGAAAATTGGGTCAGCAGATTAGAGAAGATCTTTAAGGTCCTCGACTGCCCGACTGAAACCAAGGCCCAAATGGCCATCTATCAATTGGAAAAGGATGCGGATAGATGGTGGAAGAATACAGAGTTACTTCTCCAAGCAAGAGATATTCCAGTTACTTGGGAAGTATTTCTTGAGCAATTTTATGAGAAATATTTTCCTCAATCTGTCAGAGATGAAAGGGAGGCTGAATTCCTTGTGCTGAGACAAGGAGAAAAAGAATCTTTTGACGAATATTTGGCCAAGTTCATCCGGCTATCTCAATATTCAACTTACCTACGCCAAGTGGATGATGAACGCTGGATGACAGAAAGAATGATTCGAGGGCTGAATTCTATGTTAAAGGAGAAGTTAACTCCCCAACAATACAGCCAGTTCAATAAGGCTGTGGAAGCATGTCGAATCATTGAGAACAGCATGAATCATAGAATGCTGTCCAGATCTGGGAGTAAAGATCAAGCGACTCCTGATAAGGCCGGACGGAATCAAGAAGCGGCCAGTGGGAGCGGCTATAAGAAAAGAAAGCGCCCGTGGCAGACCAAGAGGCCTAATAGGGGAAATTTCCGCGGAAGATCCAATAACCGGGATCCAAAGGCCCCAGGATGTGAAAAGTGTGGAAAGAATCATGGTGACAGACCATGCTTGATGGGCCAGAATGTATGCTACACCTGCGGAAAGCCTGGACATTTTTCCAGGGAATGTCCTCAAGCTATAACTGATCCAAGGCCAAGGACGGCGGGACGAGTGTTTGCACTCACTAGAGAGGATGCTCAGCGATCATCTGAGATGATCCAAGGTACAATCTATCTCAATGATCATGCTGTGACTGCCCTATTTGATTCGGGTGCAAGTCATTCCTTTATATCTTATGAATGTGCTAAATGCCTAGGCCTTCTGATCAGCAAGTTACGTTATGATATACAGGTGAAAACCCCCACCAACGCTAGGGTGATCACATCTGATGCCTGTCTAAATAGTGTGGTGCGTTATGAGCACTGCAGTACCACCCTGGACCTGATCTGTATGCCTTTCCAGGAGATTGAGGTCATACTCGGTTTAAATTGGTTATCCTCCAATAATGTGATATTGGACTGCAGGAATAAGACCCTAGTTCTTGGTCCAAAGATCACTGATCGGAGTCTAGAAGTACAACTGAACTTCGTGACAGAGGCTTAGGCAGAAAAATGTCTACGGAAAGGATGTCAGGGATATGTGGTATTTTTTTCTGTTCAAACAGAAGTGGAGGCAGGCATCGAGGAGGTTCCTGTAGTCAATGAATTTCCTGAAGTCTTTCCAAAGGAGATTCAGGGATTGCCTTCGGAGCGTGAAGTGGAGTTTGCGATCGAAATTGTACCTGGAGCTGGACCAGTATCAAAAGCCCCATACAGGATGGCTCCCAACGAAATGATGGAACTGAAGAAGCAAATTGAGGAGCTATTGGAGAAGGGTTTTATACGACCCAGTGTATCGCCATGGGGTGCTCCAGTACTGTTCGTCAAGAAGAAAGATGGTAGCTTAAGGCTGTGCATTGACTACAGGGAATTAAATAAGCTTACAGTTAAGAACAAGTATCCTCTTCCCAGAATTGATGACCTGCTAGATCAATTGGCAGGAGCGAGCTTATTCTCCAAAATTGACTTGAGATCTGGCTACCATCAACTAAGGGTCAAGCCAGATGATATTCCAAAGACGGCGTTCAGAACGCGCTACGGACATTTTGAATTCTTGGTGATGCCTTTTGGACTAACCAATGCACCTGCTATTTTCATGGACTATATGAACCGGATTTTTAGGCCTTATCTAGATCAGTTCATTGTGGTCTTTATTGATGATATTCTGGTGTACTCCAAATCTCCAGAGGAGCATGAGAGGCATTTGAGGATTGTTCTTGGTACCCTTAAAGAGAAGAAGCTCTATGCTAAGCTGAGTAAGTGCGAGTTTTGGCTTTCAGAAGTCAAATTTCTCGGTCATGTCATATCCCGAGACGGGGTAGCTGTGGATCCTAGCAAAGTTGAAGCAGTTTTGAGCTGGGAACAGCCAAGGACAGTGACAGAGATTAGAAGTTTTCTTGGCCTAGCAGGGTACTACAGACGATTCATTCAAGACTTTTCTCGAATTGCCTTACCACTTACCAAGCTGACCAGAAAGAATCAGCAGTTTAAGTGGGATGAGAAGTGCGAGGCTAGCTTCCAGCAGTTGAAGCAGAGATTAACGACTACTCCCGTGCTGATTATTCCAGACCCAACTCAGACTTATGTAGTCTACACTGATGCTAGCAAGCAGGGGCTGGGATGTGTGCTTATGCAGCAAGGTCGAGTAGTAGCCTACGCCTCTCGGCAGTTAAAGCCACATGAAGAGAATTATCCCACTCATGATCTGGAGCTTGCGGCGGTGGCCTATGCCCTGAAGATATGGAGGCACTATTTATACGGAGCAACGATAGAGTTGTTTTGCGACCACAAAAGCCTGAAATATCTGCAGGATCAGAAGGAGCTGAACATGAGGCAGCGGCGATGGATGGAATTGTTAAAAGATTATGACTTCCAGATTAAATACCATCCAGGAAAAGCCAATGTGGTAGCTGATGCCCTGAGTAGAAAGGTGGTGCAGGTTGCATACATGATGATCAAGGAATTGGAACTGATAGAAGATATGCGCGACTGGAGCCCTCTATATCAAATGCAACTGACGGAGAATCCTTTTGGAGGAGTTCATGTCAGAGCTTGCATAGAAGATGAGATCAAAGGGGCTCAGGAACAGGATAAGCTCGCAGCAATATTCAAAGACAAGCTGGAGAAAGGGAAGACAAGGAATTTTGAGATGTCCCCAGATGGATTGCTACAGTTTAGGGGAAAACCCTATATCCCAAATATTGGGGAATTAAGGGAAAGGATTCTGGAGGAAGCACATAAAAGCCGATATACGGTACATCCAGGTATGACCAAAATGTATCATGATGTTAAAAGGTTATTCTGGTGGCCTGGACTGAAGAAAGATGTTGTAGCTTACGTATCTAAGTGCTTAACCTGCCAGAAAGTGAAAGTTGAACATCAAAAGCCAGCAGGAACGTTGCAGCCTTTAGATATCCCTGAGTGGAAATGGGATGGGATTGCCATGGACTTTGTGGAAGGACTACCCTTGACACCAAGTAGACATGATGCGATTTGGGTAGTAATCGATCGACTGACAAAGTCAGCACATTTCCTGGCAATCAATAAGAGAGATTCTCTAGAAAAGCTGGCAAAGCTGGCAAAGCTGTATATAAAGGAGATCGTTAGACTCCATGGTATCCCAAGCAGCATTGTGTCTGATAGAGATCCTCGATTTACTTCAAATTTCTGGAGGGCTCTACAGGAAGAAATGGGCACTACTCTCAGATTCAGTACAGCTTATCATCCTCAGACAGATGGTCAATCTGAAAGAACAATACAGACGTTAGAGGATATGCTGAGAGCATGTGTCCTAGATTTCAAAGGCAGCTGGGATATCCATTTACCCCTTATAGAGTTTGCATATAACAATGGTTATCAGGCTAGTATACAGATGGTACCTTTTGAAGCACTCTATGGACGGAAATGTAGATCCCCCTTATGCTGGCTAGAGTTGAGCGAGAGAAGAATGCTTGGTCCGGATATAGTGGATCAAACTGCAGAACAAGTTGCGGTAATTAGAAAACGATTGTTGACGGCTCAAAGAAGACAGAAGAGCTATGCAGATGTCAGAAGGAAGCCGTTGGAGTTTGAAGAAGGAGAACATGTATTCCTTAAGTTAACTCCAACCACAGGAGCCGGACGATCGATTAAGGTGAAGAAGCTGTATCCAAGATACATCGGGCCATTCCAGATTCTCTCAAAGATAGGAGCAGTAGCCTACAAGTTGGCTCTTCCTCCAAATCTCAGCCAGATACATGATGTGTTCCATGTTTCCCAATTAAAGAAGTATATTCCAGATCCATCTCATGTGATAGAGCAAGATGAGGTCGCACTGCGAGATGACTTGACCTATGAGGTTGGACCGGTACAAATTACTGATAGAAAAGTCAAGCAGTTGCGGAATAAGCAAATTCCTTTAGTTAAAGTGATCTGGAAAGGCTTGACTGAACAAGAGGCTACATGGGAAACAGAAGAAAAGATGAGAGAAAAGTACCCGGAATTATTTGTATAGGATAGATGTAATGTAAATTTCAGGGACGAAATTTATTTTTAGGGGGAGAGAAATGTAATATCCTTAATTTTCTGTACTGGTTTCTATGTACAGAATAAACGGAATATATGAGCTCTGTTTCAGGAAAAAGATGTGGTCCTTTATGTAAAGAAAATGATTAAATTGCAAAAGAAAGGAAAAGAAAGGACTTAAATGCAAATATGGAAAGTTTAAGGTAAGGAAGGAAAGGTAGACAAAAATGTGGGGTCTTAAAGTGTAATTTTAGCCAAATTAAGGGACTTAATTATAAAGAAGGAAAAGTTCCATGGGGCTAAAGTATAATTAAAGAAAATAGGCCAGAAGTGGTTTGCACCGCCCGACAGCATTTCAGTCCCAGATTCTACCAGAAGGTAGGGCAGGTGACGCCGGGTAACCAAGCCTAATACCGGAATTTTTGAAGATTCCAGATAGCCAAAAATGGACTGATCGTCCAAAAGTTATAAAAATTAATACCGGATACCCTAGGTTTCAGATATAAGTGAGAAAATACAGGATGATGCACCCTTATGGGGCGGATGTCGGGAAACTGACAGGATACCGATAGGAGGTCTGTAGGAAAAGTTATTCACAAAATAAAAATTCCAGACGGGAGTGTGAGGCCTCCAGGGATCCGGGTTGGAGATTTATCGGTATTTTTAAAGAGGCTGAATGCGATCGAATGACTTCGGTCAGATGACCGTTATAACCCCCAAGGATGCCTGAACACAGTAGGACACTGTATCTGGGAAAAAGAGCCGGTGTCCGAAAAAGGTGTATAATCGGTAAATAATAGTTAAAATATTCAATGAACTGTGTTAAAGGAAGATTTCTCGTAATGCGTGCCATACAGGTAATGGGCCCAGGAAGCCCAAAAATGGCGCCATTAGAGGCCCAATAAGACTCTTGGACTGATAGGTGGGCCAGTGTCCAGCAGAACCCCGGAAAAGTGCGAAATTACGAAAATGCCCCTATGTTGTACAAAAAGGGCAGCAGATGAATAAAGGGTATTCTGGTCATTTTGGACAGACCCAGAGGTCAAGACATGTCTAAATAAGGTTGACTAGAGCCAGTATAAGCTTTGACCGAGTCCAGAAAGGTGTGAAATGACGATTTTGCCCTTAGGGTTAAAATAGGACAAGATAGGGCACCAAGGGCATTTTGGTCATTTCGCAGGGGATCTGTAATTGAGTCTGGACCCAGTATTAAAAAGTTAATGATATAAAGGGTCTAGATACTAAATGTGAGGTCAGTAGACATAAAAAGGATCTTCAGAAACATCAGGTGCAGAAAACAGCACGTTTTTCGAGGCGATGGACCGGGCCGGTACCGGAGTGGACCGGAAAGCTTCCGGAAGGCTCTAGCTCCCTCTCAATTTCGCCATGTGAAGAATGTGGGAGGTGAGGTGTCCCATGAGTTGGCATTGAGTGATGTCATGCATGATGCAGTAAAAGGAATAAAGAAAAATAGGAAATTCAGGAAAAAACAGGACCACAGGATCATAAGTCTTCAAAATTACAAGATTGCCATTGCTCAACACTATAAATACCCCCCCTTACCCCTTCATTTCGGTGCAAGCAAGAAAGAGAGGAAGAAAGAAGTTCTTGAGAGAGAAAGTGAGAGAAAGAAAGAAGTAAGGAAGTTCTGGTGAAGTTGGAAGTAGTAGGGAAGTTCTAAAGCACTGCTTTTGAGGTAACAACTAATCCTAGCTCTTATGTAATGTCTTTGTGATGTGTTGTCTTGTTTGGTTGATTGTTGTCCTATATGTTATGCTTGAAGCTCTATTCCAATGCTATGATCATATGTTATTGAATATGGAAGCATGCAGCATACTTATCTGTACACAGTCACAAGCAAGCACCGTCACTCTGCATTACATATTTTGTTATGATTATTGTTAATGGGATTCTTTTGAATCTCATTTCCAAACATAACATTACAGGGGAGGTTTTGTCAAAATAAAATTTGGAAATCTTAAGAGACGCCGGTAGGCTGCCGAAATTCCGGCAACGAAGACGGAACAAAGAAAGGAACTGATACGTACTGTGTACGTAGTGCTGTCTAAGGAGGCTGGAAGTGAGTGGACCCAGAAGGTTCATCCAGTCTTTCCTGGGTACTACGTAGAATGGTAGTTCTCATAAGGGAATTACCGAATCGGTACAACATCGGTTACTTTCTAGAAAAGAATTGTAGCAGTTATGCTGCCGGATTATAGACAGAGAAGGATGTAATAAAATATGAGAGAGTTAATCATGCACAGATATATAACAGTTGATTATTTGATATTAATGGTTATCTGGCCTGTATGACTGATATGTGTTGGTTGTATGCTTGGGTATGTAAAGACTAAATGCTGAAAGTAGGCTCAGTGAACAGTAACTCGTGAAGACCCATTCATGTTTGATAAATCATTAAAAATAGTAAATGATTGAATTAATGTACGAAATTTTTAGGGTATAAAGTAGACATACTAAGATTTAATTTGATATATATAATGTCTAAATTGGATGTATACACGAAAAGATATAAATGGTTAAAGTTGGGACCAGAATGCTGGATTCAGGAGAAAGTCATTGGATGAACAGTAATATTTGAACGTTTACCCACGTTAAATTTGTCAAGGATTGGTCAACCAATGATTTTTCCCTGAAATATATTTGAGTTAGCTTCACGTAGCAATTGGAACCACTTCATTTCGATTTTTCTATAATTAGTTATGAATTTTCAAAGTCAGGTCACTCATCTGGAATTTGCCACAGTGAACAGTACTCGATATGAATAAAATTCCAGATTAAGTGTTTAGACTTCAATGACCCTGAAAGTGGTTTAAGTGCTACTGAATGGTCCCTAAGATGTATAAAAATAAGGTTGTGACAGTCTTCACGGCCAAGAGCCCATAAAGAGAGAGAAGTAAGTTCTAGAGAGAGAAAGAGAAAGAAAAGAAAGAAGGAAGGAAGTTCTGGCAGAGCTGGAAGCAGTAAAGAGATAGCAGAGTTCTGTTAAGCTTGTGAGGTAGTAACTAATCCTAGCTTTTATGTAATGGCTTTGTGATTTAATGTGCTATTGTTTGGTTGGATTATTGTCTTATATGTTATGTCTGAAGCTCTACTACATAATGCTATGATCATATGTTATTATTAAGTATGGAAGCACGCGGCATATTTATCTGTACACAGTCACAAGCAAGCACTATCACACTGTATTACATATATTGTTATGATTGTTACTACTAAGATTCCGCCGAATCTTATCCCCTATATATAACCCATTACAGGGAGGTTATGCCGAAGTAAATTTTGATAATGCTAAAAGACGCCTTTATGCTACCAAAATTATGGCAAAATATCAGTAGTGAAGAAAGGAGATGATATGTACTATGTACGTAGGTACTGTCTAAGGAGGCTGGAAGTAAGTGGACCTAGTCGGTTCATCTAGTCTTTCCTAGGTACTTACGTAGAATGGTAGTTCTCACGGGAATTACCAAATCAGTACAAGATCAGTTATTTGTCAAGATGAAGCCTAGTAGTTTTGCTGCCGGATTTTAGGCAGGAAAAGATGTAATAGAGATATGAGGATTTTGTGCGTGCCCTATTGTATAACAATTTATTATTTAATAATAAGTATTGGTGGGCATGTTTTATTGATATGTGATTTATGTATGCATATGTATATAAAGTTGATTGCTGGAATTTACCACCATGAACAGTAACTCATGGCGACATAGGGATGTTTGATCTATAATTAAAAATAGTAAATGATTGAATAAATGTATGATATTTTTATGGTAAATATTAGACATACCAAGCTTCGATTTTATATATAGAATGCCTCATTTGAATATCTACACATGGAGATATAAATTATCAAAGTTGGTACCAGAATGCTGGATTCAGGAGAAAAACGCTGGATGAACAATAAAGTTGTAACATTGACTGACGTTGACTTGGTCAAGGAGTAGTCAACGAGTTATTTTTCCCTGAAAGATAATTGAGTTATCTTCATGTATCAATTTGAACCTGTTCATTTAGATTTTTCTATAAAACTCCAGACTAAAAATTTGACTTCATTGACCTTGAGAGTGGTTCCAGATGCTACCAAATGGTCCCTAAGACATATGAAAGTAAGGATGTTTCACATAACACCTTCGCAGGAGAGTTGTTTGATCTGTACCTTGGTGTCTTACATATTGGACACTTCTCCTCATCTTCAAACTCTTTCCTGTACAATATGCAATCATTTTGGCATGCATGAATCTTTCTATACTGCATGCCTAAAGGACCTATTATTTTCTTCGCATCATAGTAGCATTTGGGTAACGCATTCTCTTCAAGAAACATGTCCTGTAACAACTCAAGCAATTTTGAAGCACCACTATCACTCCACCCATGCGGAGCTTTCACACTTACTAATCTCAACACCGCATTCAACAGGTTGTATTTTCTACACCCTGGGTATAGAGGCTTTTCTGCATCATTGCACATATTACCATATACATGTGACCGCATAAAAGCATCTTCTCCAACATCACGAATCATGTCCTCTACTCGATCATCAGTATCCATGTCATCATCAAAGGTCTGTTCCACCTATTTACCATGCCATACCCATACCGTGTAACTCTTGCAAAACCCCTCACAAATTATATGAGTGTAAATATCAGCAGGACTTTGTTTCCTCTCATTCAAACAACTCCTACAAGGACAATAAAACCTTCCATTGTCATCATCACCATTCCGTTTAGTAAAATCCAAAAACTCCTTCACCCCCTTCAGCATTCTCAACACTTGTTCATTTAGCATTTATCCAACTACGATCCATATTTATGGAAGACTAAGAAACTAGAAAAATAGAAAATAAGAAACCATTACGTTGCAGCTAATGCGTGGAGAGAATAAATTTTCAGTTATCGAGAGGAGTTCAAAACAAAACTCACCGTCTGTGAAGCGCCGAGAAGACTTAATGCGCGAACCAGAGAAAAATGAGAGATGGAAGGACCGAGAAATGTATCAAATAAAAGAGTATTTGGTAAAAAAAATTAAAAAAAAGTTTATTTGATAAGAAAATATACACCGAACAAAATGTTACACCGGTGTAGATATATATAAGGTATAGAGAGTATATTTTACACCGCCCACTATATATAAACTGGTGTAAAATATATATTTTTTTAAGTGATAGACCACTATGTCATCAACTTTTACACAAAAAAATATATATCAGAATATATAAAAGTTGCAATCTTTCACTACTCATCAGACTCAGAGTTTTGGGAGTCATCAGATTGGGTGAGATCAACAGGATTAAAGAAACTATCATGGGGTTGATGGCGTTGAACTTCTGAGTGGAAATCTCTGAAACTTGCTTTCAGTCTGTCAACTTTCCGATTCAGTTCTTCCACGGAGTCCTCCAGCCCATTGAAGCGCAGTATGACTTCCTCAAGGCTCTCCATCAGAGTCACAACCAGGGGATGAGGAGAAGGAACAGAAGGGTGAGGATCAGGATGTTTGTCTTCAAAGTCATCTTTGTTTCTTTTGTGGGGCGGAGAAGGAGGCTTGTGTAACATCCCTAATTTTCTGTACTAAGTTGTATGTACAGATTGAATGAAATATATATGAGTTTTATCAGGAAAAGATGTGGCCATTTATGTAAAGAAAGGGATTAAATTGGAAGAGGAAGAAAGTGTAGAGCCAAAGTGCAAAGTTACGAAAATGCCTCCATGATGCCCTAAGAAACCAGAAGTGAATGGAGGGCATTTTGGTCATTTCATACAATGGATGCATATCAGATGAAAATTGATAGTAAATTATGATAATTAATATAAGAATTTATGGAGTTGACAGAAGTCAAAAAGGAGTCCTGTAGAATTAATTATGGAATTTACGGTGAAAAATGACACCGATAAAGGGTTAAAGGAAACGGATGTAATTTTTAACAGGACTTTCGGGTCTCAGAAAATTATGAAACTTTGTAGATAATTCATTTTATATTAGAATGAATTTCTAAAAATGTTAGAACAATTAAAAGAGGTGTTTACCATTTATGCTAAGATCAGGGTAATTTACGGATATCGGTATGAGGAAAGTACATTGGGATTTGGTCCAATTAGCCATTGGACCGAAAAGAGGCCCAACATGTTATCCTAGGCCATCCCAATAAGGCCCAAAAGTTATCTTGGAGCCCAAGTCCAATAATGAATAATTTATGGATTTTTGAAAAGAAAGAAAAAGAGAATAAAGTAAGAATTAGGTTTTGCACATGGTGGGACCCACAAGGACACCAAAATGGGGCCAAAGAGGAAGGGTTAGGTGTACCAAGTGAGGCCATGATAGTGATGTCATGGTGGTAAGGTCATGAGTGAGAAGTGAAAAGATATTCCCAGATCAAACCTTTAACCATTAGATCAAATAGTTTCCAAGGTGATCTTGGCCTTCAATTTTCACAAGATTTTTCTATAAATACCCCCCCTTGGAGACTCCAAAACTGTGAGCACAAGACCATAGGGAACCTCTTGCAAAATTTTCTCTCAAGCTTGGAGGAAGCAAGGATCTTGAAGAAACAAGTAAGGTAAGTTGTCTCCTTGCTTCTACCCTTTGTTCTTATGGTTTGTGCTTGAGTTTAAGTGGTTTTTTAGGCTTAAATCTTGGGGAGATGCTGCTGGAATTTTTGTGTATATGTGAAAGAAATATGAGTTTTAGGTCATAGATAGCTAAGACAAGCTTAAACAAGCTAGTTACATGCTTGGTTGTGAAGTAAGTTGATGTTCTTGACTTTACCATTTCGGGTTCCACTGTTCATGCATTGTTCATGATAGAAGGAAATGGAATTTCAATGATTTAATGCTTCCATTGAGTTTATATGATGATTTTGTGTAGGATTGGAAAGGTTTTGAACCTTGGAAACCATTGGAATTAAAGGTTATAATGTTTGAAAATTCCTCACGGTACTGTTCACTCGCATGAACAGTGATTTGAATTTCATGATTTTGATGCTTCCAATGGTCTTAAAATGGGATTTTGTGTGGGGGAAAAGTGGAGGAACAAGTATGGGAAGCATTGGAATCAAAATGAGAATTTTTGGAAGATTTATGTATGCTTTTCCAAATCTGTACAGAACAGTGCATTCTTGCTAGAATTTGGTTATTTTGAGTTCATAAATGGATCCAAAAGGTGAAATTGTGTAGGGTAAGGTCAAGACATCAATTGGTTCAAAAGCCAAGTTAATTGGCAAAGATTAAAGAAAGTTATGTTAGTTAAAGCAAGTTAAAGGTTCAAGAGAGGTAGTCTTGAGTAATGTTTGAGTTCATAGTCCTAATGGATTATGTAATGAATATGAATGTGTTTAGGACCTTGAAACCTCTAAGAAGGTGTTGGGGAATGATTGACTAAAAAGCTTCATGATTGAAAAGCTTGGGAAGCAAGTGCAAGCATAAGAAAGAGAGCTTAAATCCAAGATAGTGGACTTACCCTAAACTTGTATGTATGTAATGTATGCTTGATTGTGCTATGGCTTGGTTGAATCGTGTGTATATGGTAGATGATTGAAGCTCTATTATTTTATGATTTCTTTGGCCAATTGTATTTCATATGATACATGGAAGCATGCTCATCACACTATGATAACACGTTCACAAGCAAGCACAAGTCTTTACATTAATACATGCATTGTTTGGTATTGTTTGCTACTGAGATTCCCCTGAATCTCACCCCCCATAACCACGATCTAGGTGCTGGAACATCACAAGGAAGGAGGTAATTGTGGATGTATGAATGGTGTATGACTTGGAAAGCACGCCTTTAATTTATGTGATGATATATTGGTATGTATATTGTATGCATGCACTGGATCCGATGAGAGGCAGTCTACTTCCAGTGACAATTTGAGCAGCTTATCCAGCGAGTTTTTACTTGAAATTTGGCATGGACATAGCTAAGATCCAGATATTTAATTGGACACCAAGAAGGTGTAATTTGGTTAAGTTTTCAAATTGATATGAGTTTTCAAAGTTGGACTTAAACTCTGGATCAAGATAAAACAAGTCATCTGATACAGTAAGGTTCCTACGCGGTTTTCATATAGTAAATGAATGAGTTTGTCCGCGATATTTGGTGAGCTTAAAGTAAACATTATGTGATTTAAATCCATAGGTAATTTGACTCAATTGGATAAGTATACAAGGAGAAATGAATTTTTGAAAATGGGGCAAAGAAACTGGAACTTCCAGATTTACCAAATGAACAGTAAAGTTCAACGAATAAACTGATTTGATCTGGACAAGTAAACCTCATTTTCATATTTTTCTATCAAATTTAATGGAAAGATATTTCATTAAAAATTGGAATCACCTCAATACGAGTTTTTTAGATTTAATTATGAATTTCCAAAGTTTAGGCTGTAATCTGGAATTACCCAGTGAACAGTGACGGTGAACATTACCCGTAAGCCCAACTGAAACATCCTCCTTTATACTCCTCAGAGTACACTTGCGGAAGCAATATTAGCTTAACTTAAGTCCAAAGATTGAACTTTTACTCCTAAGTTCCTTATTCTGAACCTTTACTTTGAGAACTGATTTCTCACCTTCTACACATCCAAATAAGGCTTAATACCTATCCATGGAATGCCCCAGATGTGTACTACCAGCTCACTAAATCTCGTGGCCAGACTCCTCCATTTACTAGGTCAAACTGAGGTCAGAACACTGCTGCCTCAGGACCTGCGAATTTCCCCTTAATTGGTCAAACTGAGGTCAGAACACTACTGCCTCAGGACCTGCGAATTTCCCCTTAATTTACCATACATAGATTGAATATGCCAAACAATATTTATCATTGAATATCAGAATGTCATACAAGATGGCATATACAACAAAGCATACATAGAATTCTCATATTTCTATTACATCTCTTTCTGCCTAAACTCCGGCAGCATAACCGCTACGCTTTATCTGTACAAAGAACTGAACTGTACTGATTCGGTAATTCCCTCATAAGAACTACCATTCTACGTAGTACCCAGGAAAGACTAGATGAACCGGCTAGGTCTACTCACTTCTAGCCTCCTTAGATAGCACTACGTACACAGTACTTATCATATACTGATGTTCAGTCTTTACTTCGGCAGCATAACGGCGTCTCTTAACATACTCAAAATCCACTTCAGCATAACCTCCCTGTAATGGGTTATGTATGGGGATGAGATTCGGGGGAATCTCAGTAGCAACAATCATAACAATATATGTAATGCAGAGTGACAGTGCCTGCTTGTGATTGTGTACAGATAAGTATGCTGCATGCTTCCATGCTTAATAACATATGATCATAGCATTATAGCAGAGCTTCAGACATAACATATAAGACAACAATCCAACCAAACAATAGCACATCAAATCACAAAGTCATTACATAAAAGCTAGGATTAGTTACTACCTGGCTAGCTTAGCAGAACCTTACTATCTCTATTCTGCTTCCAGCTCCGCCAGAACTTCCTTTCTTCCTTTCCTCCTTTCTCTCTTCCTTCCTTCTCCTTCTCTCTCTTCTTTCTCTCCCTTCCCTTGCCCATGCGTGAATGGAAATGAAGGCAAGGGGGGTATTTATAATTGCCTTCAATGGCAATTCTGTAATTTCCATGAACTTTGATCCTGCGGTCCTGGTTTTTCCTGGAATTTCCTATTTTCCTTAATTCCTCCTTTACTGCATCATGCATGACTTCATCGGGCACCTCAGCATGCCACCTCAGCGTCATATTTATCACATGCTGAAAATCCTGGACACCTCAACATGCTGACTGACCGGTCCAGAGTCCTACCTCGTAATACGTGCCCTCAGCTTAATCTGCTTTCTCCAGACTAATGCCATATGGTGACTGGAAGAGACCTTGCACGCTTCCCAATGCTATCCAGATAAGTACCAAACTTATCTGATCACCTCCTCGGTTCTCGTGCCAACTGAGTAACTTTACTCTACTGAAAGGTCACCGAATCACTACTCTAATGCCATGTGGCATCTTATGGGTCCCATGAGGATACCTTATCAGTCTACCTCATGGTCTCCAGATAACCTTTCCTGTATCTGGCCTCCTGCCTCCGGTCTATCTCTAACCGGGTATTTATCTCTTTTGGACGTTCTCAACTCATGGCCCATACGCTTGGCACTACTTTAGCAACTAGTCGTGACCTAGCCATCATCTCATCGCGACTTAACACCTTCTGTGTTCATTAGTCGCGACCACAACATCCTCTAGTCGCGACCACAACATCCTTTCGTCGCGACCACATCACTTTTTAGTCGCAACCAGGCTTATTCTACTCATTAGTCGCGACACCACATACATATCCGTCACGACCAAGCCTCTCTGCCAATATTAGTCGCGACCATAATACACTCTCGTCGCGACCAACGTCTTTATCATCACGACCTAACTGGTCAACTCTTGAACCTTTGACCTTTACATCATCCCCAAATGGCCATTTACCCCTTGGGACTTCCACTGTTTACACATAAGTCCCCGTACCTTTACTTACTCATAGCTCAGTCCCTGAAACTAATTATGTTCCTCTGGAACTTCTGCTAAAAAGGGGTCTAGTAGCCTCTTAATCTTAGGCTATCTCTGCATCTCTAGTCCTGAAAATTGGGATGTTACACCAACTCTTGGAAATACATGTTTTTGGGGTTAAGAGGTATTCCAATGTTCTAAAATAGTTCCAATTGAGTATAAGTAAGGTTAAGGTTTCAGCTCAAAATTTAAGGTCAAAGTTTAATGATTGAGATTAAGGATATTTTCTAGAGAACGTTGTTATACTGGCAGAATATCAAAAGTACTGTGTACGTAGGTGCTGTCTAAGGAGGCTAGGAGTGAGTGGACCTAGCCGGTTCATCCAGTCTTTCCTGGGTACTTACGTAGAATGGTAGTTCTCATGGGACTTACCGAATCAGTACAGTTATCTTCTGTTAGGATTTTTAACAAAGAGAGATATAATAAAGTTAAGATTACTTCCGTAAGTGTACTCTGAGATGTTTAAAGGAGGATGTTTCAGCTTGCGTGAGGAAGAGGCCATTGGAGGAGTCAGATAGATGGAAAGAAAAGAAAACAGAGATAAAGTGATGAGACGAAATATACAGATCGATCATAGGAATGGTATACATATATATATGGTTCATGATCAATAAGATTATAGAAGAATGCAATTGGCCTTCTATCATAATGACTACAGACATTGGGACCGAAGAAGTGAAATGAATGGTCTGAAGAATAAAGAAAGCGGGAAAGCATAGACAGGAAACTGAAGTGGCAGATAGGACGAAGCTTTTAAAACCAGTTGTTTATATTTTAAATCAGTTACTTTTAAAACCGGTGTAAAAAATGGGATTTAGTTTTAAAAATAAACGAATCATCTATCTCAGCAACGTATGCAGAACAAGAAACTTGTTAAACTTCATTCATTCAAATTAAACTTTACTAACTAACTTTACATCTTGAAATCTATATAAATACAATATCATAATCTCCTCATTCTTTTCAATACATCAAAAAGGAGGGGGAATAGAGAAAGGCAGGTGACCCCACTTTCACTCATCATCATCATTATCTTCCGAGTCAGTGTTTTGGGAGTCAGAATGGGGATCAACAACAGGATGAAAGAAACTATCATCCTGTTGATGGCGATGAACTTCAGAACGGAAGGCTCTGAAATGTTCATTTATCCTCTCAACTTTCAGACTCAATTCTTCCACCGAGCATTCCAGGGAATTGAAGCACGGGATGAGTTCCTCTAAGCACTCTAGAGGAGAAGGAACTGAAGGGTTATCATGATAGACAATTTTGTCTTCAAAATTATGTCTTTGTGTTTTGTGAGGCGGAGAAGGAGGGGTGGATGAGGAAGAAGCCATTGGAGAGTTAAGATAGAAGAATAGAAGAAATGAATATAAAACAGATATCGGAGAAGGTGATCATGATGAACTACTGCGCATGTCTGAGAAGACTTTGAAAGGAATTGGAAGACACGCAGCGGAAATTAACTTTTAAAATTTTTTCCATTCCCAACCAGAATCTACCAAATGTGTTTAAGTCAAGGAGAAAGAAGTGTTACCTTTGTATTCAAGCTTTGGTCGCGACCTCAGTGTCCACTAGTCGTGACTATTCGCCTCTGAAACTTTCAGTCGCGACCTACTCAGCTTCTCGTCATGACCTGTCGCCTCTGGAGTTGTTAGTCGCGACCTCCCCAGCTTCTAGTCGCGACCTGTTGCCTCTGGAGTTTGCAGTCACGACCTAATCAGCTTTTAGTCATGACCTGTCATCTCTGGAGCTTGCAGTTGCGACCTACTTAGCTACTAGTCGCGACCTGTAGTCTCTTTTCGGATTTCTGACATTCAGAAATCAATTTGGTCACGACCTATGTGTCAACTGGTCGCAACCTCGTCGTAGCTGGTGCTCTTTTCTCGTTCGCAAGAAGTCGACAACTTAGATCTGCTTCCTCTACCGGTATCCACATGAATAGCATTCCAACCATGAATGACGTGCTAGTGCCTCTTGTCCCTCTAGGGTTTTCTTGAGATTCCGTCCTCACTGCCTCTATTCCGGCAGTTTCTTATCTGCAAACCTTTTGCACTCTCCTTGCCCCCTTTTCTTGTATGTTATCTTGTAGAACCCTAGCTCCTAATGTCAAATATATAGGATGCTATCGGGCTTCTAATTTGGCCGGGCTTCAGAATTAATTTTATATTAATTCTGAAATTAATACAATATCATATATTGCATAGTTTGATAAGAAACTAATTAAATAAATATGGTTTTTATTAAATCCGTCCCACAGATTTAAATCACCTATTTATTTAATAAAGATAAGACAGAATTATATTTGATTTATTCTCATAAATCAAATTTGAGATATCTTATCAATTTGAATTTCAAATTCAAATAGATCATATCCATTTAAATTCAAATTCAAAAGTGATAGAGATTTAATTTATCCTTATAAATTAAATCTTGCAAATATCTCTTATATTATATATAATATATAAATACAAATTTATATATATATAAAATATATAAATTCACCCTAGATTATTCATTTAATCAAGACATGTCTTAGATTCAATGAACCTAGACATCACAGCTCGAGTTGGGCTATTTTGTGTGCGACCCTGTAGGCCCATATGAAGTTGGCAGTGGGCTAGTTACTATAATAACCCACAAGTCGTAAGCGGCCTCTAGCAAGACATTATTACTACCCAAAACATATGAGGATCGATGAACGATGTTACCTTTCATACAACTATACCACGTCCCTTTTGTCACACGATATTTCGGTCACGGATGAGGCATGGTGAACGTCATCCTCCTATTCCTGACCGTCACTTTCTCGATCCCTGAGTAGTCTGACTATAGTAATGGAACTACCTTTCATTACAGTATGGACATATATTTCTCAGACTCACTCATCAAGGGGCCCAGTAATATCTCTCTACGAATGTGAGGGACAAATTCCATCTTGACCATTCACATTCCTCCACATGAAAAACCACTGAGCCCGAACATAGCCTTTATGATCACTCGGTCAAAAGTGACTTTTGACAAGGTCAAAGCTGAGCGTTTGTCATGTAGGAATCCATGATGATCTCTGGTCAAAGGTCATAGTGACATGGCTTGTATATGAGATAAGCTTATGACTTAACCCATGCAGCTCTCTCATAGCGGGTCGGTCCAGCATCTTGTACTCTTACATGTGCCTATGACTTTAATTTATATCTTTATATATCTTCAAAGTTATACTGGTCTTATTTCATCTTTGCTCCCGCATAGATGACCAACCAGGGACATTTAGGATAAGATCATGAGTTATCCAAGGATGGTCATCACAGTAAACATGCAAATAATGTGATAACATAATTAAGAAATTCATAAAACAATAATGTTTATAAGACAATGATTGGCCCCTAGGGCACAATTTACAACAGACTTGACATAAAATAGCGGGAAAGGATCCAGACGGAGTTTATCTAAACCGGACTAAATTTTTCCACATCGGTCACTATAACATCCACTGTAGAAAGTAAACATCTAAAACGGACTACAGTTTTGCACATCGGTCACGAGTAAATAGGGTGTAAATATTTCATATTATTTACAAAAATGCCACCGGTCATTTTTTTAAAACCGTGTCCGCATTGACCGGTTTAAAAATGGGGATTTTGAATGCCAATTTTCTACCAGTGAATAAGACATGAAAGATGATGTAGCTCTGAGAGGGAGCAGCGTCTATGTAATATAAGTTAACATTCTCGCAATGGAGCTAGATTGCTTTTGCGATAAAGTCAGATTGCTCTTGAGATAGAGCCAAGAGAATGGACAGGGCAGCTCATGTTAGAGCTATGTCCACCAGATGAGATGTACAGATTATAACAATTACGTGCATGATAGAGCCTGTGTAGGTCTATGCAGTATTGTATATAGAAAAGTTATAAAAGATGAGAATGATATGAGAAATTTCTAAGTGATAGAGGGAATGAGTAAATTATTAATACATAATATTTGCTTCTGTGATCATTCTTAAGGAAATTATCAGTTGATTTACCAATGAAGTGAAAGTGGCTAACCTTGTAAGTTAGTCCATTAGTTTTAGATCATCTAGAGATAAGGATACAATACAACAGAATTGCAGCAAATTCTAGAGGGCCGCAGCTAGATCCTAGCAGGGACCACGGAGAATAGAATTCTAGGGTCCCAGTTAGATCCTAAAGAGGCTTACGGTTGATCGCAGTAGATCCCGAGGGTCGCAGTAAACTTAGCCTAAGGAAAGGAAAAGAATGAGCTGTAAGTACAGTATTTCTTTATAAAGACGATTACTAAGGGCAAAGTTAAGATAGGGAAGCCTTACAAGTTGGTTAACTATAATAGAGAGAGTACCCATGATGTTAATTTCAGATAGCCATATTATTATGGATTGAACTCAGAATCTTCTTACACAAAGAAAGAATTAAAATTAACAAAGTTAAAGTTTTCAGTCTTGAGTACCAGGTATTTATAAATCTGTAGGTAATATGCCTAAGGAAGAGAAGAAGAATATCTCATAAGACATGAGAAGGGGTCAAGTAAGAGCAGAGAGATCCCTAAGATGAGGCTAAAGAAAGTGAGAATAAGAGCCAGATAGACCCAAGAGAGACAATATGAGAAGGGTCTAAGATAGTAAAGTACCAAGGTAGGATCCTATTAGCACCAGTGCTTTAGATTTTCATCAGCACATTCTAGTTAAGTGTGCTCAAGTCAGAGAAGTTTAAAGATGGGTGACCACTGGGAAGTGAAGTGTTGAGTCACAAGATTAGAAAGATGTTATAATACACTAAGTAAACAACGTTAATTGACATAAGTGCCTAGTGAAAAGTAAAGTAAGGGATACTAAAAGTACTTGTACTAGTTCCAAATAGAGAAACTATGATGAGAGAAAGAAATAGTTAACTTAAAAACATTTTAATTATGATAGGTAGTCCCTAAAAAGTTATAAAAAATTGTGTATCTTTGCCAAGTCATGCATAAAGTTATGTAAAATGATAAAAAAAGTTATGAAAAGTTAGAAAGCGTTATGAACAGTAAGGGACTAAAACCCTTATGTGAAGTCCAAATATAGTGGATTTGAAAAGAAAGATTCATATTACAATTTTATGTCAGGAGGAAGTTAGAAAGGCTTAAGAGCAAGATCTTCCTCAGGAAATTCTTCTCAAAAGCCAGCAAAGTTATAAGTTAAAGAGAATGTTAGGCATATGGTATGTCAAGTCATGATAAGGCAAGATATGTCATGATATAGCCAGATACAACAAGATATGCCATGATATGGTGTGAGAAGCACGTAAAGAGATGCACTATGAGAAACATGTAATGTGATACATAATGAGAAATGTGTATTGAGATGTATAATAAGAATTGGCTTTGTAGCTAATTTTGTAAACAGATAGAGAGCCTCCCTTTATAAGGGATAGAATGATTGGATAAAATGATAAGACGATAGTAGTGAATAAGAAATTACACTCCTTGTGTTAAATGCCAAATACTATGTTGCATTTATAAAAATATGCTAAAGCTTCGGATGTTAAAGTTGTGCATAATAAGGGACGAAATGCTTAAGCTCCAATGTTAGAGCTACGCATTCATAAGCAGGTACACATACCTGCAATATGTTGGCCAGGCATTATACATATTAGAGTATGAGCTTCTACTCAGAAATAAAGCAAAGAAAGAATAAATACACAAGTCCTCTATCTGTAATGTCCTGAATTGTTAAAAACGATAAGAGCAACTAGTAGAGTGATAGAGTTTCTAAGGAAAAAGAAGTGTGATGATATGAAAACAAGAGTTGAAGCTTTGTGGATGTTAAGAAACTCCGCTAGATGCTAAGATAAGTAATAAGAGATATGCACTAAAAAGTATGATGAATAGTTGACAGAAACTCTAGAATACAATAATATTTGAGAGAATTTGATATGAAAGAAATTGACAATACTCACAAATCTAGTATAGTGAGTCGTCTATAAACGAATAGATGCATAGCAAGTAAGTAAGTAATAGAACGAAATAGAGTTCAACTCTGATTGAGTTGATTCAGAGAAGAAGAGTAATGGCGACAAAGATATAAAGCTTCTACAGATAATGAGAACACTTCGTCAGATGTTACGATTAGAAATAGATACCCCAATCCTTAGTCATGGAGCAGAAAAGAATATAGAGAGAAGATATATCTATGGTAGTTAACTAAGGTCCTAAGTAAATTTTGAGAACAAAATTTATTTTAAGGGAGTGGAAATATCACATCCTAATTTTTCCCTGTCTGTATAAGACTGATAGAGGAAAATGTTTGGAAAGGATTGTGATGATAAATAGAGTGAAAAAATAATTAGACAAAGGTATAAAGGAGAGTGACAAAAGTGAAAAATCCTAAAAGTTCCATGGTGCAAAATGGAAGTAGACATAAGCTTTGGGTCATCAAGTGTAATTATGAAAAGTTGAGGGCCTAAAGTGTAATTTTGAAAAGTTTAGGGGCCAAATGGTAATTATAAAAAGTTGAGCCAGAAAAGGCCCAAAACTGCCCGAAAAAGGTTTGGCCCAAATTTTACCAATAAGTAAAGAAAATTATTTTGATCAGTTTAATGCAACACAAAATTTTGATTTGAGGTCCCGATAAATTGATATGAATTTTTAAAGATTGGGAAATTATTACAGTATCTTCCAGATCTCAGAATCAAATGAAATTTTATAGTAAATTCTTATAATTAATATAAAAATTTATGAAACTAACATAACTAAAAAAGGAGTTATTTAGAATTTATGATGTAATTTATAGTGGAATAAAACACCCGATAAATACTTTTCGGGTGAAATTCTTGAGAGTTAAGCCCTTGAAAGCAGGGGACCAAGTAGAAGGCCCAAAATGGTGCTTTATAAGCCCAATAATATTTTTAGATAAGTATATGGGCCAGTGTTTATAAAGATCCTAAAAAATATAAAATTATAAAAAATCTCCTAAATATGCCACTATTTTATGCCATTGAGCAAGAGATAGAGGGCAATTTGATCATTTGCCCAAGGTCAAATGGTCAAGTAGGGTTCTCGAACTAGTTGACCAAGGTAAGGGAATACTATGAAAATTTTTGAAACGATGATAACTGTAACATATTTACTTTCAATGTCCTTATATGCTAATTGAAATGGATGATAATGAATGAATGAATATGTGATGTTTAGGCTTTGTTTTGTGGACTCAAGAAGGCATCCACTTAGCAAGGAAAGAGGAAAAGGAAAAGAATAAAAGAAAGTAAAGAAATAAGATAGTAAACTTTCCTAAACTTGTATGTATTGGATGTTATGTTTGGTTGTACTTTGGATATGTTGAATTGTGTTGCATGTGTGTATATGATTGAAGCTCTATTTCTATGATTACTTTGGCCAATTGTATTTCATATATTACATGGAAGCATGGACATTATGTCACATCCTTATTTTTATACATCTTAGGGACCATTCAGTAGCACTTAAACCACTTTCAGGGTCATTGAAGTCTAAACACTTAATCTGGAATTTTATTCATATCGAGTACTGTTCACTGTGGCAAATTCCAGATGAGTGACCTGATTTTGAAAATTCATAACTAATTCTAGAAAAATCGAAATGAAGTGGTTCAAATTGATACATGAATCTAACTCAAATATATTTCAGGGAAAAATCATTGGTTGACCAATACTTGACAAATTTAACGTGGGTCAACGTTCCAATATTACTGTTCATCCAATGACTTTCTCGTGAATCCAGCATTCTGGTCCCAACTTTAACCATTTATATCTTTTTGTGTATACATCCAAATTAGACATTATATATATCAAATTAAAGATTAGTATGTCTACTTTTTACCCTAAAAATTTCGTACATTAATTCAATCATTTACTATTTTTAATGATTTATCAAACATGAATGGGTCTTCACGAGTTACTGTTCACTGAGCCTATTTTCAGCATTTAGTCTTTACATACCCGAGCATACAACCAACACATATCATTCATACAGGCCAGATAACAATTAATATCAAATAATCAACTGTTATATATCAGTGCATGATTAACTCTCATATTTTATTACATCCTTCTCTGTCTAAAATCCGGCAGCATAACTGCTACAATTCTTCTTTAGAAAGTAACCGATGTTGTACCGATTCGGTAATTCCCTTATGAGAACTACCATTCTACGTAGTACCCAGGAAAGACTGGATGAACCTTCTGGGTCCACTGACTTCCAGCCTCCTTAGACAGCACTACGTACACAGTACGTATCAGTTCCTTTCTTTGTTCCGTCTTCGTTGCCGGAATTTCGGCAGCCTACCGGCGTCTCTTAAGATTTCCAAATTTTATTTTGACAGAACCTCCCCTGTAATGTTATGTTTGGGAATGAGATTCAAAAGAATCCCAGTAACAATAATGATAACAAAATATGTAATGCAGAGTGACGGTGCTTGCTTGTGACTGTGTACAGATAAGTATGCTGCATGCTTCCATATTCAATAACATATGATCATAGCATTGGAATAGAGCTTCAAGCATAACATATAGGACATCAATCAACCAAACAAAATAACACATCACAAAGACATTACATAAGAGCTAGGATTAGTTGTTACCTCAAAAGCAGAGCTTCAGAACCTCTCTACTACTTCCAACTCCACCAGAACTTCCTTACTTCTTTCTTTCTCTCACTTTCTCTCTCAAGAACTTCTTTCTTCCTCTCTTTCTTGCTTGCACCGAAATGAAGGAGTAAGGGGGGGTATTTATAGTGTTGAGCAATGGCAATCTTGTAACTAGGAAGACTTATGATCCTGTGGTCCTGGTTTTTCCTGGAATTTCCTATTTTCTTTAATTCTCTTTTACTGCATCACCCTGGACACCTCATGGGACACCTCATAGGACACCTCACCACCCATATTCTTCATGTGACGAAATTTGGAGGTTCTAGAAGCTTTCCGGTCCAATCCGGTACCGGCCCGGTCCATCGCCTCGAAAAACGTGCCGTTTTCTGAATCTGATGTTTCTGAAGATCCTTTTTATGTCTACTGACCTCACATTTAGTATCTAGACCCTTTATATCATTAAATTTTTAATACTGGGTCCAGACTCAATTACAGATCCCTTGCGAAATGACCAAAATGCCCTTGGTGCCTTATCTTGTCCTATTTTAACCCTAAGGGCAAAATCGTCATTTCACACCTTTCTAGACCCGGTCAAAGCTTATACTGGCTCTAGTCAACCTTATTTATACATGTCTTGACCTCTGGGTCATTCCAAAATGACCAGAATACCCTTTATTCATCTGCTGCCCTTTTTGTACAACATAGGGGCATTTTCGTAATTTCGCACTTTTCCGGGGTTCTGCTGAACACTGGCCCACCTATCAGTCCAAGAGTCTTATTGGGCCTCTAATGGCACCATTTTTGGGCTTCCTGGGTCCATTACCTGTATGGCACGCATTACGAGAAATCTTCCTTTAACACAGTTCATTGAATATTTTAACTATTATTTACCGATTATACACCTTTTTCGGACACCGGCTCTTTTTCCCAGATACAGTGTCCTACTGTGTTCAGGCATCCTTGGGGGTTATAACGGTCATCTGACCGAAGTCATTCGATCGCATTTAGCCCCTTTAAAAATACCGATAAATCTCCAACCCGGATCCCCGGAGGCCTCACACTCCCGTCTGGATTTTCTAATTTGCAGATAACTTTTCCTACAGACCTCCTATCGGTATTCTGTCAGTTTCCTGACATCCGTCCCATAAGGGTGCATCATCCTGTATTTTCCCACTTATATCTGAAATCTAGGGTATCCGGTATAAATTTTTATAACTTTCGGATGATCAGTCCATTTCTGGCTATCTGGAGTCTTCAAAAATTCCGGTATAAGGCTTGGTTACCCGGCGTCACTTGTAACACCCTAATTTTTAGGCCTAGAGATGCCAGAAAGAGAAATCAAGGGCATAATCGTAATTATGGGAAAGATCGGGCTAGTAGCCGATGAGTACCATATTTTGTCAGAAAATAGAGAAAATTATGCTGATCATTTCACTGAACTGTGAAATGTGCATATGAGGTCTCTATGTGTATGAAAGAATTAGAAATGTGACCAGGGGTAAAATGGTCATTTTTGGAAAAGTATGCGCGGGAGCGTACTTTCAGGCCAAAATAGCCCGGTCCGGATAAAATATCTGAAAATACCAGGAGATAGAGAAAAGGATTCCGGATTGAATGACGCAACACAGAATTTTGATTTGAGGTCCCGATTTTTCTGTAAAAATTCCTGAAGATAGGAATTTACAGTTATAATCGGTAAAGGAAAGGTAGTCCGAATAGAGATGATCGGACTATGGCCAGAGGCCATACAGTGTTGTCTAAGGCCCGTAGTGACACCAGGGAAGGCCCAGGCCCATAATATCAGTTCAGTGGTAAGAGGGGCCGGTGTCCGGGAAAAATGTGCAAAATGACGAAAATGCCCTTATGTTATAAAATAACTGAAGAATGAGTAAAGGGTATTTTGGTCATTTGGCTAAGGTTAGACAGTCAAGAAGGGGTATCTGGATAGTTGACCAGGGCCAGAGAATACTCTGGTAAAATATGAAAAGACAATAATGCCCCTAGACCTAGTAAAGGAAATGAAAGGACTTAAGTGCAATTATGGAAAGTTTCAAGGCCAAGAAGGAAAGTAGACAAAAATGTGGGGTCCTTAAGTGTAATTTTAGCCAAGTAAAAAGGGACTTAAATGAAAAGAAGAAAAGTTCCCTGGGGCTAAATTGTAATTAAAGAAAGTCAGGCCGGAAGTGGTTTGTACTGTCCAGAAGCATTTCAGTCCCAGATTTCACCGGTAGAGAGAGCAAGTGACGCTCGGTAATCTGGCTTAATACAGGAATTTTTGATGACTCCAGATAGCCAGAAATGGACTGATCGTCCAAAAGTTATAAAAATTCATACCGGATATCCTAGAATTCAGATCTAGGTGAGAAAATACAGGATGATACGTCCTTATGGGACGGATGTCGGGAAACTGACAGAATACCGATAGGAGGCCTGTAGAAAAAGTTATTCGCAGATTAGAAAATCCATACGGGAGTGTGAGGCCTCCGGGTATCCGATAGGGAGATTTATCGGTATTTAAAAAGGGACTGAATGAGTTCGGATGATCTCAGTCAGATGACTGATATGACTCACAGGGATGCCTGAACACCGCAGGCCAGTGTATCGGACAGAAGGAGCCGGTGTCCGGATAGGTGTATGAACGGTGAATAATAGATAAAATATTCAATAATTATTAACGGGGGAAGATTCCTCGTAATGCGTGCCATGAGGATATTGGACCCAGAAAGGCCCAATAATGGCGCCAACAGAGGCTCAGTAAGACCCTTGGACCGATAGGTGGGCCAGTGTTCGGCAGAACCCTGGAAAAGTGCGAAATTACGAAAATGCCCCTGTGTTGTACAAAAGTGTAACAGATGAATGAAGGGCATTTTGGTAATTCTGGACAGGCCCAGGAGCCAAGGTACATACAGATAAAGTTACTGAGAGTCAGTATATACCCTGACAGAGTACAGAAGGGTATGAAATGACGATTTTACCCTTAGAGTTAAAATAGTGCAAGAAAGGGCACCCAAGGGTATTTTGGGTATTTTGCCAAGGGCTGTTTCTTGGGAATCGAGCCATCAGAGTACTTGAGCTTGATCAGGATCCAAGACAACATTCTCAGAGCCCAAAAACGTAGGCCCAGTAATGTGTGGGAAAAAGTGGCATTAAAATACTATTTTAATGCTGTTTCAATAAAGTAAAGTTACTCGGTCGGCACGATAACCGAGGAGACGATCAGATAAAGTCCTGGATTTATCTGGATAGCATTGGAAGGCGTGAAAGGTCCCTTCCAGGTGCCACATGGCGAAATCTTAAAGCCAGAAGAAAAAGTTGAGGACACGTATTACGAGGCAGGACTCTGGACTGGTAAGTCAGCCCGGTGAGTCAGCTGCTGAGGTGTCCCAGGATTTCAGGCATGTGGAAAATGTGGCGCTGAGGTGTCCCGGTGAGGTGTCCCGATGATGTCATGCATGATGCAGTAAATGAGGAATTAAGAAAAATAGGAAAATCCAGGAAAAACCAGGACCGCAGGATCAAAGTTCATGGTAATTACAGAAATGCCATTGGAGGAGGTTATAAATACCCCCCCATTCATTCATATGCAGCATGGCTCAAGCAATTTTAGAGAGAGGAGGAGGTGCTAGAGAGAGAAAGTGAGAGGAAGAAAGAAAGAAAGGAAGTTCTGGCGGAGCTGGAAGCAGAATAGAGATAGTAGAGCTCTGCTGAGCTTTTGAGGTAGTAACTAATCCTAGCTTTTATGTAATGGCTTTGTGATTTGTTGTGCTATTGTTTGGTTGGATTGTTGTCTTATATGTTATGTCTGAAGCTCTGCTGTAATGCTATGATCATATGTTATTAAGCATGGAAGCACGCAGCATACTTATCTGTACACAATCACAAGCAAGCACTGTCACTCTGCATTACATATATTGTTATGATTGTTGCTACTGAGATTCCCCCGAATCTCATCCCAATAAGTAAACCATTACAGGGGAGGTTATGTCAAAATGAATTCTGGGAATTTTAAGAGACGCCGTTATGCTGCCGAAGTAAAGACTGAACATCAGTATATGATAAGTACTGTGTACGTAGTGCTGTCTAAGGAGGCTAGAAGTGAGTGGACCTAGCCGGTTCATCTAGTCTTTCCTGGGTACTACGTAGAATGGTAGTTCTCATGAGGGGATTACCGAATCAGTACGGTTCAGTTCTTTGTACAGATGAAGCGTAGCGGTTATGCTACCAGAGTTTAGGCAGAAAAAGATGTAATAGAGATATGAGAATTTATGTACATGTCCAGATGTAAAACAACTTATTAATTAATAATAATTGTTGTTTGGCATGTTTGACTGATGTATGAGGGATGTATGCATATGTATGCAAAGTAGAAATGCTGAAATATACCACTGTGAACAGTAACACGTGGTGACAAGGTCATGTTTGATAAATGATTAAAAATAGTAAATGGATGAATAAATGTATGAAATTTTTATGATAGATAGTAGACATACCAAGCTTTAATTTTATATATAAAATGTATCATTTGGATGTCTACACAAGAAGATATAAATTATCAAAGTTGGGACCAGAATGCTGGATTTAGGGAGAAAAACGTGGGATGAACAGTAAAGTTGACACGTTGACTGACGTTGACTTGGTCAACGAATGGTCAACGAGTTATTTTTCCCTGAAATATAATTGAGTTATATTCATTTAGAAATTGTAACCACTTCATTTCGATTTTTCTAGAATTAGTTATGATTTTTCGAAGTCGGGTCACTCATCTGGAATTTACACAGTGAACAGTACTCGATAAGAGTAAAACTCCAGATTGGGGAAGTGGACTTCAATGACCTTGAAAGTGGTTCTAAATGCTACCAAATGGTCCCTAAGACATATGAAAGTAAGGATGTTTCATCACCTGCCCTACCTTCTGGTAAAATCTGGGACTGAAATGCTGTCGGGCTGTGCAAACCACTTCTAGCCTATTTTCTTTAATTATACTTTAGCCCCAGGGAACTTTTCCTTCTTTATAATTAAGTCCCTTAATTTGGCTAAAATTACACTTTAAGACCCCACATTTTTGTCTACCTTTCCTTCCTTACCTTAAACTTTCCATATTTGCATTTAAGTCCTTTCTTTTCCTTTCTTTTGCAATTTAATCCTTTTCTTTACATAAAGGACCACATCTTTTTCCTGAAACAGAGCTCATATATTCCGTTTAATCTGTACATAGGAACTAGTACAGAAAATTAAGGATATTACACATTACACCATGTTAACACTTTCACAAGCAAGTACAAATATTTACATTGATGCATACATTATTTAGTACCGTTTGCTACTGAGATTTCCTCATAAATCTCACCCCCTTCATGTAATCCCAATCTCAACAGGTTCATGTATGATGAAAGAATATGAGGAAGCATGAAGAGAAGTTAGGGATTGGATTGTATGATGAAATATGACTTTTTTATAAGTGTATTTAGGATTGTAATGTACAATGTATACTTAAAAGCAATACAATTATGGCTGCTTATAAAAATAGTAAATGATGAAATAAATGTATAAAATTTTACATACACTTATTTAACATGTAAAGTTTCATTTTGACACTAAGAATACCTTATTTCAACATCTGTACAAAGAGAATGAATTTTCCAAAGTCAAGGACCAGAATCTATTTTCAGAATTTTTGACCAAATGAACAGTAATCTTTGAGTATTAAACTGTACTAATTGGCTGAGAATTTGGTCAGGAACTTATTTTTCCCTTAAATTTGAATATGCTATCTTCAAGTATCCTTTTGAACCACCTCTTTTTGATTTTTCTAGAATTAATTATAATATTTTTAATTTCATCGCCTAATATGGAATTACATTATGAACAATACCCATAAAGAGTGAAATTCCATATTTTGTTATTGAACATCAATAGATATTTAAGTGGTTCTAAATGCTACTGAATGGTCCTAAAGATGTATAAAAGTAAGGTGGTATGTCTGAGGCATATTATTCAACTCAAGCTACATGAAGGAAAGGTTATCTTGTGCTGGTCCTGTAAAAGGTATTTCTTGTATAGGCACCTAGATGAAGACGTCATGCCCATGCATTCACAAAAAAGTACTTAGCATGAAAGAACAAAAAGAGAGTAACCCATGATCCTTAATCCACTAAGTGTGAGGGGGAGATGTATAGAAACGGGCCAGTCTACCTTGGTGTATTTGTCCCAGACCTATATATGTGTGTAGGGTTGAAGTAGAAACACCCAAAGAGTTGGGTTTTCCTTTTTAATATCTTAAAACATTCAAAATGATAGGAGGGAATAGTTATGAGGTAACACCCACTCCCCTATTATCTCTTCATGCGTGACTGGGGAGGGATATCATTTTTCACAAGACAGAAGCATTTGGGTAGTGCTCGGAGTTTGGATTTTCCCACTCTTTTGGTAGACATATTCTCTCTTCTCTTTTTCCAATATGCCTTTGCTATGTACCAGAAACTTGAGTCCAGTAATGGTTCCGGTTGCCGTGTGGGTACCTGCAACAAGTGAACTGATGACAGGCACGCTCGAAATCCTACATCCTGGATTGAAAACTTTTAGGACAAAATTATCCCTCCCTCGTCTCTTTCTCAATTTGTGCATGTCTTCCCTCCCTTTGCCATGTATTAGTTTATCTTTTACCCTTCCACTCTCAGATACGCATACACCACCATGCCACCCTCCACTTTCATTTCTTGAGATGGCGATAATAGCGGGAGAGGTAGTGGCGAGGATAAAATAACAGTGACTCATCCTTGTCTTCAAATCTCCATCTTCCTTCTTAGAACCCTATGAATCACAAACTGGTTCATCCCCATCTCTTTGCAAATCGGGTTTGCCATTGATAGCGCTCTCCTCGATCTTCGATGTCGTCATGACCTCTACAATCTTCCTCCTCCTCCACTCAATCTTTGAGCTTCGATCCATTGAAGTCCATGAGCCATTTTTATTAGGAACCTAAACAATCAAGTAACTAAAGCCAAATAAAATAGAAAATTGGTACATGAGAGATGAAGAAGGAAGGGGAAGAGAGAGGGGGAAGAGAGGGAGTAGCAAAGCCCCTATTGTGGATGTCTCCATCGGCAACTCCGCTATGGAGGAAGAGGAAAGGGCTATTGAAGCCCTTGTCACTAGGTGATACATCCAGATAAATTGCATGGGAAGGGAAGGATGATGTTTGGTGAGTAGGAGGGCGGGGAAGGATGTTGGCGAGGAGTAGGGAAGGAGGGAGAGGATCAGAAGGAAAAAGTTTTTTATATACTAGAAGGGTGTTATAGTATTTTTATAATTTGTGATTAATTATAAAATAAAATTAACACAAGCATTCCCCCTAAATATTACTCCATACCAAACGGTAATTTTAAAGGTCTAATCCCAAACCTATTGTTAATTCATCAAAATTCAGTCCTACATACCAAATAGGGTTTAATAACCAATGTTAGGGAACCGTTTGAATGGGGTGACATGACCTAAAATAAGACTTCCAAATAACATTAACTCCTAAAAAACTTCTAGTGCAGTACAACCCCTCGCAATATACTTTCAGGCAAAAAGTCCTTTAACCTTATATTATAAAATAAAGCCCATCATCAATTATTTTATTTGCTATCCTCTGCTGCCAATACAATATTAAATTTCTCAACCATATTTGTTTTCAAACCCCCTTTTTACTTACACCTTTTTCATCATATAGTTGAAGTTTCCATTATTTTGTTCATTTTGCTTATTTATCTCTTGGATTGATGTGAAGTTTGCAAGGCACATTGTATTGAACATTCCTATGAAGTAATTCCCAAATTTACATTGACTATTAGCTCAGTTTTAAATTTATATAAAAAATATAATTCTTGTTATATAATCTCACATCCTTACTTTCTCACGTCCTAGGGATCATTTGGTAGTTTCTGGAACCACTTTTAAGGTCATTGAATTCAAATTTTTCAATCTTGAGTTTTACTCTTTCGATTACTGTTCACTGTCTAAATTCTATACGAGTGACCTAACTTCGAAAAATTATAACTAATTCCAGAAAAATCAAAACAAAGTGATTCAAATTGATAAATAAAGCTAACTTAATCCTTTTTTAGGTAAACATAACTCGTTGACCACGCATTGACCAAGTCAACATCAGTCAATGCTACAATTTTACTGTTCATCCAACATTTTTTCCCTGAATCCAGCATTTTGGTCCCAATTTTGAAAAATTGTATCTCCATGTGTAGACATTCAAATAAGACATTCTATATATCAAATCGAAGAATTGTATGTCTACTATTTACTATAAAAATATGATACATTTATTCAACCATTTGCTATTTTTAATTATAGATCAAACATCACTACCTCACCACGAGTTACTGTTCAGGGTGGCAAATTTCAGCAACCAACTTTACATACATATGTATAAAATACATCAATCACATATCAATCACGCTAAATAATTGTTAACTTCTCTTCACGTATCTTTATCTCCTCATCTTGAGAAGACCTGCTGTAATTGGATTGATATGGAAGGGGTGAGATTTCGGGAGAAATCTCAGTAGCAAACGGAAACCATATAATGTATGCAACTATATGCTTGATGTTACTATGTGTGTACTTAATGATCATGCTTGCATAATGATAACTTACATGCTTCATGTCCCTTAATTATAACATATGGCCATAGCATAAAAAGAAACAGAGCATCATTTAATCATACATGCTTCACATCATCAAAGTAAGTAAATATCACATAAAACATTCTAGCTACATAAGCATACAAGTAGGTAAGTTCACTACCTGTTGTGTAGCCTTTCTTTTAGTCCTTAACCTTTGATCTGAGGTTTCACCTTTTCATAGGTCAGAGCCTATACATAGCATAATAATATTTTATTATGATCTTATCTAGCATAACTCCACTTAACTCAAGCTTATCTTAAGATAATCCCCTATTCTACCAATCCCCTAGTTTTCTTTCTATCTATGGCTAACCTTATAAAGAGATATATTTCTCTATTCTAACTATCTAATTTATAAGAACAATCCTCTAATTTATTAGAGAAGGGACCAGAATAACTTACTTACCTTATTCCTAAGCTTGTCGAGTCCCTAAGCTCCTTGGATTGCTCCTATCTCAGCCATAACTCCTTCTTTCTCTTCCTTTCTTTCTCTTTCTTTCTCTCTTTCTCTTTCTCTCTCTCTCTCTCTTCTTGCTCTCCAAACTGTGGTGTGAATGAAATGGGAGGGGGTGAGGGGTATTTATAGGTGGAGGGAGGTGGACTGGATGGCTTAAATCAAATCACGATGAAAGGCTCAGATCGCTTAGCTTCCTCAAGAAGCTTTGCCTACATCATCGTGATGACATCATCATCCTCAATGACTCATCAATCATGACATCAACCATGGACACCTCACATGCTTAGGTGGCACAATGGTGGGGCCCTTGGGATACCTCACCAGCTGACTCAGTGCTTCCAGAGAATTCCAGAGTCTTATCCCGGAATAAACGACTGAGATCATGCTACTTGTCCTTAGTTTTTTCTTCTTCCCTTATATTAGTTCCATGTGGCACTTTATTGGTATCTTTGATGCGACCTCATGGCTTCCGGATAAGTCTAGAGCTTTATCTGATCAATTCCCTGGTTATCACTTCAACCGGGTAACTTTACTTTATTGAAAACTCACTAAAATATTACTTTAATGCCACTTTAACCCACATATTCATTGGGCTACATTTTTGGGCTTTTGGAATGTCATCTTGGGTCTTTGATCAAGCTCAAGTACTCTGATGGCTCAATTCCTAAGAAACATCCCTTAGCAAATTACCAAAATGCCCTTGGTTCCTCTTTATTTACTTTAATGAGTCTAGGGCATTCTTGTCTTTTCACACCTTACCAGAGTATTCCCTGACCCTGGTCAACTATTCAGTTTCACCTTCCTTGACTGTCTAACCTTAGTCAAATGACCAAAATACCCTTCACTCATTCTTTAATTATTTTATAACACAGGGGTATTTTCGTCATTTTACACCTTTTTCTGGACACTGGCCTCTTTTTTTGATGAAATGATATCATGGATCTGGGCCTCCCTTGGCATCATCATGGGCCTCTATGTGACATCATCTGGGCTCATTCAGTCCCAGTTTGCTTACCTATTAATTTTCCAATCTGATATCAGGCGTTCACGAACTCCCGTCAAAATTCACTAAAAAGTGAATAACTTTTCTTACAGATCTCCTTTCGGGACTTCGTCAGTTCCCTTACCTCTATCTTCACAGGACACATCTTCCTATAACTTTTCACTTATATCTGAGGTCCAAAAGATCTGATAAAAATTTCAGATAACTTGTAGTCTATCAGATAAATTTCAGCTATCTGAAACTCTGATAAAATTCTTGTATTAAGCTAGATTAACCAGCATCATTTCCTCTATCTACTGATAAAATTTGGGACTTAAATGCTTCCGGGCAGTTCTAAGCCACTTTCGGCTCAACTTTCTATAATTACCATTTTGCCCTGCAAACTTTTCCTCTTTTCAATTAAGTCCCTCAACTTTTCATAATTACACTTAATGGCCCATAACTTGTGTCTACTTTCATTTTTGCACCATAAAACTTTTAGACTTTCACTTTAATCCCTTTCTTTTCTAAAATGACCATTATACCCCTAGGGACTTTTACTATTTACATATAAGTCCTTGTACTTTTACTTATTTGCAGTTTAGTCCCTAAAAACGCTCTGTATGTTTCTGGGACTTCTGCTCAAAGGGGTCTGGTAGCCTATCTATTTCAGGCTACTTTCTGAATCTCTGGGCTTGAAAATTGGGATATTACATATAATATATAGAGACAATTTTAATTAAAAAATTCTGCATGATACTTTAATTTACTAACTTTTATTTCTCTTCTAGGTAATCTCATACTTTTTCTAGCTTAAATCTAATCCTATCAATTAGCAACGCAATATGCAAAGATATTTTATATAACTTTTTTAGCCATTAAACTAAAATTGTAATATTTCATAAGCATCAATAAAACATGCTAATCGGCCAATAAACATATATTTTACATGAACATTCACATGCCAATAAAAATGTAACCAAGCTTGGAAAAATGCTTTACATCTTTAACTTTCACAACTCATATACCTTTATTTAAATCATTGTTTCATAGTCATTTACATGCCACTGAAGGTAGAAAGCATAAAATATAATCAATCACTCGAGTCTCCTCCATTATTTTACATGGACATAACCAATTTCTAAAATAGAAATTCTAACTTGTTCAGGAGACATACATATTCAAATTTGCAATCCTCTATATTCTAACTTGGTCAGGAGACATACATTTTCAAATTTGCAATCCTCTATTATTCCTCCATCATTTCATGCTACATGGCTTGAAGGGAATGCCCAATAAGGATACGACTCAATTTGTACAAACACGATCCAGCCAAACAACCCACTAGATGACTCCCTAGATAACCCAATATATGAGTAGCTGGAACGACCCTTGCTAACGCCATGAATCTCTACAAGAAATCCTGAGATAGTCGGGATTGACTAACCAAATAGATAGTTTTGAGATAGTCAGAACTAACACGACATACGAGTAGATTCGACGGGATGGACAACCACCTTAACAGTCATATAGTGAGGATCAACACTAGGATCCCTAAAATCTCCGATGCACCCCTCAACAGCCCAGATTCTCGCACCCCTCAATGGTCCACTTCACCTCAACACACCTCATAATAACCCAACTCGATGAAGCTCTAAGACACCCCCAACGGTTAGAGATGTGTCACACAAAGGATCCTAAAGATAGTGGGGGTGGATTCCTCAACCACCTTGAGGTCTGCACTGAAGATCTCAGAGGGCGTCGTCTAATGCCCCACGCGTCCTACGGGATATTGATAAAAGACAAGGGTAGGCATAGGCAGGGGACTGATTCCATTTACTCACTTAACTCCTTGTACATGAAAATACATTTTTAGCAATAATAGTCAAATCTCTTCTTCCTCCTCCTTATATTTTTTTTCTATATTTCTTTATTCTTCGTATTATCACGACTATCAATTCATAATGTCTTTAGTGATCCATACAACAAAAAATTGCATCAACAATAACCATATAAATTATAGTAATGGCATTCATAAAACATACTTGGTTTGGCAAATTTTGTGTCAACATTTCGTATTTTGTCGACGAACTTTGTGCCAACATAACACGGTACAAAACATATCAGCAATTTAATAAATTATATTAAATATGAAAGAAAACTACTACATGGAATTATTAACTTCTAATGAACTTGTCAACTATCAACTTTTCCTTTCACAGTTGCCTTTTCCTTAAAAACTCCTCAACTTCTTTTTCCCCCTCTCACTCTTTTGTACTCCCCGCGGTACTTAATATAAAAGCTAATTGATTTTTTTAGGTATATTAAGGAAGCCAAATAAATTAATTATGATTAAATCTAACCCCTCAAGATAAATTCATATTATATACTCCTTAATCTACCTAAATTAGTCAACTAGATATAATATTAGTTATAGTTTACTGATTTATTTGGTTTCTTTAATTTATATAAAAAAGTCAACTAATTTTTATATTAAGAATCGAAGGAGTAATATGGGAGTAAAACATTTATGGAAAGGATGGTGAATGATTGACAAAACACAAACATGCCGCCTCGTGCTTGCCTTTTTCTGGAACTCATCTTTGGATATTCACAAAATTGATTCGTTTAACACTTCAAATAATTCAATACTCCAGTTTCATATAATCAAGGTAAATTGCATGCCATCTCATGCTTCCCTCTCTGCCATTTATTTATTTTCTTAAAAAAATATGACACCTAATCTTCCACTCGGTTTTCCTCTCAAATATCCAATTAAATGGATAATAAATACCAAATAAATGGATAAATAATTATGGAAATTAATAAAGGATTATATGGGTTGTGGTGGAATTAATAATCTCATAAATAATGGTTCTAACTTAATGAAAATCTTGATCCATTTTCTTTCTCCTTGATATGAATAGATAGTAAATCCCAACTACCATAAATTATCCTCTCAAACTATGAGAAATATTTATCACCCTTAGTCTTGTACTTGCCCTACTTGCAATAACATTTTAATAGCTTAAGAATACATTTGGAACCAATTTGTCATATCTAAGGCTTCCCTTAATTCTCTTAATTTTTTCTTCTCATTCTTGGAACCTTTTTATGTCCTTGTTCATCATGATTTATAATATAATAAATCATGTAAAGTAATTAGAACATAGCTAAACTTTCCATAATTAGCTATTGAGATCTCTTTAATTATTTTCTCTCTTACCTATTTTGAGTTCTTAAGCTCTTATTCAATCTGTTAATCGAAACTTCCTACTTGCACCTACAAGTATTCATGTTTAATTTTGGGAGTTACATATACAGAAATAATTTTGCCCTAGAAGTTCTCATGTAGAAGTTGTTGGTATTTGCAAGTTTTTCATGGATTTATATTGTATCGGAAGTATTTTGTTGATGCAAATTTTTATCGGATCAGGTCACTAACAAAGTGTATAACTAGATAATCAAAAAATTCATTTGGTCGTGACTCATGTTCACAGTGGGCTACAGACTGATATTTGGTAGCGACGTTATGGGCATTGGAATCCTGTAAAATTACTCAACAAACCTTTTGCAAGTGCATTATCTCTATCATTATCATGCAAACTCAATTCATATTCATCCCTAATCTCTTCAACAGCATAGTCAATGGCATTTAAAACAGAAAAAGCAGAATTATCATAAGGATATCTCATTGCTTCATTCATGTTAAAACTTACCACATGTTCTCCAACTTCCATTGTAATGGAACTATGCTTCATACTAATGATGATTTTGGAAGTTTGGAGGAAAGGTAGACCTAGGATCAAAGTGCTATCATTTACTAGCTCATTAGACATATCCAGAATATAAAAGTCAGCTAGGAACACTAAGTCTTTGACCTGTACTAGAATATCCTTAAGAATTCCCTTGGGATACCTAATTGACCTATCAGCTAATTAGAGTACTACATTTGTGTCTATAAGATTGTTGATACCTAAAGCTTGATAAACTGACCAAGGCATTACATTAATGGCAGCCCCTAGGTCTAGTAATGCTCCCTTAATAGGAATATTTCCTATAGTGCATGGGATTGTATAGGAGCCTGGGTCTTGGCACTTAATCGGTAGTTTAGCTTTGAAAAGGGATGATACATTAGCACTCACCTGAATTCTCTCAAGAGGCCTAAATTTCTTATTATCAGCACATAATTCTTTAAAAAAATTAGCATACTTAGGGTTTCTTTTGAGGAATTCAACCATAGGGATATTTATTTCCAATTTATTGAACAGATTGTAAGCATCCTTTGTAAAATCAGGATCAACCTTTTTCTTTCCAGCAAAATAAGAGTTAGGAAAAGGGAGATCTTTTATACTTACCTCCTTACTAGTATGCATAGAGGCTCCTTGCTTGCTCGACTCCGGCTTCTCCTCAGGTTTCTTTCCTTTATATGCTGGAGTTGGTACTATTTCCTCTTCTTCCTGCGGCTCTTGTACTGCAGCTTGTGCTTGTGAGTTCTCCTCTTGGGTTGCCTTCTTACTCACAAGCAACCGTTCTTTGGCACTTTCAGAATTACCAATCTGCATCTATGGGTGTGATGAATCATCAAATTCAGAATCTTCCTTATCCTCCTGTGGTGCATCAGCTTCCTTAAAATGCACCTGTCTTCCACTTCTTAGAGATATAGCATTCACCCCTCTTAGATTAATAACAGTGTTCGAAGGTATGCTGCCACTGTTCTTTACTTGGATGTCACTCACTGTATTAGAAACTTGAGTTAAGTGTCTTGTGATATTTGCATTCTTATAACTTAACTACTCCTCAAGTTTTCTGTGCATATCTGCATTATCCTTCTGCATACTTTGGAGAATTGAAGCTATGGAGGTGAATTGACCATCATTCTCTTTGAGCTTGTGATCAATATTGGTCATTCTACCATCCATGTTATTCATTTGTGTGCCATACTCTTTAACAATTGAGAGATCTCATCTGGTCTTGAAGGCACTAAAGCATTAGGTTATGTGGGGACCATATGTAAATCCCAAAATTTCTGTACTGATTTGTATGTATAGATTGAATGAAATATATGTGAGGGTTTTCAGGAAAATATGTGGCTATTCATGTAAGGAAAGGGATTAAATTAAAAAAGAAAGAAAATGTAAGGACTTAAGTGCAATTATGAAAAGTTATGATTTGTGGTAAGTCAAGGGGCAAAACTGTAAATATGGGAACTTTGGACTAAAAATAGGCCAAAAATGACTGTGTTCTGATCGGACCCAAATTTTTCCAGTAAATAGAGAAAATTATTCCGGGTTGTTTGACGCAACACAGAATTTTGATTTGAGGTCCCGAAAAATTGATATAAATTTTGGAAGTTAGATAAAATTATTACAATAGTTTTCAAATCTCAGAATCAGATGAGGCCTTCCAGTAAATTCATATGATTAATATAAGAATTTATAAAATTGACAGGATCAGAAAATGAATCCTGTAGAATTTTTAATGAAATTTATAGTGGAATAAAATCCGAGATGAATATTGCTGGGAGGGTTTTCCAGGGATTCGTGCCATAGAGGTATTGAAATCTAAAAGGCCCAAAAATGGCATCATTAAGGCCCAATAAAATAAGTGGACTGATGGGTGGGCAGTGTCCAGAGGAACCCCGAAAAAGTGCAAAATTACGAAAATACCATTGTGATGCCCTAAGAAACCAGAAGTGAATGGAGGGTATTTTGGTCATTTTAGATAGGCCAAAACACCAAGACAAGTGCAGGAAAGGTTAGTCGGAGTCAAGATATATTTTGACGAGGTCTAAAGAGGTGAGAAATGACAATTATGCCCTTGGGTTTAATATAGTGCAAGGAAAGGCCCTAGGATATTTTGGTAATTTTCCAAGGAATTTAAAATTAAATTTAAACCCAGTATGAGAATGTCAATGGTATGAAGGATTTAAATATTGAAAAAACATATATTATGAAGTCCCATAAAAATTAGATTAAGAAAATAGTCTGGTTTACGAAAAATCGGATCGTGCCGGTACTAGATTGGACTGGATGGGACTGGATTGGGTTGAAATTTTTCTTGGAGCTCACACCCTCAGAATGGCGCCAAAAAGGAGGCTTAGGTGTCCCATGTGATGCCATGTTGGTGATGTCATGAGTGAAAAGAGAAAAGATATTCCAAGATCAAACCTTTAACTATTAGATCAAATAGTTCCCAAGGTGATCTTGGCCTTCAATTTTCCCAAGATTTTGCTATAAATACCCCCTCATTTTGGCTCAAAACTGTGGAGGAGAAAGTGTAGGGAACCTCTTGCAAAATATTTTCTCAAGCAAGGAAGAAGCAAGGATCTTGAAGAAGCTAGTAAGGTAAGTTGCTCCTTTGCTTCTAGACTTTGTTCTCATGATTTTTTCTTGAGTTTAAGTTGGTTTTGAGGCTTGAATCTTGGGAAATGCTGCTGGAATTTCTATGTATATGTGAGAGGAACATGAGTTTTATGTCATAGATAGTTTAGACAAGCTTAAACAAGCTAGTTCCATGATTGGTTGTTGGATTAAGTTGATGTTCTTGACTTTACCATGGAAGAACTTTCGGTTCGCACTGTTCATGCACTGTTCGTGATAGAAAGAGATGGAGTTTCAATGATTTAATGCTTTCATTGAGTTTATATGATGATTTTGTGTAGGATTGGATAGGTTTTGAACCTTGGAAACCATTGGAAGTAAAGGTTGTAATGTTGAAAATTCCTTTTGGTACTGTTCACTCGCATGAACAGTGATTTGAATTTCATGATTTTGATGCTTCCAATGGTCTTACAATGAAATTTTGTGGGGGGGAAAAGTGGAGGAACAAGTATGGGAAGCATTGGAATCAAAATGAGAATTTTTGGAAGAATTATGTATGCTTTTCCAAATCTGTACAGAATCGTACATTGTTGCTGGAATTTGATTATTTTGAGTTCATAAATGGATTCAAAAGGTGAAATTGTGTAGGGTAAGGTCAAGACATCAATTGATTCAAAGGCCAAGCCAATTGTTAAAAATTAAAGGAAGTTAAGTTAGTTAAAGCAAGTTGAATGTTCAAGAGAGATAGTCTTGAGTAATGTTTGAGTTTATGATCCTACTGGATTATGTAAAATCCCTAATTTGTGTACTAAGTGGTATGTACAGGTTGAATAAAATATATAAGATTTTTAGGAAAAGATGTTGCCATATTTATGTAAAGAAAAGGATTAATTGGAAGAGGAAGAAAGTCTAAGAGCCAAAGTGCAAAATTACGAAAATGCCACTGTGATGCCCTAAGAAACCAGAAGTAAATGGAGGGCATTTTGGTCATTTCACACAATGGATGGATATCAGATGAAATTTTATAGTAAATTATTATAATTAATATGAGAATTTATGGAGTTGACAGAAGTCAAAAAGGAGTCCTGTAGAATTAATTATGGAATTTACGGTGAAAAAGGATACCGATAAAGGGTTAAAGGAAACATATGTAATTTTTAACAAGACTTCTGGGTCTCAGAAAATTATGAAACTTTGTAGAGAATTGATTTTATATTAGAATGAAATTCTAAAAATGTTAGAACAATTAAAGGAGGTGTTTAGCATTTATTCTAAGATTAGGATAATTTAAGGATATCGGTATAAGGAAAGTACATTGGGATTTGTGCCAAATAGCTATTGGCCCTAAAAGAGGCCCAATATTTTTGTCCTAGGCCAGTCCAATAAGTCTCAAAAGTTATCTTGAAGCCCAAGCCCAATAAGGAATAATTTATGGATTTTGAAAAGAAAAAGAAAAGAGAATAAAGTAAGAATTAGGGTTTGCACATGGTGGGACCCACATGGACTCAAAAATGGCGCCAAGAAGAGGAACTTAGGTGTCCCAAGTGATGTCATGCTAGTGATGTCATGGTGGTGAGGTCATGAGTCAAAGAAGAAAGACATTCCAAGATCAAACCTTTAACCATTAGATTAAATAGTTTCCAAGGTGATCTTGGCCTTTAAATAGCCCATGACTTTTGCTATAAATACCCCCATTTACAAGTCCAAAACCGTGAGCAAGAAAGGGGAAGGAACCTCTTGCAAAATATTTCTCAAGCTTGGAGGAAGCAAAGATCTTGAAGAAACAAGTAAGGTAAGTTGTCTCCTTGCTTCTACCTTTTGTTCTTATGGTTTGTGCTTGAGTTTAAGTGGTTTTTTAGGCTTAAATCTTGGGGAGATGCTGCTGGAATTTTTGTGTATATGTGAAAGGAATATGAGTTTTAGGTTATAGATAGTTAAGACAAGCTTAAACAAGCTAGTTACATGCTTGGTTGTGAAGTAAGTTGATGTTCTTGACTTTACTATTTCGGTTTGCACTGTTCATGATAGAAGGAAATGGAATTTCAATGATTTAATGCTTCCATTGAGTTTATATGATGATTTTGTGTGGGATTGGAAAGGTTTTGAACCTTGGAAACCATTGGAATTAAAGGTTATAATGTTAAAAATTCCTCACGGGTACTGTTCACTCGCGTGAACAGTGATCTGAATTTCATAATTTTGATGCTTCCAATGGTCTTAAAATGAGATTTTGTGTGGGGGTAAAGTGGAGGAACAAGTATGGGAAGCATTGGAACCAAAATGGGAATTTTTGGAAAAAGGGAGCTTATTAAAACTAGACTTGGAATTTGTTTGGAATGGAGTTATAATTTGGTAATTATATTGTAATGTTTAGGTTTTGACATTTGTGGCAAGGAAAGACCATTTCAAGAAATGAAGGACAAGGATCTACAAGAGGTAGCAAGAATACTTAACTATAAACTTATGTGTTTTGATTGATTTGCGTACTAGTTATGCATGAAGGTTTGGTTGAGCATGGAATATTATGTGATGATGTTTATGATGATGATGTGCTATGAGTATGTGCCACTCCTTGCAATATATGTCATGACAATATGCATGTTAGAGTTTGCTTGTGTATAATCATGAATTAGCTCCCATTGCATGATAACATGTTAGGCATTTAATCAAATATGCATAACCTTATAGTTTGTATTACTTGCTATTGAGATTCCCCCGAATCTCACCCTCCATAACTATGCTCTAGGTGCTGGATCTTCTCAAGGCAAGAGGGTAAATGTTGATGGATGACTGTAGATAACTTAAAGAGTGAGCACTTTAATTGCAAGATGATGTTTTGGTGTGTATGATGCATGCTACTCATACATCCGATTTGAGGTAGTGTACTTCCATCAGTATTTTGATTGACTTATCCGACGAGTTTTCGTATAAAATTTGGCATGAACATAGATAAGATCAAGATCTTTAAATGGACACCAAGAGCGCCTCATTTGGTTAAGAATTCAAATTGTTATGATTTTTCAAAGTCGGGAGATAAAATCTGGAATAAGATAATACGGCTACTCAGAGGCAGTGAGGTTCATGTGCTAATTTCATATAGTAAATGAATGAGTTTTTCCGTGATTTCTGGTGAGCTTAAAGTACACATTCTGATATTTAAATCCATAGATAATTAGACTCAATTGGATAAGTATACAAGGAGAAATAAACTTTTGAAAATGGGGCAAAGAAACTGGAACTTCCAGATTTACCAAATGAACAGTAAAGTTCAACGAATAAACTGATTTGATCTAGACAAGGAAACCTCATTTTCATATTTTTATCTAAAATTTAAATGAAATAGATTTCATTATAAATTGTAATCACCTCAATATGATTTTTCTAGATTTAATTATGAATTTCCAAAGTTTAGGCTGTAATATGGAATTACCAAGTGAACAGTAGCGATGAACAGTATCCGTAAGCCCAACTCTTGGAAATTCATGTTCTTAAGGTATGCCAATGATCTAAGATAATTCCAATTGAGTATATGTAAGGATAGGATTTAAGGTCAATATTTAAGGTTAAGATTTTTTAAAGATATTTGCTAGAAAATGCCGTTGTGCTGGTAGACTATACAGAGTATTGTGTACGTAGATGCTGTCTAAGGAGGCTGGAAGTGAGTGGACCTAGCCGGTTCATCCAGTCTTTCCTGGGTACTTGCGTAGAATGATAGTTCTCATGGGGAATTACCGAATCAGTACAGTTATTTTTTGCCAGGATTTCCGGCAAGAAAGATATAATCCACTTTTAGAGTGATATAGCAAGAGTACTCTGAGAGATAAGAGGAAGGATGTTTCAGATTATGTAATGAATATGAATGTGTTTAGGACCTTGAAACATCTAAGAAGATGTTGGGGAATGATTGACCAAAAACCTTCATGATTGAAAAGCTTGGGAAGCAAGTGCAAGATTAAGAGAGAGAGCTTAAATTTAAGGTAGTGAACTTACCCTAAACTTATATGTATGTAATGTATGCTTGATTGTGCTATGGCTTGGTTGAATTGTGTGTATATGGTAGATGATTGAAGCTCTGTTATTTTATGATTACTTTGGCCAATTGTATTTCATATGATACATGGAAGCATGCTCATCACACTATGATAACACTTTCACAAGCAAGCACAAGTCTTTACATTAATACATGCATTGTTTGTTATTGTTTGCTACTGAGATTCTTTAGAATCTCACCCTCCCATAACCATGATCTAGGTGCTGGAACATCACAAGGAAGGAGGTAATTGTGGATGTATGAATGGTGTATGACTTGAAAAGCATGCCTTTAACTTAGATGATGATATATTGGTATGTATAATGAATTTACTCACTAGATCCGAGCTGAGGTAGAACACTTCCAGCAATAGTTTGAATAACTTAGTCTATTTATTTTCACGACAAATTTGGCATGAACATAGCAAAGATCCAAATCTTTAATTGGACACCAAGAACGCGTAATTTGGTTAAGTTTTAAAATTGATATGATTTTTCAAAGTTGGACTTAAACTTTGGATCAAGATAAAACAAGTCATCCGATACAGTAAGGTTCCAACACAGTTTTCATATAACAAATGAATGAGTTTTTCCGTGATTTTTGGTGAGCTTAAAGTACACATTCTAAGATTTAAATACATAGGTAATTCAACTCAATTGGATAAGTATACAAGGAGAAATGAATTTTTGAAAATGGGGCAAAGAAACTGGAACTTCCAGATTTACCAAATGAACAGTAAAGTTCAACGAATAAACTGATTTGATATGGACAAGGAAACCTCATTTTCATATTTTTCTCTCAAATTTAAATGAAATAGATTTCATTATAAATTGGAATCACCTCAATATGATTTTCTAGATTTAATTATGAATTTCCAAAGTTCAGGCTATAATCTGGAATTACCTAGTGAACAGTGACAGTGCCCGTAAGCCCAACTCTTGGAAATTCATGTTTTTGAGGTTAAGAGGTATTCCAATAATCTAAGATAATTCCAATTGAGTATATGTAAGGTTAAGGTTAAGGTCAAGTTTTAAGGTGGAGATTTAAGGATATTTACTAGAAAATGCTGTTGTGCTGGCAGAATTTAGAAAATACTGTGTACGTAGGTGCTGTCGAAGGAGGCTGGAAGTGAGTGGACCTAGCTGGTTCATCCAGTCTTTTCTGGGTACTTACGTAGAATGGTAGTTCTCACGAGAATTACGGAATCAGTACAGTTATATTTCTGCCAGGATTCTCGACAGGAGAGAATTAATAAAGTTAAGATTGCTTCCGTAAGTGTACTCTGAAGGGTCTAAGAAGGGATGTTTCATTTTGGTATCAGAGCAAAGGATTCTGGATTAGGAAATGCTCTGAATAGATAATTTTTAGATAGATACCCATTAGTAAAGCTATCATAAATGACATTAAGTTAGTATTTGCAGGATGGATAGAAGTAGAGATCAAGAGCAGTCAGTCTACCTGCAATTCCTCAATGCCGTAGCAAGGATGATAAATAGATATAGGATAAAAGGAATTGACCTGAATCATATTTATACTCTAGAAGATTGTCATGAGATGGTCGTAAGTCAGATATTACCATATACCCCTACATGGCATGTAGAGTTAAGTGAGTTTATGGGAAATGATCCACCAGCTGAGATACAAGGGTGGCATTTCCATATGCAGAAGTACTTGCAGTTTGCGATTTCCTAGAAAAGAATGTAAAAAGGCATGAGGGGTAATGTACACATGTAAACAGTGTAAAGTGAAGTAATTACATAGCGGTATGATAACTGTGTAAGGTGGAACGCAATGAGAAATGTGCATTTTTTTGACCAAATAGAGAGGCCCCTTATTGAAAAAGGGATAAGATGACGAATGTTATGCTATGGATAGAGATGAGAGCTTTCACTCCTTGCATAAAATGCCAGGCATTATGTTATGTTTGTAAATATGCTTGAGCTCCGATGTTAGAGCTTCACATTTATAAGCAGGTATGCAGTCCTGCAATTTGAGGGCCAGGCATTATCCATGATAAAGTATGTGCTCCTATTTAGTAGCAAAAGTAAAGAATGGATAGTTACATAAGTCCTCTCTCTGTATGATGTTAAGTGATTAACGATGATGAGAACATCTAATGATATGAAAAATTCTCTCTCAACCAAGGACATGAAGCGGATATTGAAAGTACTCCGCTAGATAATAAGATAAAAGGTAAGAGATGGATACCCCGATTCTTAGTCATAAAGCAGAAAGAGATTTAAAGAGGATGTATATTTAAGATTGTTGACTAAGGTACTAAGTAAATTTCGAGGACGAAATTTATTTTAAGGGGGAGAGAAATGTAACATCCTAAAATTTCTGTACTAAGTTGTATGTACAGATTGAATAAAATATATGAGATATTTAGGAAAAGATGTGGCCATATTTATGTAAAGAAAAGGATTAATTGGAAGAGGAAGAAAGTCTAAGAGCCAAAGTGCAAAATTACGAAAATGCCACTGTGATGCCCTAAGAAACCAGAAGTAAATGGAGGGCATTTTGGTCATTTCACACAATGGATGGATATCAGAGGAAATTTTATAGTAAATTATTATAATTAATATGAGAATTTATGGAGTTGACAGAAGTCAAAAAGGAGTCCTGTAGAATTAATTATGGAATTTACGGTGAAAAAGGACACCGATAAAGGGTTAAAGGAAACATATGTAATTTTTAACAGGACTTCTGGATCTCAGAAAATTATGAAACTTTGTAGAGAATTCATTTTATATTAGAATGAATTTCTAAAAATGTTAGAACAATTAAAAGAGGTGTTTAGCATTTATGCTAAGATCAGGGTAAGTTACGGATATCGGTATGAGGAAAGTACATTGGGATTTGGGCCAGTTAGCTATTGGCCTAAAAGAGGCCCAATATTTCGTCCTAGGCCAGCCCAATAAGGCCCAAAAGTTATCTTGGAGCCCAAGTCCAAATAATAAATAATTTATGGATTTTTGAAAAGAAAGAAAAAGAGAATAAAGTAAGAATTAGGTGTTGCACATGGTGGGACCCACAAGGACACAAGAATGGCACCCAAAAAGAGGAAGGGTTAGGTGTACCAAGTGAGGCCATGCTAGTGATGTCATGGTGGTAAGGTCTTGAGTGAAAAGTGAAAAGACATTCCAAGATCAAACCTTTAACCATTAGATCAAATAGTTTCCAAAGTGATCTTGGCCTTCAAATGGCACATGACTTTTGCTATAAATACCCCCCCTTTCCATTCATTCTTCACACCCAAGAGCTCCTTTAGAGAGAGAAGTGAGTTCTAGAGAAAGAAAGTGGAAGAAAGCAAGGAAGAAGCAAGGAAGAAGCAAGGGTCTTGAAAGAGCAAGTAAGGTGAGTTGATGCTCTTCACTTTACCATTTCGGTTTGCACTGTTCATGCACTGTTCATGATAGAAGAAAATGGAATTTCAATGATTTAATGCTTCCATTGAGTTTATATGATGATTTTGTGTAGGATTGGAAAGGTTTTAAACCTTGGAAACCATTGGAATTAAAGGTTATAATGTTGAAAATTCCTCACGGTACTGTTCACTCGCGTGAACAGTGATTTGAATTTCATAATTTTGATGCTTCCAATGGTCTTAAAATGAGATTTTGTGTGGGGGTAAAGTGGAGGAACAAGTATGGGAAGCATTGGAACCAAAATGGGAATTTTTGGAAAAAGGGAGCTTATTGAAACTAGACTTGGATTTTGTTTGGAATGGAGTTATAATTTGGTAATTATCTTGTAATGCCTAGGTTTTGACATTTGTGGCAAGGAAAGACCATTACAAGAAGGAAAGGAACAAGGATCTACAAGAGGTAGCAAGAATATCTAACTATAAACTTATGTGCTTTGATTGTTTTGCTTACTTGTTATGCATGAAGGTTTGGTTGAGCATGGAATGTTGTGTGATGATGATGATGATGTGATATGAGTATGTGATACTCCTTGCAATATATGTCATGACAATATGCATATTAGAATTGCTTATGTATAAGCATGAATTAGCTCCCATTGCATGATAACATGTTAGGCATTCAATCAAACATGCATAACCTTATAGTTTATATTACTTGCTATTGGGATTTCCATGAAATCTCATTCCTTCCATATAATTAAACATGCTCTAGGTGCTGGATCTTCTCAAGGCAAGAGGGTAAATGTTGATGGATGACTGTACATAATTTAAGGAGTGTGCACTTTAATTACAAGATGATGTTCTGGTTTGTATGATGCATGCTACTCATAAATCCAATCTGAGGTAGTGTACTTCCATCGGTATTTTGATTGACTTATATGATGATTTTTCATATGAAATTTGGTATGAAAATAGATAAGATATATAACTTTAAATGGACACCAAGAACGTCTCATTTGGTTAAGAACTCGAATTGTTATGATTTTTCAAAGTTAGGAGTTGAAATCTGGAATAAGGTAAAACGACTACTCAGAGGCAGTGAGGTTCATGCGCTAATTTCATATAGTAAACGAATGAGTTTTTCCTCTAAATTTTGTGAGATTAAAGTAGACATATGGATCTTTAAATCCATATGTAATTCAACTCAATTGGATAAGTATACAAGGAGAAATGAATTTTTGAAAATGGGGCAAAGAAACTGGAACTTCCAGATTTACCAAATGAACAGTAAAGTTCAACGAATAAACTGATTTGATCTGGACAAGAAGATCTCATTTTCATATTTTTATCTAAAGGTTAAATGAAGGAGCTTTCATTAGAAATTGGAATCACCTTAAAACGATTTTTCTAGATTTAGTTATGAATTTCCAAAGTTCAGGTTGTAATCTGGAATTACCCAGTGAATAGTGGCAGTGAACAGTAACCATAAGCCCAACACTTGGAAATTCATATTTTTGAGGTTAAGAGGTATTTCAATGTTCTAAAATAGTTCCAATTGAGTAAGGTTAAAGTTCAAAATTAAGGTCAAGGTTTTAAGGTTAAGACTTAAAGATATTTTTAGAAAATACCGTTGTGCTGGTAGACTATACAAAGTACTGTGTACATAAGTGCTGTCTAAGGAGGCTGGAAGTGAGTGGACCTAGCCGGTTCATCCAGTCTTTCCTGGGTACTTACGTAGAATGGTAGTTCTCATGGGGAATTACCGAATCAGTACAGTTATCTTCTGTCAGGATTTTTGGCAAAGAGAGATATAATAAAGTTAATATTACTTCCATAAGTGTACTCTGAGATGTTTAAAGGAGGATGTTTCATTTTGGTATCAGAGCAAAGGATTCTGGCTTAGGAAATGCTCTGAATAGATGATTTATAGCGTTAATACAGAATAAAGTTAGCATAGAACAAAGGGTTCTGGCTCAGAGCTTAGTGATGCTCTGGTTTAGTTAGACTGATCCCTTAGACAAATGAGAAATTTGAATGGTTCTCTCCCTAGAGTATGATATAGGGATGGTGTTCACTACTTGGAAAGGTTTAGACAGAAAACAGTGACACCCATATGAATGAGGCTGTACCCTGAGCTTTATAATCTTACAAAAGATATAATTACGATGGGCTAATCTTAGTCAACCGATACAGCTGAGGTCTCGTGTTTATTAACACAATATGGATGGACTAAGCAGAATAATGTTTAAGAAGCAGTTTCCTCTATGGATAGAGACAGAAGCTGATCAGTTCATGACTAAGGAAGCTATAAAAGTAGCTAGAAGTATCTTGTTGTGACCAGATACTACAGTAAGGATGCCAGATGTCCAAGTTACGACAAGTTAAGTCATAAGTCACGATGAAAGAAGACTTTTGGTCACAACGACAGAACACAGAGCAAATGTTGCAGCAGTAGACATGGGGATTCATAAAGTTAAGCTTGAAACATTAGTTAATCAGTGAGACCCCCAACCTGTAATGCTATATAAAGATGAGGTACACCTAGACTTTGACTCTTCAGGTAGTGAAAAGAGTTCAGATAACAACATAAGGGAATCAATCAGGAAGGTTTATAGTAAGGTACCCCATGCATATTTTTATAGACTCAAATTTATAGTCTGGAGATTAGGAGAAATTCAGTCAGATGTTGTGTATGCACCAGATAATGTTGCACTAGATAATGATGGGTCTAGTAATTATGTACAGGATGAGTTTGATAGAGTGCTCTCTAACCCTGATGTAAGCTATCTTCCTTCAATAAGAGGATAGATTACGGTTGAGGAAGCTGAAAACTGATACTGAATTATAGGTAGGCCAGATATTATTCCTCCTTTACTAGAGTTTGAGGATAAGTTTGATATGAGTAGCCTAAGAACCAGTTACAATCTGTGATATCCCTTCCTATTATCCCAGTCCAGGAATATAAGAGGGTATAGATAAAGATTAAAGGGATATTTCTAGCCCTAATCCACCCCAGCCTTCTTTATGAAAGATAGACAATGTGACTATACTAGTCTCAAGAAAGGCTATGGGAAGTGAACTACTTAGTTTAGGTTAAGGGATGGAAGGTAGTATAAATCAAGAGCAGTCAGTTTAGCTGCAGTTCTTTAATACCGTAGCAAGGATGATAAATAGGGATGTGATAGAGGGTATTGACCTGGATTAAGTTTTCATGTTAGTAGCATGATATGAGATGGCCATAAGCCAGATATTGCCATATACCCTACATAGCATGTAAAGCTAAGTGAGCTTTTGGCAAATGGTCACAACTAAAGTTTATGGATGCGTTGCGCCTAGTTCATACTCAAGTCACGATGAAGATACGCAGGGACCTGATGATGAATGAAGATGACAGCCTCATTGAAGTTTATCAGTTAAAGGTTTAGCACATGATGTAGGCAAGTGGAACAGTATGAGAAATAGAGATACATGCTAGTCTAAGATGATGTTTAGAAGTAGATCCTCTATGTGACTATCAAGAGTAGATCTACATTTGCAAAGATTTGGTTCAGTTAATCTTTGATGAATAAAAGAATCAAAAGTTAGGATAAGGCTTGCGGAAGAAATGAGCTTAACATATGGCTTCAAGTTCTCAAAAGTCAAAGTTCCTGAAACAGGATATTAGTCCCACATCGGTTGGGGAGGTGAACGAAGCATGCCTTATAAGGGTGTAGATACCTCTCCCTCAAGGACGCGTTTCCAGTACTCACCAAGCGCCTCTCGTCACCAAGCGCCCCGAAGGGGTAGGCAGGCACGAGTGGGTAGGCAGGCAGTGCTGGGGAACAAAACCTGGCCTAAGGGGCAGTGGCCTCATGTCGGGATAATATCTTCCGCTGTGTACTCTGATACCCGAAGGACGCGTTTTGGGTGCCTAAGGGGTTAAAGTCCTCATGTGCCTGGAGAATGAAACTGTGACCTCATGTGGGCTTGGGGCCTGCCTAAGGGGAAAGCGGACAATATCTCTGTGGAAGGGTGCTGGGCTGTTAAAGAACACAAGTAATGGTGCTAGATGATGAATGAGATTTATATGATCTAAGTTGGTCAGGATCAAGAAAAAGACCAGGAAGGAACCATAGTCCGGTCAAGAGTAGACTGAGACTGAGGTATACGCGCGAAAAGAGTTAAGAGATAGTAGAAAGACACCAATGTTACTCCAGAGAAATGGAGACTAGTCCGCTCACCTGAGAAGTAATTCTTGAGTAAGATTATGAAAAGTATTCCTCTTAGTTAAATAGAGATGAGCGTGAGGCTAAGGGTTAAAAAGAGAAAGAGGAACCCTTTGATGAAATATGTAGCCGAGTTCATCCACATGAGCAATGAGAGTTGAATGACTAAGAAGTCAGTTAATGGGTTGAATTCCGTGTTATAAAGAAAAAGTTTTTCTCAGGTAGTCATAGAAGTTCAATAGAGTGGTAGCTGTAAGCAAGATTAGAAAAAGAAAGATAGCCACGGTTCTAAAGATAAAGTAACTCCCCTATTTGATAGAAGGGTCGAGTCTATACCCTGATAAAAGGGTAGCATGGCAGCCTAAGTGAAATAGATAGATGTTTCAGGATGAATGATCAGGATATGATAGGCAATATGATAAAGGAAATATGTTTTGAGGCTTACTTAGTTTATTACAACGTTTGATGGATGGTTGAGCAAATTATGATGATGAATAGTTGCATCTCCTTGCAGTTGTCATATAATGACATGCATGTTAGAGTATGCCATGATGAATACTCCTATTTCGCAGTATATGTAGGGTAGAGTATATATGGTGAGGAAATTATGAGAAAATTATGTTGCTCCCATACCATATGATATGCAATAAGGAATGTATTGAGGATGATAGATAGTCTCAGTTTATGGGACGATAAGTTATGATATGATATTCTGATATGATTTATGATTGGGGTGATTCAGGTTTTTCTATAGGCTTGCGAATGCAGTACTCAGAGCCATTTCTATTGAAAGGAATGGTATACAGAAAGAGTTAGATTTGAAACAGATGACTCTGAGATAGAGACTAGATTTAGATGAGTATAGATCACTCTTCAGATAAGAGTTGGATCTGATACAGTCTGCTCGTAGTTAGAGTATAGTTCAAATGGCTCGCAGTTAGAGCACAGATTTACATGAGAAGTTATGATGAGGCCATAGCAGCAGAATGCAATGGCAGGTGGTTACACCATGATTGCACAAGGCATGGTAAGCCAAAGTAAGAGAAAGATGAGAAGGAACTCCTGAGTAAGAGAGGAAGTAAGTAAAGTCTTGGGAAATAATATGGGCTACTGAACGTAATATTTTTAAATTTTTATTGAGTTATAAACAAGTAGAAACGGTGAACCCTATAACTTAGTCTGTTGGTTTAAGATCTTCGGGAGATATACAGAATCGCAGTTAGATTCTGGAGGGTCGCAGTTAGATCCTAGCATGGCTCCAGGGTCGCAGTTAGATCCTAACAATTCCAGAGTCGCAGTTAGATTCTGAAGAGGCTGACGGTTGATCGCAGTTAGATCCCGAGGTCGCAGTTAGACCTAGCCTAAGGAAAGTAATGAGCCATGAGATATGAGTACAATATAGTATCTCTTTGGGAAGATGAATGCCAAAGACGAAGTTAAGGTAAGGAAGCTTCACTAGTTGATAAACTCATCCAGAAAAATTATTTATAATGATTTTCCTCAGATAGCCTATATTATACAGACTGAACTTAGTTTTCTTTAAACAAAGACAGAGTCCAAGTTAAAGTCTGAGTGCTGATATTCAAAAGTTTTATAGAAGTATGCCTGAGAAACAAAGAAGAGAACCCCATATGTTTTGAGAACAGAAAAGTATGAGCAGATAAATCCTCCAGATGAGGATAAAAAGATTAAAAGGCTAGAGAGACCTAGAGAAGAAGGTCTAAAGTAAAGATATAACCCAGTAGTTCTATGAGATAGAGAATGCTAAGGCTTAGCAGAGTAATGTAGCCTTCATCCAGAAAGATGTTTAGGCATGAGTAGTCTAAGAAAGAGTAATGAAAAAGGGTCCAGTTGTCATAGAAGTTGGTATAGATGGACAAGGTAAGAAAAGTGGAAAGTTAAAGTAAGATAGACCCTAGAGTTACACCAAGATGTTAAGGAGTAAGATACGCCATGATATAGCCAGACCTGGCTAGATATGCTATGATACAGCATAAGAAGTATGTAATAAGATACACTATGATAACTGTGTAAGGTGGAACGCAATGAGAAAGTGCATTTTTTTGACCAAATAGAGAGGCCCCTTATTGAAAAAGGGATAAGATGACGAATGTTATGCTATAGATAGAGATGAGAGCTTTCACTCCTTGCATAAAATGCTAGGCATTATGTTATGTTTGTAAATATGCTTGAGCTCCGATGTTAGAGCTTCACATTTATGAGCAGGTATGCAGTCCTGCAATTTGAGGGCCAGGCATTATCCATGATAAAGTATGTGCTCCTATTTAGTAGCAAAAGTAAAGAATGGATAGTTACATAAGTCCTCTCTCTGTATGATGTTAAGTGATTAACGATGATGAGAACATCTAATGATATGAAAAATTCTCTCTCAACCAAGGACATGAAGCGGATATTGAAAGTACTCCGCTAGATAATAAGATAAAAGGTAAGAGATGGATACCCCGATTCTTAGTCATAAAGCAGAAAGAGATTTAAAGAGGATGTATATTTAAGATTGTTGACTAAGGTACTAAGTAAATTTCGAGGACGAAATTTATTTTAAGGGGGAGAGAAATGTAACATCCTAAAATTTCTGTACTAAGTTGTATGTACAGATTGAATAAAATATATGAGATATTTAGGAAAAGATGTGGCCATATTTATGTAAAGAAAAGGATTAATTGGAAGAGGAAGAAAGTCTAAGAGCCAAAGTGCAAAATTACGAAAATGCCACTGTGATGCCCTAAGAAACCAGAAGTAAATGGAGGGCATTTTGGTCATTTCACACAATGGATGGATATCAGAGTAAATTTTATAGTAAATTATTATAATTAATATGAGAATTTATGGAGTTGACAGAAGTCAAAAAGGAGTCCTGTAGAATTAATTATGGAATTTACGGTGAAAAAGGACACCGATAAAGGGTTAAAGGAAACATATGTAATTTTTAACAGGACTTCTGGGTCTCAGAAAATTATGAAACTTTGTAGAGAATTCATTTTATATTAGAATGAATTTCTAAAAATGTTAGAACAATTAAAAGAGGTGTTTAGCATTTATGCTAAGATCAGGGTAAGTTACGGATATCGGTATGAGGAAAGTACATTGGGATTTGGGCCAGTTAGCTATTGGCCTAAAAGAGGCCCAATATTTCGTCCTAGGCCAGCCCAATAAGGCCCAAAAGTTATCTTGGAGCCCAAGTCCAAATAATAAATAATTTATGGATTTTTGAAAAGAAAGAAAAAGAGAATAAAGTAAGAATTAGGTGTTGCACATGGTGGGACCCACAAGGACACAAGAATGGCACCCAAAAAGAGGAAGGGTTAGGTGTACCAAGTGAGGCCATGCTAGTGATGTCATGGTGGTAAGGTCTTGAGTGAAAAGTGAAAAGACATTCCAAGATCAAACCTTTAACCATTAGATCAAATAGTTTCCAAAGTGATCTTGGCCTTCAAATGGCACATGACTTTTGCTATAAATACCCCCCCTTTCCATTCATTCTTCACACCCAAGAGCTCCTTTAGAGAGAGAAGTGAGTTCTAGAGAAAGAAAGTGGAAGAAAGCAAGGAAGAAGCAAGGAAGAAGCAAGGGTCTTGAAAGAGCAAGTAAGGTGAGTTGATGCTCTTCACTTTACCATTTCGGTTTGCACTGTTCATGCACTGTTCATGATAGAAGAAAATGGAATTTCAATGATTTAATGCTTCCATTGAGTTTATATGATGATTTTGTGTAGGATTGGAAAGGTTTTAAACCTTGGAAACCATTGGAATTAAAGGTTATAATGTTGAAAATTCCTCCCGGTACTGTTCACTCGCGTGAACAGTGATTTGAATTTCATAATTTTGATGCTTCCAATGGTCTTAAAATGAGATTTTGTGTGGGGGTAAAGTGGAGGAACAAGTATGGGAAGCATTGGAACCAAAATGGGAATTTTTGGAAAAAGGGAGCTTATTGAAACTAGATTTGGATTTTGTTTGGAATGGAGTTATAATTTGGTAATTATCTTGTAATTCCTAGGTTTTGACATTTGTGGCAAGGAAAGACCATTACAAGAAGGAAAGGAACAAGGATCTACAAGAGGTAGCAAGAATATCTAACTATAAACTTATGTGCTTTGATTGTTTTGCTTACTTGTTATGCATGAAGGTTTGGTTGAGCATGGAATGTTGTGTGATGATGATGATGATGTGATATGAGTATGTGATACTCCTTGCAATATATGTCATGACAATATGCATATTAGAATTGCTTATGTATAAGCATGAATTAGCTCCCATTGCATGATAACATGTTAGGCATTCAATCAAACATGCATAACCTTATAGTTTATATTACTTGCTATTGGGATTTCCATGAAATCTCATTCCTTCCATATAATTAAACATGCTCTAGGTGCTGGATCTTCTCAAGGAAAGAGGGTAAATGTTGATGGATGACTGTACATAATTTAAAGAGTGTGCACTTTAATTACAAGATGATATTTTGGTTTGTATGATGCATGCTACTCATAAATCCAATCTGAGGTAGTGTACTACCATTGGTATTTTGATTGACTTATATGATGATTTTTCATATGAAATTTGGTATGAACATAGCTAAGATATATAACTTTAAATGGACACAAAGAACGCCTCATTTGGTTAAGAACTAGAATTGTTATGATTTTTCAAAGTTAGGAGTTGAAATCTGGAATAAGGTAAAACGACTACTCAGAGGCAGTGAGGTTCATGCGCTAATTTCATATAATAAACGAATGAGTTTTTCCTCTAAATTTTGTGAGATTAAAGTAGACATATGGATATTTAAATCCATATGTAATTCAACTCAATTGGATAAGTATACAAGGAGAAATGAGTTTTTGAAAATGGGGCAAAGAAACTGGAACTTCCAGATTTACCAAATGAACAGTAAAGTTCAACGAATAGACTGATTTGATCTGGACAAGAAGATCTCATTTTCATATTTTTCTCTCAAGGTTAAATGAAGGAGCTTTCATTAGAAATTGGAATCACCTTAAAACGATTTTTCTAGATTTAGTTATGAATTTCCAAAGTTCAGGTTGTAATCTGGAATTACCCAGTGAATAGTGGCAGTGAACAGTAACCGTAAGCCCAACACTTGGAAATTCATGTTTTTGAGGTTAAGAGGTATTTCAATGTTCTAAAATAGTTCCAATTGAGTAAGGTTAAAGTTAAAAATTAAGGTCAAGTTTTTAAGGTTAAGACTTAAAGATATTTTTAGAAAATACCGTTGTGCTGGTAGACTATACAAAGTACTGTGTACATAAGTGCTGTCTAAGGAGGCTGGAAGTGAGTGGACCTAGCCGGTTCATCCAGTCTTTCCTGGGTACTTACGTAGAATGGTAGTTCTCATGGGGAATTACCGAATCAGTACAGTTATCTTCTGTCAGGATTTTTGGCAAAGAGAGATATAATAAAGTTAATATTACTTCCATAAGTGTACTCTGAGATGTTTAAAGGAGGATGTTTCATCTGGCAGATAAGATGATAAAGGGATAGAATGCTTAAACAGCTTACCTAGTTAATCGGTTAATTGCAGTGGCATATAATGGATGGTTGAGCAAAGTTATGAGATGATGAGATGGCTGATGTTGCCATAGATTATGATGATAAGTTGCAGTCCTTGCAGTTGTCATATAATGATATGCATGATAGAGAATGCTCAAATAATTGCATCTCCTTGCATCTTATGCATGTTAGAGTGTGCTACGACGAATGAATACTCCCCTTTTTCAGTACATGTAGGGTAGAGTATATAGAAGATGAGAAAGTTATAAGAAAGTTATGTTGCTCCCATACCATACGACATGTAGTTAGATAATTTAACCTGGTAATGATGATAAAGCAATAGAAAAGTGATAAAAGAAACAGTTAGCCAGTTGATCCCTAAGGTTTAGACTGAGAATCAAAGATAGATAGAGAATGAGATTAGAGATGAATATTGATGGCAAATCCATAGACATGTGATTATGGTACTTAGAATATATTCCTTCAATGGGGATAAGATATATGAATGATGTACCATGAGCATGAAATGAGATAAGACAAAGCCATGAAAGATGATATAGATCTAAGAGTGAGCAGCATCTATATAATAGAAGTTAACATTCTCGCAATGTAGCTAGATTGCTCTTGCGATAGAATAGCTTATGAATAGAGCCAAGAGAATGGACCGTGTAGCTCATGATGAAACCATGTCCATCAGATGAGGTATACAGATCATGATCGTTATATGCATGGTAGAGCCTATGTAGCTCCTTATAGTCGGAGATATAGCAAGGTTATGAAAGATGAGAATGATGTAAGAAATTCCTCAATGCTAGATAAAATGAGTAAAGTCTAAATATATAATATTGGCTTCTGTGTTCAGTCATGGGGAATTATCTGTTGAGTAGTAACTAAGTGAAGGTAACTAACCTTATAACTTAGTTTGTTGGTTTAAGATCTTCCAGAGATAATGATACAGTATAACAGAATCATAATTAGATTCTGGAGGATCGCAGTTAGATCCTAACAGTTCCAGAGTCGCAGTTAGACTCTGAAGAGGCTAACGGTTGATCACAGTTAGGTCCCGAGGTCACAGTTAGACCTAGCCTAAGGAAAGTAATGATTCATGCAGATATGAGTGCAATGTAATATCTCTGTGAGAAGATGAATGCCAAACACAAAGTTAAGGTAAAGGCGCTTCACCAGTTGTTAACTCATAGCAGAGAGAGTACCCACGATGTTAGTTCAGATAGCCTTATTATTATTATAGACTAAACTCAAAATCTTCTTACAAGAGAAATGAAGTGATATTAATAGAGATTCCTAATATGAGGATAAAGTTATAAGTTGAAGAGAATGTTTCTAGCATCTCATAATATATCAAGCATCTCAGAATATATCATAATAAGGCAAGATAAGTTATGAAAGAGTAAGATACACCATGATATAGCCAGATTTGGCTAAATATGCCACGATACAACATGAGAAGTATGTAATGAGATACACTATCATAAATGTGGCACGCAATGAGAAATGTGCATTTTATGAGCAAATAGAGAGGCCCCTTATTGAAAAAGGGATAAGATGACGAATGTTATGCTACAGATAGAGATGAGAGCTTTCACTCCTTATATGAAATGTTAGGCACTATGTTATGTTTGAAAATGCGCTAAAGCTTCGAATGTTAGAGCTGTGTAAGCTCCAAGTGTTAGAGTTGTGCATGTTCAAGAAAAAATGCTTGAGCTCCAATGTTAGAGCTTTGCATTTATGAGCAGGTATACAGTCCTGCAAGATATTGGCCAAGCATTATGCATGTTAGAGTATGTGCTCCTACTTAGCATTAAAGTAAAGAAAAGAATAACTGCATAAGTCCTCTCTCTGTATGATGTTGAATCATTAAAGATGATAAGAGAAACAATAGAGTTATAAGAGTTTCTATACAAAAAGAGGATGAAGCTTTTCGGATGATAAAGAATTCTGCGAGATGCTAAGAGAAGTAATAAGGGATAAGTGTTAGAAAGTGTGATGAGTGAGTGAGGGAAACTCCCGAATACAGTAATATTCGAGAGAGTTTGATATGAAAGAAATGGACACTACTCACAAGTCTAATACAATGAGTTATCCATAAGCAAATGGATGCATAGCAAGTGAGTAAGTAGCAACATGAAGTAATATTCAACTCTAAATGAGTTGATTCAGATAAGAAAAGTAATGATAGCATGGGCAGGAAGCGGATAATGAAAGCACTACACTAGATGAGAAGATAGAAGATAAGAGATAAATATTGTAACATCCCGATTTTTGGGTCTAGTTGAACTGGGAGGTAGTCTGATATGGGCAGGCTGCTAAACCCGTAGTCCCAGGGTAGTAATCTGATATGGGCAGATTATTTACTTGTATTTTGTAGGATCCGAGGGATGAGCTAAGTCCTTCAGGATGTAAAGATGAGTTAAGTCTTTAACCTACAGAATCGGGACAGTTCACCTAGGTTCAAAATGAGGAATGGGAGGAATGTCCTAAGTCTTAAGCCTAGGAATTCTGCAGGAAGCTTGATATGGGCTGGCTCCTATGTAAGATAACCTAATATGGAGGGGTTTCGAGCCTTTCAATTAACAAGGACTCCCGAAGGTAGGGGATGAGTTATTGAAAGAGAATCTCTAGAACTTAGGATGAAGGATAAGAAGAAAGTGAGATAAGATAGACCCCAGAATTATGCTAAGATTCTGTGGGGTGAGATATGAAAGGAATGGACACTGCTTATGAGAGCAGTAGAGTTGTCCATAAGAAAGAAAGCAGACAGTATGAGAAAGATGTATTGGTGACTTTTGGTCACGACGAGGAAGTAGATTGGTCGCGACTAATATTGGCAGAGAGGATTGGTCGTGACAGATATGAATGTGGCGTCGCGACTAATGAGTAGAATGAGCTTGGTTGCGACTAGAATATGTCGTGGTCGCGACTAAAGAATGTTGTGGTCGCGACTAGAGAAAGCTGTGGTCGCGACTAATGTACACAAAAGGAGTTATGTCGCGATGAGATGATAATCAGGTCGCGACTAGTGGCTAAACTAGTGCTAGGCGTATGGGCCAAGAGTTGTGAATGTCCAAAGGAGATAGTTACCCGGTTAGAGATAGACCGGAGGCAAGAGGTCAGATACAGGAAAGGTTATCTGGAGACCATGAGATGGACTGATAAGGTATCCTCATGGGACCCACAAGATGCCACATGGCATTAGAGCATGATTCAGTGACCTTTCAGTAGAGTAAAGTTACTCGGTTGGCACGAAAACTGAGGAGGTGATTGGGATGCGTGCAAGGTCTTTTCCAGGCGCCACATGGCTCTAGTCTGGAGGAAGCAGATAAAGCTGAGGACACGCATTACGAGGCAGGACTCTGGACCGGTGAGTCAGCATGCTGAGTCAGCTGCTGAGGTGTCCAGGAATTGTGACATGTGAAAAATATGCTGCTGAGGTGTCCCGGTGAGGTGTCCCGATGATGCAGTAAAGGAGGAATTAAGGAAAATCTAGGAAAAATCAGGATCGCAGGATCAGATGGCATGGAAATTATAGAAATGCCATTGGGAAACCCTATATATACCCCCCATGGTCTTCATTTGCTCCACGCATGGGTAGGAAGAGAGAGAGAAAGTATAGAGAGAAGGAGGAGGAAAGGAAGAGAGAAAGAGAGAAAAGAAGTAAGGAAGTTCTGGCGGAGCTGGAAGCAGAATAGAGATAGTAGAGTTCTGCTGAGCTAGCCAGGTAGTAACTAATCCTAGCTTTTATGTAATGGCTTTGTGATTTGATGTGCTATTGTTTGGTTGGATTGTTGTCTTATATGTTATGTCTGAAGCTCTACTGCAATGCTATGATCATATGTTATTGAGTATGGAAGCACGCGGCATACTTATCTGTACACAATCACAAGCAAGCACTGTCACACTGCATTACATATACTGTTATGATTATTACTACTGAGATTCCCCCGAATCTCATCCCCCTTGTATAACCATTTCAGGGAGGTTATGTCAAGGTAGATTTTGAGAATTTTGAGAGACGCCGTTATGCTGCTGAAATTTCGGCGGAGATAGCAGTAGTGGAGAAAGGATATGATGCGTACTGTGTACGTAGGTACTGTCTAAGGAGGCTGGTAGTGAGTGGACCTAGACGGTTCATCCAGTCTTTCCTGGGTACTTACGTAGAATGGTAGTTCTATGAGGGAATTACCGAATCAGTACAGCTAGTGTAGCTTCCGCGGGTGTGCTCTGAGGAGTCTAAGGCAGGATGTTTCAAATATCCCAATCCTTAGTCATAAAGCAGAAAGAGATATACAGAAGATATATATCCAAGATAATTGACTAAGGCACTCAGTAAATTTTGAGGACGAAATTTATTCTAAGGGGGAGAGAAATGTAACATCCCAAATTTTCTGTACTAATTTGTATGTACAGATTGAATGAAATATATGAGGTTTTTCAGGAAAATATGTGGCTATTCATGTAAGGAAAGGGATTAAATTGAAAAAGAAAGAAAATGTAAGGACTTAAGTGCAATTATGAAAAGTTAAGATTTGTGGAAAGTCAAGGGGCAAAACTGTAAATATGAGAACTTTGGACTAAAAATAGGCCAAAAATGACTGTGTTCTGATCGGACCCAAATTTTTCCAGTAAATAGAGAAAATTATTCCGGGTTGTTTGACGCAACCCAGAATTTTGATTTGAAGTCCCGAAAAATTGATATAAATTTCGGAAGTTAGATAAAATTATTACAATAGTTTTCAAATCTCAGAATTAGATGAGGCCTTCCAGTAAATTCATATGATTAATATAAGAATTTATAAAATTGACAGGATCAGAAAATGAATCCTGTAGAATTTTTAATGGAATTTACAGTGGAATAAAATACCCGATGAATATTGCTGGGAGAGTTTTCCAGGAATTTGTGCCACAGAGGTATTGAAACCTAAAAGGCCCAAAAATGGCATCATTAAGGCCTAATAAAATAAGTGTACTGATGGGTGGGCCAGTGTCCAGAGGAACCCCGAAAAAGTGCAAAATTACGAAAATGCCACTGTGATGCCCTAAGAAACAAGAAGTGAATGGAGGGCATTTTGGACAGGCCAAAACACCAAGACAAGTGCAGGAAAGGTTAGTCGGAGTCAATATATATTTTGACGAGGTCTAAAGAGGTGAGAAATGACAAGTATGCCCTTGGGTTTAATATAGTGCAAGGAAAGGCCCTAGGATATTTTGGTAATTTTCCAAGGCATTTAAAATTAAATTTAAACCCAGTATGAGAATGTCAATGGTATGAAGGTTTTAAATATTGAAAAAATATATATTATGAAGTCCCATAAAAATTAGATTAAGAAAATAGTCCAGTTTACGGAAAATCGAATCGGGCCGGTACCGGATTGGACTGGATGGGACTGGATTGGGTTGAAACTTTTCTTGGAGCTCACACCCTCAAAATGGCGCCAAAAAGGAGGTTCCAACGCGGTTTTCATATAGCAAATGAATGAGTTTTTTCGTGATTTTTGGTGAGCTTAAATTACACATTCTGAGATTTAAATCCATATTAATTCGACTCAATTGGATAAGTATACAAGGAGAAAGTAATTTTTGAAAATGGGGCAAAGAAACTGGAACTTCCAGATTTACCAAATGAACAGTAAAGTTCAACGAATAAACTGATTTGATCTAGACAAGGAAACCTCATTTTCATATTTTTATCTCAAAGTTAAATGAATTATATTTCATTATAAATTGGAATCACCTCAATATGATTTTTCTAGATTTAATTATGAATTTCCAAAGTTCAGGCTGTAATCTGGAATTACCCAATGAATAGTGAATAGTGAACAGTACCTATAAGCCCAACTCTTGGAAATTCATATTTTTGAGGTTAAGAGGTATTCCAATAATCTAAGATAATTCCAATTGAGTATATGTAAGGTTAAGGTTAAGGTCAAGTTTTAAGGTGGAGATTTAAGGATATTTACTAGAAAATGCTGTTGTGCTGGCAGAATTTAGAAAATACTGTGTACGTAGGTGCTGTCGAAGGAGGCTGGAAGAGAGTGGACCTAGCCGGTTCATCCAGTCTTTTCTGGGTACTTACGTAGAATGGTAGTTCTCACGGGAATTACCGAATCAGTACAGTTATATTTCTGCCAGGATTCTCGACAGGAGAGAATTAATAAAGTTAAGATTGCTTCCGTAAGTGCACTCTGAAGGGTCTAGGGAAGGATGTTTCACCATAGACCTTGCATTACCTTGGTAGTTGCTTGAGGAAGCACCACCTCCTTGAAATTGATTAGATCTATTTTCCCCACTCCCCCACCTAAAATTTGGGTGGTCCTCCAGCCAGGATTATATGTGTTAGAGTATGGATCTCTCTTCTGGAAGTTATTCTCTCTCCCTTGATACATAGCTGCCACTTCCTCATACTGTCTATCACATGTACTTGTAGCATGCATCATTGAACCACATGATTCACATCCTATAACTAGGGCTTGTGAGGTATCCACTGTATGAACTTGTTTTGTGGAGTGCAACTCCCTTTCAATCAAACCCATCCTCTTCTCCATTCGATTTCCCAAGGCTGCTATCTTAGCTAAGATCGCATTCGAACTACCTGAAGATGAGGGTGGTAATCTTCTTGGATCTCCAGTTTGATGGTCCTCATTAGCCATTTTCTGGAACAAATCCTAACTTGCTTGTGGGGTCTTATCTCTCAATGAACCATTCGCAGCAGCATTCAAGGACACTTTATTGTGGGGTAGTAGACCATTAAAGAAGATGTCTACTAAATTAGCCTTAGTGATGTTGTGGTGGGGACATCGAGCCAAAAGGTTAATAAATCTTGTCCAATACTCATGCAAAGACTCTCCATCCTGTTGCATAACATTAGTGATCTCCTTTTTCATCCGAATAGTCTTGGAGGCTGGGAAAAACTGCTCAAGATAAGTATACTTCAGTTGATCCCATGTAAGAGTTGAAAAATGGGTTGGCAAATTGTACAGCCACTCCTTAGCCTTCCCTTCCAAAGTGAAATGGAAACACCTCCTTATGACATCATCCAAAGTGGCCATTGGAGGCTTCATTGAAGAACAGATCATATGCATGGTTTGTAAGTGCCTGTGTGGACATTCTCCTGCAAAACCATGAAAATTAGGTAAGGCTGCAATCAAAGCTCCTTTAATTTCAAAATTAGCCTCTTCAGTATAGAAACCATTAGGATCATAATTCACATGCGAATGATTTATTTCCCTAACATTTCTATTATCTTCTACATTCATTTCATTCTCTCTGAAACATCCTTACTTTCCTAGCTCCATCTTCTCCAAACCAGCACCCTGTTATGGTTGGAAAAGGCAGGGGTGAGATTTCTGGGGAAATCTAGTAGCATACAGTACTAAACAATGTATGCAACAATGATTGATATTGGTGCTTGCTTGTGATTGTGTCAGCATAAAGTAATGTGCATGCTTCCATGTAACATATGAAGTACAATTGGCCAAAGTAATCATAGTAAAGAGCTTCAACAATTACATATTAACATCAATCAATCAATCCATAACACAATCAATAATATATTCAACACATACAAGTTTAGGTAAGTTTACTACCTGGCGTGTAGCCCTTCCTTTAGTCCTTAACCTTTGATCTGAGGTTCCACCTTTCCATAGGCCAGAGCCTATACATATCATAATAATATTTCATTATGATCTTATCCAAGCTTAAGATAATACCCCTATCTTATCCATCCCCTAACTTTCTTTCTATCCATGGCTAACTTTATAGAGAGAGATATTCCTATATTATGGCTACTGAAACATCCTTCCTTAAACCCTTCAGAGTACACTTACGGAAGCAATCTTAACTTTATTATATCTCTCTTGCCGAAAATTCTAGCAGAAGATAACTGTACTGATTCGGTAATTCCCCATGAGAACTACCATTCTACGTAAGTACCCAGGAAAGACTGGATGAACCGACTAGGTCCACTCACTTCCAGCCTCCTTAGACAGCACTTACGTACACAGTACTTTGTATAGTCTACCAGCACAACGGCATTTTCTAGAAAATATCTTTGAATCTTAACCTTAACCTTAACCTCAAAAACATGAATTTTCCATTAATTGTTCCAGAACACATAACCAATCTCTTTGGCCTTTCATACATTCATATACATTATGGGGTTATGCCATAATTATTTGATACATTTATTACATAATATTCAAATCTTCCAATTCCCAACCTCTCTTCATGCCTCTTTATCTTCTTTACTCATTCGTCAACCTGTGGGTTTGGGATTACATGGATGGGGTGAGATTTCTGGGGAAATCTTGAAGGGAATTGGAAGACACGCAGCGGAAATTAACTTTAAAAATTTTTCCATTCCCAGCCAGGATCTACCGAATGTGTTTAAGTCAAGGAGAAAGAAGTGTTACCTTCGGTTTCAAGCTTTGGTCGCGACCTCAGTGTCCACTAGTCGCGACTCGTCGCCTCTGGAACATTTTAGTCGCGACCTCCTCTGCTTCTCGTCGCGACCTGAAGTCTCTGGAGTTTGTAGTCGCGACCTCGTCAGCTTCAAGTCGCGACCTGCCTCTTCTTTTCGGATTTCTGACGTTCAGATGCCCGTATGGTCGCGACCTCAGCGTGTTCTGGTCGCGACCTTGCTTTGTGTCTGGTCGTATCGTAGAAGTCGACAGCTCAGATCGGCTTCCTCTACCGGTATCCACACGAACAGCGTTCCAATCTCGAACGACGTGCTAGCGCCTCTTGTCCCTCTAGGGCTTTCTAGAGATTCCGTCCTCACCGTCTCTATCTCGGCAGTTTCTTATGTGCAAACCTTTTGCACTCTCCCTGCCCCCTCTTCTCACGTCTGAATGTGTGTGTAGAGATCTATATTGTATATTGTGTGTAGAACCCTAGCTCCTAATGTCAAATATATAGGAAGCTATCGGGCTTCTAATAGGGCCGGGCTTCAGAATTAATCTTATATTAATTCTAAAATTAATACAATATCATATATTGCATAATTTAATAAGAAACTGATTAAATAAATATGGTTTATATTAAATCCGTCCCACAGATTTAATTCACCTATTTATTTAATTTAAAATAAAGATAAGACGGAATTATATTTGATTTATTCTTATAAATCATATCCATTTAAATTCAAATTCAAAAATGATAGAGATTTAATTTATCCTTATAAATTAAATCTTACAAATATCTCTTATATTATATATATAATATATATAAACTAATTTATATATATATAAAATATATATCCACCCTAGATTATTCATTGAATCTAGACATCTCTTAGATTCAATGAATCTGGACATCATAGCTCGCATTGGGCTGTTTTGTGTGCGACCCTGTAGGCCCATATGAAGTTGGCAGTGGCCCAGTTACTATACTGACCCACAAGTCGTAAGCGGTCTCTAGCAAGGCATTACGACTACCCAAAACATATGAGGATCGATAAACGATGTAACCTTTCATACAACCATATCACGTCCCTTTTGTCACACGATATTTCGGTCAAGGATGAGGCATGGTGAACGTCATCCTCCTGTTCCTGACCGTTACTTTCTCGATCCCTGAGTAGTCTGAATATAGAAATGGAACTACCCTTCCATTCTAGTATGGCTATACATTTCTCAGACTCACTCATCGAGGGCCCAGTAATATCTCTCTACGAATGTGAGGGACAAATTCCATCTTGACCATTCACATTCCTCCGCATGAAAAACCACTAAGCCCGAGCATAGCCTTTATGATCACTCGGTCAAAAGTGACTTTTGACTAGGTCAAAGCTGAGCGTTTGTCATGTAGGAATCCATGATGATCTCAGGTCAAAGGGCATAGTGACATGGCTTGTATATGAGAGAAGCTTATGACTTGACCCATGCAGCTCTCTCATAGCGGGTCGGTCCAACACCCTGTACTCTTACATGTGCTTATGACTTTGATTTATATCTCTATATATCTTCAAAGTCATACTGGTCTTATTTCATCTCTGTTCCCGCATAGATGACTGACCAGGGACATTTAGGATAAAATCACTAGTTATCCAAGGATTGTCATCATAGTAAACATGCAAATAATATGATAACATGATACAATGATTGGCCCCTAGGGCACAATTTCCAACAAATCTCAGTAGCAAACGGTACTAAACAATGCATGCATTAAAGTAATTACTTGTGCTTGCTTGTGAAAGTGTAAACATTGTGTAATGTGCATGCTTCCATGTAACATATGAAATACAATTGGTCAAGGTAATCATAGAAACAGAGCTTCAATCATATACACATATGCACACAATTCAACAAAGTCATAGCACAATCAAGCATAACATTCAATACATACAAGTTTAGGGTAAGTTTACTACCTTATTGCTTTACTTCTTTCCACTTTAACTTTGCTTCTTCCTTCTTACTTTTCCTTGCTATGTGTCTGCCCTCTTTTGAGCACCCAAGCAAATCCTAACATCACATTACCATCCAACCATTACAATCTAACTTCTCTTGAACACTAAGCTTACTTTAAGTAACATAACATCCTTTCATCTTTACCAATTGACTTGACCTTTGAATCAATTGATGTCTTGACCTTACCCTACACAATTTGGCCTTTTGAATCCATTTATGAACTCAAAACAACCAAATTCCAACAACTATGCACTGTTCCGGACAGATTTGAAAAACATGCATAATTCTTTCCAAAAATTCTCATTTTGATTCCAATGCTTCCCATACTTGTTCCTCCACTTTCCCCCACACAAAATCTCATTTTAAGACTATTGGAAGTATCAAAATCATGAAATTCAAATCACTGTTCATGCGAGTGAACAGTAACCGAAAGGAATTTTCAACATTACAACCTTTAATTCCAATGGTTTCCAAGGTTCAAGACCTTTCCAATCCTACACAAAATTATCATATAAACTCAATGGAAGCATTAAATCATTGAAATTCCATCTCTTTCTATCATGAACAGTGCAACCCGAAATGTTAAAGTCAAGAACATCAACTTACTTCACAACCAAGCATGTAACTAACTTGTTTAAGCTTGTCTTAACTATCTATGACTTAAAACTCATATTCCTTTCACATATACACAAAAATTCCAGCAGCATTTCCCCAAGATTTAAGCCTCAAAAATCACTTAAACTCAAGCACAGACCATAAGAACAAAAGGTAGAAGCAAGGAGACAACTTACCTTACTTGCTCCTTCAAGACCCTTGCTTCTTCCTTGCTTTTTTCCACTTTCTTTCTCTAGAACTCACTTCTCTTTCTAAAGGAGCTCTTGGGTGTGAAGAATGAATGGAAAAGGGGGGTATTTATAGCAAAAGTCCTGTGCCATTTGAAGGCCAAGATCACTTTGGAAACTATTTGATCTAATGGTTAAAGGTTTGATCTTGGAATGTCTTTTCACTTTTCACTCAAGACCTTACCACCATGACATCACTAGCATGGCCTCCCTTGGTACACCTAACCCTTCCTCTTTTTGGGTGCCATTCTTATGTCCTTGTGGGTCCCACCATGTGCAACACCTAATTCTTACTTTATTCTCTTTTTCTTTCTTTTCAAAAATCCATAAATTATTTATTATTTGGACTTGGGCTCCAAGATAACTTTTGGGCCTTATTGGGCTGGCCTAGGACGAAATGTTGGGCCTCTTTTAGGTCCAATAGCTAATTGGCACAAATCCCAATGTACTTTCCTTATACCGATATCCTTAAATTATCCTGATCTCATAATAAATGCTAAACACCTCCTTTAATTGTTCTAACATTTTTAGAAATTCATTATAATATAAAATAAATTCTCTACAAAGTTTCATAATTTTCTGAGACCCAGAAGTCCTGTTAAAAATTACATATATTTCCTTTAACCCTTTATCGGTGTCCTTTTTCACCGTAAATTCCATAATTAATTCTACAGGACTCCTTTTTGACTTCTGTCAACTCCATAAATTCTCATATTAATTATAATAATTTACTATCAAATTTCCTCTGATATCCATCCATTGTATGAAATGACCAAAATGCCCTCTATTTACTTCTGGTTTCTTAGGGCATCACAGTGGCATTTTCGTAATTTTGCACTTTGGCTCTTAGACTTTTTTCCTCTTCCAATTAATCCTTTTCTTTACATAAATATGGCCACATCTTTTCATAAAAATCTCATATATTTTATTCAACCTGTACATACAACTTAGTACAGAAATTTTAGGATGTTACAGCTACTGAATTCATAAGAATAATACTCTAATTTATTAGAGCAGGGACTAGAATAACTTACCTTATTCCCAAGCTCCTTAGGCTACTCCTAGCTTAGCCAGAACTCCTTCTTTCTCTTCCTTTCCTTCCTTTCTCTCTTCCTTTCTCTCTTTCTCTTTCTCTCTCTTCCTTTCTCTCCTCCTCTTTGGTTTTGGTGTGTGACGAGGCCCTCAGATTGTCGCAGTCCGAGCCATCAAAATTAAGTGAATTACACCCTAGTAATGTAGTATAAGGCACAACCCTATCGTTCTTCTCAAGGAGCCTTTCTAAAGGAATCCTAGCAAATTGGATGTCAAATTCAGCGGTAAATCTGAGTAAAGAGTAAATGGTTTTGTGGGTGAAGTAAAATAAAGATGTAGTAAAATAGATGTTTTTGTGTTTTTATTTAAGATGGAAAATGGTTGGATTGTGAAAGTAGTATATGATGATAGGCTCTTGATGATGAAAAATATTTATCCTTGCTCTCAATGTATATGGTGTTTGAAATCACTAAGTCTTGAATAAAACCTCAATCGATCGATTGAGTCCAGAACACTAATATTCTTTAAACTCCTTTGATCAAAGCTAGTTTAAAGACTATTATTGAATTGCTAAGGATCACTTAGTGTGTAATTTAAACCAAATGAAAGAATGCCCTCGAATCAGTGTCGATCGAATAACCCTAGAATTCAAGTAATCGAATCAATTAGCAACGATCGTTGACAACAGTTCAACTAGCTTAAACTCAAAACTGAAATATTGTATTTAAACCAGCATTCAAAACATCCAAAGTAATTTACAATTTTTTAATATGAGAATAATCAATCGATATTCAAAACTTGTTCATATGATGAAAAACCCTAAATCTAGAAGCAATCATAATATGACAAGATGCAAATTAGAACAGAAGAAACTCCCCGTTTCAGTTTGTGAGCTCAAGATATTAGATCCATCACCAAGAGACTAAAGGTTTAGCCTCTCATGACTTCTGCTGCACTGTAATCGCTGTTTAGATGTGATGCCATGAAGATACGATGAAGAGATGGAGGTGAATGGTATAGAAAGATGGAAGATGAGTAGAAAGTGTGTGGAGAGTGCTCGAGTACTGCTTCTTAGCCTAATCAGGTCTAAGAACCAGCCTCCTCTCTAACGGCAGCCTCCCTCTCTTTTTATAACAACATGACCTAATTCAAAATGCGCAGTTTCAGCGATTTCATACTTTTAGTCACAACCAGATACATTTGTTGGTCGCGACCTATGAACACAGGGAATCTTCCAGAAAAATTAAAGGTCGCGACTTGAGGACTCTTTGGTCGCGACTAAATAGCACAGAGGCGTGCTTCCACTTTCATTGACTTGTGATTTCTTTCCTGGTCCTTGCTCTCTTCCAAAGTACATGCAATTCAACATAAAAGCTCACTGTAAAAGTCCAGATCAGTAGATAACCGAATATATGCAGTTTGGAAGAGTTATTTTACCATTTTACCCTTTAATTAGCACATTGCCAAGCACAATCATGTAATACACAAAAGTACAATTTAAGGCATGAAATGAATGGTAAAGTTATTATAAAACTCTCAAAATTATCATAGAAACCATATACAAAATGTGTCTTATCAGTGTGGAATGGAAGTGCAAGGGGGAGGGGGTATTTATACTTTCTATGGATGGCATTTATGTAATTCTCAAGAACTTTGATCTTGTAGCCACTGATTTTCCTGGAATTTCCTATTTTCTTTAATCCAACTTATTGCATCATCATGGTGATGTCATCTTGATGACTCATTGCCTTTCATAATTACCTGCTAACTCAACATGCTGACTCAGTGTTTCCAGAGAATTCCAGAGTCTTGCACTAAAACACACGGCTGAGATCGTGACACGTGTCCTCAGCTTTTCTTCTTCCTCTAGGTTGGCGCCATATGGCGTCTTGATGGGTCCTATGAGGACACCTTTCATGCCACCTCATGGCTTCCAGATAAGTCCAAAGCTTTATCTGATTAATTTCCCGGTTATCACGTCAACAGAGTAACTTTACTTTATTAAAAAGTCACTAAAATATTATTTCAATCTCTCTTGGACCTCCATAACTCTTGGCCCACTTGATTCCTGGCGTCTAACATCTTCCATAGTCGCGACCTAACTATCCTTCCATCGCAACTTTATGCCTTCTACATTTATTAGTCGCAACCTCAACTTCATTTAGTCGCGACCCCATCACTTTTTAGTCATGACCTCATCATTTTCCAGTCGCAACAGGCTCATTTTGCCTATTAATCGCAACCCACATATCTTCCAGTCGCGTCGAGACCTTTCTGCCAATATTAGTCGCGACCATACTACTTTATCGTCGTGACCAAACTGGTCAACTCTTAACTCTGCAACCTTTGACCTTTACACTCCCAAAATGGCCATTCTACCCCTTAGGACTTTCATAAATCCCTGTACCTTCACTTACTCGTAGCTTAGTCCCTGAAAATTCTTTGTGTGTCTCTGGGACTTCTGCTCAAAGGGGGTCTGGTAGCCTCTCAATCTTAGGCTATTTCTACGTTTCTAGGCCTGAAAATTGGGGTGTTACACTCTCCATGCCTATTATGCCCATTATGATTAGCCATATTTAGTTCAGTTTCAGACTCTAGAATACTAGAGGAGGAACTAGATTTTGCTTCTTCCTCTCTAAATTCCCTAAATTCTCTCCTTAGTTTCCTAAGTCTTCTCCCAATTTCAAGTTCAAAAGGCACTAATGGTTCAGTTCTTTTACGCATGCAATGCAGAAACAATCAAGAATAATCAATGCAAACAATCAGAATCAGATTCAAAAGTTGCACACCAAAAAATTTTCAGTAAGTCACAACTCAAAGTATTTAGTTGCGACCCAAAATTATAGAGCTGCAGTTGCGCCTAAAAGTTTTAAATGTCGTGACTGGTTTTCGTAGAGAGCAGTCAGATATCACAGATAGTAAGACGGTCATGACTTAGAGTAGTTTACGTCACGACTACAAGTGACAGAGAGTGATTGCCGTGACTCAGGTTAGGTAAGATCGCGACTCACAGTCACAGAGACTTATTCTGCAGAAAGTCAGAAAAAAGATGCAGTATGCAATGCAAGTTAAAAACTACTAAAAAACAAAAATGCAATGAAAAGAAAGGAAAATGACTCAGGTAGGCAATAGAGTTGACAAATAATTACTAGGGAACCGATTACTTGGCTCCCCGGCAACGGCGCCATTGATGAGGCTATCAGATTGTCGTTGTCCGGCCCATCATAATAAAGTAATTGGACCCAATATAATGTAGTATAAGGCACAACCCTATTGTTCTTCTCAAGGAGCCTTTTTATTAGAAACCTAGCAAATTGGATGTCAAGATCAATGGTAAACCTGAGTAGTAGTAAAAATGGTTTTGGGGTTTTGGGTGCTTGATGCAATAAAATAAAGGTGCAGAAAAGTAGATATTTTTGGATTTTTGATTGAGATGAAAAGAGTTAGTTTGTTGAAAAAATATGTAATGGTAGACTCTTGATGATGAAAACTTATCTATCCTTGCTCTTATATTAAATCGGAGTTTTAAATCACCAAGTCTTAAAGAAAAACCTCAATCGATCAATTGAGTCCAGAACCCTAGTATTCCTTAAATTCCTTTGATCAAAGCTAGTTTAAGAACTTATTAGTGAATTGTTAGAAACCACTTAGTGTGTAATCAACCCTAGATGATGAGAATGCCCTCGAGTGATCGTCAATCGAAAACCCTAGATTTTAAGCAATTGAATTGATTTGCAACGATCGCTGAAAATAACCCAACTTTCTTAAAAATGAAACTGAAATATTATATTAAAAGCAAACATTCAAATCATCCAAAATCAAATACGACAGTCTAATTCGAGAATGATCAATCGATATTCGCTCCTTAAACATAGAATGAAAACCCTAGATCTAGCAGCAATCATGACATGTAAAAGAATACAAATTAGAACAGTAAAAACTCCCCATTTTAGTCTGGGAGCTCAAGATATTAGATCCATCACCAAGAGACTAAAGGTTTAGCCTCTCATGATTTCTACTCCACTACAATCAATGTTCAGATGCGATGCCATGAAGAAATGATGAAGAGATGAAGGGTGAATGGTGTAGAGATGTGTAGAAATCTGTGGAAAGGTGTAGAAGGATGGAATATGTGAAGAAGGTGATCAAAGAGCGCTCAAGTACTGCTTCTTAGCCTAATCAGGTCCAAAAACCAGCCTCCACTCTTGACGACAACCTCCATCTCTTCTTATAACAGTATGACCTAATTCAAAACGCGCAGTTCCAATAATTTCGCATTTTAGTCGTGACCATATCTATGTTTTGGTCGCAACCTATGAACATTGAGAATTTTCCAGAAGAATTATAGGTCACGACCGGCGGACTCTCTGGTCGTGACTAAATAGCATAGAAGCGTGATTCCACTTTCATTGACTTATGATTTCTTTCCTGGTCCTTACTGAAACATCCTTACTTTCCTAGCTCCATCTTCTCCAAACCAGCACCCTGTTATGGTTGGAAAAGGCAGGGGTGAGATTTTTGGGGAAATCTCAGTAGTAAATGGTACTAAACAGTGTATGCAACAATGATTGATATTAGTGCTTGCTTGTGATTGTGTCAGCATAATGTAATGTACATGCTTCCATGTAACCTATGAATACAATTGGCTAGAGTAATCATAGTACAAAACTTCAACAATTACATATTAACATCAATCAATCAAGCCATAACACAATCAATCATATATTTAACACATACAAGTTTAGGTGAGTTTACTACCTGGCGTGTAGCCCTTCCTTCAGTCCTTAGCCTTTGATCTGAGGTTCCACCTTTCCATAGGCCAGAACCTATACATATCATAAAATTTTATTATGATCTCATCTAGCATAAGTCTACTTATCCCAAGCTTATCTTAAGATAATACCCCTATCTTATCCATCCCTAACTTTCCCTCTATCCACTGCTAATCTTATAGAGAGATATTCCTTTATTCTGGCTACTGAATACATAAAAATAATACTCTAATTTATTAGAGCAGGGGTTAGAACGAATTACCTTATTCCCAAGCTCTTGAGGCTGCTCCTAGCTTAGCCAGAACTCCTTCTTTCTCTTTCTTGCCTTCTCTTCCTTTCTCTCTTTCTTTCTTTCTCTTTCTCTCTCTTCTCCCTATTTCTTCTCTTGCTTTGGTGTGGAATGAATGGGAAGGGGTAGGGGTATTTATAGTGGAGGCATAGTAGAATGGATGGCTTGTATTAAACCTTGATGAATGGCCTATATTGCTTTGCTTGCTCACCAAGCCTTGCTTACATCATCATGATGACCTCATCATACCCCATGACTCATCACTCATGACATCATCCTGGGAACCTCACACCATGACTCATCACTCATGACATCATCATGGGACACCTTACACCATGACTCATCACTCATGACATCATAAAGGGACACCTCGCATGCTGACTCAGCGCTTCCAGAGAATTCCAGAGTCTTTTCCTGGAATGACCGGCTGAGATCGTGCCATGTGTCATTTACCTTTTTCTCTCTCGATTAACTTAATGCCATGTGGCATCTTGTGGGTCTGGAAAACCCTTTACTTTATCTGATCCTTCCCCAGTTCTATCTCCGACCGGGTAACTATACCTTATTAAAATATCATTTTCATCTCTCTTGGACCTTCATAACTCTTGGCCCACTTGAATCCTGGCATCTAACATCTTTTATATTCCATAGTCGCGACCTAACTATCCTTTCCTCGCAACTTCATGCCTTCTGTGTTCATTAGTCGAGACATCAACATCATTTAGTCGCGACCTAAACACCACTTAGTCGCGACCTCATCACTTTCTAGTCGCGACCATACTCATGTTGTCAATTAGTCGCAACCCATATATCTTCCAGTCGCGTCAAGACCTTTCTGTAAAACTTAGTGGCGATCCACATATCTTCCAGTCGCATTGAGACCTTTCTACCAATATTAGTCGTGACCCCACACTTTATAGTCACGACCAACCTGGTCAACTCTTAACTCTGCAACCTTTGACCTTCACATTTCCCCAAAATGGCCATTCTACCCCTTAGGTCTTTAACATATCCCTATACCTTTGCTTACTCGTAGCTTAGTCCCTGAAAACTCTCTCTGTGTGACTCTGGGACTTCTGCTCAAAGGAGTCTGGTAGCCTCTCAATCTTAGGCTATTTCTGCATCTCTAGGCCTAAAAATTGGAATGTTATATTTCTCCTCCCCTTTAAATAAATTTCATCCTCAAAATTTAATTAGTACCTTAGTCAATCATCTGGGTATATATCTTCTTGGTATCTCTTTCTGCTTTATGACTAAGGATTAGGGGTATCTATCTTTTATATTCTTATCTTCTTGCCTAGCGGAGTGCTTTCAATATCCACTTCATGTCCTCACTTGCGCACTTGGTATGCATCCATTTGTTTATGGACAACTTATTGTTCTAGACTTGTGAGTAGTGTCCATTTCTTTCATATCAAACTCTCTCGAATATTATTGTATTCGGGAGTTTTCATCATTTACTTATCATATTTTTTAGCGCTTATCTCTTATTACTTCTCTTAGTATCTCACAGATTGCCTTAGCATCCGCAAAGCTTCATCTCTCTTTTTGTATAATCATATGTTCTCATCATCTTTATCAACTTATCATCATACAGAGAGAGGACTTATGCAGTTATTCTTTTCTTTACTTTACTGCCAAGTAGGAGCACATACTCTAACATGCATAATGCCTGGCTAACATGTTGCAGGACTGCATACCTGCTCATGAATGCAAAGCTCTAACATGGGAGCTCAAGCATTCCTTTTCTTAATATGCACAGCTCTAACACTCGGAGCTTTAGCATATTTTACAAACATAACATAATGCCTGGCATTTCATGCAAGGAGTGAAAGCCCTCACCTTCATCAATAGCATAACATCCATTATCTTATCTCTTTTATAAAGGGAGCCTCTCTATCTGTTCATAAAGTTACTTCTTACTATCATTTTCAATACACATTTTTCATTATGTGCCACATTACATGCTTATCAAAATATATCTCATTACGTACTTCTCATGCTATATCGTGGCATATCTAGCCAAATCTGGCTATATCATGGTGTATCTTACCCTTTTATAACTTATCTTGGCATATTCTGAGATACCATAAGTCTAACATTCTCTTATGACTTTGTTAGCCTCTCAGGAGAGTATTGCTCTTTTGCTTCTCGTTCTCCTGAACAAAGTCATAATTTAAATCTTTCATTTCAAATCCACTCTTATTTGGACTTGACAGAAGGGTTCTAATCCTTTAATGTTTATAACCCTTTCTTTTCATAACTTTGTTTATCATTTTACTTAACTTTATGCATATATGCCAAACTTCTATGGCATTTACACTCTTTCATATCTTACCCCTCAACATCTTGGTGTAATTCTGGGGTCTATCTTACTTTAACTTTTACTTTTCTTACCTTGTCCATTTATGCCAAACTTCTGTGGCAACTGGACGCTTTCTCATTACTCCTTCTTAGACTACTCTTTCCTAAACATCTTTCTGGATGAAAGCTATATTACCCTTCATACGGCTCTAAACCTTAGCATTCTCTATCTCATAGAACTACTGGGTTCTATCTCTGCTTTGCCTTAGACCCTCTTCTCTAGGTCTTTCTAGCCCTTTAATCTCTTTATTCTCATCTGGAGGATCTATCTGCTCATACTTTTCTGTTCTTAACACATATGGGGTTCTCTTCTCTATTTCTCAGGCATACTTTTATAAAACTTTTGAATATCAGCACTCAGTCTGTATAATATAGGCTATCTGAGAAAAACTATTATAAAATAATCTTTCTAGGTGAGTTTATCAACTAGTGAAGCTTCCTTACCTTAACTTTGTCTTTGGCATTCATCTTCCCAGAAAGATATTATATTGTACTCATATCTTCATGGCTCATTACTTCCCTTAGGCTTGGTCTAACTGCGACCTCGGGATCTAACTGCGATCAACTATTAGCCTCTTCAGAATCTCACTGCGACTCTAAAGCTGTCAGGATCTAACTGCGACCCTGGAGCCATGCTAGGATCTAACTGCGACCCTCTAGAATCTAACTGCGATTCTGTTGTACTGTATATCTCTCGAAGATCATAAACCAACAGACTAAGTTATAGGGTTCACTGCTTCCACCTGTTGATAACTCAATAAAAATATTACGTTCAGTAGCCCATATTATTTACCCAGACTTTACTTATTTCCTTTTTTCACTCAAGAGTTCCTTCTCCTCTTTCTTACTATACTGTGGCTTACCATGCCTTGTGTAATCATGGTCTAACCACCTGCCCTTGCATTCTACTGTTATGGCCTTATAATAACTTCTCATTTCAATCTGCACTCTTGCGAGCCATTATACTATGCTCTAACTGTGAGCAATCTGTATCAGATCCAACTCTTTTCTGAAGAGTGATCTGTACTTATCTGAATCTAGCTCTATCTGAGAGCCATCTGTTTCAAATCTAACTCTTAACTGAAGAGTGATCTAGAAACAATCTCTTTACTCTTATCTGCTTCTCTTCTGTATACCATTCCTTTCAATAGAAATGGCCCTGAGTACTGCATTCACAAGTCTATAGAAATACCTGAATAACCCCAATCATAAATCATATTTGAATATCATATCATAACTTATCGTCCCATAAACTGAAACTACCTATCATCCTCAATACATTCCTTATTGCATATCATATGATATGGGAGCAACATAACTTTCTCATAACTTCCTCTCCATATATACTCTACCCTGCATATACTGCGAAAGGGGAGTATTCATTCATCATGGCATACTCTAATATGCATATCATCATATGACAACTGCAAGGAGATATGACTATTCATCATAACTTATGGCAACTGTATCATCATCATCATAATTTGCTCAACCATCCATCAGACATTGTAATAAACTAAGTAAGCCTCAAAACATATTTCCTTTATCATATTGCCTATCATATCCTGATCATTCATCCTGAAACATCTATCTATTTCACTTAGGCTGCCACGTTACCCCCTTATCAGGGTATAGACTCAACCCTTCTATCGAATAGGGGAGTTACTTTATCTTTAGAACTGTGGCTATCTTTCTTTTTCTAATCTTGCTTACAGCTACCGCTCTATTGAACTTCTGTGACTACCTGAGAAAAACTTTTTCTTTATAACACGGAATTCAATCCGTTAACTGACTTCTCAGTCATTCAACTTTCATTGCTCATGTGGATGAACTCGGCTACGTATTTCATCAAAGGGTTTCTCTTTCCCTACTTTAACCTTTAGCCTCACACTCATCTCTATCTAACTGAGAGGAATGCTGTCCAAGAAAACTTCTCAGGTGAGCGGATCAATCTTGAGCTCTATCTCTTTACTATTTCTTAACTCTCTCTGTCTGTATATCAGTTTCAGTCTACTTTAGACTAGACTGTAGTTCCTTTCTAGTCGTCTTCTATGGATCCTGACTAACATGGATCTTATTTATCATCTAGCACTATTACTTCTGTTCCCTAGGGTGCTCTCCCTTAGGTCTGCTAGATTACTATTTCTTTGTGATGGAATCTGAAACATCCTTCCTTAGACTCCTCAGAGTACACTTGCGGAAGCAATATTAGCTTGATTATATCTTAACTTAAGCCCAGAAATTCAAAATTTTACTCTTAAGTTCCTTATTCTGGACCTTTAATTTGAAAATTAATTAATCTCATTCTACACATCCAAACAAGGCTTATTACCTATCCACGTAATGCCCCAGATGTGTACGACTGGCCTGCCAAATTTCGTTGCCAAACTCCTTCGTTTACTAGGTCAAACTGAGGTCAAAACACTGCTACCTCAGGACCTGCGAATTTCTCCCTTAATTCGTCATTCAAAAATTTAACATGCCAAACAACATTTATTATTAAATAAAAAAAATGTCATACAACAAGGCATACAGCAAATTCTCATATTTCTATTACATCTTCTCCTGTCTAAAATTCGGCAGCATAACTGATACATTCCTTCTGTAGAAAGTAACCGATCTTGTACCGATTCGATAATTCCCGTAGGAGCTACCATTCTACGTAAGTACCCAGGAAAGACTGGATGAACCGGCTAGGTCCACTCACTTCCAGCCTCCTTAGACAGCACCTACGTACACAGTACGTATCAGTTCCTTTCTTTGTCCTTGCTCTGTTGCCAGAATTTCGGCAGCCTCACGGCGTCTCTTAAAATTTCCAGATTTTATTTTGACAGAACCTCCCCTGTAATGTTATATATGGGAATGAGATTCGGGGGAATCTCAGTAGTAATAATCATAACAATATATGTAATGCAGAGTGACGGTGCTTGCTTGTGATTGTGTATAGATAAGTATACTGCGTGCTTCCATATTCAATAACATATGATCATAGCATTGTAATAGAGCTTCAAGCATAACATATAAGACAACAATCCAACCAAACAATAGCACAACAAATCACAAAGACATTACATAAGAGCTAGGATTAGTTACTACCTCAAAAGCAGAACTCCAGAACTTCTATACTGCTTCCAACTCCACCAGAACTTCCTTTCTTTCTTTCTTTCTTTTTCCTTCTCTCTCTTCTTTCTCTCTCTTTTCTTGCCAAAAATGTGGGATGCATAAAATAGGAGGGGAAGGGGGTATTTATAGCTTTAATGGATGGTATTTCTGTAATTTTGAAGCCATCTGAACATGTGGTCCTGATTTTTCCTGGATTTTCCTATTTTTCTTTATTTCTTTTTACTGCATCATGCATGACATCATCCAGGACACCTCACCGGGACACCTCATCGCCACATTCTTCACATGTCACAATTCCTGGACACCTCATAATCTGACTCAGCAGTTCAGTCCAATCCAGTACCGGTCCAAAGTCTTGCACCGAAATACGTGTCCTCAACTTTTCTTCTGCCGCTAAGATTGCGCCATGTGGCACCTGGAAGGGACCTTTCACGCCTTCCAATGCTATCCACATAAGTCCTGGACTTTATCTGATCACCTTCTCGGTTATCGTGCCGACCGAGTAACTTTACTTTATTGCAATAGCATTAAAATAGTATTTTAATGCCACTTTTTCTCACATATCACTGGGCCTACGTTTTTGGGCCTGAGAATATCATCTTGGGTCTCTGATCCAGCCCAAGTACTCTGATGGCACGATTCCCAAGAAACAGCCCTTTGTAAATTACCAAAATACCCTGGGTGCCCTTTCTTGCACTATTTTAACCCTAAGGGTAAAATCATCATTTTACACCCTTCTGTACTCTGTCAGGGCATATACTGACTCTAAGTAACTTTATCTGTATGTGCCTTGGCTCCTGGGCCTGTCCAGAATGACCAAAATGCCCTCGTACATCTACTACCCCTTTAGTACAACACAGGGGCATTTTCGTAATTTCGCACTTTTCCGGGGTTCTGCCGGACACTGGCCCACCTATCAGTCCAAGTGTCTTACTGGGCCTTGTTGGCGCCATTATTGGGCCTCTCAGGGTCCATTACCTTCATGGCACGTATTACGAGGAATCTTCCCCTGTTAATAATTATTGAATATTTTATCTATTATTCACCGTTTATACACATATCCGGACACCGGCTCCTTCTGTCTGATACACTGGCCTGCGGTGTTCAGGCATCCCTGTGAGTCATATCAGTCATCTGACCGAGGTTATCTGAACTCATTCAGTCCCTTTTCAAATACTGATAAATTTCCCTATCGGATACCCGGAGGCCTCACACTCCCGTCTGGATTTTCTAATTTGCGAATAACTTTTTCTACAGGCCTCCTATCGGTATTCTGTCAGTTTCCTGACATCCGCCCCATAAAGACGCATCATCCTGTATTTTCTCACCTAGATCTGAAATCTAGGATATCCGGTATGAATTTTTATAACTTTTGGACGATCAGTCCATTTCTGGCTATCTGGAGTCTTCAAAAATTCCTGTATTAAGCCAGATTACCGAGCGTCCCTTGCTCTCTCTACGGGTGAAATCTGGGACTGAAATGCCGTCGGACAGTCCAAACCACTCCCGGCCTGACTTTCTTTAATTACACTTTAGCCCCAAGAAACTTTTCTTCTTTTCATTTAAGTCCCTTTTTATTTGGTTAAAATTACACTTAAGGACCCCACCTTTTTGTCCTTAAACTTTCCATAATTCTTTCATACTCATAGAGACCTCGTATGCACATTTCATAGTTCAGTGAAATGATCAGCATAATTTTCTCTATTTTCTGGCAAAATATGGTACTCATCAGCTACCAGCCCGATCTTTCCCATAATTACAATTTTGCCCCTGCATTCTCTTTCTGGCCTCATTACTCATCTTCTCATCCCTTATCTTAAGTTCTAGAAATTCTCTTTCAATAACTCATCCCTTAAACTCTTCGGGAGTCATCGTTAATTGAAAAGCTCGACAACCCGCCCATATCAAGTTATCTTACACAGGAGCCAGCCCATATCAAGCTACCTGCAGAATTCCTAGGCTTAAGACTTAGGATATTCCTCACATTCCTCATTTTGAACCTAGGTGAACTAGACCCAAAAATTGGGATGTTACAGAATCCCTCGGCTTAGGGGACATTAGCTCTTTATCTATTAACCATCACATCTCTAGCCTTAGGCCATGTGCTAGGATCAGTCCTAGGAAAATCTTATTTTATCTCATCTTAACTCATCATATCAGAATCAGGCAATATAACTATTATACTTCATCTTTAAAAGTAACTGAACTATACTGATTTGGTAATTCCCTTAAGAACTACCATTCTATGTAAGTTCCTAGGAAAAACTGGATGAACCGACTAGGTCCACTCACTTCCAGACTCCTTAGACAGTACCTACGTACACAGTACATATCATGTAACATCCCAATTTTTAGGTCTAGGAGAACTAGGAGGTAGTCTGATATGGGCAGGCTGCTAAACCCGTAGTCCCAGGGTAGTAATCTGATATGGGCAGATCACTTACCTATATTTTATAGGAATCCGAGGGATGAGCTAAGTTCCTCAGGATTTAAAGATGAGTTAAGTCTTTGACCTACAAAATAGGAACAGTTCACCTAGATTCAAAAAGAGGAATGTAAGGAATATCCTAAGTCTTAAGCCTAGGAATTCTGTAGGTAGCCATATATGGGCTAGCTCCTGAGTAAGATAACCTGATGTGGGCGGGTTGTCGAGCCTTTCAATTAACAATGACTCTCGAAGAGTTTAGGGGATGAGTTATTGAAAGAGAATTTCTAGAACTTAAGATGAAGGATAAGAAGATAAGTAAAAATGCCAGAAAGAGAATTCAGGGGCATAATCGTAATTATGGGAAAGATCGGGCTGGTAGCTGATGAGTACCATATTTTACCAAAAAATAGAGAAAATTATGCTGATCATTTCACTGAACTATGAAATATGCATATGAGGACTGTATGAGTATGTAAGAATTATGGAAAGTTAAGGGACTTAAGTGAAAAGAAGAAAAGTTTCCAGGGGTAAAATGGTAATTATGGAAAGTTAAGCCAGAAGTGGCTTAGAGAAAATGATGCTAGATAATCTAGCTTAATACAGGAATTTTATCAGGACTCCAAATAGCCAAAATTTATCTGATAATGAAAAAGTTATAAAAATTATTATCGGATATCCTAGACTTCAGATATACGTGAAAAATTATAGGATGATGCGTCCTGATGAGGCGGATGTCAGGAAACTGACTGAATACCAAAAGGAGATCTGTAGGAAAAGTTATTCACAAATTAGTAATTCAGACGGGAGTGTGTGACCTCCGGGGATCCGATTAGGAGATTTATCAGTATTCAAACGGAGAGTGAATGAGCTCAGATGACATCGGTTAGATGCCTGTTATGACCCAAAGGGATGCCTAGACTCAGTATGTCAGTTTATCTGATAAAAGGAGTCGGTGTCCGGAAAAAGGTGTAAAATGACGAAAATACCCTTATGTTATAAACTAGTGAAAGAATGAGAAAAGGGTATTTTGGTCATTTGGCTAAGGTGAGACAGTCAAGAAAGGGTATCTGGATAGTTGACCAGGGTCAGAGAATACTCTGGTAAGATATGAAAAGACAATAATGCCCCTAGACTCGTTAAAGTAAATAAAGAGGAACCAAGGGCATTTTGGTAATTTACCAAGGGATGTTTCTTGGGAATCGAACCATCAGAGTACTTGAGCTTGATCAGAGATCCAAGATGACATTCCAAAGCCCAAAAACGTAGCCCATGAATAATGTAAGGAAAAGTGGCATTAAAATAATGTTTTAGTGACTTTTCAATAAAGTAAAGTTACTCGGTTGGCGTGATGACCGGGGAGGTGATAAGATAAAGTCCTGGACTTATCTGGATAGCATTGGATGGCATGAAAGGTGCCAGCAAGATGCCACATGGCTCCAACACAGAGGAAGAAGAAAAAGGTGAAGGACACGTGGCACAATCTCAGCCGTGTATTCCGGTGCAAGACTCTGGAATTCTCTGGAAGCGCTGAGTCAGCTGGTGAGGTGTCCTGTGGGCCCCACCATTGCGCCACCTAGCCCATGAGGTGTCCCTTGGATGATGTCATGGTGATGATGTCATAAATGGAAAAGAAAATAGGAAATTCCAAGAAAAACGGTGGCCACAAGTTCAGAGTTCTTAAGAATTACAAGAATGCCATCCATGAAAAGTATAAATACCCCCTCCCCCTCCCATTTTCATCATCCCACGGTTTTGCAAGAGAAAGAGAGAGAAAGAAGAGAGAGAAGGAGAAAGAAAGTTCTGGCGGAGCTAGAAGCAGTATAGAGATTCTAGAGTTCTGCTAAGCTAGCCAGGTAGTAACTAATCCTAACTTTTATATAATGGCTTTGTGATTTGATGTGCTATTGTTTGTTTGGATTGTTGTCTTATATGTTATGTCTGAAGCTCTGCTATAATTCTATGATCATATGTTATTAAGTATGGAAGCACGCGGCATACTTATCTGTACACAATCACAAGCAAGCACTATCACACTGCATTACATATATTGTTATGATTATTACTACTGAGATTCCCCCGAATCTCATTCCCCATGTCTAACCCATGACAGGGAGGTTATGTTGAAGTGAATTTTGAGAATTTTAAGAGACACCGTTATGCTGCCGAAATTATGGCAAAATGGCAGTAATGAAGAAAGGAGCTGATACGTACTCTGTATGTAGGTACTGTCTAAGGAGTCTGGAAGTGAGTGGACCTAGTCGGTTCATCCAGTCTTTCCTGGGTACTTACGTAGAATGATAGTTCTCACGGGAATTACCGAATCAGTACAAGATCAGTTACTTTGTAAAGATGAAGCCTAGCAGTTATACTGCCCAATTTCTGGCAGGGAAAGATGTAATAGAGTTGCGAGGATTTTATGAATGCTCTGTTGTATAACAATTTATTATTTAATAATAAATATTATTTGGGATGTTCAATTTGTGTGAGAAATTAAGAGAGAGAAATTCGCATGTCTTGAGGTAGCAGTGTTTTGACCTCAGTTTGACCTAGTAAATGAAGGAGTTTAGCCACAAAATTTGGTGAGCCAGTAGTACACATCTGGGGCATTACGTGGATAGGTAATAAGCCTAATTTGGATGTGTAGAATGGGATTAATCAGTACCCAGAGTAAAGGTTTAGAATAAGGAACTTAAGAGTGAAATTTTAATTTCGGGCTTAAGTTAAGATATAATCAAGCTAATATCGCTTCTGTAAGTGTACTATGAGGGGTCTAAGGGAGGATGTTTCATATCATCATATGGCCTCTACCGATTATCATCACAACCTGATAACTGAATAGTCGACTCACATGCTCTGTGACTTCTAGTCACAACCATCCCACTTACTCGTCATGACTTGACACCTTGGTGTCTTTTAGTCGCGACCTATATCATCAACCGTTGCGACCTGGACTCCTTTGTACACTAGTCGTGTACTGCAATATTACTCATCGTGACCATAGGCCTTCTCACGTCACAACCTTTTACTTGTCGCGTACTGCAATATTACTGAATAGTCGCAACTCACATGCTCTGTGACTTCTGTACTTACTTGTCGCGACATAAGACCCTTCTCGTCGCAACCTTAGCTCTTTGTAACTATTAGTCGCGATCTTGAAATATACTAGTCGCGACCAAACCTCTCTGTGAATAACTGTCATGACCTATCCCTTTACGAGTCGCGACCTATACCCATATCCGTCGCGACTTGTGCAACATTATCACGTATTCTAGGGGAAATAACCTTTCTACTTCATATCTTTAACTTATTTAAACATTACGTCTAACTATTTCAGAGCATCACTGAGCCAGAACCTTCTGTTCTATGCCAGAATATTATGCTCTGAGCCAGAGCTTTTTCTGGTCTATGCCAGAACCTCTTGCTCTGATACCAAATGAAATATCCTTATTTTCCTAGCTTCATCTTCTCCAAACCAGCACCCTGTTATGGTTGGAAAAGGTAGGGGGTGAGATTTCTGGGGAAATCTAAGTAGTAAATGGTACTAAACAGTGTATGCAACAATGATTGATATTAGTGCTTGCTTGTGATTGTGCCAGCATAATGTAATGTGCATGCTTCCATGTAACCTATGTAATACAATTGGCCAGAGTAATCATAGTACAGAGCTTCAACATTTACATATTAACATCAATCAATCAAGCCATAACACAATCAATCATATATTCAATGTCACATCCATATTTTTATATATCTTAAGGACCATTCAGTAGCACTTAGAACCACTTTCAGGGTCATTGAAGTCTAAACTCTTAATCTGGAATTTTATTCTTATCGGGTACTATTCACTGTGGCAAATTCCAGATGAGTGACCTGACTTTGAAAAATCATAACTAATTCTAGAAAAATCAAAATGAAGTGGTTCAAATTGATACATGAAGATAACTTAATTATATTTCAGGGAAAAATCATTGGTTGACCATTACTTGACAAATTCAACGTGGGTCAACTTTTCAACTTTACTGTTCATCCAGTGATTTTCTCCTGAATCCAGCATTCTGGTCCCAACTTTAACAATTTATATCTTTTCGTGTATACATCCAAATGAGTAATTCTATATATCAAATTAAATCTTAGTATGTCTACTATTTACCATAAAAATATCATACATTTATTCAACCATTTACTATTTTTAATGATTTATCAAACATCAATAGGTCTCCACAGATTACTGTTCACAAAGTCATTTTTCAGCAACCAACCTTACATATTAGTGCATACATACATCACATATCAGTCAAACATGCCAGATAACAATCATTATTAAATAATCAACTGTTAATCATGCACTGATGTATAACTGTTAATCATTATGACATTTTTATGGTAAATAGTAGACATACTAAGCTTTAATATGATATATAGAATGCCTCATTTGGATGTATACACGAAAAGATATAAATTGTTAAAGTTGGGACCAGAATGCTGGATTCAGGAGAAAATCACTAGATGAACAGTAAAGTTGAAATATTGACCCACGTTGAATTTGTCAAGGAATGGTCAACCAATGATTTTTCCCTGAAATATAATTAAGTTATCTTCATGTAGCAATTTGAACCACTTCATTTCGATTTTTCTAGAATTAGTTATGATTTTTTAAAGTCAGGTCACTCATCTGGAATTTGCCACAGTGAACGGTACCCGATAAGAATAAAATTCCAGATTAAGAGTTTAGACTTCAATGACCTTGAAAGTGGTTCTAAGTGCTACTGAATGATCCTTAAGATATATAAAAATACGGATGTGATATTTTGGTATCAGAGCAAAGGATTCTGGCTTAGGAAATGCTCTGAGTAGATGATTTATAGATAGATATACCATGATAAAGCTGTCATAATTGACACTAAGTTAGTATTTGCAGGATGACTAGATATTTTATCTGGACCGGGCTATTTTGGCCTGAAAAAGGGCTCCCGCGCACACTTTTCCAAAATGACCATTTTATCCTTGGTCACATTTCTAATTCTTTCATATACATAGAGACCTCATATGCACATTTCACATTTCACATTCCAAAATGGCCAGCCGGGCTTTTCTTCCTGATGGGCAATCCAGCACCTCAAAAATCTTCTCAAGCTGATCTATCCAATCCTCAGCTACTTGGACGTCAAATGTCCCCTCAAACGCCAGAGGATTGTACTTTTGGAACCGCTCCATCCATTGCTGAATGCTATTAGGATCTATCACTGGATCCTCTATTCTTGACTGCCCATTATTTGGAGGAATTCCTGATATCCCTTCTTCTGGTCTATCAGGGGTCTGCAATTGATTAATTATAGCTGTAAGAGTAGCTATAGTGGCATCTCTTTCTTGATCTCGGCGAACTTGTTCTGCCCTCATTTCTTCCATCATCCTCTGCTACTGTTCTAGCCTAGCAAGGATGACTTGCATAGGATTTACCTTATTGGAGTTGCCAGCTTCCTCTACGTGTGGCTCCTCCACTTGAATTCTACGTCCTCGTCTCGTGTTCACCATTTGGTTCCTTGTCAATCAAAAAAGAAAAGTGAACACATAACATCGTACTACTTATTCATCTAGGGATTTTTTACCTCCACTGGGCTTTTCTAAACCTCTATGTACTCTAGGGAAATAACCTTTCTAAATCAGAGTATCACTAAGCCAGAACCTTCTGTTCTGTGCCAGAATCTTATGCTCTGAGCCAGAATCCTGTCTGGTTTATGCCACAACCTATTGCTCTGATACCAAAATGAAACATCCTCCCTTAGACTCCTCAGAGTACACTTGCGGAAGCAATATTAGCTCGATTATATCTTAACTTAAGCCCAGAAATTAAAATTTTACTCTTAAGTTCCTTATTCTGAACCTTTAATTTGAGAATTGATTAATCTCATTCTACACATCCAAACAAGGCTTATTACCTATCCATGGAACTGTAACATCCCAATTTTTGGGTATAGTTGAGCTGGGAGGTAGTCTGATATGGGCAGGCTGCTAAACCCGTAGTCCTATGGTAGTAATCTGATATGGGTGGATTATTTACCTGTATTTTGTAGGATCCGAGGGATGAGCTAAGTCCTTCAGGATGTAAAGATGAGTTAAGTCTTTAACCTACAGAATTGGGACAGGTCACCTAGGTTCAAAATGAGGAATGTAAGAATGTCCTAGGTCTTAAGCCTAGGAATTCTGCAGGTAGCTTGATATGGGCTGGCTCCTGTGTAAGATAACCTGATATGGGCGGGTTGTCGAGCCTTTCAATTAATGAGGACTCCCGAAGAGTTAAGGGATGAGTTATTGAAAGAGAATTTCTAGAACTTAAGATGAAGGATAAGAAGAAAGTGAGATAAGATAGACCCCAGAATTATACTAAGATTGTGTGTGAAAATATATGAAAGAAATGGACACTACTTATGAGAGAAGTAGAGTTGTCCATGGGAAAGATGTAAAGTGACTTTTGGTCGCGACGAGGAAGTGTCTTGGTCGCAACTCGTATTGGCAGAGAGGATTGGTCGCGACGGAAATATGTGTGGTGTCGCGACTAATAAGTAAATGAGTTTGGTTGTGACTAAAATGTACTGAGGTCGCGACTGAAAAGTGATATGGTCGCGACGAGAAGATGTTGTAGTCGCGACTAGTGTACACAAAGATGTTAGGTCGTGACAAGATGATGATGAGGTCGCGACTAGTGGCTAAAGTGGTGCCAAGCGTATGGGCCAAGAGTGGTGAAGGTCCCAAATGAGATAGTTACCCGGTTAGAGATAGACCGGAGGCAGGAGATCAAATACAGGGAAGGTTATCTGGAAACCATGAGGTAGACTGATAAGGTATCCTCATGGGACCCACAAGATGCCACATGGCATTAGGGTAGTGTTCAGTGACCTTTCAGTAGAGTAAAGTTACTCGGTCGGCACGAAAATCGAGGAAGTGATCAGATAAGTCTGGGACTTATCTGGATAGCATTGGGAAGCGTGCAAGGTCTCTTCCAGGCGCCACATGGCTCTGGTCTGGAGAAAGCAGATAAAGCTGAGGGCACACATTACGAGGCAGGAGACTGGACCGGTGAGTCAGCATGCTGAGTTAGCTGCTGAGGTGTCCAGGAATTTCAGCATGTGGAAAATGTGGTGATGAGTCAGCTGCTGAGGTGTCCCCTGAGGTGATACTGATGATGCAGTAAAAGGGAATTAAGGAAAATAGGAAATTCCAGGAAAAACCAGGACCGTAGGATCAGATGGCATAGAAATTACGAAATTGCCATTGAGGATGTACATAAATACCCCCTTGCTTCATTTCCATTCATGCATGGTGAAGGGAAAGAGAGAGAAAGAAGAGAGAAAGGGAGAAGGAAAGGAAGAGAGAAAGGAAGTAAGGAAGTTCTGGCGGAGCTGGAAGCAGAATAAGGATAGTAGAGTTCTGCTGAGCTAGCCAGGTAGTAACTAATCCTAGCTTTTATGTAATGGCTTTGTGATTGATGTGCTATTGTTTGGTTGGATTGTTGTCTTATATGTTATGTCTGAAGCTCTACTGCAATGCTATGATCATATGTTATTGAGTATAGAAGCACGCGGCATGCTTATCTATACACAATCACAAGCAAGCACTGTCACACTGCATTACATATACTGTTATGATTATTACTACTGAGATTCCCCCGAATCTCATCCCCCTTGTATAACCATTTCAGGGAGGTTATGTCAAGGTAGATTTTGAGAATTTTGAGAGACGCCGTTATGCTGCTAAAATTTCGGCGGAGATAGCAGTAGTGGAGAAAGGATATGATGCGTACTGTGTACGTAGGTACTGTCTAAGGAGGCTGGTAGTGAGTGGACCTAGCCGGTTCATCCAGTCTTTCCTGGGTACTTACTTAGAATGGTAGTTCTAATGAGAGAATTACCGAATCAGTACAGCTAGTATAGATTCCGCAGGTGTGCTCTGAGGAGTCTAAGGCAGGATGTTTCAGGAATGCCCCAAATGTGTACCACTGGCTCACCAAATTTTGTGGCCAAACTCCTTCGTTTAGTAGGTCAAACTGAGGTCAAAACACTGCTACCTCAGGACCTGCGAATTTCTCTTTTAATTCGTCATCCACAAATTAAACATGCCAAACAATATTTATTAATGAATAACAAAGTGTCATACAACAAAGCATATACAAAATTCTCATATTTCTATTACATCTTTTCCTGCCCGAACTTCGGCAGCATAACGGCTAGGCTTCATCTGTACAAAGAACTGAACTATACTGATTTGGTAATTCCCTCATGAGAACTACCATTCTACGTAAGTACCCAGGAAAGACTGGATGAACTGGCTAGGTCCACTCACTTCCAGCCTCCTTAGACAGCACAAATGTACACAGTACTTATCATATACTGATGTTCAATCTTAGTTTCGGCAGCATAACGGCGTCTCTCAAAATTCTTAAAATTCACTTCAACATAATCTCCCTATAATGGGTTAGACATGGGGAATGAGATTCGGGGGAATCTCAGTAGTAATAATCATAACAATATATGTAATGCTGAGTGACAGTGCTTGCTTGTGATTGTGTACAGATAAGTATGCTGCGTGCTTCCATACTCAATAACATATGATCATAGCATTGTAATAGAGCTTCAAGCATAACATATAAGACAACAATCCAACCAAACAATAGCACAACAAATCACAAAGCCATTAAATAAAAGCTAGGATTAGTTACTACCTCAAAAGCTTAGCAGAACTCTACTATCTCTATACTGCTTCCAGCTCCGCCAGAACTTCCTTTCTTTCTTTCTTTCTCCTTCTCTCTCTTCTTTCTCTCTCTTTCTTGCCCAAAACCGTGATGCAAATGAAAGGGGAGGGGGTATTTATAGTTTCCTTCGATGGTATTTTCGTAATTTTGAAGCCTTAAGAACTTGTGGTCCTGGTTTTTCCTGGAATTTCCTATTTTCTTTTATTCCTCTTTACTGCATCATTAGTGCCACCTCAGCGGACACCTCAGCAGCACATTTCTCACATGTCTAAATCCCGGGACACCTCATCAGCTGACTCAGCATTTCCAGACAGTTCCAGAGTCTTGCACCGGAATCAACGGCTGAGATCGCGCCACGTGTCCTTAACTTTTCTTCTTCCTCTAAGATTGCGCCATGTGGCACCTGGAAGGGACCTTTCACGCCTTCCAATGCTATCCAGATAAGTCCCGAACTTTATCTGATCACCTCCTCGGTTATCTTGCCAACCGAGTAACTTTACTTTACTGAAAAGTCATTAAATCATTATTTTAATGCCATTTTTCCCTATGAATCACTAGGCCTGCGTTTTTGGGCCTGGGAATATCCTCTTGGGTCTCTGATCCAGCCCAAGTACTCTGATGGCACGATTCCTAAGAAACACCCCTTGGCAAATTACCAAAATACCCTTAGTCTCTCTTTCTTTATTTTATTAGGTCTAGGGGAATTATTGTCTTTTCACATCTTACCAGAATATTCTCTGACCTTGTTCAACTATCTAGATACCCTTTCTTGACTGTCTAACCTTAGGCAAATGACCAAAATACCATTTACTCATTCTTCAGCTATTCTATAACATAAGGCATTTTCGTCATTTTGCACCTTTTTCCCGGATACTGGCCCCTTTTTCCACTGAACTGATATTATGGGCCTGGGCCTTCCCTGGTGTCACTGAGGGCCTTAGAAACACTATACGGCCCCTGGCCACAGTCCGATCATCCCTATTGGGACTGCTTTTCCTTTACCAATTATAACTGTAAATTCCCATCTTCCGGAATTTTTACAGAAAAATCGGGACCTCAAATCAAAATTCCGTGACTCCTCATTCAACCCGGACTCATTTTCTCTATCTCCCGGTATTTTCAGATATTTTATCCGGACCGGGCTGTTTTGGCCTGAAAAATCGCTCCCGCGCACATTTTTCTAAAATGACCATTTTACCCCTGGTCATATTTCTAATTCTTTCATATACATAGAGACCTCATATGCACATTTCACAGTTCAGTGAAATGATCAGCATAATTTTCTCTATTTTCTGGCAAAATATGGTACTCATTGGCTACCAGCCCGATCTTTCCCAAAATTACGATTTTGCCCCTGCATTCTCTTTTTGGAATCTATTCTCATCTTCTTATCCTTCATCTTAAGTTCTAGAAATTCTCCTTCAATAACTCATCCCTTAAACTCTTCGGGAGTCATCGTTAATTGAAAGGCTCGACAACCCGCCCATATCAGGTTATCTTACACAGGAGCCAGCCCATATCAAGCTACCTACAGAATTCCTAGGCTTAAGACTTGGGATATTCCTCACATTCCTCATTTTGAACCTAGGTGAACTGTCCCGATTCTGTAGGTTAAAGACTTAACTTATCTTTAAATCCTGAAGGACTTAGCTCATCCCTCGGATTCCTACAAAATACAGGTAAGTAATCCGCCCATATCAGATTACTACCCTGGGACTACGGGTTTAGCAGCCTGCCCATATCAGACTACCTCCCAGTTCTCCTAGACCCAAAAATCGGGATGTTACATTCAACACATACAAGTTTAGGTGAGTTTACTACCTGGCGTGTAGCCCTTCCTTCAGTCCTTAGCCTTTGATCTGAGGTTCCACCTTTCCATAGGCCAGAACCTATACATATCATAATATTTCATTATGATCTCATCCAGCATAACTCTACTTATCCCAAGCTTATCTTAAGATAATACCCATATCTTATCCATCCCCTAACTTTCCCTCTATCCACTTCTAATCTTATAGAGAGAGATATTCCTTTATTCTGGCTACTGAATTCATAAAAATAATACTCTAATTTATTAGAGTAGGGGCTAGAATGAATTACCTTATTCCCAAGCTCTTGAGGCTGCTCCTAGCTTAACCAGAACTCCTTCTTTCTCTTTCTTGCCTTCTCTTCCTTTCTCTCTTTCTTTCTTTCTCTTTCTCTCTCTTCTCCCTATTTCTTCTCTTGCTTTGGTGTGGAATGAATGGGAAGGGGGTAGGGGTATTTATAGAGGAGGCATAGTGGAATGGATGGCTTGGATTAAACCTTGATGAATGGCCTAGATTGCTTTGCTTGCTCACCAAGCCTTGCTTACATCATCATGATGACCTCATCATACCCCATGACTCATCACTTATGACATCATCCTGGGACACCTCACACCATGACTCATCACTCATGACATCATAAAGGGACACCTCACATGTTGACTCAGCGTTTCTAGAGAATTCTAGAGTCTTTTCCTGGAATGAGCGGCTAAGATCGTGCCACGTGTCCTTTACCTTTCTCTCTCTCGATTAACTTAATGCCATGTGGCATCTTGTGGGTCTGGATAACCCTTTACTTTATCTGATCCTTCCCCAGTTCTATCTCAGACTGGGTAACTATACCTTATTAAAATATCATTTCCATCTCTCTTGGACCTTCATAACTCTTGGCCCACTTGAATCCTGGCATCTAACATCTTTTATATTCCATAGTCGCGACCTAACTATCCTTCCGTCGTAACTTCATGCCTTCTGTGTTCATTAGTCTCGACATCAACATCATTTAGTCACGACCTAAACACCACTTAGTCGCGACCTCATCACTTTCTAGTCACAACCATACTCATTTTGTCTATTTGTCGCAACCCACATATCTTCCAGTCACGTCGAGACCTTTCTATAAAACTTAGTCGCGACCTACATATCTTCCAGTTGCGTTGAGACCTTTCTGCCAATATTAGTCGCGACCCCACTACTTTATAATCGCGACCAACCTGGTCAACTCTTAACTCTGCAACCTTTGACCTTCATATTTCCCCAAAATGGCCATTCTACCCCTTGGGGCTTTCACATATCCCTGTACCTTTGCTTACTCGCAGCTTAGTCCCTAAAAACTCTCTCTGTGTGACTCTGAGACTTCTGCTCAAAGGGGTCTAGTAGCCTCTCAATCTTAGGCTATTTCTATGTCTCTAAGCCTAAAAATTGGGATGTTACACTTTCTCTCTTCCAAAGTACCTACAATTCAATATAAAAGCTTACTGTAAAAGTCTAAATCAGTAAATAACAGAATATATGCAGTTTGGAAGGTTAATTTACCATTTTACCTTTTAATTAGCACATTACCCCGCACAAGCACAATTTAAGGCATAAAATGAATGGTAAAGTTATTATAAAACTCTCAAAGATTGTCATAGAAACCATATACAAAATGTGTCGTATGACATGATTTTATAGGAGAATGTCCACACCGATACTTACAAACCATGCATATGATTTGCTCTTCGATGAAGACTCCAATGACTGTATTGGATGACATCTTAAGGAGGTGCTTCTATTTTACTATGGAAGGGAAGGCTAAGGAGTGGTTATACAACCTGCCAAATTATTTCTCAACTCTTACATGGGATCAGTTGAAGTCAACATTTCTAGAATAATTCTTCCCGGCCTCAAAGATAACTCAGATGAAGAAGGAGATTACAAATATTCTGCAATAGGATGGAGAGTCATTACATGAATATTGGATGAGATTTATCAATTTGTTGGCTCGATATCCGCATCACAATATTACAAAAGCTGATTTAGTAGATATTTTCTTTGATGGCCTACTTCCTCACAATAAGGTATCCTTGAATGCAGCAGCAAATGGGTCATTGAGAGATAAAATCCCACAAGAAAGTTGAGAGTTATTCCAAAAAATGGCCAATAAAGACCATCAGACTGAGGATCCAAGGAGAATACCCACATCATCTTCAGGTAATTCAAAAGAGATTTTAGCATAAATAGCAACTTTAGGAAATCGAATGGAAAAAAGGATGAATTTAATTAAAAGAGAGCTGCATTATTCAAAGCAAGTTCATGTAGTGGGAACTTCATAAGCACTAGTTACAGGATGTAAGTCATGCAGTTGAATGATGCATACTACAAATATATGTGATAGACAGTATGAAGAAGTAGTAGCAATGTATCTAGGGAGAGACAATCAATACCAGAAAAGAGATCCATACTCCAGCACATATAATCCTGGTTGGAGAGACCACCCAAATTTTAGGTGGGGAAGTAGGGAAAATATGCCAAACCAATTCGAAGGGGGTAGTGCTTCTTCAAGCAACTACCAAAGTAATGCAAGGTCTTTGGTGCCTACTAAACCTAATGCTTTAGCAACATCAAGACTATATGAGGCTTCTTAATTGTTGAAGAGTATGGCTACACAAATGAACAACATAGACAGTAGAATGACCAATATAGATAACAAGCTCAAAGAGAATGACGGTCAATTCACCTCCATAGCCTCAATTCTTCATAGTATGTAAAATGATAATGTAGATGTGCTGAGGAAACTTAAGGAGTTAAGTTCTAAGAATGCAAATATTACAAGACATTTAACTCAAGTTTCTAATGCTATGAGTGATATCCAAACAAAGAGCAGTGGCAATATACCTTCGAATACTGTTATTAATCCGAAGAGTCTGAATGCTATATCACTTAGAAGTGGGAGAAAAATTCATTTTAAGGAAGATGATGCACTATAGGAGGATATGGAAGATTTTGAAGTTGAAAATACATCATTGTCACAAATGAAGTTTGGGAAATAAGAGAGTGTGAAAGAATAACAACTTATAACTAAGAAAACAACCCAAGAGGAGAACTCACAAGCACAAGAGGAAATATAAGATATGCAAGAAGAGAAAGTGATAATGCAAAGTCCAGCATACAAAGGGAAGCAAACTGAGGAGAAGGCGGAGTCAAGCAAGCAAGGAGCCTCTATGCCTATAGGTAAGGAGGTAAGTATAAAGGATCTCCCTTTTCCTAAAGTTTACTTTGTTTGAAAGAAAAAGTTTGATTCTAAATTTGCAAATGATGCTTATACCCTTTTCAACAAGTTAGAAATAAATATTCATATAGTTGAATTCCTCAAGAGAAATCCTAAGTATGCTAAATTTTTAAAAGAATTGTGTGCTGATAAGAAAAAGTTTAGGCCTCTTGGGAGAATTCAGATGAGTGCTAACGTGTCATCACTTTTTAAGGCAGAATTACCAGTGAAGTGCCAATACCCAAGATCTTACACAATCCTGTGCACAATAGGAAAGGTTCATATTAAGGGAGCGTTATTAGATCTAGGGGCTACCATTAATGTAATGCCTTGGTCGGTATACTTAGCCTTAGGTATTAATAATCTTAGAGACACAAGTGTAGTGCTCCAATTAGCTGATAGATCAATTAGGTATTCTAAAGGAATTCTTGAGGATATTCTAGTCCAGGTCAAGGATTTAGTGTTCCCAGCTAATTTTTATGTTTTGGACATGTCCAGTGAGCTAGTGAATGAGAGCACTTTGATCTTAAACAGACCTTTCCTCCAAACTTTTGAGACAATCATTAGTATGGAACATAGTTCTATTACAATGGAGGTTGGGGAAAACGTAGTTACTTTCAATGTGAATAAAATAATGAAATATTCTTTTAATAATTTTGCTTTTGCTGGGTTGAAAGCTATTGATTATGCTGTTGAAGAGACTAGAAATGAGCATGAATTGAGTTTGCATGATGGGTATGATTCTATGCTTCATAATTCCCAAAATTTTCATGAAGTATCTTAAGAACATGTTGATTCAAATTAATCTTTGAGTGCTTATGATGATTATTTTGCATCTCTGTCCTCTGTTTATTTTTTTCTTGTTCTTGTGAAAGCAATGCATCATGTTTCAATTGTTTAGATGTAAATAGCATGCTTTTAATTCCTCAAGATTTCTTATTCTCATCAAATTTTGATTCAATTTCCTCATTTGCAAGTGATAATACTTTTGCAAAGGAATTGTTGAGTGACTTTACAGGAATACAAGACATTATGGAAACCGCAAGTAGAACAAATGAAGAAGAGTCGAGCTTATGTGATCCCAAGTCACGATGTGAAGATCTTCATGTCGCTACTAGATATAAACTTGATGAGGGAGAGACTCTCTGTGAAAATGAGTCACGACCCACGGATGATCATGTCATGACTAATATTTTCAGAGACACTCTCTGTCAATTTGGGTCGCACCAAAAGTTGAAGATAAGCCTGAGAGGACACAACTTGGAATGTTAGATGCAACCAATGAAATTCAAATTTCTTTAGTTCTACATTCCAATGTTTTGGTTAAAGGGACAATATGTTCTAACTCTACTGTTCCTTACTCCCATTCTAAAATTACATCCATACTTTAAGATTTTGAACGATTTGATCTTTGCTTATGATGTAGATATGAAGGACAATGCATTCAAGTATGTTCCAGCTGTAGACCAACCTAAGCTTGGTGTAACGCATGAAGAGATTAAAAGCAAGATGGAAATCCAAATGAGCTGGACATAAGCAACCTCCAAGATCTACAAAGGGGATTATTTCTTATTTAAATGATTTCCCTCATCTTATCCCTTTTATTGTTCAATCCCCAGAATTAGAGTTAAAAGATTTACCTTCTAACCTTAAGTATGCTTATCTTGAGCCAGACTAGAAATTATTAGTAATAATTTCTATTTCTTTAACTGTTAGTGAAGAGTCTAGTTATTAAACGTGCTTAGGAAGAATAGAGAGGCTCTGGGTTGGCAATTAACTGATATAAATGGGATAGATTCCACTATTTACACTTATAGGATTTTGCTGAATGAAGATTCCAAGCCAAATAAACAACTCCAAAGGAGATTGAACCCTTTGATCTCTAATGTCGTTAGGAAGGAAATTAGTAAATTGCTGAAGGCAAGGATCATATATGCTATTTCAGATAGTGAATGGGTATCTCCTGTTCATGTAGTTCCAAAAAAAGTGGAATGACGTAGTAAAGAATGAGAATAATGAATTGATACCTACTAGAGTACAAAATTCATGGAGGGTTTGTATTGACTATAGGAAGTTGAATGACTCTACTAGGAAAGATCATTCTCCCTTAACTTTTATTGATCAAATGCTTGAGAGATTAGCAGGGACAAGTCATTATTGTTTCCTAGATGGGTATTCAGGATATTTCCAGATCCCAATAGACCCAGGGACCAAGAAAAGATCACATTTACATGTCCCTTTGGTACATATGACTATAAGAGAATGCCATTTGGTTTGTGTAATGCTCTTGGCACATTTCAGTGTTGTATGCTTTTTATATTTACTGATTTCATTGAAAAAAGCATGGATGTGTTCATGGATAATTTTACTGTATATGGCAATTATTTTGATGAGTGTTTAGAGAGTCTTGATAGAATCCTTGCTAGATGTATTGACAAAAAAATGGTTTTGAATTTTAAAAAGTTCCATTTTATGGTTAATCATGGAATAGTACTTGGACATCTTATATCTAGTAAAGGAATTGAGGTGGATAAAGCGAAAATTGAAATAATTTCCTCGGTGCCCTACCCCACAACTTTAAAAGAACTTCAATCTTTTCTGGGGCACGTTGGATTTTATAGAAGATTTATTAAAGACTTTAGTAAAATTGCTTTGCCACTCTCAAAGCTTCTATAAAAGGACACTGAATTTGTTTTTTCTTTGAAAAATTGAAGGATAGGTTGATTTCTCCACCTATTCTAACTTTACCAGATTGGGATCTTCCTTTTGAACTATCATGTGATGCTTCCAATTATGCTGTGGGAGCTATGTTAGATCAAAAGGAAGATAATTTATCTAGGGTGATTGCCTATGCCTCGAAAACACTTTATGCTGCTCAAATTAATTATACCACTACTGAGAAAGAATTGTTTGCAATTGTAGTGGCTTTGGAAAAATTCAGAGCATATCTCATTAATTCTAAAGTTATTGTCTACAGATCATGCAGTAGTTAAGTATTTGTTCCATAAACCTCAATCTAAGCCAAGAATTCTACGATGGATGCTACTGCTTCAAGAGTTCGATATACAAGTGAGGGATCGAGCTGGAGATGTGAACCACGTTACAGATCATCTAAGCAGATTACCAACAAAGACAAGGGGAGTACTTAGTTATGATCTTATTTATGATTCTTTCCTTGATCAATCCCTTTGTTTGATTGCTATTGTAGAACCTTGGTATGCTCATTTAGTTAATTTCATTGAAACTGGCCTAATTCCATCCCATTTGTCTAAATTTCAGGCCTAAAAGCTTAGGAGTGAATCTAAATACTTTATTTGGGACAAACAGTTTCTATGGAAGTTAAGAGCAAGGACATATATGATTTCATCAAGAGTATTTCTTAACATATTTCTTTCACAATTCAACTCATTTTCCTCTTAATAAAAAATACAAAAAATATTTACTCTACTACACCCTTATTTCATTGCATCAAAGTTTGATCAAACCCAAAACCCATGTTTTTACTTAGTTTTTCAATGGTTTTGCGCACCAATTTACTAGGATTCCAATAAAAAGGCTCCTTGAGAAGAACCATAAGGTTGTGCCTTATACTACATTATCGGGTGCAATCATTATTTTGATGGATCGAACGATGACAATTCGACACTGTCAGTCTGTCGACCAGTCGTACATGCATATGTTGGGGAATGTAAATTTCTTGGGCATCTCAACGAGGGTGATCGTGTTTATGAAAGTAGAGTTGAAACATCCACCCTTAGACTCCTTAGAGTACACTTGCGGAAGTGATATTGGCTCGATTATATCTTAACTTAAGCCCAAAAATTTAAATTTTACTCTTAAGTTCCTTATTCTAAACCTTTACTTTGAGAACTGATTTATCTCATTCTATACATCCAAATGAGGCTTATTGTGTAACATCCCAATTTTGGCAAGGAGATCGGGACAGTTCATCTAGGTCCAAGATGAGGAATGTGAGGAATATCCTAAGTCTTAAGCCTAGGAATTCTGCAGGTAGCTTGATATGGGCTGGCTCCTGTGTAAGATAACCTGATATGGGCGGGTTGTCGAGCCTTTCAATTAAGGATGACTCCCGAAGAGTTTAAGGGATGAGTTATTGAAAGAGAATTTCTAGAACTTAAGATGAAGGATAAGAAGATGAGAATAGATGCTAGAAAGAGAATGCAGGGGCAAAATCGTAATTATGGGAAAGATCGGGCTGGTAGCCGATGAGTACCATATTTTGCCAGAAAATAGAGAAAATTATGCTGATCATTTCACTGAACTGTGAAATATGCATATGAGGTCTCTATGTGTATGAAAGAATTAGAAATGTGACCAGGGGTAAAATGGTCATTTTGGAAAAGTGTGCGCGTGAGTGCTTTTTCAGGCCAAAACAGCCCGGTCCGGATAAAATATCTGAAAATACCGGGAGATAGAGAAAAGAATTCCGGGTTGAATGAGGAGTCACGGAATTTTGATTTGAGGTCCCGATTTTTCTGTAAAAATTCCTGAAGATGGGAATTTACAGTTATAATCGGTAAAGGAAAAGCAGTTCCGATAGGGATGATCGGACTATGGCCAGGGGGCCGTATAGTGTTTCTAAGGCCTTTAGTGACACCAGGGAAGGCCCAGGCCCATTAGATCAGTCCTGTGATAAAAGGGGCCGGTGTCCGGGAAGAAGGTGCGAAATGACGAAAATGCCCCTATGTTATAGAACAGCTGAAGAATGAGTAAAGGGTATTTTGGTCATTTGCCTAAGGTTAGACAGTCCAGGGAAGTTATCTGGATAGTTGACCAGGGTCAAAGAATACTCTGGTAAGATGGGAAAAGACAATAATGCCCCTAGACCTAATAAAGTAAAGAGAGAAAGACTAAGGGCATTTTGGTAATTTGCCAAGGGGTGTTTCTTGGGAATCGTGCCATCAGAGTACTTGGGCTGGATCAGAGACCCAAGATGATATTTCCAGGCCAAAAAACGTAGGCCCAGTGATTCAGGGGGAAAAGTGACATTAAAATAATGATTTAATGACTTTTCAGTAAAGTAAAGTTACTCGGTTGGCACGAAAACCGAGGAGGTGATCAGATAAAGCTAGGGACTTATCTGGGTGGCATTGGGAAGCGTGCAAGGTCTCTTCCAGTCGCCACATGGCATTAGTCTGCAGAAAGCAGATAAAGTTGAGGGCACGCATTACGAGGCAGGAGACTGGACCGGTGAGTCAGCTGCTGAGGTGTCCAGGGAATTTAGGCATGTGGAAAATGTGGCGATGAGTCAGCTGCTGAGGTGTCCCCTGAGGTGGCACTGATGATGCAGTAAAAGGAAATTAAAGAAAATAGGAAAATCCAGGAAAAACCAGGACCGCAGGATCAAAGTTCATGGTAATTACAAGAATGCCATTGACCAAAACTATAAATACCCCCCCTTGCCTTCATTATGCACGGTTTTGGCAAGAGAAAGAGAGAGAAAGAAGAGAGAGAAGGAGAAAGAAAGAAAGAAAGGAAGTTCTGGTGGAGTTGGAAGCAGTATAGAAGTTCTGGAGCTCTGCTTTTGAGGTAGTGACTAATCCTAGCTCTTATGTAATGTCTTTGTGATTTGTTGTGCTATTGTTTGGTTGGATTGTTGTCTTATATGTTATGCTTGAAGCTCTATTACAATGCTATGATCATATGTTATTGAATATGGAAGCACGCAGCATACTTATCTGTACACAATCACAAGCAAGCACCGTCACTCTGCATTACATATATTGTTATGATTATTACTACTGAGATTCCCATGAATCTCATTCCCAAATATAACATTACAGGGGAGGTTCTGTCAAAATAAAATCTGGAAATTTTGAGAGACGCCGTTATGCTGCCCAAGTAAAGACTGAACGTCATAGTATATGATAAGTACTGTGTACGTAGTGCTGTCTAAGGAGGCTAGAAGTGAGTGGACCTAGCCGGTTCATCTAGTCTTTCCTGGGTACTACGTAGAATGGTAGTTCTCATGAGGGGATTACCGAATCAGTACAGTTCAGTTCTTTGTACAGATGAAGCGTAGCGGTTATGCTGCCGGAGTTTAGGCAGAAAGAGATGTAAGATTATGTATATGTCTTGTTGTGTATGCCATGCTGTATGAAATTATGTTATTCAATGATAAGTATTGTTTGGCATGTTCAATTTGTGAGTGATGAATTAAAAGAGAAATTCGCAGGTCCTGAGGTAGCAGTGGTTTGACCTCAGTTTGACCTAGTAAACGAAGGAGTTTGGCTACGAAATTTGGCAGGCCAGTCGTACACATCTGGGGCATTACGTGGATAGGTAATAAGTCTCATTTGGTTGTGTAGAATGGGATTAATTAATTTTCAAATTAAAGGTTCAGAATAAGGAACTTAAGAGTGAAATTTTGAATTTCTGGGCTTAAGTTAAGATATATCAAGCTAATATCGCTTCCGTAAGTGTACTCTGAGGAGTCTAAGGGAGGATGTTTCATATTGCCTATCCACGTAATGCCCCAAATGTGTGCTACTGGCTCACCAAATTTCATGGCCAAACTCTTTCGTTTACTAGGTCAAATTGAGGTCGGAACACCGCTGCCCCAGGACCTAGAATTTCTCTCTTAATTTCTTATACACAAGTTGAACATGCCAAACAATACTTATTATTAAATAATAAATTGTTATACAAAAGGGCATGAACAAAATCCTCATATCTCTATTACATCTTTCTTGCCTGAAATCTGGCAGTATAACTACTATACTTCATCTTTAAAAATAACTGATTCGTACTAATTTGGTAATTCCCGTGAGAACTACCATTCTACGTAAGTACCCAGGAAAGACTGGATGAACCAGCTAGGTCCACTCACTTCCAGACTCCTTAGACAGTACCTACATACACAGTACGTATCATTTCCTTTCTTCATTACTAACATTCTATCATAATTTTGGCAGCATAACGACATCTTTTAGCATTCTCAAAATTCACTTTGACATAACCTTCCTGTAATGGGTTATACATAGGGGATGAGATTCGGGGGATTCTCCGTAGTAACAACCATAACAATATATGTAATGCAGTGTGATAGTGCATGCTTGTGATTGTGTACAGATAAGTATGTTGCGTGCTTCCATACTTAATAATAACATATGATTATAGCATTATGTAATGGTGCTTCAGACATAACATATAAGACAACAATCCAACCAAACAATAGCACATCAAATCACAAAGCCTTTACATAAAAGCTAAGATTAGTTACTACCTTACTAGCTTAGCATAACTCTACTACCTCTATACTGCTTTCGGCTCCGCCAGAACTTCGTTCCTTCTTTCTTTCTCTTCCTCTCTCTTCTTTTCTCTTCTTTGCCTTGCTTGGCCGTGAATGGAAAGGCAAGGGGGGTATTTATACTTGAGGCAAGGTGGAATGAATGGCCCAGATTGATTCACGATGAATGGCTCAGATCATTGCTTCCACAAGAAGCTTCGTCTACATCATCGTGATGACATCATCCTCCATAATGACTCATCAAAAGTGACATCATCATGGGACACCTCACATGCTTAGGTGGCATAATGGTGACACCTCACCAGCTGACTCAGCGCTTCCAGATAGTTCCAGAGTCTTATACCAAAATCAACAGCTAAGATTGTGCCATGTGTCCTTAGCTTTTTCTTCTTCCTCTAGATTAGTGCCATGTGGTGCCTTATGGTACCTTTATTGCCACCTCATGGCTTCCAGATAAGATCAGGACTTTATCTGATCAATTCCCCGGTTATCACGTCCACCGAGTAACCTTACTTTATTGAAAACTCTCTAAAACATTCTTTTAATGCCACTTTAATTCACATATTCCTTGGGCTACATTTTTGCACTCTGGAATGCTATCTTGGGTCTCTGATCAAGCTCAAGTACTCTGATGGCTCAATTCTCAAGAACCATCCCTTGGTAAATTACCAAAATGCCATTGGTTCCTCTTTATTTACTTTAATGAGTCTAGGGCATTATTGTCTTTTCATATCTTACCAGAGTATTCTCTGACCCTAGTTAACTATCCAGATAACCTTTCTTGACTGACTAACCTTAGTCAAATTACCAAAATACCCTTTACTCATTCTTCAATTATTTTATAACATAAGGACATTTTCGTCATTTTACACCTTTTTCCGGACACCGGCCCCTTCTACCACTGAACTGATATCATAGGCCTGGGCCAACCTTGGTGTCACTATGGGCATCTACGTTATGTCATCTGGGCTCATTTAGTCCCAGTTTATTTACTGCTAAATCTCCCTATCGGATCCTAGAGCTCATAAACTTCCGTCTAAATTCACTAAAAAGTGAATAACTTCTTCTACAGAACTCCTTTCAGGATTCTGTCAGTTCCTTGACCTCCGTGTTCACAGGACGCACATTCCTGTAACTTTTTACTTATATCTGAGGTCCAGGAGATTTGATAAAAATTTCAGATAACTTTTTGACTATCAGATAAATTTCAGCTGTCTGAAACTCTGATCAAATTCCTGAATTAAGCCAGATTAACCAGCATCATTTTCTCTATCTACTGATAAAATTTGGGACTGAAATGCTTCCTGGCAGTTCTAGGCCATTTCCGGCTCAACTTTCTATAATTACCATTTTGCCCCTGGAAACTTTTCTAATTTTAAATACTCATAGGGACCTCATATGCATATTTCATAGTTCAGTGAAATGATCATCATAATTTTCTCTATTTTATGGTAAAATATGGTACTCATTGGCTATTAGCCTGATCTTTCCCATAATTACGATTATGCCCCTATACTCTCTTTCTGACCTCTTTACTTATCTTCTTATCCTTTATCTTAAGTTCTCAAAATTCTCTTTTCAACAACTCATCCCCTGAACTCTTCGGGAGTCATTGTTAATTGAAAGGCTCAACAACCCGCCCATATCAGGTTATCTTACTCAGGAGCCAGCCCATATCTAGCTACCTACAGAATTCCTAGGCTTAAGACTTAGGATATTCCTTACATTCCTCTTTTTGAACCTAAGTGAACTGTCCCTATTTTGTAGGTCAAAGACTTAACTCATCTTTAAATCCTAAGGGACTTAGATCATCCCTCGAATTCCTACAAAATATAGGTAAGTGATCTGCCCATATCAGATTACTACTCTGGGACTATGGATTTAGCAGCCTGCCCATATCAGACACCTCCCAGTTCTCCTAGACCCAAAAATTAGGATGTTACAAGAGTCAGCGAAGCTATTGGGGGCGCTCTTTTTTATGGGCATGGGAATGCTTGGGAGGGGGTTTACAATGGCCTCAAACTCTTTCAACTTCTTCATCTACTCGTCGATGATGAGAACTACATTTTCAGGTATGGCCTCCTTATCCGTATCATGTGAGGGTACGTTAGACTCCTTATTGACCTCTATAATTTCAAGTTCTCCTGTTATATGGCTTCATTTTCCTTTTTGAGGTATTTAAAGCGCTCGGCTTGCTCGATCGGCTATGTCTACTGGGTGGCCAGTTGTTACACTTGTTGAAGTATGGTGGAAAATGAGCGGCGGCATTTTTGTACATAAGATGAAATATTTACAACTTATTTACACATAACCAATGTAAAATATCTATAATAGGTGCTATATATACTTTCTATTATGACTCTTCAGTTTCTTTTCTATGCTTTCCCGCTTCTTTTCTCTACCTTCTTCAGACCGTTCATTTCACTTCTTCGGTTCCCAACATTTGTAGTCATCATTATGATAGAAGGCCAATTGCTTTCTTCAATATTCTTTTCTAAAACCGTTCTTATTCCTTAACCATATGTATACCATTCCTATGATCAATACTTTTTGTCTCATCACTAGATCTCTATTTTCTTTTCTTTTCTTCTATTTGAACCCTCCAATGTCTTCTTCCTCACGCACACCTCCTTCTCCACCGCACAAAAGAAATAGAGATGAATTTGAATACAAACATCCTGACCCTCACTGTAACATCCCGATTTTTCGTCTAGGAGATCGGGACAGTTCATCTAGGTCCAAGATGAGGAATGTGAGGAATATCCTAAGTCTTAAGCCTAGGAATTCTGCAGGTAGCTTGATATGGGCTGGCTCCTGTGTAAGATAACCTGATATGGGCGGGTTGTCGAGCCTTTCAATTAATGATGACTCCCGAAGAGTTTAAGGGATGAGTTATTGAAAGAGAATTTCTAGAACTTAAGATGAAGGATAAGAAGATGAGAATAGATGCTAGAAAGAGAATGCAGGGGCAAAATCGTAATTATGGGAAAGATTGGGCTGGTAGCCGATGAGTACCATATTTTGCCAGAAAATAGAGAAAATTATGCTGATCATTTCACTGAACTGTGAAATGTGCATATGAGGTCTCTATGTGTATGAAAGAATTAGAAATGTGACCAGGGGTAAAATGGTCATTTTGGAAAAGTGTGCGCGTGAGTGCTTTTTCAGGCCAAAACAGCCCGGTCCGGATAAAATATCTGAAAATACCGGGAGATAGAGAAAAGAATTCCGGGTTGAATGAGGAGTCACGGAATTTTGATTTGAGGTCCCGATTTTTCTGTAAAAATTCCTGAAGATGGGAATTTACAGTTATAATCGGTAAAGGAAAAGCAGTTCCGATAGGGATGATCGGACTGTGGCCAGGGGGCCGTATAGTGTTTCTAAGGCCTTTAGTGACACCAGGGAAGGCCCAGGCCCATTAGATCAGTCCAGTGGTAAAAGGGGCCGGTGTTCGGGAAAAAGGTGCGAAATGAAGAAAATGCCCCTATGTTATAGAACAGCTGAAGAATGAGTAAAGGGTATTTTGGTGATTTGCCTAAGGTTAGACAATCCAAGGAAGTTATCTGGATAGTTGACCAGGGTCAAAGAATACTCTGGTAAGATGGGAAAAGACAATAATGCCCCTAGACCTAATAAAGTAAAGAGAGAGAGACTAAGGGCATTTTGGTAATTTGCCAAGGGATGTTTCTTGGGAATCGTACCATCAGAGTACTTGGGCTGGATCAGAGACCCAAGATGATATTTCCAGGCCCAAAAACGCAGGCCCAGTGATTCAGGGGGAAAAGTGGCATTAAAATAATGATTTAATGACTTTTCAGTAAAGTAAAGTTACTCGGTCGGCACGATAACCGAGGAGGTGATCAGATAAAGTCCGGGACTTATCTGGATAGCATTGGGAAGCGTGCAAGGTCTCTTCTAGGTGCCACATGGAATTAGTCTGGAGAAAGCAGATAAAGCTTAGGACACGCTTTACGAGGCAAGAGACTGGACCGGTGAGTCAGCATGCTGAGTCAGCTGCTGAGGTGTCCAGGATTTCAGACATGTGATAAATGTGGCGCTGAGGTGTCCCGGTGAGGTGTCCTGATGATGTCATGCATGATGCAGTAAAGGAGGAATTAAAGAAAATAGGAAATTCCAGGAAAAACCAGGACCACAAGTTCATATGGCTTCAAAATTACAGGAATGCCATTGAAGGAAACTATAAATACCCCCTCCCCCTCCCATTTCATGCATCCCAAGGTTTTGAGCCTTTTAGAGAGAGGAGGAGGTGCTAGAGAGAGAAAGTGAGAGGAAGAAAGAAAGAAAGGAAGTTCTGGCGGAGCTGGAAGCAGAATAGAGATAGTAGAGCTCTGCTAAGCCTTTGAGGTAGTAACTAATCCTAGCTTTTATGTAATGGCTTTGTGATTTGTTGTGCTATTGTTTGGTTGGATTGTTGTCTTATATGTTATGCTTGAAGCTCTACTGCAATGCTATGATCATATGTTATTGAGTATGGAAGCAAGCAGCATACTTATCTGTACACAATCAGAAGCAAGCACTATCACACTGCATTACATATATTGTTATGATTGTTGCTACTGAGATTCCCCCGAATCTCATCCCCATCCATAACCCATTACAGGGAGGTTATGCTGAAGTGGATTTTGAGAATCCTAGGAGACGCCGTTATGCTGCCGAAGTAAAGACTGAACATCAGTATATGATAAGTACTGTGTACGTAGTGCTGTCTAAGGAGGCTAGAAGTGAGTGGACCTAGCTGGTTCATCTAGTCTTTCCTGGGTACTACGTAGAATGGTAGTTCTCATGAGGGGATTACCGAATCAGTACAGTTCAGTTCTTTGTACAGATAAAGCGTAGCGGTTATGCTGCCGGAGTTTAGGCAGAAAGAGATGTAATAGAGATAGCAAGATTATGTATATGTCTTGTTGTGTATGCCATGCTGTATGACATTATGTTATTCAATGATAAGTGTTGTTTGGCATATTCAATTTATGTATGGTAAATTAAGGGGAAATTCGCAGGTCCTGAGGCAGCAGTGTTCTGACCTCAGTTTGACCTAGTAAACGAAGGGGTTTGGCCACGAAATTTGGCAGGCCAGTCGTACACATCTGGGGCATTACGTGGATAGGTAATAAGCCTCATTTGGTTGTGTAGAATGAGATTAATTAATTTTCAAATTAAAGGTCCAGAATAAGGAACTTAAGAGTAGAAATTTTAATTTCTGGGCTTAAGTTAAGATATATCAAGCTAATATCGCTTCCGTAAGTGTACTCTGAGGAGTCTAAGGGAGGATGTTTCACTCACCCTGTAGTTCCTTCTCCTCCCCTGGTTGTCACTCTGTTGAAGCGCCTTGAGGAACATAATGGCCTAGAGGACTTCGTGGAGAATCAAACTCCTTTCTGCATCCAGAAGAATCAAGCTCCTTTCTGCATGCATTTTCTATTTCAATAATGCATTAACTAGTCCTTCCAGTGCTCTACATCCTTTTCTATTTTATTTTACTCCTTTTCCTTCAGTCCTCTTGGGAACCTCCCCCAAGTTGGTATCAGAGCCAGAAGGTGAAGTAGAGATGTGGTAAATAACTTTAAATCTATCTTTATGACACAAGATACTTGTTGAGCTTGTTAATATGATTCAATTGTCATATATCGATAACATATTAGTACAACTCTGTTTATTATGCATGCTTCTATCCGTATGAAATTGAACCGTAAAACCCGACGAACTAAGGTAGGTGGAACATCATACGCAGTAGTGCATAAGAAACTAGAGCATATGTACGCACTCAAAAAGTGATGTTGGCTAGATTATGGCTGGTCAGATTCAATCATATTAATCACCTAACAAGTATTCTAGATCCATAAAGATAGGTAGACATTTATTTACCATATCACTATGAATGCAGAAGGTAAAGATACTAATGTAAGGGAGAATTATGAATTTGAAGGATTTTTTAGCTTTATTTCTTTCTGCTCTAAATTCTTGCTTCTATCTGTTCTTCTTTTCTTATTCTTCCTATTTCTTACTTTATTATCTTTCTGTTCTTCTTATTTATTATGTTCAATTACTTTTTGTTATTTACATTTTAGTAATGTCTTTATTCCGTTCTTTTTCCTTCAAAAGAGGATGTGGAAATTCTTCATCCACTTCTTCTTCATCAAACAATGAGGAATTAAACGCTGTAACAAGCTCTTCAAACAAAAAAAAATTCAAAGAAGAAATTTCTTTTCAAAATATAAATCAAAACATTGACAATTGGACTTTGCCCCCAATTGCCACAAACGCACGTTATGTGCAAACTGAAGACAGAAGATGGTTCTTTAAATCTAATTATATTATCAGAATTGTAAAAGAATCAGTTTTTGTCCAACCTAAAAGAGAAGATTTTTTCCTTCTCTCTAAAAAGTCAATTGAATGACATCGAAAAGAATATAATTTCTTGCACATAGGTTGCGTTCAAATTGCAATCAAACCACTCTTTCGTAAAGGCTTGAATGTATCATGTTTAGTCTGTTTTCTAGACACTAGACATAATATATTCCAGGATGCTACTTTAGCAATAGCAAAAACTGACCTTCATGATGGACCTATTTATTTTAATTGCTATCCTAACAAGATGGTTGAATTAAAAGATGAACATGTCCTTGAGTGTCTTAAACTTAAAATCAAATTAAACGGTTTGAACATGAAGCCAAGATCTATACCTGCTACCCTGATTTACAAGATACAGTATAAGGTCTCAAACACATCAACTTCTTATGTTCAAATTCCTTTTGAAAAAGATCAAAAAACAGTTTTCTTAACTCACTTTAAAAATGTTAATTTAACAATTATGAAAATAATTATGTGGGAAAACGTTGAATTACCAAAAGAATGGGTTATGGAAAAAGCTACACAGCCAACACCAGAACATATTTCACAGGCAAGTAGGATCACCCAAACCTCAGATGGATTTGTTAAGTTATCCTTTGATAGATCTAGAAGATCCTTTTCTCAAACTAATAGATCAGAATCTTCAATATATGAAGACTATAGGTCTATTAAAACAGAATCATCTCGATTCTCTTGTTCTTTAATCCCTAGACTGCCTTCTGTCATATATGGAATGGCAACGGAAACACCAAAGGTAGTTATGAAGGGAATTGGAAGACACGCAGCGGAAATTAACTTTAAAAATTTTTCCATTCCCAGCCAGGATCTACCGAATGTGTTTAAGTAAAGGAGAAAGAAGTGTTACCTTTGGTATTCGAGCTTTGGTCGCGACCTCAGTGTCCACTAGTCGCGACCTCAGTGTCCACTAGTCGCGACTCCTCGCCTTTGGAACTTGCAGTCTCGACCTCCTCAACTTCTAGTCGCGACCTGTCGCCTCTAGAGTTTTTAGTCGCGACCTACTATGCTTCTCGTCGCGACCGGACGTCTCTGGAGTTTGTAGTCGCGACCTCGTCAGCTTCAAGTCGCGACCTGTCTCCTCTTTTTGGATTTCTGACGTTCAGATGCCCGTATGGTCGCGACCTCAGTGTCAATAGGTCGCGACCTTGCTTCGTGTCTGGTTGATCGCAAGAAGTCGACAGCTCAGATCGGCTTCCTCTACCGGTATCCACACGAACAGCGTTCCAATCGCGAATGACGTGCTAGCGCCTTTTGTCCCTCTAGGGCCTTCTAGAGATTCCGTCCTTACCGTCTCTATTTCGGCAGTTTCTTATCTGCAAACCTTTTGCATTCTCCCTGCCCCCTTTTCTCACTTCTGAATGTGTGTGTAGAGATGTTTTGAACCCTAGCCCCTAATGTCAAATATATAGGAAGCTATCGGGCTTCTAATAGGGCCGGGCTTCTAATAGGGCCGGGCTTCAGAATTAATCTTATATTAATTCTGAATTAATACAATATCATATATTGCATAATTTAATAAGAAACTAATTAAATAAATATGGTTTATATTAAATTCGTCCCACAGATTTAATTCACCTATTTATTTAATTTAAAATAAAGATAAGACAGAATTATATTTGATTTATTCTCATAAATCAAATTTGAGATATCTTATCAATTTGAATTTCAAATTCAAATAGATCATATCCATTTAAATTCAAATTCAAAAGTGATGGAGATTTAATTTATCCTTATAAATTAAATCTTTCAAATATCTCTTATATTATATATAATATATATATACAAATTTATATATATATAAAATATATATCCACCCTAGATTATT